>CM035295.1:23075073-23196436 GCA_020226075.1 Hydropotes inermis
ACAAGCGCTCGGACCTGGTGGACTGGGAAAACGTAGGGGGAGCGGGTGGAGAGGGAGGTG
Organism: Hydropotes inermis; assembly: GCA_020226075.1. Lineage (NCBI taxonomy): Eukaryota > Metazoa > Chordata > Mammalia > Artiodactyla > Cervidae > Hydropotes > Hydropotes inermis. The sequence goes on from CM035295.1 coordinate 23,075,134, forward strand.
GGAGGGGGGATCGGGATGGGGAACACATGTAAACCCATGGCTGTTTCATTCCAATATATGACAAAATTCACTACAAATAAAAAATATATATATATATACAAGTTAAAAAAAAAAAGAAATGTACTCACACTTAAGAAAATAAATAAAATAAAATAAAATAATTTAAAATTTTAAATAGTTTTTAAATAGTTTAAAATGATTTAAAATTTTAAATCATAATGTTAGCTTTTCCATTAAATATAATGACAATCTCCAAGCTTCTCCCCATGTTAAGTCTATCCTCTGCCTTCTCTTGACTCAGGTTATTCTCAGTTCTTTTTTGTTCACTTAGTTATAGTAGCACATTGCCACTCCCTGGAACATACCAAACCATTTCTTCCTCAAGAACTGACTCTTTTCCTGATAATTCTTTGACTGGATCATTCCTATTAATGATAGTTCCTTTCAAATGTCATCTCTAAGAGGTAATTCCTGATCAACCCATCCAAAGTGCACTTCCTTCATTTTTATATATCATAAAATCATATTAAGTATTAATAACATATGCATGCACACATATGTATATATACATGTATTACATGCATGTGTGATTCCACATTCATATACACATATATGCAGTTAAACTATACATATAATTTACATATAACATTTTGTGCATTATATGAAATATAAATATTTTATATCATATGCTATATATAACATATGCCTATGTTTTTATAACTGTGTAATTATGTTACATATTTATGAATAAAGATATATGTATTTTAAATATGTGCTCTGGATGTTTTCCTACACCAGTGTAGTATGTGGTGTGGACCTTGTCTGCCTTTTTCTTCATGTTTCCCTAGCAAGTAGTATAGAGTATATATGTATTAGGCTCTTAATAAACATTACAGAGTTAAAATAGTTAAATAGTTGATAGTAAATTAAAATAAATCTTGTTGATGTAGATTGCAGAGAAATATTATTGTTGATCTTTGTTTAAACAGAAGTTTAAAAATTCTATCCCACCTCAAATATATGGATGCCATTTTTATTTTGTCACAAACATCAGTTGTAAGACTAGTATGTAATAATTATTGCATTATGAAATGAAAATCTCATACCATGGCAATCTCAGTGTGTTTTACTATCTTGAAGTACTATTCTGATTAAAAAGTCAAAGGCTATTCAAATTATTAAAATGTAAAATTTCAAATTCGTTAATAGAGTGTAGCAAGCCTCATGTGAGTTTTAATATGAAGAAAAATTAGAAGTTAAACATCTGAGTTGAAAATTTTTAAGGTATTTCTGGCAGAGATTGTTGTGTATGAAAGTCCAAAGACTTGCCTAGATTTGTATTTTCATTGTTTATAAAGTGATAGCTTTCACTTCTGTTTGAAATGTAGGATAAGAGAGGTCCAAAGCAAATGAGAAATCTATCGGCTAATACTAGACCTCAAGAGAGGAATTGTACTTTGGATAAGTGTGACAACAGTGGAGGTGAAGATAATTAATGGATCTGAGAGAAAATCAGCATACAAAATTTCAAAAGCTGTTCAAAAGTCACATTATCAGAATGGCCATCAGTGATTACCTAATATAAAATAGCCAATCATAGTTCACTATCAAATATAACCTGCTCTATTTTTCTTCATAGCTATCATGAACTCTCATTATTTCTTGACTGTTTTTTTTTTCCTACTTCCTGCACCCTCTCATTGAAATGATCCACCATGACGATACAGACTTATTTTTTCCTGTTATGTCCCTAGAATATAAATTAGTATTGGCCAAGAGTAGACATCCAAGAAATGCTAAGTGAATGAAAGACTGAATTTGGGAGTAAGAGAAAAATAGGAATCAAATACCTTGCAGGTTTAAAGTTCCTGAAAGTAGGAAGAATGGTTGGTGTTGTAGTTTGTTGATGTTGGAAATATTGGGAGAATACCAGATGTGGAGTGGAGGGGAAAGAAAGTCATAAATATGGTTTAAGACATTTTGAATCCAAAGTGGGCATTTAGATACACAACTAGATATAGTTAATAGTCAGATATTAAGATCTACAAAGATATTGAACAAAAAATGTCATGACTGAAATATATAAATTTAAAATTATTTAAATATAAGTTTTAATATCCTGTAGGTAGGGGTGAGATTGACTACAAATCAAAGCATTTGATTCAGTCCACAATCTGGACTTGAGAAAACCTTTTAGTGGCTAGCTAAAGGATCATATCATTTAAAAACAAACTAATAAATAACATGAAAATGAATTATTGGAAATTTAGGGAAAGTATTATTATGAAAATGTATTATCAGAAGATAATATCATGGAAGTAGAAGAAGGGTTCTAATGTTAATGTCTTTAGCTACAGTTTGTGTGTTTATGGAAGGGGAGAAAAGATAGATTACACTGAGTGGAAATGCAGAGATGAAGAATAATGATATTCTGTGATACTATTAAAGAGACTGATTATTAAAAAAGACAGTCTAAGAGAGCTGTTGAATTCAGGGATTTTTTTCTAATAAATAAATGAATAAGAGAGAAAATTATGTTTAATGGTGAATATTATTGAGAGGAAAATATGTTAAAAATAGATAACTGATCATCTGATATTCCTAAGAGGGTGGAAAGTATGAAACCCAAAACCTAGATGAAAATATTGATCTTTAATAAGAGATGTTTCCTCTATTAAAAAGAAATTGGAGAAAAATGAATAGACAGCATTGAAGAAGTTCCAGTTGAATGGTTTATATGTAACCTATGATTTAGATGGCAAGCTCATCTTATAAAAAATGGGAAAGTTTTGGTGGAGAGATAGAAACTTGAAGGATATTAGAAAACTTTAGAAGTAGCAATTGTGAAAAAGAGGAATTGACTGAAGAATTACTGTAAGATTGACAGGAATCATTGGTGAATGATCTTCAAGGTATGAGATCTTGACTTATTTTAAATCACCCATTTTTAATGGAAATAATAATAGCAAATACTTACATAGAACTTACTATGAATTGGACATTGTTCTATGTTCTTTGCATGTTTTAAGTCATATCATTAAAGAAGAGATGTAATTTAAGGTCAGCTAGTAAGTGCTGAAGCTAGATTAGCAATTTGTACTCTGTTATTAATTATTCAGCAGTGGTGTGTACTCTTGCAACCAGTTGAAATTTTACCCTTCCCTTGCTGATTATGTACCAATGAATTTTTCCGAAGCCAGCAACCAGAGGGAGAAACTATATTTCACAAATATCTCACTGTTATTCAATAAAGAGAACTTTATTACTCTCTGATATCAACTTTCCCAGATGGATTTATTCTTTATTTTTTCCATTTAGTGTAGATATTCCTTGCATTCTCAATTTGCTTCTAATAGGACACTTGCCAATTTTCATATGTCCTAAGGTTCCCACTCTAGAAAAATTCATTATTCCATTGAGAGAAAACTTGAAGCTAGAATGAACCTGCATTCTCCTTGTTTCCACCTTGCTAGGTAAAGGGGTGCACATCAGACTCTAGTACAATTAGGGCAACTACTCCTTATATAAACCCTAAATAGCAAAGGAGATACACAAACACGCACACACACATACAAACATTGCATAACTTTACTGTTCTCATAAAAAAAGTCCCTCCTCCTTAGAGCAGGTAAATTACAAATGAACATATTACTAGTCACTGTGATGCATTATTAGTCTTCCAAGAACTGAGCATATCATAAGCAACATATATCTTGTTTTCTCTTTCTTATTCACAGATTCTTCAATAAAAGCTGTTAAATAAATATCAGAAGAAAATAAGTTAGCATACAATAATAATTGAACTTTTGTGTGATGTGAATTAGCTGTGAAAACTTTTTTTTTCCTATTTTTTTTTTTTGCTCAAAATTTATTTTTAAAGTTATTCAGCACAGTTCAGTTCAGTCGCTCAGTCATTTCTGACCCTTTGCAACCCCACTGGACTGAAGCACCCAGACCTCCTTGTCTATCACCAACTCCCAAAGCTTACCCAAACTCACATCCACTGAGTCTGTGATGCCACCAAACCATCTCATCCTTCGTCATCCCTTTCTCCCCCCACTGCGATCTTTTTTTCTTTTTTACTTTTCCCCATCCATAAGAACTATTATCTGTATTTGAAAGTACAATGTAAATTTTAAAAGATTCTCAACAGTGGGTTTTGTCATTTTTTTTTTTTTAATTCCTGAGAGGCTGATAAATGAAGGAAATAGGAGGGAGTCAGAGCCACTGAATAGCTCGACACTTTACTGTCACTGCCTAAACTCATCCTGGATATGGAGTTATGAAAGAGATCTGATGAAAGAATAGGGATTTTACTGGAACATTTCAGAATTATATTAAAGTGAGATTTATATTGATACTTAAGATGAAAATTAATGCTTATTCTGTTAGCTGCTGTGATGTGAGGGAATGTACAGTGCTGAGTGAGGCATGTTATACTCCCAGCTGGAGCAAGTTATATAAAGTAGAGAAACGATAGAGAGATTGAAGCGGGTGGAGCAAGCAAAGAGATCTGTGGTATTTTAAAGAAAAGAAGGAAAAGAGAAAAGAAAAAGTAGACAAAAGGTAGTGAGGGCCATAATGTAAATTTGGGAGGTAAGAACATTAAATCAAAAGAAAAATGTTACTAATTCTATATTTTAAAAGGCACAAGGAAATAGAAGTTGAACAAATAAGGATAAAATTGAAACCAATATGAACATATTCTGATTAATGTCTTCATTTTTATTTTTCTTTATTTAACATATATTTTTGAGTTAGAGCATGTGTTGTTTACTCTGAAATTGTGCTTACTTATTTTTAAACTCCTTTTATCAAAGTTTAATAATTTAATTGTACACTTTTCAATCCAAATACCAGCTTAATAAAACCTTTATTGAGTTTGCACACATTACTTCAGAGGACAAGCTTTGCAGCATAGTGGGGAAAACATAGGCTTCACCCAGATTCAAAGTAAAATACTGGGTAGAAAATTCTGGGAAATAGTGAGGGACAGGGACTCCTAGCGTGCTAGAGTCCATGGGGTCACAAGGAGTCAGACATGACTCAGCAACTGAACCAACAGCAGCAAAGTATTCACCCTCTCTTTGCCTCAGTTTCCTCAAATATAAATATAAATATAAATATAAAATGTAGTTGGTTAAAGTATTTCTTATATCATGCTATGACCCTGAGTATTACCAGGATTAAATCATAAAAACACCAGAATTAGAAAGCTAAATAGTATGTGGCTAATAATATTACCATTTATTGTTACCTTCTGCAGTGCATTAGTTTGTGCCTATGCATAGTTCTAACAACATTTACTAAATAACTGTTTTTTTTTTAATTAAGACATACCTAAAAGTTGCCAAAATCTTATGAAGTGTTTCCTTCCTATTTTATTCTGCTTTCCCTGTGTCAGCAATTTATTCAGCTGTAGTATAATAGACAAAATCACAAAATTAATGTTGCTACAATACTATGAACCAATTTACAGGCCTAAAGAAATTTCATCAGATTTTCCACTAATGTCCTTTTCTGTTTTAGGATTCTATCCAGGATCCATATTACTTATAGTTTTATCTCCTTAATATCTTTCAAGCCTATAAGATTTTCTCAACCTTTCCTTGTCTTTCATCATGTTGACACTTGAAGAGCAGTGATCAATAGTTTTGTTGAATGTCTCTGAATTTGAGTTTGCCTGATGATTTCTCATCACAGAAATGATGTTTAAAAAAATTTAAAAAAAAATGATGCTATGACTTTTTTGAAAGGATACCATAGAAATAATGCTTTATTGTTTTTAGTGAATCATATCAGGGGGTACATAATAAGAGATGTTATTAAACTTGATAACATAGTCAAGGTGGCTTCTTCCCTGGTTCTCCATAATAAAGTCACCATCTTTTCCTTTGTACTTTACCAATATATTGGAAAGGTAGTTTGAGATTACGAAATCCTGATTCTCTCCATACTTTTGTCTAATAGTTTTAGCATCCATCAGAGGATTTTGTCTTTAAATTGACTACTGTGGTGTTTCCCTAATGGTATTTTGTTTTTATTTTCCTCTTACTTTCTTTATCAGTTTTAATAGTACTATAAGAAAGGATAGCCTTTCATTCCCCATATATTAATTAATAGACTCCTTTAACAATATTACTTTATTAATATTTTATTCTATAGTTGAAGTCTAATACTGTCATTTATTTTGCTGTTCAAATTTATTTTCCTGCTTTTGCTATTAGGAGATTCTTCTCTTTAATTGGCTTCTGTATTCTTTTAACAAGCCCTCTCTCTCTTTTTTTTTTTTTTTTTTGAGCACTTCTTTATTTTCTGAGAATATAAAATATTCCAGCTCTTGTATTTCCTCTGTCCTGAAGTCACTCACTTCTCTAAATAGTCACAGCTCCTTTTATTAGGGAATGGTGTTTAGAAGGCAAACACTGTGTGTGCTGATTATGCTGTGTTCTGTATACATAAACACACACAGATTTGTGTATTAAAATCATGAGTTTACAGTGCTATTTTATAGTAAATAACTCAGTATGAAGTTAAAAATCTGAGACAATTTTAACACATATCCACATAAATAGCCACTGGATACACAGCCAATGTAGCAGTTGTGGGGAACTCTAGGACAGCTGCAAGATTGCATAAACACATATGTGAGAAAATAATCATAGGCATAGTAGAGGAGCATACTTCCCAATGGAATTGCAAACATAAGGAACAGAAAAGTGAAGGGGAAATCAAAAGGATCAAGAAGGAGTTAACCAAATTAAATAGGTCAATGTGATGAGAATGAATAAGAGTAGGACTAAAATTCAAGTATAAAATATCAGAGAGACTCATCTTGAAATAGAGGGAATTGGAGAAATGGGAATTGAAAGAAACATTCCAGATAAATTCATTTCTGATCTCAAATTTCAAGAAGGAAAATGAAAATTGGACCTATGATGTTCTCAAAATACCAATATGATGAGCAGAATATAGAAATGTCACATAATATTTTTTCAATAATAGTAATACTGAAATATGGAACATCAGGTCCAAAACCTACTTAAAGTTAGAGGTAAAGTAAAACCTGAGAATCCTTTAAATTGGGTCTAATAAGAAATATGTAGCAATCAGGCTGATAATTCAGTTTAGAATGTAGTAAATGTATTTAAGTTTTACCACATTGTGACCAGAAATAAATGAGCTTAAGATAAGGTAGTAAATCATCATAGGCAATAAGATGCAAAGTATCTTCAGACAGAAGTGAATTGTAGGTGATGCAGGCAAGAGAAGGCATTTGAGACCAATGCTGTGAGTCAGCACTGTTACTTAACTCATTATTTGGATGGAAAAATATGTCCCTCTGTTGGTAGCCCTTCTGGAAAATTCTTAGATGGGGTTACTTCTAATAATCAAGCCTGGAATAATAGAAACTGTGTGCTTTTGTGAATTTAATGTGTTCAAAAGACTAGTCTTAAGACATGTCCCCACACAGGTTGTGGATGACACAATGATGGTTCCTCGAGATGTCCAAGTTCTTTAACCGCTGGGAACTGTGAACATATTACTGAATATTACAAGAGGGAATGTGGATATGTGACTAAGGTTGTAAATCCTGAGATGAGTTTGTATAGGGTGGCTTAATCTAATCATATGAGTCCTTAAAATCTGAGAAGATGAGAAATGAGAAGGATTTGACCTGAAACTGCTGGCTTTAAAGAATGATGAAAGGGGTGCACAAACCAAAAGATGAAGTGATTTACAGCCTTATAAATCATATATACTCCAATAAAATTTTTTTAAAAAAGAGTTGGAATTGACCCACAGTTAACAGACAGTAAGTAACAGAGCCTTTGCTTCTACAATTATAAGAAACAATTCTAACTGAGTCTGAGAGCATATGCTACCAGAGAGCTTCCTGTAAGGAATACAGCAATCTGACATCTTGATCTTAGTCCAGTGAGTCCTGTGTTAGATTTCTGACCTATAAAATTGCAAGATACTAGAGTCATGTTGTTTCAAGTCACAAAGCTGTGGTACTTTGTTACAGCAGAAATAGAAATTAATGCACTGGGTTTTGCCTTAACTCTGTACACATAGAGAAGCTCGAGAAAGTTCAGTCAGTTGAAATGATTCAATTGAAAGCAGAGTTATACTAAAATGGCAAAATAGAAATGAATCTTTGCTGAGTACTGAATATTAAATGTTTAGCACCTTAAAATATTATCATACATAGCCACATTAATAACCTTATGAGATAAGTACCATTTTGTTAATTCTCTACATGTAGAAACTGATGCTTAGTTGAAGTTGAATAATGTTCTGAAGAAAGCATAATTATGAAAAAGTGAGGTTTCAGTTTACAGATAATGTGGGGCAGCTTTCAAAGCTGTGTCCAAACGAGGCTGTTTCTTAAAGCATCTTTTCTGTGTCGAGTCCTGTGATATGTGCTTTACATCCGTGGTCTTAATTGCTACTTAAATAATTTTTCAAAGATCAGCTATAAGGGAACACCATAAAGAAAGGAAAACATCATTCATTAGAACAGATTTTTAAAAAGGTAAAATTGAAACAAATACCAAGCCTAGAGTAAGATGTGAGCAATGGTATTTAGGTTGCTTGAGAATAGAAGGAAAGCAGCAAGAAGTTCAAAAAGAACATCTGTGCTTAGTAGTTTACTATCAAAAATATAAGAAACACTAAGAATTATGTTTTGTATATGATGCACAATGTCTATACAGTTATGCAAGATTTATAACGCCAGTGTTGTTTTTTGATGTAGTATTTATGTTGGCTGATTTGCTGCATCTGAACATATTGATAATATGTTTGTTCATGAGTGAACAATATATGGAACTTCACCACACTTAAAGAAAGCTTTAAAAGAAGGATATCAGATATGTAGCTAAGGGAGGTTTTGTCTCATATTTATAATTTTAGAAATATAGATAATAAATTGTCTTCTATTAAATATTTATATATAATTTGTAACCTATATAGGTTTTTGAGATATATTCATGAAGTACAACCTAAAGGTAATAAAGAAATAGTTGTAAGAACACAAGCAACGTTTGCTACTTATAGGAAGTAGCTTACAATGAACTTAAAATTCTAGCTAAATTTTTACTTTCTCATCTAAAGAAGTGAGACAATTTTGCTCAATTTCCTTTCACTTTTTCCCTAGCTTTGTCACCAGAATGAAGTATTGGCATTTGCATGCTCCATTTATTCTGTGAAGTATAGTAATATGCTGTACTATTTTGACCTTTTTGAAAGCCTGAAATTTAATTAGTTGACTATTTTCCACTAGTCATCATCTCAACCTCATTGAGTTGTGAGAAAGGATAGACTAGCCATAAAAATGTGTGAAAAATGATTAAGGATTTCACATTTCATATGCCTTTAATCCTGTGATCCTCTCAGTTCTGTTTCAGAAATCTCAGATGTATACCCAGCATTTGATCATATTGAACTCATGATAAAACAGCAAAGTACTCATTACAGCATACATATTATGATGCTTAAAAAATTTAGCTCATTTTCACATATCTGGGAAATGATCTTTTCAAAGTGAATGTATAGCATAATAGAGAGAAAAAAGATATTTGATTTGTAGGAAAATTATTTATTTTTTTTATATCTAAAGATTGTGCTGAACTGAAGGACAGTAAATGAAGAAGTGCCATAAATTACACGAAACAAACAGTTACTCTAGTCCATGCCTCCTTTTAAAAAATGATCTGCTGCTAGTCTTAAATATGTTTCCCCAAATCTATATTTATAATTAGGATAGAAATATGTTTTTCAACAAAGCAATGAAACATGTATGCATTGCTTTTTTGAAATGATGTGTGGATAATATGAATTTGATATCCAGATGTTCAAGCTGGATTTAGAAAAAACAGAGGAACAAGAGATCAAATTGCCAATATTTGTTGGATCATAGAGAAAGCAAGGGAATTCCAGGAAAAAAAAAAATCTGCTTCTGCTTTGTTGACTATGCCAAAGCCCTTGACTGTGTGCATCACAATGAACTGTGGGAAATTCTTAAAGAAATAAGGATACTAGACCAACTTACCTGCCTTCTGAGAAACCTGTATGCAGGTTCAAGAAATAATAGTTAGAGCTTTACATAGAACAACTGTTTCCAAATTGAGAAGAGATGATAAGGCTGTCACCCTCCTTATTTAACTTACATGCAGAGTGCATCATGTGAAATGTCTAACTCAATGAACCACAGGCTGGAACTGAGATCGCCAGAAGAAATATCAACAACTTCAGATATAGAGATGATACCACTCTAATATCAGCAAATGAAGAGGACTAAAGATCCTCTTGATGAAGGTGAAAGAGAAGAATGAACAAGCTAACTTAAAACTCACCATTCAAAAACTAAGATCAAGGCATCTGGTACTATCACTTCATGGCAAATAGAAAGAGAACAAGTGGAAACAGTGGCAGCTTTTATTTTCTTGGGCTCCAAAATCACTATGGGTGGTGACTGCAGCATGGAATTAAAAGACACTTGCTCCTTGAAAGGAAAGCTGTGATAAACCTAGACAGTGTAGTAAAAAACAGACATCACTTTGCTGACATAGATCACTGTATTCAAAGCTATGGTTTTTCTGGTAGTCATGTTTGGATTTGAATTGGACCATAAAGAAGGGTGAGCACCAAATAATTGATGCTTTTCAGTTGTGGCGCTGGAGAAGACTTTTGAGAGTCCATTGGACAGCAAGGAGATCAAACTGGTCAATCTTAAAGGAAACTGATCTTGAATATTTATTGGAAGAACTGCTGCTGAAGCTGAATCTCCAACACTTTGGCCACCTGATACAAAGAGCCAACTCGTTGGAAAAGACTCTGATGCTGGGAAAGATTGAGGGCAGAAGGATAAGGGAATGACAGAGGATGAGATGGTTGGATGGCATCAAGCCAATGGACATGAGTTTGAGAAAATTCTGGGAGATGGTGAAATACAGGGAAGCCTGACATGCTTCAGTCCATGGTGTTGCAAAGAGTTGGACACGACTTAGCAACTGAACAACAATAAAAATATAGCATTTCATACATAAGTGCATTTCTGTCTAGTTGGTTTTCCTATCCTAGAAATAGCTTTCTCATATGTATTGTATTTATCATAATGACATATTTCTTTTTTTTTTCTTTTTTTTTTGGTGGGGAGGGGGGCTTCCCTGCTGGCTCAGATGTTAAAGAATCTGCACACAATGTGGGAGACCTGGGTTCAATCCCTGGATTGGTAATATCCCCTGGAGAATGGAATGGCAACTGTCTCTAGTATCCTTACCTGGGGAATCCCCATGGACAGAGGAGCCTGGCAGGGAGTGACAGAGGATGAGATGGTTGGATGGCATCAACACAATGGACATGAGTTTGAGGAAATTCTGGGAGATGGTGAAGGACAGGGAAGTCTGGCATGCTTCAGTCCATGGAGTCGCAAAGAGTTGGACACGACTGAGCAACTAACACACACACAATGTGATATTAACAGTTTTCCCATTCTCATCCAAGGAAAATCTTTAGAGGAAAGGGATAATTTTTCTCTATTACTTTCTAGGGATCGTTTGTTTATGATTTTTTAGCAAATATAGATTACCTTTAACTGTTACTACTTAGAATGTTCTACAGTGGCATATTAAACTTACTAAGATTTTTAAATCTATGGGATCATTTTCAATATGTTGTTTGCATGTTGAGGATGCTGCATTTACCATCACCATGACTTGTTTGTTATGTGAAAAGCAAATAAAACAAACAAACAAAACAACAAAAACCTGGGTGACAGGGTTATTCTATCTCTAATAATTTGGGAAGCGCGCTTAAAGTCAAAAAGAATTTTCTTTCTATATCTTCATAATTTCACCTTCCCCAACAGTTTCATTGGTTCTCAGAGCTCTGCTGCCCGTAGCTAACCTCATTTCTCTGTACCACTAAATCAAATACTAATTAGACTCTTTCCCCCAAAATGACATATTTTAAAATAATTCTGCTTCACTTAAGCACTTTGTAAGAATGGGAACACTTTAATTAAGCCAAGTGAGCAGGCTTTGAATTGTTACAAAGTAATTCACACCCAGGGAATAGTTATAAACAGTATAATAATTCAAGTTCATGAATATATTTTTATTATTACAAAGTGATATCTTAGAAACTCTCATTTGTTTGCTAAATCACATGAGGACACATTATACTTTATAATATAAACTTCCCCAGAAGAAATGATTCTGTGAAATATAGAAGCCATGGCCCAAGAAGGATTCACTTGATGCCAAATTTTTAATCTTCCCTAAAAACAGTTAGTGTGATTCTATTGGCTTCTCTGTTGCAGTTGCAGAACATATGAGGAAAAAAAAGAAAGTTCTTTATGTATATTTTGATTTTTTCTTCAAATTTAAAATATTACTGTATTCAGTTTATTAACTATACCACATTTGAAAAAATTACTTACCAGCCATTTGGAATGTCTAGTTTCATTGTTAATGATGTTAACAAAAATTTATCTGTCTTCTAGAGCCTAGGTTGAGACAATTATGAGTGGTTGATAAAATGTATGGAAATGAAAATTATATTATTGTTTATTATGGCAAATGTGTATTTTATTTATTATAATATTTGTGAATTTAATATCATTTGTGATTTTCCTAATACAGCTTAGAACATCTCATGGATGATCACATTTTTTTTAACATATTTTTGCCTAAAATCACACTCCAAGTAGTACTCAAGATGATCTTACATTTTTCCCCTTTCACTAAGATTCTTCCTAAGTAGTCAGAGTTGAGGTGGAAGCATAGGCAATATATTCTCCAAAACAAATTCCAGAGGTTACCTTTTATTATTATTCATTATTTATGTCTTTTGCATTCCAATCCCCTGTAATGAAAAGGCCATTTTTGAGTGTTAGTTCTAGAAGGTCTTATAGGTCTTCATAGAAGCATTCAACTTCAGCTTCTTTAGTGTTACTGATCAGATTACAGACTTAAATTACTGTGATATTGAATGGTTTGCCTTGGAAACAAACAGAGGTCATTCTGTCCTTCTTGAGATTGCATCCAAGTACTGCATTTCAGACTCTTGTTCACTATGATGGCTACTCCATTTCTTCTAAGGGATTCTTGCCCTTGTATACAGTAGTAGATATAGTAGTAGATATAATGGGCATCTGAGTTAAATTCACCCATTTCAGTCCATTTTAGTTTGCTGATTCCTAAAATGTCATTGTTCACTCTTGCCATCTCCTGTGTGACCACTTCCAATATACCTTGATTCGTGGACCTAACATTCCAGGTTCCTATGCAATACTGCTCTTTGCAGCATCAGGCCTTGCTTCCATCACCAGTCACATCCACAACTGGGTGTTGTTTTCACTTTGGCTCCATCTCTTCATTCTTTCTGGAGTTATGTCTCCACTGATCTCCAGTAGCATATTGGGCACCTACCTACCTGGAGAGTTCATCTTTCAGTGTCCAATCTTTCTCCTTTTCATACTGTTCATGGGGTTCTCAGTGCAAGAATACTGAAGGGATTTGCCATTCCCTTCTCCCAGTGGACCACATTTTGTCAGAACTGTCCATCATGACCCGTTCATCTTGGGTGGCCCTACAGGGCATGACTCAGAGTTCACTGAGTTAGACAAGGCTATGGTCCATGTGATCACTTTGATTTTTATTTCGGTTTTCTGTGATTGTGGTTTTAATTCTGTCTGTCCTCTGATGGAGAGGGATAAGAGGCTTATGGAAGCTTCTTGATGGGAGAGACTGACTGAGGGGGAGACTGGGACTTATTCTGTTGGGTGGGTTCATGCTCAGTAAATCTTTAATGCAATTTTCTGTTGATGGGTGAGGCTGTGTTCCCTCCCTGTTATTTGACCTGAGGTCAAACGATGGTGGAGGTAAGGAAGATAATGGTGACCTCCTTCAAGAGGTCCCATGCAGGCACTGCTGCATACAGTGCCCCCAACCCTGCAGCAGGCCACTGCCGACCGACGCCTCTGCCGGACACTCATGGGCAAGTCTGGGTCAGTCTCTTGTGGAGTCATTGCTCCTTTCCACTGGGTGCTGGTGCACACAAGAGTCTGTTTTTCCCCAGTCCTGTGTAAGTTCTGATAGCGCTATGGTGGGATTAATGGTGACTTCCTCCAAGAGGGCTTGTGCCATACCTAGGTCTACTTCACCCAGAGCCCCTGCAGCAGCCCACTGCTGACCCGTCCCTCCATAGGAGACAAACACAATTCTGTCTCAGTCTCTGTGGGCTTTCTGGGTCCTGGTGTGCACAAGGTCTGTTTGAGCCCTCTGAGCGTCTCTGTCGGGTATGGGGTTTGATTCTAAACATAATCTCGCCCCTCCTACTGTCTTGCTGGGGTTTCTCCTTTGCCCTTGGATATGAGTTATCTCCTCAAATTCACTCTAGCACTGTGTGGCCACTGCCCAGCACCTACCATCTTGCTGGGGCTTTTCTGCCCTTGGATGTGGGATAGCTCCTCAAAAGGATGTTCTTTTCATTATAGGGGACTGAAATGCAAAAGTAGGAAGTCAATAAATACCTGGAGTAACAGGCAGATTTGGCCTCTGAGTACAGAATGAAGCAGGCAAAGGCTAACGGAGCCTTGTCAAGAGAACTCACTGGTCATAGCAAACACCCTCTTCCAACAACACAAGAGAAGAGTCTACACATGAACATCACCAGATGTTCAATACCAAAATCAGATTTATTTTATTATTTTCAGCCAAAGATGGAGAATCTCAATACAGTCAGGGAAAAAAAAAAAGACCGGGAGTTGACTGTGGCTCAGATCATGAACACTTTATTGCTAAATTCAGACGTAAATTGAAGAAAGTAGGGAAAAACACTAGACCTTTCAGATTTGACCTAAATCAAATGCCTTGTGATTATACAGTGTAAGTAAGAAATAGATTCAAGGGATTATATCTAATAGACAGAATGCCTGAAGAACTATGGATGGAGATTTGTGACATTGTACAAGAGGCAGGGATCAAGACCATCCCCAAGAAAAAGAAATACAAAAATCAAAATGTTTGTCTAAGAAGGCCTTACAAATAGATGGACAAAAGGAAAGGTATATCCATTTGAAAGCACAGTTCCAAAGAAAGCAAGAGATAAGAAAGCCTTCCTCAGCGATCAATGCGAAGAAATAGAGAAAGACAGTAGAATGGGAAAGACTACAGATTTCTTCAAGAAAATTAGAGATACCAAGGGAAGATTTCATGCAAAGATGGGCACAATAAAGGACAGAAATGGTGTGGACATAACAGAAGCAGAAGATAGTAAGAAGAGGTGGCAGGAATATGCAGAAGAACTGTACAAAAAAGATCCTCATCACCCAGATAATCACAATGGTGTGATCGCTCACCTAGGGCAAGACATCCTGGAATGCAAAGTCAAGTGGGCTTTAGGAAGCATCACTACAAACAAAACTAGTGGGTGTCTTGGAATTCCAGTTGAGCTCTTTCAAATCCTAAAAAATGATGCCATTAAATTGCTGCACTCAATATGTCAGAAAATTCAGAACACTCAGCAATGGCCACAGAACTGGAAAAGGTCAGTTTTCATTCCAATCCCAAAGAAAGGCAATGCCAAAGAATATTGAAACTACTGCACAATTGCACTCATCTCACATGCTAGTATGGTAATGCTCAAAATTCTCCAAGTCAGGCTTCAACAGTACATGAACTGTGAACTTCCAGATGTTCAAACTGGTTTTAGAAAAGGCAGAGGAACCAGAGATCAAATTACCAACATCTGTTGGATCATCAAAAAAAGCAAGAGTTCCAGAAAAGCATCTACTGCTTTATTGACTATGCCAAAGCTTCTGACTGTGTGGATCACAACAAACTGCGGAAAATTCTTAAAGTGACGTGAATACCAGACCACCTGGCCTCCCTCTTGAGAAATCTGTATGCAGGTCAGAAAGCAAAAGTTAGAAATGCATATGGAACAACAGACTGGTTCCAAATCAGGAAAGTAGTACTTCAAGGCTATATATTGTTACCCTGCTTATTTAACTCCTATTCAGAGTACAGCCATGAAATTAAAAGACACTTGCTCCTTAGAAGAAAGGCCATGACAAAACTATATAGCATATTAAAAAGTGGATACTTCACTTTGCTGACAAAGGTCTATATTGTCAAAGCTATATACATATACATATATATATATATATATATATGTATGTATGTATATATATATATATATATATTTCCCATTATTCATGTATGGATGTGAGAGTTGGACCATAAAGAAGCCTGAGCTCCAAAGAATTGATGGTTTTGAACTGTGGTGTTGGAGAAGAATCTTGAGAGTCCCTTTGACTTCAAGGAGATCAAATCAGTCCATCCTAAAGGAAATCAACTCTGAATATTCATTGGAAGAACTGATGCTGAAGCTGAAGCTTCAATACTTTGACCACATTATGCGAAGAGCTGACTCACTGGAAAAGATCCTGATGCTGGGAAAGATACAAGGCAGGAGGAGAACAAGGTGACATAGGAGGAGATAGTTGGATAGCATCACTGATTCGAGGGACATGAGTTTCAGCACACTCTGGGAGTTAATGGTGGACAGGGAAGCCTGGTGCAGTCCATGAGATTGCAAAGAGTTGGACATGACTGAGAGACTGAATTGAACAGGTGTTTCTTCTGTGAGTTCCTTATCATGAGGAAGTTGCAGTCTTGGAGCTGTCAGCTTTGACCTTTATCTGATTCCCAGGCAGTGTTGCAGAAATTCTGTGGCTTGTCTTAGTTGGCATCATCCCAAGGCCTTAAGGCTTTACACTCATAAATAAAAGGCAAGAGGTGATGCTAGTTCTGTAATCTAAATTTGAAAAGAGAAAGTACATCCAAGAAAACTCTGTATCAAATTTCTCTTTAAAAATAAGCTTACAAAGAAGGAAGTTTGACTGGTTACCTGCTGAAGGGACATGACTGGGGACCAAAGATATATAATTTTAAAAAGGGTCAATTTAGGGAGAAGACTGGAATGAGAACCCTCTTCCTCCTCCTTCCCCCTTTTCTCCTTCCCCTCCTCCCTTCTTTGCTTCTAGCCTGTAAAATTATGTGAATGATTTTACCAAAAAATGAGAGATGAAAGCTACCAATCCTCTTTCAGCTTAGATTTGGAAGTTACATAACTTCATTTGGGTTGCATCCTACTGTTTAATGGAAGTCAAAATGAATATACGGCAAAGGAGTAATTGTAACTTACCTTATTTAGTGGCTATCTTTTGCTCAGAAATACTTATTCCATATTTACCATATTAGGCAAAAAATAAAAATGGTGATATGGTACTGAGGACATATTTTATTCAAAATATCTATTTAGATCTTTAATATGTCAAACAAATATATCCCATTTGTCATTGGTGATTTTTAGTTGCTGAGTTATGTCCAAATCTTGCGACCCCATGTACCCTGACAGACTCCTCCGTCCATGGGATTTCCCAGGCAAGATTACTGGAGTGGATTGCCATTTCCTTCTCCAAGGGATTTTCACAATCCAGGGACCTAACCCAGCTCTCCCACATTGCAGTCAGATTCTTTACCATCTGAGCTATCAGGGAATCCCTCATGTCACTGTGCTATATCTAATAATGAATGCAAATATTAGTCAAAATATCTCTTCAAAATATTGTTCTAAATTATTATATTAGTGATTAAAAACTTTAGGGAGCTCTGTGCATCTATAATAAGGGGAGCATAATTTAATTTGGAGCATAATTTAATTTGGGGGAATCAAAAAATAATCTATGGACTGCTAATGAAGGTTAAATACAAGTGACAAGGTGAAGTAGCTGAGTATGTGGGACTGCAGGCAGAGGTAGCATGTGCAAATACTGGTATGATAATAGCTTGACTAGTTGTGCTACTGCATTGCATGAATTAAGAGAGTAGTTTGAAATGAATTACAAGAGGGAAGTTAGAACAGTTCTGGGTCTTGAAAGCCATAGTAAGAATCTTAGTTTTTTTCTTATACTCAGTCATGGGCTCTTAGTGTTAAGAACTGATATGTTTCTTTATGTTTAAAGTTTACACTGGCTACATAGTACACAATGAATTGGGGGAAACAACTGTATATTTGGAGAATATTTAAATCAAGATTCCAGTAATTCAGAAAAGAGATGCTGGTAGCTTTGTTTGGTAGTTAAAGATGGAGATGGATAGGGGCTCATAGATGATATTTTTTTTTTTTTAAGTAAAATCAACAGAACTTGGTGAATTTTTGGAAAGAGTTATTAGTGAAGGAGCTTTCTCAAGGGTATAGCTTTCTCAGATTCTGGAATTATGTTCCAGGTATCTGACTTGGGAAACTAAGTGAATTTTTGACATATGATTCTTCAATGCCTTTCACATTTCTGAGTTAAAATGTTAAGTAATCTCTTAGATGTATGGGATATATAAGGTGGATAGTTTACTGCTTTGAATTTTATTTAATTAATAGCTTATTTTATAAATCCAGCTTAGGATATATTGTTACATTTACATATATGTTTATCATCTCAGTTATTATTTAGCAACTTAACATACTGTATCTTTCAAAGTATGTTTTAAACTGAATTAACACAACTCCCAAAAATTGCCTGCAGTTTTAACTTTCGCTTGGAATTAAGTTATGTCTATTAGTCTCATCTATTTCAACACAATACTTCTTCAAATTCATATTCTACAACTCTGTGGCATTTTCTTTTCCCCAGGTTCTTCCTACAGAACTGAAACATACTTAAAAATTATAATAATACAATATAGTATTTATTATGTTATCTAGAAATACAAATAGTACAAATAATATTTGTTTCTGAAATTAAGTAGAAAAGAGAATTTTTTTCTCTTCTTCAAAGAATGAAAGGATGAAATTTAAAAATCTGTGTTATCTATGTGAGATGATGTATGAGTTGGTGCTTTTGCATCTTAAAATACATTTCTCAGGTAACAATCTCTAATATAGGTTTTTAATCAAAGTTTAACAGTAACAGCAAGGACATTATTCTGTGCTGTAGAAGGAAATATATTTTGTTCCTTACAATAACTTAAGAGTTAAAGAGAATATTTCCTAAGTATAATGTGAACATACTTGCCAGTTTGACTCTCCTGCTTTATACTTGTATTTATATACTTTTTTTATAACTATTCATGTATTCTCAGCATCACCCCTATTTGGATAATAAATTGCATGGTCATATTATTTAACCATCATGAATTCTCTTTATGTGCAGTATCCATGAATTTTCCAAAGTCTGTCTTAAAACTACACATTTTTGTAGATTATAAAATAACGTAAGAAATGCTACATATTTGTTACACCTTATGTAATGTACCATCTGCTTTTATTAATATACATTCTTAACTCTTTTATATTTGCCTCTTAAATTATTTTTAATTTTTCTTAAATTATTCTATTTTAGTTGTGCCTTACTCCTTTTTTGTTTGTTTGTTTGCTTTTCCCCCCCATCATCAGGGTAGCGTTATGTTCAGTTGGCATTCATATCCTTTCACTATTTACTTCTCTCTCTCTGGATCTTCTCCAGTATCATTCTTGAAATGTGATGAGCAGAGGCGCTTGCAGTATTCAAGGTACCGGTTCACTAAGGTTTTTTACAAGAATAGGATAATGTGAGCTCTTTGGGTTTTCCTTTTGCTTTTATGCTTGCTGCCTTCCAAGAGCTCTCCTGAGGGTGTTAAGTATTGTATTGGTGCCTTTGTCTACCGCATTTCATTGACTTAATGTCCAGAAGGATGAAGCTCCAGCTTCCCACATTGATACTCATTATATTGTCTTAAGGGTGCCACCGATGCCCTCAGCTGCTGTTATAAGCTGGCAATTCAAATATCCCTTTTGCCACTGCCTGAATGAAACCCACTCTGACAGAAGGAATGTGGATGAAAGAAGATGTAAAGCTCTTTTTGAGGTCACTGCCTTTGTCCTAGTCATAAGTATTCTGTAAACTGACATTTTCTACCCCTAACAATTGCAATATTCAAATGAAATGGTAATTTTTCTCTAAAAAGAAAGGGCATATGTCTCTGAAAACATGCAGTTTAAAACTCCTTTGGATTTCTTCCATATAAATCAAACAAATCTCTCCATTGTTTCTTACATAAAACTCGAATGTTCTATAGTTAATTTATAGTTAGCATATACGTTTTAGGGCATTATGATATTAAATAGAAATTTAAAACACTGTTTTATGAGTTGAAATGTGTTGTTTTACTTCTTAGGCAAAAATTGCTATAGTTTGCAGGAGCATTACCTCTGTGAGTTTTTCTTTTTTTTCCTCTAGTAATGGAAGGCTTTAAAGTTCTATTTAAGGAGACTTTGTCAGTGTTTTACAGGCTGAAATTGTTAAGGAGAACAATCTGGAGTCATTTTCTTTTAAAAGATAAGGATGAAATTCTTTCTGTGTGTCTTTAGTTACTGTCTCAGTTTGTCCAACTTTAGGAAAGAGATTTGTACAAGTAACTGAGAATAAATGTAATAGCCTATACCACTTTTATGTAAGACTCTCCATAACTAAGTTAAGCACTTCAAGAATGCCTACTTTTCTTTTTTTAATTAATTTTAATTGGTGGCGAATTATTTTACAACATTGTGGTGGTTTTTGCCATACATTGACCTGAATTAGCCATGGATATACATGTATCCCACCATCCTGAACCCCTCACCCACCTCCCTCCCCACCCCATCCCTCTGGGTAGTCCCAGAGCACTAGCGTTGGGTGCTCTGCTTTAAACATCGAATTTGCACTGGTCATCTATTTGACATATATTAATATATATGTTGTACATATATATAATGGAATATTACTCTGCTATAAAAAGAATGCATTTGAGTCAGTTCTAATGAGGCAAATGAAACTAGAGCCTATTATACAGA
Organism: Hydropotes inermis; assembly: GCA_020226075.1. Taxonomy (NCBI): domain Eukaryota; kingdom Metazoa; phylum Chordata; class Mammalia; order Artiodactyla; family Cervidae; genus Hydropotes; species Hydropotes inermis. The sequence continues at coordinate 23,096,017 of CM035295.1, forward strand.
GTGAAGTAAACCAGAAAGAGAAACACTAATATAGTATATTAATGCATATATATGGAATTTAGAAAGATGGTAACAACAACCCTATATGAAAGAATGCTTATTTTTCATTATAAGTGTAGAGATAATGGACAACATGCCTCAACAAACTCAAAGAAATTAATATGAATAAATGAAATACTGTATCCAGATTATAGAGTATACTATTTGCACACAGAAATGTATAAAATTATAACCAGAAAATATTTAATAGTGATCCTTTTTTAATAGTTTAAGATTGGTAAACACAACAAAGGATGGGTTTTAAGGCAAGGGATTTGAAGAGTCTTAAGGTGTAAACTCCCTATTTATGCTATTTACTGAAGAGTTCTGCTTCATTGACAGCATGAAAGGCTTTAACTGTGTGGATCACAAAAAATGTGGAAAATTCTTAAAGATATGGGAATACCAGAATACCTTTCCTATATCCTGAGAAATCTGTATGCAGGTCAAGAACAACAGTTAGAACTTGACATGGAACAACAGACTGGCTCCAAATTGGGGAAAGGAGTATGTTAATGCTACATATTGTCAGCCTGATTATTTAACTTACATGCAAAGTGCATGATGCGAAATGCCAGGCTGGATGAAACATAACATAGAATCAAGATTGCCAGGAAAAGTATCAACAGTTTCAGATGTGCAGATTATACCACTCTAATGGCAGAAAGTGAAGAAGAACTGAAGAGCTTCTTGATGAAAGTGAGAGAAGAATGAAAAAAGCTATCTTAAAATTCAATGTTCAAAAAATCTAAGATTATGGCTGTGTTGTGTTCAGTCATGTCCAAGTCTTAGTGACCCCACAGACTGTGGCCCACCAGTCTCCTCTGTCCATGGGAATTCTCCAGGCAAGAATACTGGAGTGGGCTGCCATGTCCTCCTCCAGGGAATCTTCCCAACCCAGCGATCAAACCCAGGTGTCCCATATTGCAGGCAAATTCTTTACCATCTGAGTCATCAGGAAAGCGATCAGGTCCCATAACTTCATGATAAATAGATGGAGAAATAATGGAAAGAGTGACAGACTTTATTTTCTTAGGCTTCAAATCACCGTAGATGGTGACTGCAGCCATGAAATTAAAAGACACTTGCTCCTTGGAAGGAAAGCTATGACAAACCTAGAGAGCATATTAACAAGCAGAGAAATCACTTTTGTCAACAAAGATCTGCGCAATCAAAGCTATGGTTCTCCCAGGACTCATGTATAGATGTGAGTTGGATCATAAAGAAGGGTGAGTGCCAGAGAATTGATGCTTTTGAATTGTGGTGCTGGAGAAGACTCTTGAAAGTCCCTTGGACTGCAAGTAAATCCTAAAGGAAATCAACCCTGGGTTCTCCAGAGGAAAAGGTAGACTGCTAAAGTGAGAAAGCTCTGGTCCAAACTGCAGATCTTGGCATTTGGGAAATTTTCTGCTTGGCACTACTGGCCTCTCCTCCTTGACTCTGCTTCCCTGGAGTGAAGCTCACTCAGGCATCTCAGAGTACAACTCCAACTCTGTTTAGAAGAGAATAAATGAGTATAAGAGGTAAGCACTGACCTCACGCATTCTGTCCTCACCCACTTAACACCTGTGACCAGGAAAGATGCCAGGATGAGGTGCACTGTGGTGAATGAGAAAGGATCTCTGGTCCTTGGGGGAGAAGAGTTTATAGACTATGTGTGGATATAAGCATGGGGAGAGAAATATTACTGCAGGGTTGAACTGACATCATTTTTATTTTACATATTAAAATACTCTGCAAAATAGTAAAATGACTTGTCTGAGGTCACAGAACTAAGTGGCAGAGCCAGTATTGAACCCTAGCATGCTGCATTCAAACATCTTTATATCAGTGCTATATGAGAAGTTACCTCCAGGTAGATTAAGATAGAAATGTTCAAAGGGAAATTCAAATGACCAAAAGAAATACATTGTGCAGGGCCCTTAGGAAGCATTCACAAGTCCTAGTCAATAGTGTTAGATGATCAGAAATCTTTATATTTGCCTCATACCAGCTATGGGTTGTTTAACTAATGTTCTAGAATTGGGCAAAGCTTAAAATTATGACATTTATTTGATATAGGTGATTCAGAAAATAGCATTTTCTAAGAGGAGAAAAATACAAGAAATCACAGAATTTTTAAAAGTCTGCTTTTTTTTATTATATTATGATTTTACCTCTTGTAAAAATAAGATAGAATACACATGACATTTAAAGTCATAAAGAGAAAACATCCATTTGTTTTATGCTGCCTGTTGTGGGCTAGCAAACATAATAGTTACTCATGTATTTCATCAGACCAGTTCAGTTCAGTCCACTCGCTCAGTTGTGTCTGACTCTTTGCAACCCCATGGACTGCAGCCCAACAGGCCTCCCTGTCCATCATCAACTCCCTGAGTGTGCTCAAACTCATGTCCATTGAGTTGGTGATGCTATCCAACTATCTCCTTCGTCCCCTGTCGTCCCCTTCTCCTCCTGCCTTTAATCTTCCCCAGCATCAGGGTCTTTTCAAATGAGTCAGTTCTTTCCATCAGGTGGTCAAAGTATTGGAATTTCAGCTTCAGCATCAGTCCTTCCAGTGAATATTCAGGACTGATTTCCTTTAGGATGGACTGGTTGGATCTCCTTCCTGTCCAAGGGACTTTCAAGAATCTTTTCCAACACCACAGTTCAAAAGCATCAATTCTTCAGTGCTCAGCTTTCTTTATAGTTCAACTCTTACATCTATACATGTATTTCATAGATTTCAAATATTCCAAAATTTATAATTTTATCAGTTGAGCCTTTTGACTCTCTTAGGTATTTAGTTAATATGATATATATGGATAAATTGTAGTGTTTTTCTGATATTTGCAGTGTAAAAGGGAGAGGATGATGAGCCTTAGAAAAAATAATTGCATATTTTTGCTGTGTTCCTGAGAATCAGTCAAGTAGAAAAGAAGCTTTTGTATAATCACAGGTTTCTTATACAGGTTTCTCAAACAGGGATGCTCATACCATTATTCATCTAAGCAAAAGAAATATGTTTGACCAATGAATATCTTAAGAGCACATATCATGAAACAAACTTGGGGAACAATGGAAAGAAAATTCTGTGTGATTTTTTAAAAATACAAATATATCATGTAATCAGCAAATGGAAAAGAAAAGACATCTTCCAAACACACCCTACAGAAAATTAGTTAAAAGAATGCTCAGTTGCTAAGTCATGTCCAAGTCTGCAGTCCTATGGAACATAGCCCTCCAGGTTTTCTCTGTCCATGGGATTTTCCAGGTAAGAACACTGGACTGGGTTGCTGTTTCCTCCTCCAGGGGATCTTCCCAACCCAGGGATCGAACCCATGTTTCCTGTGTCTCCTGCATTGCCATGCATATTTCTTTAACACTGAGTCACCTGGGAAGCCCAATTACTTAATATCACTCCATATTTTTTTGTCAAAATTAGGTATGTTTATTAACTGAATAGATTATATAAACTACTTTCCTGTTTCCAAGATATGATAATGCCTTTTTATTCAAGCAGCTTCCCTCTAAGCACTTGTCATACAGTTTTCATTAAGTACTTTTTAGTAGACAGAAGTCAAAGATCATTATTTTACTAATAATTGTATTGATTTTAGTAAGAAAAAGACATTTTTATGTAAGAAAAGAAGTGTTTCTAAGAAATTCCTAATATAGGTCTTTCACTCATTTTCTCTATTAACTTTGTATGCTTTTATTCTATTATTGTTTTTCACATTTTATACTAAGCCATATTTTGCCCATTTTATAGCTGTTATTATTTTCACTGAGCTTACCTGTTGGCTCAGACAGTAAAGAATCTTCCTGCAATGCAGGAGACCTGGGTTCAATCCCTGGGTTGGGAAGATCCCCTGGAGGAGGGCATGGCAACCCACTCCAATATTCTTGCCTGGAGAATCTCCATGGACAGAGGAGCTTGGTGGACTACAGTTCATGGAGTTGCAAAGAGTCAGACATAACTAAGCAGCTAAGCACAGAATGTATTTTCACTATTTTTTTTTCCAGTTTAGAATAATAAATATTTCAGTATATATTAAAATTGTAATGAATTTATGAAAAACTTAGTGATCTTTATAACTTTAAATCTGCTTATCCAAGAGCATGAACTGTTTTATTATTAAAAGTATATGCATGTTGTTTAAAATGAATTAAAAATTCACTATAGAGTCATTTTTAGCTGCAATTTAAGCTGCATATTTTAATCTTGGTGAGAAAATATTGTTTTTAGTTTTTGTTACTCTTCTTATTGGTATATTACTTTGAATTATGTTCTCTTTGCTGTTCTTTGGGAGGAATGTTAATGACGTGTAGTTGATATGTTAAAGTTGATTTTGTATTTAAAATGCTGAAATCATTTGTACTAATTTCATATTCTGTTTTTTACATAAATATTTATATCATTTCTAAATAATAGAATATGTGCTTCCTTATTATATGTATTCATATATTATTTATTTTGCTTTGCCTGGTATGTTCTTGATATTTAGAGGGCATATTTGTGAAGTTTCTCCATTAGGGATAATATTTGCTATGGATTTTCTAAAATCCTATTGGTCCTAAGTAATTTTCCTTCGATTTTTAATTTGCCAAGAATTTCTAAAGCCATATTTAAAGTTTTTAATACTATCAAATGCTAATACTCCCTCCATTGAGTTCATTCGTGTATTATTTTTTTTCCATTAGTCTATTAGTTTAGTTAAACAAAGAGGGTCATTTTAACACAACATTGGATTCAGTTAGCCAATATTTTATTTAGGGTTTTCACATCTAGTTATAACTGAAATAAGCTCATCACTGCATCTTTTTCAGTATCAAGGTTTTATTTGATTTTAAAATGAAATAAAGAGCTTTATTGTTTATATTTTCTGTAAAGTTAAAAGAAGAATAATCTGTTCCTTCAAAGTTCAAAAGATCTTATTTGATAAAATGTCTGGAACTTGTTTCTTTCTTTTTGGAAGGTGATGCCATTTCTACTTGTTTAACATTCTTTGAAATATCTAAATTATCTGGTTAATTTCCAGTGTTGATATAATGCATCTTTTCAAATTATTATATCTAATAGAGGTCAAATTGCCAACATCTGCTGGATCATTGAAAAAGCAAGAGAGTTCTAGAAAAACATCTATTTCTGCTTTATTGACTATGCCAAAGCCTTTGACTGTGTGGATCACAATAAACTGTGGAAAATTCTGAAAGAGATGAGCATACCAGACCACCTGACCTGCCTCTTGAAAAACCTATATGCAGGTCAAGAAGCAACAGTTAGAATTGGACATGGAACAACAGACTGGTTACAAATCAGAAAAGGAGTATGTCAACGTTGGATATTGTCACCCTGCTTATTTAACTTATATGCAGAGTACATCAGGAGAAACACTGGGCTGGAAGAAGCACAAGCTGGAATTAAGATTTCTGGGAGAAGTATCAATATCCTCAGATATGCAGATGACACCACCCTTATGTCAGAAAGTGAAGAGGAAATAAGCCTCTTGATGAAAGTGAAAGAAGAGAGTGAAAAAGTTGGCTTAAGGCTCAACATTCAGAAAACTAAGATCATGGCATCTGGTCCCATCACTTCGTGGAAAATAGATGGGGAAACAATGGAAACAGCATCAGACTATTTTGTTGGGCTCCTACCTAAATCACTGCAGATGGTGATTGCAGTCACGAAATTAAAAGACACTTACTCCTTGGAAGGAAAGTTATGGCCAACCTAGATAGTATATTAAAAACCAGAGACATTACTTTGCCAACGAAAGTCCATCTAGTCAAGGCTATCGTTTCTCCAGTGGTCATGTATGGATGTGAGATTTGGACTATGAAGAAAGCTGAGTGCCAAATTGATGCTTTTAAACTGTGGTGTTGGAGAAGACCCTTGAGAGTCCCTTGAACTGCAAGGAGATCCAACCAGTCCATCCTAAAGGAAATCAGTCCTGGGTATTCATTGGAGGGACTGATGCTGAAGTTGAAACTCCAATACTGTGACCACCTCATGTGAAGAGCTGACTCATTGGAAAAGACCCTGATGCTGGGAGGGATTGGGGGCAGGAGGAGAAGGGGATGACAGAGGATGAGATGGCTGACTGGCATCACCGACTTGATGGACATGAGTTTGAGTAAACTCTGGGAGTTGGTGATGGACAGGGAGGCCTGGCGTGCTGCAATTCATGGGTTACAAAAAGTCGGACACAACTGAGTGACTGAAGTGAACTGAACTAAACTGAATTGAACTGAATAGCTATTTCTCTAAAGATTTCCCCATTTTAATCTTGAACTTTGTTAACTTTTATCTCTATTCTTTTCACTTACCAATTGTTGAAAATCAGTATAGTGTTTCCAAATAACCAAGTGTTTTCTACTTATTATTACTGTCCTCTATTTCATTGATATCTATCATTATTATCTCACTTTCATTTGAGATTACCCTCATGATCTTTTATCCCAAATTCTCCAATTGAGTATTTTATATGTTGCTTTTTTCTATTTTCTAATAAATTTATTTATACCTTCAAAAATGTTGATAAGAACAGTAGAATTTTCATTCAGTCCTAAATATAATATTATATCCGATGGTTTTATTTTTAAAAAAGTTTATAGAATTGTGACACATAAAATTTTGATATTTATTTTTATAATTTTATTTAATTTTAATCAGAAATCAATGTATTCAATTATTTGCTCTTGCATACGTGCTCAGTCATGTCCAGCTATTTGCAAACCATGGACTATAGACTGCCAGGCCCCTCTGTCCATGGCATTATCCCAGCAAGAATATTGAAGTGGGTTGCCAATTCCTTTTCCAGAGGATCTTCCCATCCCAGGGATTGAACCTGCATTTCCCGTGGCTCCTGCATTGGCAGGCTAATTTCTTTACCACTGAGCCATCTGGGAAGCCCATATTCAATTATAGGTTTCTGAAAATACACTACTTACTAATATGTTGATTTGTTTTGACTCATGTCATTCTTTGCTTTACAAATACATTTTGAAAATAAACATTCTTAAGTATTCTTTTAGAAATATAAAATTATCATTTTAACTGAATTCTATTTTGTCAAATATTAAAAAGGCTGCACTCTTTTATTCTTGTTTTTGCTTAACATTCACACTTAGCTTTTTTCCCATCATTTTAATTTCAACCACTGTTAATCATTGCTTTGTAGTAAAAACCGTGTTATCTGTGCTCTAAAATGACCACATTATGCAGGTTTATTTGCTTCTTAATGATGTAATTTTTGTAACAGTTGCTCAGATGTGTCCAACTCTTTGCCACCCGGTGGACTATAGGCCACTAAGCTCCTCTGGAGTTCCCAGGCAAGAATACTAAAGTGGTTGCCACACCCTTCTCCTTGCCATCTTCCTGACCCAAGTATTGAACCCAGATCTCCCACATTGCAGGCAGACCCTTTACTGTTCGAGCTTTCCAGGATGTAATTTAACTTACCTTCATATCCCTTATATTTCCCAGAAATTTGTATTTTTATTTTGTTGGTTAGAGTCAAGTTAATTTTGTCTTAAGTAATATATTTCATAGATTACCTACTATTTTGTATTATTACAGGAATAATATCTCATTTTCTACTTTTAGTGAGTCACATTGATATAATTGATACACTACTTCAGGTGGTGCTCCCCTTCATTTGGAGGGATTTGCTTCTATTCTTGTTTCAGCTCTTTCTCCAAGAGCATTTTTTTTATGGTCCCTTGTGGTACTCACTTCTGAAGACTTATATGCCTAAAAAATATTTCAGTTGCATATTCTCATATAATTCACAATCTTGCAGTATGGGCATTCAGATGTCATTTCTTGTACTTTGAAGACATTATTTTTACATTAGACCCAGGATTGCTGGGCAGGCTTCTGTTACCATTCTTAGTTTTTGTTGCTTGTGGTGATTTTTATTTTCTCTCTGAAGTCTTTAGAACTATTTATCCATCTTAATTTTTCAAATTCCACTGTAATAAGTCTTTATATGTGCTTTCACTTTCTATCTTTGGCAGTCATTGATAATTTTTAATCTTATGTCTTCATCTTGATTTGATTTTCAAAAATTCTTTTCATTATTCCTTCGTTTTCTGTCCTTGTTTTTTTCCCATGTGACTGAAACTGTTACTTATATGATGATATAGTTTATATTATTACAACTTGTTTCCTTATATTTTATCTTTTTAACCTAACTTGATATCATTTGGAAGAGTTACTCAATAAGTTCTTTCAGATTATGAATTTAAACTTTCATTTGGCTTCATTCATCCTACATATCCTCCTTCCAACTTTGAACATAGTTTCATTTCTTTTATAAAATGAATGTTTTATATCTGTTTAATTATTTAAATTATAATTAAATAATTATTAAATTATTTTTGTATAAAATGAATGTTTTCCCCTGAGGCATGTATGTGTATTTGTGTGTATATATAATTTATGTATGTCATTATATAATAGTCTATATGTTACCCTTGATATTGGTGTTTTAATGTTTTCTTTCTGACATATAGCATTGTTTACTATCTGTTTTTACTGTGGTCATGTGTTATTTGAAATGTTATTTGAAATTGTTGACCTGTAAGCTCAAGTTCCACTGAAGTTTTAGCTATACTCTCTCTAGAAGGGTGGCAGAGTAGAGATGGAGCTCTGTGATGTTATGCATATGGTAAGTACTGTGGATACATCATTTTAGGTATCACAGATTAATGATTGGCCAACAAAGTTTGCTACTACATTCTCATGCAAAGTTTTAATCAGAGAATCTCGCTCAAAATGTTTGAAATGGATATCGTTGAAAAATGGTTACATTTCCTAGCTTATAATCCTCAATATTTGAATATTGAGAAGAACAGAGGTGAGTGGACAAATTGATTGCCCAAACCTGTTTTCATCAACTGTTTTCCCCAGGAGAACTTCAGGAAAGTTTGATAATAGGGTATCTTATTCCCCATAGGTGAGATATTGCTGCTTATTTCCCTCTTACAGTGAAAGTAAGGAAGTTCTTTCCAAGAACAACTTAATTTTTTCCAAAATATTCTCCTTCTGGTAAGTCTATCACCAAACATCCCTGACTACTGGTACATACCTCTCCTTTTATATCATTTCAAAGAACCTTAGTGTTTACAGGTAGTTATCACAGTTATTTGTAGTCCCGAGGTTCAGGCTTAAGCTATCTCTTCTATAGTTTCTATAGAGTAAAATATGGTGAGAAAAAACATCAGTCTATGCCAGCTCACTATCTCCCCAGGAAATGAGAGTACCACTCAAAATTTAATTTCTGGATGCTGTCTTTATCAGCATCTTCTGTAGATTGACATTTTAGGAAACATATGGAAGAGATATTGCATTTAGCTATATAAAATGTGTATCTTTTAAAGTATTAGCAGACTTTCAATGTTGTTTACTGTAGCTTGTATTAATTCAGAAGACCACCATCTTTGAAGACATTAATAATTAACATTATCCTAATTAAATGTGTACATATATATGGGTCTATAAAATTTGCAGTAACATATGAATAGAAGCATAACATCAGCTGAATTATGCACCAATAATAGCCTATGAAAATTTTCTTTGAAAGAAATCCTCTCTGTTGGATTAACCTGGTAAAACATTTCCAAGAAATCAGAATGGATTCTTGTAAATACCTAAAGAAGTAGGAAGGAAAACACAATTTTCTCTTCAAATAGATATCTATTAATTATATCTATAAATCCAAGCTATGCTCCTTTTCTTTATAAACTATAGTACTGGCTGAAATGGTAGAAGTTATGAAAAGAATATACAGTGGGCCCTCATATATTTGCAGTTTATGACTTTTTTTTTTTTAAGTGAAAGCATGTTTACTGAGAGAGATATTACATTCTGTAGCAGAATATATATGTATTCTGTGTCAAAAGTTGCAAGCAGCTCTAGACCATGGAGATATAATTTCCTGTGTTAATACTTGACTTACTGTCACCTGTAAAGGCTTCTCTGGTGGCTCAGATGGTAAAGCTTCTGCCTGCAATGCTGGAGCCCCAGGTTCGATCCCTGGGTCAGGAAGATTCACTGGAGAAGGAAATGGCAACCCACTCCAGTACTCTTGCCTGGAAAATCCCATGGACAGAGGAGCCTGGTTGGCTACCATCCATGGGGTTGCTAAAGAGTCGTACACGACTCAGCAACTTAACTAACTAGACCATGGGGTTATCTCAGAAACTGAGAACTATTATATAATTTGCATCTTTATTCTATTTGATGAAATGAGTTACTCTTGACTCCTAAATGTTTTATTCACTATTTTACGTCAATTACACAGGAAGAAATACAAACTCTAGAAATGCATTCCAGTTTATTAGTGCTCAGTTGGTAAAGACACTTCTGCCAATGCAGGAGACACAAGAGATGTGTGTTTGATCTCTGGGTCAGGAAAAGCCCCTGAAGAAGGAAATGGCAACCTGCTCCAGTATTCTTGCCTGGAAAATTCCATGGACAGAGGAACCTGGCAGGAAACAGTCCATGGGGTTGCAAAGAATTAGACATGACTGAGCACATGGCACTCACACATTATTAGTACCTTCAAACCCTGAACTATTTATTTGTAATTTTATACTATTTCTATCTTTCATGTTATCTATAAATTTAAATGATAGAGAAACACCAACTTTCACAATATTTTCCTGAGTTTTATTCAACAAAGATTTTTTACATAAGAAACTTGCCAGAGCTGCAGTTAAAAGTTCGACTAATATGTTCATTTACTTTTTCCTTGCCCATTTTCTCTATCCTAATATGATACTTTAGGTGATTTATGCAATAAGTGGCAAAAAGTTTATAAATAATGCAATCATGTATTGCGAAAAAGCACTGTTAGTGTTGAATTTGTGCTCGCTAGAGAAATGACTCATTTTTATATAACTGCCAACTCAAAGTGAACTCTCTACAGGGAATCTGATCATATGTACCTCAGAGTAATCTAAAAGTGAAGCAATATCAAAATATCAGCAACAGAATCTCTATCACCTCATTTTTGTGTTTCGTATTGCTCGGTGCCATCCCAGTTCCAAGAGTCTCATGTTATATTAGTAAAGATAACATGTGTACTATTTCTTATATCAAATGACAACCAGAAGATAAAAGGATGATACCAACATTTATTATATTTGGTGTTTTGTATGTATTGAATATATGTGCATATTTATATGTATTAAATAATATATAATAATATATCATTATATCCATATGCATCATCTGTATTTTATAAGTAATTCAACTCCAAAGATCACACTCTTAAGCAACAGTGTGTGCTAAAGATGTTTATCTTTTTATGAAAATTGAACTTTGTAATTAGTAAGCATTAGCTAAGGTGAGCTCCAGCTAGTTTTGCCTTTGCCATTTGTTGGTCTGTCATTCATTTCCTAGTTTCTGACTTGTGGATCCTCTTTGCTGATCTTACCTAGCCATTTTATGTGTATATGTTTATGTATATCTAAATGTCTGTGATATGAAGCCAAGTCACATGAACTCTATACCTTCTATTGTTCTATAAAAAAGTGTCTAATAAAGAACTTTTGTCATTTTCTAGTCTAGGGAGAACAACTATCCTCGTTTGTCCAGTACTAGGGATATTCTCAGGGTATAGGACTCAGTTTTAAAACTAGGATAAAAGTCCCAGGAAAAACTGAATTAGTCATTCTATCTTTATGTTTTTCTGTGCATAGTTAGAAGCAGTAGACTGTCCTAACCCAAAGTATCTTCCAATATGTTTGGAGATGATTTACACTAGTATCTGAAAGTCCTGGAACAAATAAAGTCTTTCTTTTGTTTAAGGTTTATACAAAGCAATACCATGGTTTAAATGCATTCACAAGTTACTATACAGAGGCTTCAATAACGAGGATTTTGTTTTAGGACACTTTAAGGAAATATCTGAAACCTGTTAGATTACCAGTGTTAACCCTTTTCCCATAGAGACAGCTGTTCCTATAAGCTTTTGTTTATCATCCTTAATTTTCACTTAAGAAGTCATAAACCTCAAGTGACACTCCTCTCCAGAGCTGGCAAATTATACTAACTCATTGCTTTCTGGTGTTCAGCTGGAGAGCCAGATAGATTGCACTTTGATATCTGCATGATGAATAGCCATCATGTAATAATAATAATGCAAGATGCATAGAAGTATGTTTTCAATAATACATAGGGTGAAATATGAGTAAACTTCCTTCTACCAATAATAGCATTTGTGCTTGAAGTAATAGCTCTTTGAGAGCATAGAGAATAGATCTTTATAATGTTTAATTCTATATCATTAGATGATGGGCTCTCAGTCTTGACATATCTCATGGTATGCATGGAGAGATCATTTTTATTTTGCTAAGATCATCTTAGTCACACTGTACAACTGAAGAATATTTCAAACTCCCTAATGATCAGAACTTCGGTCACCAACTATGATTTATGTCTGTGTGTATGTATCTGCATGACTCTCTTATAACGAGTATGTTATTTAGGCATGTGTTTGGTGACAGGACTTGCATTTCAATTTCCTCAAGGCTATATTACTAAAAAAATCAGTGCAATGAAGCACCATGGTAATCACATGTGTATTCCACTCTCAGCACATAAACATTTATTATATAACTTTTCCAGACAAGGCTCTCCTAGAAATTCTTAAGAGACCTCCTATGCAAGTATATAATAAATGGGAGGTAAATTTCAAACAAATAGCTTATTTTTATTTCCAATTCAGTCATCCATTATGTAGGTCCATTATGTTCTGGCTCCTGTGGAGCTGAACACCGCGGGAGCAATAAGTTGAGCAGTGCTGACTACCATTCTGATTAAACCAGAAGCTGAGACAGAGTAATTTAAATAGAATAGGCTGGCCAATGGCTGGATGGAGGGGGTGGAATGAAGTGAGGAAGTAATTTACAGAATTGGACAGCATCACAAAGGCGAGATTATCCAGGCTCAATCCTTCATCCATATCTCATGTGGTCCTCCTTGGAATACTGTGGCCATCACCTGCTGTTAAAACTCACTTTGTTCTCTTGCAGGTTAGCAAATAACATCTATTTGAAACTATTAGGATTTGCTATGGTTTCACTAAGGAAAAAAAAACCCACAGAGCTTTAAATAAGAAACTGCACCTGTACTTATCTAATTTTGTCTTCGTATAATCTACACTCTTATAAATGGAAATCAAACAACAAATGTAAAAATGAAGGTTATTTAGGTCCAAGAGTATAGAACAAATAACAATAAAATTGTGATTCACATTGCTGATAGAATCAGAGATATTCATAGCAGATTTTGGACAAACTTCTTTGCCTTTGGACAAACTAATCAGTTAGAACTGAGGGCAGAGTTGAGGGTAAATGTTTGATAGTGAATTTAAACATTTGTAGATTTAAAAATTCTGCCAATTAACTGCAAAAAATAGTAGTTCCTTTGCTGAGGCACAAATTTGAAACAGAAAGTAAATATCAGGGTGTAGAAAGAAGTTTTGTGGTTAGGGTTCAAACCTAGATATCTACCCCTTCTCAAAGCAACCTTGTTGGTCGCATTTAACACAACATTTTATTGAATTCATACAATGATTGGTGAAGTTGTTATTGCCATCTATATTATACAGATAAGAAATGAGGAAATGATGTGCTATTGTGAATTTCATGGATTTTGACAATCACTGATGTCTTTGAAAACATCTTTTGTTAATAGCATCAAAAAATATGTAAAAAATACAAATTGTATGTTCATCCTGGCAGTCTGATCAAATTGAGTGAAATATTATGGAAATAATTTGTTTAATCACTATAAAAACTAATGACCAGTTTACTTCTTATTGATCAATACCACTATCATGTCTATTTATAAAATTTTGTTACTGGTCTTATGATAATTATTAAGACACTTTTAAATTCAAAAATTATTTAACATTCTGGCTATAATAGAAACATTTCAAAGACTTCCTTTCAGATATTCAATTAATACTAAATACTTGTTTTCTTAGGAAATGCTGTGAATCAAGTGCTTTATTATTCCTGTCTTTTAGTCTTCAGAATCTGGAGCCCTTTTAGGAGATTTTCTTTCTGGAATTACATAAGTACTTTTTAGTAAGGAAATTAAATCCAGAAGATCAAATATGGTATGTGTAGATAGAATTTGGCCCTGACACAGGGCTTACCTAAATCCTGCTTTCAAAAAGCTTAAGGCAAAAGTATCTTGTGCAAAATATTGCAAAATAGTTGACAATTTCTCATCTAGTACAGAGTATTGCTCAAAACCTGAGGGTGAGTCTGGCAGATCATCATCAATCCTGCTTTTGCATCCCAATTCAAATTGAAAACATAAAATTTAGTGGGTGCAAATTAAATTAATGACAGCAAAAATATGCAGGCCTGTTTTATACTGTGTGATGCAAGCATAAAGTTGACAATTATTACCACAGTGTACTCTGTAGCCTTGTTACCATGGATTGATTTATTTCATCTACTTTTTCTAGCATGACAGACAGCCAACCTACAGGGCACCACTCTCTTGGAGATAGTTCCAGCCAAAATAGCCACAGTAGGAAAGAGCAAATGCCTGCCTATTCGCTTGCCTTGTACTCTAATCCCATTTTGGGGAGTGGGGGTTGGGGCTGTGGACAAAGACATTTTCGAAAGAGCAGGTGGACACAATAAGCCATCCAAAAGTAAGAATATCTTGGGCAATAACGTATTAGTTTTTACCAGTACTTTACTCTCTAAATCTCTCAGCAGAGGACTCCAAATTCTCAGGCTACTGCATAACACAAAGTATGAGTCATAAATTAGTGTTGACATCTTTTGTGACTTCTCTTACCGTGTAGGTTTCCAGATAGTGATGCTTAGAGTCCACTTCCCATCTCTTGTATCTTTCTAAAGGAAAAAATCTACACAAATAAAAAATTCCTCCTGTCCCTGGGCAGCATATATCTTTTTTTTCTTTGTAATGGGAATATTAAAGTTAATGTTCACATTTATTATATTATCTAATTACACATGGAAACAAAGAAGCATAATTCACAGCTGTTCTATAAAATAAAAGTTGTATATGATTTAAATTTGTGTGCAGTATATGCTTTATTCCAGGCAATATATATCTGTTATGGTATTCTCCTGCCACAGACATAAATCAACAGAGAGTGTCTTTCCCTGGAGAAGAATTGTATGCTTTCTTTCCTCCCTGTATAAACAAAACGTGGTTTTCCTCTACAAACAGGACTTTCATTTCATTCATTTTTAGAGCAAACTTCCAATGACTATATTGGTCTTGTAAGTTTGCTTTGATTCCAAAGACTAGCCTTAAACTTAGAACAAAAGCAAGCAGAAGTTTACTCAGATTAAAAGAACAAAAAATGTGATCTGTCATGAGCATTTTATAAGCACCAAGTTACATAAGAGCCTTTTCTTCAACTTTTGTATTGAGAAAAGTTAACAGTTAAGTTGGTTTAATATGAAAACTGAATAGACTACAGCCCTCATTAAATAATCCAGACTGCTGATTCCATAGTCTCAAATCGTGCTATTTTTTTTTTTTTTCAGTCCAATCAGTTCATTGTTTCTCACACAGTCAAGAGTCAATTACTTGGATAAATAAAACTTAGCCATACTACTTCAGTTTTATTTGAAAATTAAGTTTCAAATAAATTACATATTCTATAATGGGGTCTGTGTTGGGAAAGTAGAAAATATCAGATAACCACATTCTTCTCTGTGTACTGTTTTATAAATGTAAATTAAATGGATCAACTGAACTGAAAAATCTTGTATCAGCCATCCATTTCATTCTCCCTGCTCCCATTTTCAGTCTAATTGTTTTGCACACTGAGTTATTTTATAAAGATGTCCATTGACAAGTCATTCTTGTTATAAGATTACCCTACCCCTCTATTTTCAATGGTATTCTGAGATTATTACTCCCAATTACAGTTTTTATGTGATTAACTTTATTTTTGTTTGGTGTTCAATGCTTGCAAATGACATCCAGATTCTATACTTTGGGTTAAGGTGTAACAAAGATCCCTATCCTATCTTTGAAAGTGAGAGTGAAAGTGAAGTCACTCAGTCGTGTCCGACTCTTTGCGACCCAGTGGACTGTAGCCTGCCAGGTTCCTCTGTCCATGGGATTCTCCAGGCAAGAATACTGGAGTGAGTTGCCATTGCCTTCTCCAGAGGATCTTCCCAACCCAGGGATTGAACCTGGGTCTCCCGCATTGCAGGCAGACGCTTTAACCTCTGAGCCACCCTATCTTTATTATCTTCCTAACTCTGGGAAATGTTTTAGTCATTTAAGACTAGACACTATGTAATATTCTATTTGGTCTTACCCCAAACTTTCTGCTTTCTCAATATGAAACCCCATCTCTGCTACTGCCACTTTCCAACTGACCTTTCACAATGTATTTTTAGACTGAGGCTACTTGAAAAAAAACTTCCACCTTCTAATCTCAACATGCCTGTTTCTTTTCTACTCCCCTCTGGGTTCAGAGGAATACCTTTCAGTCTTGTTTACCAGAGCTAACCTGCCTACTGAGGCTATGATTCTTTCTTCTTATCCTTTGTGACTTTTCTCTCTTTTTGAATCTGTCTCTTCACTGTATCTTTCCAGTCCACTAAAAATATGTTCAAAAGAATTTTATTCTAAAAATTAGTAACAGGAAAAAATAAAGGTTTATAACCTCAAATCTTGTACCCATCAAACTTGATACACTTAACCTCTCTACTGCAATAATTATTGGATGAGTTAGTGTTTACTGCTTCTGTATTATAATTAATGCTCAAATCATAAATCCTTTGGAGTTAGGCTTGATTCTCATCACTCTTCACAACTGATCTTATAAATGTAATCAAATCGTTATTCTTAGGCTAAAATTTATCATTTTTTTTTAATTTCTGATAAAACCTAGAACCTTCACATGGATGGTATACTTTAACCCACACATAGATAACAAATTGGAAGTTAGAAAACTTAACAAATCACCCAAGGGTACTAAAGAGCTAGAAAGTGGCAAAACATGGGATTAATTTCAGGTTTTCTAATTCCAGAGCTTATATACTACCAGGCCTCTTCTTACTAGAAACCAAATTTCAAAACAAGCAAGTTATCACAGAATTACTTTAGCTGTTATCTTGAATTTTCTGTATGATTCATTACTGTTAACTGCCATGTTATTATTTCACTTTTATACTTCCTTGATATCTGATATTGCAGGCTTTCTGTTTCCTTCTTAATATGCTACCTGTTTTTTTTTTTTTTTAGTTTTTTTTCTTTTTTTCCTTCATTTAGTCAAATGCATGAATACATCCATGACCCTTTGCTCTCTCGACAAAATCTGTCTTTATATTCTTACATCTTTTGAACTATCATGTCTCTGCAACTACTTCCCAATTTTATAAATCCTGTATTGGCCTTCCTGAGATATGTCTTAATTTTTAACTGATTCTGGTTATTCCTTACTTCTTGTTGAGGCTGAATATAATAACTTTACTTTGAGATAAAGTGATAAAGCTAAATATCATTACCATGATGTCATGACAGACATCCTTCTTTCCTGACCCCATAGCTACCAGTTCTCCAAATCCAATGAAGATTGAGGAACTGATTTAAAAGAGGAGATATATTGCTCAAAATTGTAGAAAAAGGGATAAAAAGTAGGGCAAGAAGCCATTTTATTAAGTAATCAAATAAAACTAGAATTTGTCTATAGAACTGAGTATTTCAAGCTTTTGAGATAACATGTTATATTTTGGAACATTTCTTAGGTGATAAGGTTCCTATGCCTATGTTTAACAGTTCCATTCCTTTCTTGAAACTCAAATACAGACTTGACCATAGCCTCTGTTGCTTCAGCTAATTTTTGTGGGGCAGGATGATAACTGATCTTAGATAATAACTTTTTTTCAGGATTAAACAATTTTTTTTTCACTTCATAAGATGTCTTATAAGACATGGGATGCTACAAGTTTATTTATATTTCCTGGCTTTAAAAGTCAAAACTCTATCAAGGGGGCCCACGTGCACTGGGACAACCTGTTTCTGGACCACGCTCAGATGCTTTAGTCTGTGGTGCTCAGAAATAGCCATCATTGGTGCAATTGTTCCTTTATAATAACATCTCTATGTACTGAAGACATTTTGTTCTCTATGAGAGTTACCAAGGCCATTACCTAGTGTTTAGTTCTCCCATTTCTGGAAATACAGTGCAGCTGTGTTTCCCTGTGTTCTTCAAGTAGAAAATGGCTGTCTGACTTGTTTCTGTAAATGGAATGTGAATGGAACTGAGACATTTTACTTCCTTTTGGAATTCATTAACAGCCAATGAGCAATTTGCTAGATTCTCTTCCTCCTGCATGAAGAGTTTCTGCTCTAGAATCTTTCTAATTAGTGAAGCTTACAGGCCAACAACATAAATATTATCTATGAACGTTCCTAGAAGTATTGAATGTCAGATACTTCTCCAGAGTTCAGTCAATATATGCATTTTAACAAGTGATGTGTATGCACATTAAAGTTTGAGAAGTATTCTCATGAAAGCTGTTTTAGCCAGTGTAGAGACACATTGGAAGAGAGCTGCCAGCAAAACCAGTGTGAACTTATAGCACAAATGGAAATAAACTATAACTGTTTTAAGTTCTATAGATATGAGGCTATGTTTTACTGCAGTATAAGCTAGCTATAACAATTGAGACAAACATCAAAAACTGCAACATAGGATAAGCAACTCCATATACATACTGAAAATGTGGTACCTAAACAGGAAATTTGAAGTGTTGGAACAATTAAGCCCTTCCCAAATATACAATGTCCTATATCAAAGATTTATTAAAAGAAAAAAAAAAACTTCAAATTGCATTATTTTTACATTATATACAAGGGAACTTTATTTTATTTTTCATTTTTCATTGTAGAAAAAATAGATAATTATATCCACAATGAAAAATTTTATTGTGGAAAAATTTAACATAAAATTTATCATTTTAACCATTTTTAACTATGCAGTTAAGAGGTATTAAACAAATTCATAATGTTGTGATACTATTAGCACCATCCATCTTTAGAACTCTGCTTATGCATGACATTATTTTGAGGCAGTTTTCTTCTATTTCTAGTTTGCTGATTTTATTTTTAACTAAGAAAGTGTTGAATTTTTTCAGATGCTTTTGCTTTTTAGGTATCAATTGAATGATAATAGGATTAAAAAATAGTTCTGCTAAAATGGTGTATTTCCTTGGTCATTTTTTTTATGTGTTTAATCATCTTTTAATTCCAGAAATGCATCCTACTTTGGTGTGTGGTATAATTCTTGTCGTACATTTTTGAATTTGGTTTGCTAATTTTTTTTAACTTTTTCATCATTGTTCATAAAGGATATTAATTTGTAGTGTTCTTTCCTTGTAATATCTCTTTATGACTTGGATATCAGGGTAATTTTGGCCTCTCAAAATTAGTAAGTAAGTGTTCTCTCCTGTTCATTTTTGAAAATTTGAGAAGTGTTACTGTCAGTGTTAGTTCTCTTAAAATGCTAGGTAGAATTCACCAATGAAGCCATCAGGTCCAGGGCTTTTTTTAAAATTACTGATTCAGTCTCCCTACTAGTTTTAAGTCTGTTCTGACTTTCTGTTTCTATGGATTTAATCTTACTAGGTTTTGTTTTTGTAGGAATTTGTCCCTTTCATCTACATTATCCAGTTTGTTGGTATACAATTTTCATAGAGTTCATATAAAATTATTTTATTTCTATAGAATCAGTAAAAATGCTTCCATTTTTATTTCTGGTTTTATTAATTTAGTCTCTCTTTTTTTTTTTTCTTATTCCTTCCAGCTAAAAGATGTCTCAACTTTGTTGATCTTTTCAAAGAAATAACTTTAGATTTTATTGATTTTTCTCTCTTGACTTTGTATTTATTATTTGTTTCTGTCCTAATCTTTATTATTTCTTTCCTTCTGATGGATTTGAATTTGGTTCATTCGTATTGTTCTAGTTCTTTATTTCTAAAGTTAGATTGCTGATTTAAATTTTCCTTTACTATAGATATTTATAGCTACACATTTTATCATTATCAGTACTTTATGTCCTATAAATTTTGATATGTTGTTTGCATTTTTGTCTGTAAGTATTTTGCAATTCTCTATGATTTCTTCCTTGATCTATTATTTTTTTGGGAAGGCATTGTTCAATTTCCATATTTTTTTTTCAAGCTTTCATTCATTTATTGATTTCTAACTTCATCCCATTGTAGTTAGAGAACATGCTTTGTATGATATTTGCCATTTTAAATCTGTGAAGACTTAATTTGTTACCTAATGTATTGTCTATACTAAAAAATATCTCATGAGACCTTGAGAAGATTTGCATTTTGTTGTTGTTGGGTAGAATGTTCTGTATTTGTCTCTAAGTTCTAGTTGGTTTGTTATGTTATTCAAATCTTCTATTTCCTTACTTATCTTCTAGCTCAGTAATTATCCATTATTGAGAGTGGAATATTGAAGTGAAACTGTCACTTATTATTGTGAAACTGTCTTTCTCCCTTTAATTCTGTCAGTTTTTCTTCATATATTGAAAGTATCTTTTATTTTTTCCCTAAAGTAATTCTTTAGGTGTTTATTTAATTTTAATTGATGATTTATTTATGATATTGGTTTGATTTCTGTCATACAACAACATGAATTAACCAAATGTTTATGTATATTCCCTCCTTTTTGAATCTCCCTCCCATCTCCTGCTCATAAAAGATCTTTTACTAAATGTTAATTATCATTATATAGTCTTACTGATTTGAATCTTTCTTTAATACATAGTGTACTTTTTGTCTCTTATAGTTCTTTGATTTAAAGTTTTTTTGTTGTTGTTTTGTTTTTAATAAAAGTGTAGCCACTCATTTTTTTTTGAGTTACTATGTTCATGGAATATCTTTCTATCCTTTCAGTTTCAATCTGTCTACTGAAAAAAAAAATGCACAAAAGTTGAGAATTTTGTTTTATTCAGTTTGCAAACTTCAAGCCTGGAAAGCAGTCTTTCAGATAGTGCTGAGTGACTGTTCTGAAGAGGTAATGGAACAGCTGGGATATATAGGAGTTGAAATAAAGACCAAGTAGTCAGACTATTAAAAAGTACTGTTAATTAAAGAAAACCAGATATTTCAAGCTAATGAATTTATTAGCACTTTTCAGTGTATGGGAAGATGTAAGAGTCTGGACTTATTGAAATCATCCCTTTGATATGTACTTTAGCCCCCTAGGGCCAGTATTATGTTCTTTCCCATCCTGAGTTCCCCCAGGGTACACCACTGGGAGTGTCTGCAGTGGCTAAGGACTTGGCAATATACAGCACCTTAGTTTCCTTCCTGAGATCTCTTGGGCTCACTCTTGGGAAAAGTGGGATGCAGGGATGTATTGGCTGATTGCTCAATGGCCACACATTCTTTTTTGCTGATATAGCAAATGGAGTTTTTCATCACAAACCCCTTTGTGTCTTTGGATCTAAAGCGAATTTTTTATTTGATTTAATAAGTTTACATTTAAAGTAATTACTGATAAGGATGGACATACTTCTAGTATTTTCCATATGTCTTATATTTGTTTCCCATTTATCTCATGGCTTTTTTGTCCTTTTCCTGCATTACTGTCTTATTTATGTTTAGCTGAATTTTTTTTTTTGCAATGAAATGTTTAAATTTCTTTCTCATTTCTCCCTTTGTGCACATTCTAAAGCTGTTTTCATTGTGATTACCATAGAGTTTACATTTAAAGCCTTAAAGTTTTAACACTCTAACTTGAATTTATACTAGATTAAGTTCAATAACTGGAGAAGGAAATGGCACTCCAGTATTCTTGCCTAGAGAATCCTGTGGACAGAGGAGCCTGGTGGGCGGCTGTCTATGGGATCACACAGAGTCGGACACGACTGAAGCGACTTAGCATGCATGCAAGCATTGGATAGGGAAATGGCAGCCCACTCCACTATTCTTGCCTGGAGAATCCCAGGGACGGGGGACCCTGGTGGGCTGCGGTCTATGAGGTCACACAGAGTCTGACACGACTGAAGCGACTTAGCAGCAGCAGCAAGTTCAATAACACAAAAACTCTGCTCCATTTAGCTCTGTCCTCACCTTTTTCAGTTTTTAGTATCACAGAATTTTTTGTATATTGCATGCCTCCAAACATAAACTGTTTTTTTTTTATTTAAAATAGATTATGTATAAAAATGTGGTGTGTCTTTAGCTAACATTACAATAGCTTTTCAACTAACTTTTTTTTTAAGCATATTAGTCTCTTGAATCATGTATACAACAAAAGGTGGATTTACAAACCATTGTTAAAATAATACCAGATTTGGTAATAATCTGTGTATTTATCTCTACTATGATCTTTATTTCTTCATATGGCCTCAAGTTATTCTCTAGAGTCATGTTATTTTAGCCTTCAGGATCTTCTTTAGAAACTCAGCAAAGGTCTAATAGCAACAAATTTCTCAGCTTCTTTTCACCTAGAAATGTCTTAATTTCTTCTTTACTTTTGAAGGAAAGTTTTGCCAGCTATAGGGTTCTTGGTTAACATTTATTTTGTGTTTTTTGTTGTTTGTTTGTTTTAGCACTTTGATTATATTGGCCAACTGCCTTCTAGCCTCTGATGTTTCTGGTAATAAATCTCCATATAATTTTAGTGAGGATCCTTTGTATGTGATGAGTCACTTCTTGCTATTTTCAAAATTATCTCTTTAGCTGTTGAAAATGTGATTATAATGTGTCTCGATGTGGGATTCTTTGAGCTCCTCTTCAAGTTTCTTTAGCTTCTTTGATGTTTGCATTATTGCCCTTCCTCAAATATGGGATGCTTTCTGACTTTATTCATTCAAATATTCTCTCTACTCTTTGGTCTCTTCTACTTCTCAGATTTTTGTAATATATATGATGATCTATGGTGTCCTTTAGATTCCTAATGCTCAGCTCACTTTATTTTTTTTTTCTTCTTTTTCTTTAGACCCCATAATTTCCATCATCTTAACTTTAAGTTTACTTATTCTTTATGCTGCCTGCTCAAATATGCCTTAGAATCCTACTAGTAAAATTTTCCTCTCAGTTTTACTTTTCAACTATAGAATTTCTTTTTGTTATCTTTTAGGTTTTCTATTTCTTTTCTGATATTTCTATCTTTTTATATATTGTTTTCTTGACTTTCTCTACATTTTCCTTCATTTCCTTTCTTTTTGAGACAGTCATTTTAAACTTTTCATCTAGTAGATCCATCAACAGGCCTTTCTCAGGGAAAGGTTTTGTTGACATATTTTTTGTTGACTGAACTATGTTTATGTTTCTTTCTCCTGTGATTTTTTTGTTGTTGTTGCTATTGAAAACTAAGCGTATGGACATAATTATATAGTAATTCTGCTAATTAATTTGACTCCCTGTTTCCCACATATGCTCTTTTTTCACTTTATTTTTAATTGATAAAGGCTCTTTGCATTTTAAGAGCCTGAGGTGTCAACTCAAAGTTTTCTCAATTTTATCTGAACTTATGCCTTTCCTGGGCATATGTAGTGGCTTTCTTTAATCTGCCACTACTTCCACACACACACATATGCAGTTGCTTTTGAATGTTCTAATCATTAATGTGTGGCTCCCAGAGTGGGGGAAATATTAAAATGAAGTCAACTAAGGCACTAGCTTTATAAGTCTCCTGGTAGTCCCTTCAGTCAGAAGGGAAAGGTCTTTCCACAGTGAGAGGAGGCATATTCATGGCTGCCTTCCTGTTTGTCTGTACCTATGAGCTCTGAAGAAGCAATGAATGATCAGAGCAGAGATTCTGATAAATAAAAGGCAAGGATCTCTTCCCATCCTGGCTCCTACTAGTTGCATGTAAACTGTATCTGGAATGCATGTATGACTGCCTGACAAGGGCTAGGGTGGTGGGGAGTAGTTGCTGTTATGCTAAGACCTGAAAATGACTAAAATCTTAAGTACAATCTACCATCTAAGTTTCCTTCTGCCAAGTATGAGCTTTCAGTAGACTTCAGAGCTCCAAAATAGTTACATCTGTTCTGCTAGTGCGGTGTTGTAGGTAGCAAGAAATTATTGAAGCTTCCTACTTCACTGTCTTCCCCTATATTATTTCTACCTTTACTTATGTTAAACAGCCTTATTGAAGTACTATTGATATACAAAGAACTGTACATATTTAACACATTTAATTGATGAGTTTGGCTACATGCACTCACCTACGATACTATCACAGCAATTAAGATAACAGACATATGCAACACCCTCTCTAGAGTTCCCTCTTGCCTCCTCTCTCTCTCTTTTTTTTTTTTTTTTGGTGGTATAAACATTTAGTATGAGATCTATCCAATTAACAAATATAGAAGTACACAATACTATATTCTTACTGGCAGTGTGTTATAGAGTAGGTGTATAGAATTTATTTATCTAACATAACTAAAAACTTTATACATGTCAAATGATTGACCTTTACTTTTTAATGAGTATAATTAATATATAAATACATGGATTCTTCAAATCAGTGTGACTAGTGTAATACCTGGAGCTCCTCAGCGAGACCACTAAAAATATAACTATTGCTTTCTTTTAAATTCAAAGAGAATTTTTTCAGCATTTTCCTGTACCACAGGAAGATGAACAATCTTGAATTCTTTTTCTTTTAAAACAGAGGTTTCACTATTTTCTAAGGGAATTAAAATTATTAACAATTGTAATTCTGTGAGCCAAATTACATGCTAATCATCTGTGTCATGATTGTTGTCAATTTTATGGGACAATCATATAAAAGAAATGTCTTATTCCTAGTTACAGGCTAAAAACAAAATAAACAAAAATTAACCAAACAAAAGAACACAGAAATTAAAGAAAGCAAAGTAAGAGCTTTGTTGAAAATGTAAGAGGCATATCAAATTGAGCTCATAATGATGGGTATATGTTTCTAAACATCAGTATATGTATCTTTACTGGAAACCAAAAGAGTTTAAATCATGGGTTTGAATGAGATCACTTAGGATTTGTGAAGGAGAAGGAAACTAATGTCATTGGCAACAATCATTCTAGTTAAAAAAAAATAGCACCTTTGGGTAATTAAAAAAAGAAATTTTAATAGGAGAAGATTAGGAGATTTTATTAATGCATGGAGTCCATCACACAAAGGGAGTTGGGCAGTGTCCCAGACTAGACTTAAATAAAAGTGGGGTACAATCACAAATTACTGTCCATTCTCTCTCATTAGTGTATGCTAATGCACCATGAATTAATGGGGGAATCCAGAGTAGAAACCTTCACTCATCTGTTATGGAAATTCCCTGCAATGTATTCTACCATGTGATATGCAACTACAAATTGAAAAGTTTTAAGTTCAGTGTTGTATTCTTGATCAAGTAAAAGCAATAAAATTTACCTGTTTGAGGGACTGTGTTCCTATTAGGAATCTGTAAAAATATAGTAAACAGCATTCTAAATTAACTAATGAATGATTGCAAGAAAAATTTTAAATATTTCTATGCACAAATGCTAAGTCATTCAATTCAGTTCCATCATGAGTAATTGAAATCAAACCTTTGCATGGGACTTAAAGAAAAAAAGTGAAGTTACTCAGTCGTGTCTGACTCTTTGTGACCCCGTGGACTGTAGTCTAGCAGACTTCTCCTTTCATGGGACTTTCCAGGCTAGAATACTGGAGTGGGTTGCCATTTCCTTCTCCAGAGGATCTTCCCGACCCAGGGATTGAACCCGGGTCTCCTGCATTATTGGCAGCCGCTTTACCCTCTGGGCCACCAGGGAATCCACATAGGACTCAAGGAATGATTCAAACATATCTATCCACCAAAATAATCCCTAGTTGATCACTTTTTGCCTTGCTTGTAGTTGATATTAAGATTCTGTAACACCAGGACTCTATAGTATTAACCAAGTTACTTAAATAGTGCAACTGAGAAACTCATGGCCATGCCCTGAAAAATGTGATAGAGCCTAAACAGGCAACCCAGAAAGGAGCCAATAGCACATATTCAAGAAATAAAAATTAAACCTATAACTTAAAATAATAATTGTCATAGAAGTCTTTGAAGTGGGATTTCTGAGAATAGTCCCTGAACTCAGAAAAAATACGTACATTGAGATTCCAGCAATGATACCTATTACTTTAAGCAAGTCACTTATTCTCTTGAAACCTCAGCTTCCTAATCTATAAAACTGAAATCTAATGAGCAATTTATTCTGAGGAATAAAGAGATGATCACATGAAAACTTGAAAGACCTGAGATTACAGGCTAGCTTTATAACTCTTTCTAGGAAACGTACCTTTAGCAAATTGAAATCACTAACATAAAGTGAATGCACCGAACATTGTGTGTAAACAATAATTTTCTCAGCCATAAGGGAAAAAAAATGCTTTCTAATATGTACCAAAAATATTCCCCTTCAATATATGCAGTCAATATTAACAGTTAGGTAAGACTGTTCTCCTAAAGAAATTACTTCAGTTTGATTTGTAATCTAAACGGATTCTGGACTATGAAAGTACATTATTAATGGATTAAGGGATTTTGAGACTAAACATGTGAGATCATTTTAACTGTCTACTGTGACTTATCAACCAAGTGTAGAATGCAGATTTAAAACAAATACTCATAATTTTATGTGATCAATAAGACAGAATTATTCTTTCTTGAAAGCAGTATTTTTGACACACAAAGATATCTTAAAAGATATAAGAAGCATAATGTTTGGAAAGTACCTTGAATATCTGCAATGTCACATTTTTTCAATGGAATTGGAAAGAAATCCATTTATAATTCTCATTGGTGAATAATCTAGTTCACTTTAGCGTATGTGCAATTGATTCTTTAAACAAAGGTTATTTGAAATATTCCTTTCTTTTTTCCTTATTTTAATGGTATCTAAGAGCTGACAGAGTCACTCCCTCTAAAAGGCCACAGCCTTGTGTCTTTTTCATACTGAAATACCACTGATGTTATCAGTTTGGTTCACTTTAATCACTCAGTCAGGTCTGACTCTTTTCGACCCAATGGACTGCAGCACACCAGGCTTCACTGTTCATCACCAACTCCTGGAGCCTACTCAAACTCATATCTAATGTGTCGGTGATGCCATCCAACCATCTCAGCCTCTGTCATCCCCTTCTCCTCCTGCCTTCAATCTGTCCAGCATCAGGGTCTTTTCATGAGTCGTTTCTTTGCATTAGGTGGCTGAAGTATTGAGTTTCAGCCTCAGCATCAGACCTTCCAATGAACATTCAGTACCTATTTCCTTTAGGATTTTATGGTTGGATCTCCTTGTAGTCAAAGGGACTCTTAAGAGTCTTCTGCAACACCACAATTCAAAAGAATCAATTCTTCAGTGCTCAGCTTTTTTTATGGTCCAACTTTCACATCCGAACATGACTACTAAAAAACCAAAGCTTTGACTAAATGGACTGTTGTGGTCCGTCTTTGTAAAGCAATGTCTCTATTAATTTCATGGCTTCAGTCACCATCTGCAGTGATTTTGGAGCCCATAAAAATAAAGTCTCTGACTGTTTCCACTGTTTCCCTATCAATTTGCCATGAAGTGATGGGACTAGATGCCATGATCTTAATTTTCTGAATGTTGAGCTTTAAGCCAACTTTTTCACTCTCCTCTTTCACTTTCATCAAGAGACCCTTTTGTTCACTTTCTGCCATAACTGTGGTGTCATCTGCATAACTGCATATATTATTGCATAGCTGCAATAATCAACTGCATTATTGATATTTCTCCCAGCAATCTTGATTCCAGCTTGTGCTTCATCCAGCCCAGCATTTAATATGATGTACTCTGCATATAAGTTAAAAAAGCAGGGTGACAATATACAGCCTTGACAATTTGGAACCAGTCTGCTGCTCCATGTCCAGTTCTAACTGTTGTTCTTGACCTGAATACAGATTTCTCAGGAGGCAGGACAGGTAGTCTGATATTCCCATCTCTTTCAGAATTTTCCAAAGTTTGTTGTGAGTCCAAGCAGTCAAAGGCTTTGGCATAGTCAATAAAGCAAAAGTAAGTGTCTTTCTGGAACTCTCTTGCTTTTCTGATGATCCAGCAGATGTTGGCAATTTGATCTCTGGTTCCTCCGCCTTTTCAAAATCCAGTTTGAACATATGAAAGTTCATGGTTCATGTACTGTTGAAGCCTGACTTGGAGAATTTTGAGCACTACTTTGCTAAGCAGTGAGATGAGTGCAATTGTGTGGTAGTTTGAACATTCTTTGGCATTGCGTTTCTTTGGGATTGGAAGGAAAACTGACTTTTTCCAGTCCTGTGGCCACTCCTGAGTATTCCAAATTTCCTGGCATGTTGAGTGCAGCACTTTCACAGCATCATCTTTAGGACTTGAAATAGTTCAACTTGAATTCCATCACCTCCACTAGTTTTGTTTGTAGTGATGCTTCCTAAGGCCCACTTGGCTTCACATTGCAGGATGTCTGGCTCTAGGTGAGTGATCACACCATCATGTTTATCTAAATCATGAAGATCTTTTTTGTATAGTTCTTCTGTGTATTCTTGCCAAGTCTTCTTAATATCTTCTGTTTCTGTTATGTCCAGACCATTTCTGTCCTTTATTGTACTCATCTTTGAATGAAATGTTCCCTTGGTATCTCTAATTTTCATGAAGAGATCTCTAGTCTTCCCAATTTTATTGTTTTACTCTATTTCTTGGTGTTAATCACTGAGGAAGGCTTTCTTATCTCTCTTTGCTTTTCTTTAGAACTCTGCATTCGAATGAGTATATATTTCCTTTTCTATTTTGCTTTTGGCTTACTTCTTTTCTCAGTTATTTGTCAGGCCTTACAACCATTTTGCCTTGTTTCATTTCTTTTACTTGGGAATAGTCTTGATCACTGCCTCCTGTACAATGTCACTAACTTTCATCCATAGTTCTTCAGGCTCTCTATCAGATCTAATCCCTTGAATCTATTTCTCACTTCCATTGTATAATCATAAGGGCTTTGACTTAGGTCATAACTGCATGGTCTACTGGTTTCCCCTACTTTCTTCAATTTAAATCTGAATTTTGCTGTAAGGAGTTCATGATCTGAGCCACAGTCAGCTCCTGGTCTTGTTTTTGCTAACTGTATAGAGCTTCTCCATCTCTGGCCACAAAAAATATAATCAATCTGATTTCAGTATTGAGCATCTGATGAAGTCCAGTGTAGAGACTTCTCTTGTGTTTTTGGAAGAGGGTGTTTGCTATGGCTAGTGCATTTTCTTGGAAAAACTCTGTTACCTTTTGTCCTGCTTCATATTGTACTCCAAGGCCGAATTTGCCTGTTACTCCAGGTATATCTTGACTTCCTACTTTTGCATCCCAGTTCCCTATAATAAAGAGGACATCCATTTTGGGTTTTAGTTCTAGAAGGTCTTGTAGGTCTTCATTGAACTGTTTAACTTCAACTTCTTCATCATTGCTGGTTGGGGCATAGACTTAGACTACTGTGATATTGAATGGTTTGCCTTGGAAACAAACAGAGTTCATCCTGTCATTTTTGAGATTGCATCTAAGTACTGCATTTCAGACTCTTTTGTTCACTATGATGGCTACTCCATTTCTTCTAAGGAATTCTTGCCCACAGTAGTAGCTATAATGGTCATGTGAGTTAAATTCACCCATTCCAGTCCATTTTATTTTGCTGGCCTAAAATGTCAACATTCAGTCTTGCTGTCTCCTGTTTGACCACTTCCAATTTGCCTTGATTCACAGACCTAACATTCCATGTTCCTATGCAATATTGCTCTTTATAGCATCAGACTTTACTTTCATCACCAGTCACATCCACAACTGGGTGTTGTTTTTGCTTTGGCTGCATCTCTTCACTCTTTCTGGAGTTATTTCTCTACTGATCTCCAGTAGCATATTGGGCACCTACTGACCTGAGGAGTTCATCTTTTTTGCTCTATCTTTTTGCCTTTTTATACTGTTCTTGGTGTTCTGGAAGCAAGAATCGTGAAGTATTTTGCCACTCCCTTCAAAATGTTCTGACCACATTTTGTCAGAACTCTCCACCATGACCTGTCCATCTTGGGTGGCCCTACATGGCATGGCTCATAGTTTCATTGAGCTAGACAAGGCTGTGGTCCATGTGATCAGTTTGGGTAGTTTTCTGTGATTGTGGTTTTCATTGTGTGCCCTCTGATGGATAAGGACAAGAGGCGTATGTAAGCTTCCTGATGGGTGAGACTGCTGAGTCATAGTAAGCTTATAAAATACTGGAAGCTACTTACAACAGGTTATATTAAATAAATTTATAGAAGGGCGAATATATTATGCATTGACAATGGACAAAGGGAAAGAGTTGATTATCTGATGTATAACTTAAACAGTTCTTTTAATAACGGACATTTTTGGCTTCATAACGTTAAATGATACCAAACTCAAATATCCTTGCTGTATCTTGCTTAAAAAATACAGTAGATGAGACAAAGCTTTTGTCTTTTTCTTTCTATCTCAGTAAATCCATGGTTTTGCTTCTAAAAAACACACTGAATTAAATTATTTAAATACATCTTGTTAAAATCTGAGGTAAATTTATATCATGGTCAAGCAAAATTCTTTGTAAGGGTAGGTAAATCCATTAACTACCTGCAGAGTTGCCATACACCCAACAGTCATCACCAAAACCTACCACAAAACAGTTAAATTAACTTATGACAAGAAATGCTAGATTAAAAGCTAGTCAGAAAATAAAAATTGCTAATAATATGGAAAAACACTCCAAAATAAGAAGTAGCACAAAATACCATGTTACTTGTTATGTGCTTTTTTGTATTTTCTATCATAAAAGGCTATGTCCATACCCTAATTCCTCTCTTCAAAAATTTCTGAGCTTGTCTTAATCATTCATTATATTTGGATATTAAGAATTTAGGTATCTGATGTTTTCATTTCTGGGAAGCTCCACAATTACCTGCCTTCACTTGTGCACCAATATCACCTTATATTATATAGTTTATTATCTTTCAGAATTGATGATCCTTCTTTTTAACAAATCTGGAATCACCTTGGGGTTCTGCTGCTGCCACTGGTATTGCTGATGGTACATTGGTAGTGTTTTAATCACTTGGAAATACTCCATTTATCTCCAAATTATTCTTGTGCAAAATGTGCTGATCTGAAACTGCTTACAGTATGCATGGAGACATCTCTGCTTTCATAACTCCCATGTATTCATTAGGTGACTACAAATGGAGCCCTACATTTTTTTTAGTAACAATGTAAAGTACTTAATGTATGGAAGAAACTCCCTGTTCTCTCAGGGAGCTCACAATCAATCACAGATGACACATAGAATATTATATGATTAACTATATATTAAAGGAATGAAAAGAGGAATGACTGCTGACCTGTATTAAGCAAAGACTTCTTGGAAAGATGATTGAATTTAATTTTAAAGATTAAATATACTCTTTTGGCTATGAAGAGTGAGTGGGTGTATGTGTGTTGTGTATGTGTGTGTGTGTGTAAATGTATGTATGCTTTGGTAGGTTGTTGGTGTTTCTGGTTATATTTCAGGCACAAAGAAAACCTTGTGCAAAGGTTTTCTTTGTAAAAGTACCTTGGTGCGTGGTGGTTGTTTTTTTTTTTTTTTTGTAATACTATAGAGTTCAGCATGGCTGGAGTATAACATACTATGTTGAAATAAGGGGGCATCTCTAGAAAGAAGGGATGTAAACAGATAACACAGTAAAGATTTACTTGAATAATGAGCCTGGGAACAGATTTCGGTGTATTCTGCCCTTTTGTACTGACCTTATTTTGTGGGTCTAAAATTATTTCTGCTACCAGTCTCACCAGAACTATTGCTGAAATATCATTATGCACCATATTTTGTGCTAAATGTTTTACACATTTTAAGTCCTTTAGTACATCAACTCTGTGAGGTTTATTATTATTATTTTAAATTTTCATATGGGGAATTTTAAACTAGGAGGTTATATTACGTGTCCAAGTTGTGTGGTAAGTGGTGGAACCTAGTAACTCTTCTTACCTAGACTACCACACTATATCTGATATCTATGTGTTACTTCTCTTGGAGTAGATACATAACATAAATCTGTATTTCCAGGTATGCTAAAATTTGAACCTTCCTAAAAGGGATTATCCTGTGCTAGTCATTTCTTCAAAACTAATTGAAAAGTAGACAATTCAGTCCTGTCTAATGTAGTTTACCACATTCCCTAAAGACTCTGTATTATGTTTTTCTGCTCTCAAATATCTTAGTTATTCCTAACACCCCCAATACACATGTTCTGCTGGTCATATTGCCATGGAACTCATTGTAAGAAATAGAAGCCATCAGACGGGAACTCCCTCATTTCTCTAATAGGCAGTCTAGAACTTAAAACCATATACCCCAGACTTTATTTATTTATTTATTTTTCTATTGTTAAGAAAGAGAAATTATTCCTCTTCCTAATAGAGGCCAATTCCTCCACATTTGCTTTGCACTATATCCTCTCTTGTCCTGTTAATGAATTCACATCTTCAATTTTTGCCTAGATCTTTAAAGTTCTCTTACATCTTCAGGATGTCCCTTACAACTAGATCATCTGAATTTTATGTGATTCCCATTAAAAAGCCTCCTTTAATCTTATGTCTCTTTCTTTTATTACTCTGTTTTTCTGAGTTTTCTGGTCAGTTCCACAGTAAATTTTCAAGGTAGATTTTCCTGTGCACATGGTCATACATTTTAAAACATCTATTCATTTTGTGTGTGTGTGTAGAGTATGAAAGAATATCTATTAAGATCCTTTGCTCATTTTTTAATCATTTCTTTTTTTTTTAATATTGAGTTGTAGGGGGTTCTTCATATATTTAGAATATCACTCGCTTATCAGATATACCATTTGCAAGTATCTTCTTACATTCAGTAGCAGCCTTTTTTAATTTTGTTGATAGCTTCCTTTGCTGTGCAAAAGATTTTTAGCTTGATAGCTCCACTTGTTTAATTTTGCCTTTGTTTCCCTTACCTAAGGAGACATATTAAAAAAAAAAATTGAGACTAATATCTAAGAGTGTACTGCCTATATTTTATTCTAGTAGTTTTATGGTTTCAGGTCTTACATTAAGTCTTTAATATATTTTGGCTTTATTTTTATGTATGGTGTGAGACAGTAGTCCAGTTTGATTACTTTGGATGAGGCTGTACAGTTTTCCCAAAACCATTTAGAGAACAGGTTGTCTATCCCACTGTATATTTTGGCTTCCTTTGTCATAGATTAATTGCCCACATAAATTAAGGTTCATTTAGGACTTTTCTACTTTGTTCCATTGATCTATGTGTATAGTTTTGTGCCACTACCATACTGTTTAGATTATGGTAGTTTTGAAGTATAGTTCAGGATCTTAGAGAGTGATACCTTCAGCTTTGTTCTTCTTTTTCAGATTGCTTTGGCTATTTGAGGTCTTTTGTATTTCAAAAAAAAATTAGATTTTTTTGTTCTAGTTCTGTGACAAATGCCACTTTAAAGAATTGTATTAAATCAATAGATTACTGTGGGTAGTATTGTCATTTTAACTAAATTAATTCTTTGAACCTATTAACACAATGTATCTTTCTATCTGTGTCATTTTCAAGTTTCATCAGTGTCTTGTAATTTTTGTGGCTAATTATTAGAGTATACAATCAGCAGGAGTAATTATATATGCATAATGGATGTTAAAATCTTAATGATACTCCTAACCTTGAATTTGGGTTCTATGATCCTCCTCCAAGCAGAACACCATAGAATAGACCTGAATTTCTTAAAAATATTAGCCAGAAGAAAGTTTCAATGATCCATATTCTAACAAAGAGCCTTATATACTTAGGTATATAACATTTTACATTATATGTATTTTATATAAATGTGGCAAATAAGTATATAAAAAGGAATAAACATCATCAGTAATTAGGGAAATGTAATTAAAAGGAAAGTGGTGTAATAACACTACACATTTAAAGTGAAATAGACAAAATCAAAATAGAAAAAAGCTGACAATGCGAAGTACCGGCAGAACTGTCAAGCAACTATAACTCACTTACAGTGCTGGTGGGACTGAGACATATTATAGCAATTAGGACAACAGTTTTGAAAGCTAAAATTCAACTCCTATGCAATGAACTAAGAAAAATAAAAATGTGTATGTTACTCAAATACATGTATGCAAATGTTTATAACAACTTTTCTCATAATCATCCAAATTGCACCATCCAAATACCTTTCAACTGATGAGTGGATAGACAAACTGTGGTATATCCATAAATGCCAATACTCAGCCATAACAGGGAACAATCAGTTGATACCTACAACACCTGAATGCATCTCAGATTCTTTTTGCTAAGGGAGAGAAGTGAGATCAAAACCTCTACACATTCATATAATATTCAGGAAAAGACAGAACTACATAGGGAAAAATAGATAAATGATTGTCTCAGAGAGTACGAGGGGATAAGGGCATGTGGTTTCTTACTGTTGGTGGTATGAGATATTTTTATCTTTTTTGACTGATATATAATTGTATTGTCAAAAGTCATAGACTTCTACACAAGAATGGTAGATTTTATTATATATAAATTCTTCTCAATAATCTGATATAAAATTATTAATTCTTCATAAAATAGTTAATTCTTTCAGACATTTTAATTCTTCCCTATTCAAGAAGGGGAACCTCATTTAGGGTGGAGTCGGGAAGTCCTAAGGGGGAGCTCTCACACACCACCATCCCTTGCTGCTTACTTTACATTCCTGGGCAAGAAAAAGTTTCTTTACCACCTCAGATGGATCAACAAAGATTTTCTCCTTACCCAGCAACAGGGCAGCCAAGGAGAAACCGTAAGCGCTCAGCCACTGAGAAACTACAACCATTCTGAACCCGGCTTGCTTTTAATGAACTTCTCCTTCAAAACAGCCTCTCCTAACTGCCTCATTTTTCTCTTTAAAGTAATATTCCTCTTCCTTTTTTAAATATAAAGTTATTATATGAAGTGTGTAGGCTATTGACTTCATTTTTAATAGGTAAATTATGATTCTGCAAGCAAAAATGTAGTTGCTCATAGTCCCATGAGTCTTCCCAAGTGGACAAGTTCAGTTCAGTTCAGTTCAGTCGCTCAGTCGTCTCTGACCCTTTGCAACCCCATGGACTGCAGAGCTCCTTCCAAATCACATTACTCTAGTTCTCAAGATGATGTAAAGATACACCAAGGTTGCACTTTTACAGAGGTAAATACACCTTCTGCAAATATCAACATAGAAGCTAAGGAATCATGAATCGTTACTCAGAACAAACCTCTTGTTAAGAGGCTTTAGTGTTGAATGATTGGGAAACATTGTAAGTCAGATTGTATCCTGTTTCATAGTGGGCATAAATTCTTTAACAGCACTATGCCAGGTGAGTGCTCCCAAGAAAAATATAGAGGAGTAGCTCATAGGAAGTGCCAGTGTATTTAATACTGTCTGCAAAATAAAGGGGCCGTTTGTTATTGGACTCAACTCAGGGGAAGTCAGGGTAAGAATGCTTTTCTAATGCTTAAAGCTGAAGACAGATTAAATTTCTGTACCTTTGTTGCATAGGAAAAGTGAGAAAAAGCAAAAGCAATGCACTCATGGCCAAGTTATTCTTGGGACAAAACAGGTTGTTGACATTTTTTTCTGTGTGAAAGATATTACTGTATATTAAAAAGGTAAGAAAATATAGAACCAAAGGAATACAAATTATTAAAATAATTACACATTAACAGACTAGGTATTTACTAAATTAATAGTACACAATATCAAGAGTTTCAGCCATCAGTCTTCCCATGCCTGAAAAACTTGATAGATAATACCTCACTCAATTTCATTATCCAAAAATAGTTGGGCTAATTACTTGACTAACTCAATATTCAAGTCCCTAAAGAGATAATGAAACTTTCCCTGGTGGGAGGAATGTTTTATGACCCCTTTTCATTATATGTGAAGCTGCTGGGTCAATGATGTCATCTTGCTACTCTCTGTTCCCTCTTATGAAGGGGATTTTGTTCCTCTTGAGTTGTGCTCCAGCTTAGGTCTGCTGAGGATTATCCCCATTCCTTTGAATTTTCCTGGCATCTGCTATGAAAATCTGACTAGTCATTTTTGTCCTATTTAATTTGACTCAGGGCCTGGTGGTATCCCTTTATGGCTGAGGTAAAAAATATAACATTATATTCCCTGAGACACAGAAACTCCATAAGTAGCTTCAGTTTAACATGTTTAGCTGGGTTGTCCATATGCAGAGAATAACCCTCATGTTCTTGATTTAATGGCATAACATTTTTCTACAATAGAAGATTTATTGGTATATATGTATTAAATCTGTGCGTATGTGCACACTAAATGTGATTTTCATATCTGATGCTTATAAAATCATATACATGAATATTCATAAATCAGGGGGAAACAAAATTCTTTTTTTTTTATTTTTTAAGTTTATTGCCAAATACCATTGTAACCAGTGTTAAATTAATCCTGCTAGATGTCTTTTTGCACCAGTGTATCTCATCCCATCATGACAAGCAATTTTTTCATGTGTCAATTTTATATAAATATGGATGGTTTCAGTTGTTTTATTTCAGGAAAATCTTCAAAACAGTGGCAAATGCTTTAATGTACTAAATGCCCAACAATATTAATGTGGTAATTATCAAAGACTTGTAGAGGTAATGAGCTAAAATGTTGGCAGAATTTGTGACTGTGAAAGCCTAATTTTTGGACATGGGATCCACCTCACCACAGAAACACATATCAAAAAGCTCAATTGTTGTAAATTCCTGTTAGTAGGGCATCCAGCAACATTTCCCTTGGCTGGCAATTTATGTAGGATTCAGCTGTATGTCCTGAATGCTCCGAGT
Source organism: Hydropotes inermis (assembly GCA_020226075.1). Taxonomy (NCBI): domain Eukaryota; kingdom Metazoa; phylum Chordata; class Mammalia; order Artiodactyla; family Cervidae; genus Hydropotes; species Hydropotes inermis. The sequence continues at coordinate 23,132,933 of CM035295.1, forward strand.
CCTCATAATCATATTATGTCTGTTCTTGCTCATTCTGGAACTGGCAGCCTCATACATGGTGAATTGATTTTTAGGTGGCTGTTCACTATTTTATTTCTAGGATGGGAGTTAATTGACTAGACCTGGATAATAGAAAATATACCTTTCCAAATTTTAAGGTCAGGTATTTTACTTTTGGTTCTTTCTTACAAGGAAATATTCTTTACATACTTTTAAAATATAATTTCCTTTTAAAATCCCATGTTCCAAATTCATATTAATCATAAGCTCTGCTTTGAAGATTTGAGTGCTAATTGAAAAATTTCAAAATGAAATAGCAACAGAATATCCTATTCAAGTAACATTTTACATAGTAAGTCTGTGCTTAAAGTATCTTTTATAGAATTATTTGATATATAGGTTACTTCCCACAACTCTCCAGATTCTACATACAGTGCTATGAAAGCAGGCAAAATTGAAAGTAGATGATATTAAAGTACAGTCCTTTCATCTTTCTTGTATCTTCATTCCTCTTAGACTTGACCTGAGCCACTTTAAAGAACAACTTGTTCCCACAAACCAGATCATCACCAGAAGTTATTTGTTAAGATGTTAGATAATAAGGAGAAGTCCAAGAGTAATAGGACGGTGAATATGTTCTCAGTCATCCTGTACCACAGATGGTCCTTGAAATCAAAGAAGCACTTACATATGTTTGTATATTAGCATATAATATATACTATATGTACTATAGTATAGTGCTTCCCTTGTAGCTCAGCTGGTAAAGAATCCACCTGCAATGCAAGAGACCTGGTTTCAATTCCTGGGTTGGGAAGATCCTCTGGAGAAGGGAACAGCTACCCACTCCAATATTCTGGCCTGGAGAATTCCAGGGACTATACAGTCAATTATCAGTTCAGTTCAGACGATCAGTCATGTCTGACTCTTTGTGACTACATGGACTGCAGCAGCAAGACCTCCCTGTCCATCACCAACTCCCAGAGTTTACACAAACTCATGTCCATTGAGTCAGTGATGCCATCCAACTATCTCATCCTCTGTCACTCCCTTTTCCTTCCTCCTTCAATTTTTCCCAGGATCAGGGTCTTTTCAAATGAGTCAGTTCTTTACATCTGGCCAAAGTATTGGAATTTTTTCAGCTTTGGACTTTGCAAAGGCCAAAGTACTGGACTTTCAGCTTTGGATTTTGCAAAGGCCAAAGTATTGGACTTTCAGCTTCAGCATCAGTCCTTCCAATGTATATGTAGGACTGATTTCCTTTAGGTGAGACTAGTTGGATCTTCTTGCTGTCCAGGGGATTCTAAAGAGTCTTCTCCAGCACCACAGTTCAAAAGCATCAATTCTTTGGCACTCATCTTTTTTATAGTCTAACTCTAACATCCGTACATGACTACTGGAGAAACCATAGCTTTGACTAGTTGGTCCTTTGTTGGCAAAGTAATGTCTTTCCTTTCTAATATGCTATCTAGGTTGGTCATAACTTTTCTTCCAAGAAGTAAGCATCTTTTAATTTCATGACTGAAGTCATCATCTGCAGTGATTTTGGAGCCCCCCAAAATAAAGTCTGTCATTGTTTCCACTGTTTCCCCATCTATTTGCCATGAAGTGATGGGGCCAGATACCATGATCTTTGTTTTCTGAATGCTGAGTTTTAAACCAACTTTTTTACTCTTCTCTTTCAATTTCATCACGGGGCTCTTTAGTTCTTCTTTGCTTTCTGCCATAAGGGTGCTGTAATCTGCCTATCTGAAGTTATTGATATTTCTCCCTGCAAACTTGATTCCAGCTTGTTCTTCATCCAGCCCAGCATTTCTCAGGATTTACTCTGCATATAAGTTAAATGAGCAGGATGACAATATACAGCCTTGACTTACTCCTTTCCAGATTTGGAACCAATCTGCAGTCCCATGTCCAGTCCTAACTTTTGCTTCATGAACTCATGCAGATTTTTCAACAGGCAAGTCAGGTGGTCTAGTATTCCCAAATCTTGAAGAATTTTCCACAGGTTTTTTTTTCTGATCCACACAGTCAAAGGCTTTGGCATAATCAGTAAAGCAAAAATAAATGTTTTTCAGGAAATCTGTTGGTATTTTGATGATCCAGTGGATGTTTACAATTTGGTCTCTGGTTCCTTTGCTTTTCTAAAACCAGCTTGAACATCTGGAAGTTCATGATTCATATACTGTTGAAGCCCAGCTTGGAGAATTCTAAACATTACTTTGCCAGTGTGTGAGATAAGTGCAATTGTATGATAGTTTGAGCATTCTTTGGTATTGCCTTTCTTTGGGATTGGAATGAAAACTGACCTTTACCAGTCCTGTGGCCACTGCTGAGTTTTCCAAATTTGATGGCATATTGAGTGCAAAACTTTCACAGCATCATCTTCTAGGATTTGAAAAAGCTCAACTGGAATTCCAGCACCTCCACCAGCTTTGTTCATAGTGATGCTTCCTAAGGCCCACTTGACTTTGCATTCCAGGATATCTGGCTCTAGGTGAGTGGTCATGCCATCGTGTTTATCTGGGTCATTAAGACTTTTTTTTTTTTGTATAGTTCTTCTGTGTATTCTTGCCACCTCTTAATATCTCCTGCTTCTGTTAGGTCCATACCATTTCTGTCCTTTATTGTGCCCATGTTTGCATGAAATGTTCCCTTGGTGTCTCTAATTTTCTTGAAGAGATTGCTAGTATTTCCCATTCTATTGTTTTCCTCTATTGCTTTGCATTAGTCATTGAGGAAGGCTTTCTTATCTCTCGTTGCTATTCTTTGGAACTCTGCATAGTCCATTTTAGATCTTACTCAAAAGTTGAGAAACTGAAGATAGTCACAAAACCTATTTTGTGGAGCCAAGAAAGTTTTATCAGTGGAGATGCCATTTGAGCTGAGTCTTCAGGAGTAAGTAAGGGAACTGCACATAAACCAGAAGTAAAATTTTAGGCTGCATTAAGATGGAAATACTTTTCATATTTTTCACTTTAAAGTTTGGGTTTTATCAAATAGCAGACAGACAACAGAGTACTTAAAATGACATGGCATCATCAATTTTTGAAAGTTAAAACCTCTAGAAGTAGTATAGAAAATGAGAAGGAAGTTAAATCATTGAGGAGCCACTTTAAAAGTTACTTCAATGGTTTAAGTCACAGAAGATTAAAAGATTGTGCCTCATTTATGTTAATAAAGTTTTAGCAAGTGTTTTGTGTTTTTATGAGAGCAGTGTTAAATTCCTTGGTGAAGACTTTTCTAACACTGATATTACAAATTTTGAATCCCAAATATGGATTCCTACAGTTGATACTGTTATAATTAATGTTTGCTCTTTCTCTGTTAATTAATCTCTATAACTTGATCATAAATATATCCTTTAGCCCACAGAGCAGAATGTCAAGTACATAGTATATATTCAATAGTGAATATACATAGATTACTTAGAATTAATTTTTGAACATTTGTCACTAAAGTTAATTTTAGTGTGATGCATTCAGTATTTTAGTAAGGACATTGGTAAAACTACAGCTGAAAGAAAAATATGTCCAAAAGCAAAAGACAGTTTAAAGGACCATTTAATCTATTTTCTTAAAAGATTTTTGGTTTTCATACAAAAACATATTTCACCAGAAGACTTAATAATTATGATCAGGACAGCATCATAATTTCTGAAACTATCAAAGTAAGAAGCTCAGACACCCATACATCATTATTAGTCTGCTTCCTGCAAATTTGTGAATAAAAGAATTTCTTAAGTTGTTATAAGACTCTCATTTTTTTGTTTGTTTGTTTGTTTGTTTTTTGTTAGTTTCTCTACCTAAACAGGGTAAAAATGTAAATGATGGAATTGCGATACCTCAAGACATAGATGTGATTTTAGCTCAATTAAAGCTTGAACAATTTGTGTTTTTATTGATGGAAATTTTATTTGAGCAACTGGAAATCACACTTATCAGCCAAACTGGGAGTGATGAAAAAATAAATCATAAATGCAGACAGAAAGAACAACATAGTTAAACTTGGACAAAAAATCCCACTACTTGATTATTCTTTCTGTAAATTAAAAAATAAATAAATAAATAAATGTGATTCTGTTTCTTGTTATTTATGGTAACACCAAGAGAATGAGAGGAAAATAAACTTTAAAAAACTTCACTCCTCAAAGCTGATTTTTACATCACTTAAAGAAGATTCTTGTATTTTATTTTAAAGTGAAGCAAAGCATCAAAATGTTATCTACAGAAAACTCAGTCAGCTTTAATAAATAAGTTGAAAATGCAAACTGTGCAATATATCAATGAGAAACATTGAAATCTCCATATAAAATATCCAATAACTGATGATTTAAAATAAAGATGAAAGGAAATGTGTATTTGAAAGCATTTAAATGTCACTCTAAAATGAATATGTATTCTTGGCAGTATTTTTTATTCTTTTTCTTTTTAACATGCTACCCACTCTACAGATTGGTGTATGTTTCCCTTTATGGGAGGAATAATGCACTACTGCTGCTGCTGCTAAGTCACTTCAGTCGGGTCTGACTCTGTGTGATCCCATAGACGGCACCCCACCAGACTCCCCCGTCCCTGGGATCCTCCGGGCAAGAACTCTGGAGTGGGTTGCCATTTCCTTCTCCAATGCATGAAAGTGAAAAGTGAAAGTGAAGTCACTCAGTCATGTCCGACTCCCAGCGACTTCATGGACGGCAGCCTACCAAGCTCCTCCATCAATGGGATTCTCCAGGCAAGAGCACTGGAGTGGGGTGCCATTGTCTTCTCCAATGCACTACTAGAGAATCAAATACATAAAATGATGTTAGCATACCGTGAATCACCTCTTATGATGTTTCCCAAAAAAATGCCACTTAGAGAAACTTAGCATGATTATGTGTGAGACCAGACAGCAGAAGATTACCTACCAACATCAAATCAAGCACATCACATATCTTAAGTCCTGTGTGTATAATAGAGAATGTCTAAAATGAACAAAAATAATAGTTTATTTAATGAATATACTAGAAAATTCCTTTATATAGTGATATCCCTAGAGTCCAGTATTTTATATACACTTAAAGGTGCATAAAAATCAGTGATATATTGTCTCAACAGATTTCATCAGTTGGTTTATTGAATTTTTCAATTTTATGGTTTATAGGTTTTTACATTCAAGATGGAGTAGTGGAATCCTCCTCCCACATTTGAAATGCATCTACATTTTTTAATGCAATTGAACCAACAACAATATAAAAATACAGCAAAGGCCCAGTTTCACTTGAATATTTTATACAACAGACAGTAATTTGATATTTTGAACTTATTAATTCTCATGTATGCTGAACTCCCTACAGAATATACCATTTATTAGGTGGTAAGCTATATGTGAAATCTGCTTTTGATTTGGTGTATGTATTTAAAAAGCTAATTGCTGAATCATATACTTCAGGTCAGTCACTCAGTTTTGTCTGACTCTTTGGACCCCATGGGTGGCAGAACACCAGGCTTCCCTGTCCACCACCAACTCCCAGAGCCTACTCAAACTCATGTCCTTTGAGTCAGTGATGTCATCCACCCATCAAATCTTCTGTTATCCCCTTCTCATCCCGCCTTCAATCTTTTCCAGCATCAGGCTCTTTTCAAATGAGTCAGTTCTTTGCATCAGGTTGCCAAAGTATTGGAGTTTCAACTTCATCATCAGTCCTTCCAATGAATATTCAGGACTGATTTCCTTTAGGATGGACTGGTTGGATCTCCTTCCTGTCCAAGGGACTCGCAAGAGTCTTCTCCAACACCACACTTCAGAGGCATCATTTCTTTGGCACTCAGTTTTCTTTATAGTCCAACTCTCACACCCATAAATGACTATTGGAAAAGCCATAGTTTTTACTAGACGGACCTCTGTTGGCAAAGTAACATCTCTACTTTTTATTATGCTGTCCAGGTTGGTCATAACTTTTCTTCCGAGGAGTAAGTGTCTTTTAATTTCATGGCTACAGTCACCATCTGCAGTGATTTTGCCTTATACTTATTTAGAAGGAAAATAATTCTTTTTTCATTCCAATTTGATGTATTTTGAACTTCTATTTTCATAGATTTCAGATAAAATTAAAATATAAGATACAGTACTGTATTTGAAATGGCTTTATCAGGCCAACCTGTCATCTTTCTAACTCAAAATTAAGCCAGCACAAAAAGGATGTGTGGTGTGTCAGCAGTGTACTCTTGTAACTCTTGATAATCTGATATATACAGATAACTTATTTTAATAGTGCATGCATGCTCAATCACTTCAGTCATGTCTGACTCTTTGGTATCCTATGAACTGTAGTCTGACAGCCTCCTCTCTCCATGGGATTCTTCAGGCAACAATACTGGAGTGGGTTGCCATACCCTTCTCCAGGGGACTATCCCAACCCAGGGACCGAAGTCAAGTCTCCTGCATTACAAGCAAATTTTTTTACCCCTGAGCCACTGGAGAAGCCCTTATAGATACATTATTAATTCAATGGGAATATTTTCATGAACACATTATAGATATAACTTTGCAGAAAAAAGAAATAATGAAAAAGAAGAACAAAACACAAATAGAAGCAAAGAGGGAAAAGGAAGTTGTACAACCACAATGATAATACTTTTAATTCCTACCATGTAAGCTATAGAATTCAGGTTGATTATATTCTTTGCAACCAAAGATGGAGAAGCTCTATATGGTCAGAAAAAACAAGACCGGGAGTTGTCTGTGGCTCAGATCATGAACTCCTTATTGCAAAATTCAGACTTAAATGGAAGAAAGTAGGGAAAACCAGTAAACCATGCAAGTATGACCTAAATCAAATCCCTTACAATTACAGATTATTTGAGGGCTTCCCTCATAGCTCAGTTGGTAAAGAATCTGCCTGCAATGAAGGAGACACGGGTTCAATTACTGGGTTGTGAAGATAACGCTGGAGAAGGAAATGGCAACCCACTCCAATATTCTTGCCTGGAGAATCTCATGGACAGAGGAGCCTGGCAGGCTATAGTCCATAGAGGTCGCAACGAGTCGGACATGATTTAGCGACTAAACCATGTAAACCACCACCATTATATAGTGGAAGTGAGAAATAGATTCAAGTAATTGTATCTGACAGACAGAGCACCCGATGAGCTATGGACAGAGGTTTGTGACATTGTACAGGAGACAGGGATAAATATCGTCCCCAAGAAAAAGAAATGAAAAAAGCAAAATGGCTGTCTGAGGAGGCCTTACAAATAGCTGTGAAGAGAAGAGAAGTGAAAAGCAGGGGAGAAAAGGAAAGTTATACCTATCTGAATGCAGAGTTCCAAAGAATAGCAATGAAAGTTAAGAAAGCCTTCCTCAGTGATCAGTGCAAAGTAATAGAGGAAAACAATAGAATTGGAAAGACTAGAGATCTCTTCAAGAAAATTACAGGTAGCAAGGGAACACTGCATGCAAATATGGGCACAATAAAGAACAGAAATGATATGAACCTAACAGAGGCAGAAGATATTATGAATAGGTGGCAAGAACACACAGAAGAACTATGCAAAAAAGATCTTCACGACCCATATAGCCATGATGGTGTGATCACTCACCTAGAGCCAGATATCCTGGAATGTGAAGTCAAGTTGGCCTTATGAAGCATCCCTATGAACAAAGCTAGTGGAGGTGATGGAATTCCAGTTGAACTCTCGCAAATCTTAAAAGATGATTCTGTGAAAGTGTTGCACTCAATATGCCATCAAATTTGGAAAACTCAGCAGTGGCCACAGGACTGGAAAAGGTCAGTTTTCATTCCAATCCCAAAGAAAGGAAATGTCAAAGAGTGCTCAAACTATCACACAATTACACTTACCTGACATGTTAGCAAAATAATTTTCAAAATTCTCCAAGTCTGGTTTCAACAGTACATGAACCATGAACTTTAAGGTGTTCAAGCTGGTTTTAGAAAAGGCAGAGGAACCAGAGATCAAATTGCCAACATCCACTGGATCGTTGAAAAAGCAACAGAATTCCTGAAAAACATCTAATTTTGTTTCATTTATTATGCCAAAGCTTTTGATTGTGTGGATCAGAAAAAAATTGTGGAAAATTCTTAAAGAGATGGGAATACCAGACCACCTGACCTGCCTCCTGAGAAATCTGTATGCAGGTCAGGAATCAACAGTTAGAACTGGACAGCAGACTGTTTCCAAATCCAGAAAGGTGCACATCAAGGCTGCATATTGTCACCCTGCTTATTTAATTTATATGCTGAGTACATCATGAGAAATGCTGGGCCGGCTGAAGCACAAGCTGGAATCAAGATTTGCGGGAGAAATATCAATAACCCCAGATATGCAGATTACACCACCCTTATGGTAGAAAGTGAAGAAGTCTTAAAGAACCTCTTGATGAAAGTGAAAGAGGAAAGTGAAAAAATTGGCATAAAGCTCAACATTCAGAAAACTAAGATTAGGACAGTTGCTCCCATCACTTCATGGCAAATAGATGGGGAAACAGTGGATACAGTGACAGACTTTATTTTGGGGGGCTCCAAGATCACTGCAAATGGTGACTGCAGCCATGAAATTAAAGGACACTTACTCCTTGGAAGAAAAGTTTTGACCAACCTAGACAGCATATTAAAAAGCAGAGACATTACTTTGCCAACAAAGGTCTGTCTAGTCAAAGCCATAGTTTTTCCAGTGGTCGTGTATGGATGTGAGAGTTGGACTATAAAGAAAGCTGAGTGTCAAAGAATTGATTCTTTTGAACTGTGGTGTTGGAGAAGACTTTTGAGAGTCCCTTGGACTGCAAGGAGAACCAACCAGTCCATCGTAAAGGAAATCAGTCATGCATATACATTTGCAGGACTGAGCTGAAGCTGAAAGTCCAGTACTTTGGCTACCTGATGCAAAGAACTGAATCATTTGAAAAGACCCTGATTCTGGGAAAGATTGAAGGCAGGAGGAGAAGGAGATGACAGAGGCTGAGACTGTTGATGGCATAACCAACTCAATGATTATGAGTTTGAGTAAACTCCAGAGTTGGTGATGGACAGGGAGGCATGGCATTCTGCAATCCATGGGTTCACAAAGTGTCGGACACGACTGAGCATCTGAACTGAACTGAACTGAAGCTATAGAAGGAAAAATATTTGTATAGGGACTGTTTTTGTTTTTCTTTTTTACCATATTTAAAACTAGATTTTCTCTGTTTTTGAAACAATTGCTCCATTTTTTTAAAATTATATTCATTATTATGTGATTATCCATCTGAGACTAAAAAAGCAGATTCAAAAGAATTAAATAAATATGCAATATGTGCTACTTCAATTTATTCATCAAAGTGATGACAAATTATGTTTTCCATTGGAAAGGGTTTTACTCAAATGCTTGTTACTCTGGTTAAAGATTAACCTACATTCTGTCTTCTGAAATAAATGAAATTGACATATTGCTCATCTGCTGACCAAAGATCTGCTTCGTTACCAGTTTTTGTGAGTTCCACCACAGGGAGTTTGAGGGATGGCACAGGGTAGCCACAGAATAGAAGTCTGAAATATTACGTGCAAGGACTCTGGCCTACTTTATTTCAGGTAGTCTGACAGCACCATTTCAGTAAACATTTATGACAGGGCTGTTGTAAAGAATGATGGTTTCATTTGATCATCTCTATATGGTGTAGGTGGTGTAGCCTTGAGGCAATGTAACTCGGTAAACATGTTTTATTACCTGGAAATGTTTCTGTACTTTTAAAGTAAAGCTAACAATATTAAAAATGAGAATGATCTTCCTAACCTGTACTGAAGAATAAATGAAATATAATCACCAAGATGAGTTTGATCTTGGAGCACTCAAGAGAAATGTTGCTACCTAATGGATCATTTTCTTTTTTAATGTAATTTATGCCTGAAATTAAGTTTGCAAGCAGAACTGGAAAGAAATCTAGTTGAATGACAACCACATGTTGAAAATCTTTATTTTTCAGCATGTGATTAAATTTAGTAATACAGAAAAGCAGATTAATCTAATCAGTGTGGCTATGGTGATAGATCAGAAATATTTATACAGAGTAACATTTTTCCTATATTAAATACAATTTTAATAAAATAAGCCTATGTATCACATGAAGCATTCATAAAATAGAAAATCAACATAGGGTATGTGTAAAATACCTGTAATAATAAACCCACTTTATTTTTTTTAATTTAAATACAGTTAAGTGAGCAATCCTTATGAAACCTTTATCTGAAATTCTAAATATTTTGTTATTATACATGTTTGCATTTCAAAGAATTTACCATATAATTAGAGTAGGGTCTCTTCTGTGTAAAATATATAGCTAGTGGGAAGTTGTTGTATAACACATAACACACGGTGCTCAGCCTGGTGCTCTGTGACAACCTAGAAGGATGGAGGGGGTGATAGGCCTGCTCAGGAGGGAAGGAATGCACATATACTTATCAGCTGATTCATGTAGTTGTATGGCAGAAACCACTACAACACTGTAAAGGAATTATTCTTCAATTAAAAATAAATGTATAAAAAAACACTAAGGTCTGTTCCAAATAGAGATATACTAATCAAAGCTCTGGGTGCAAAAAGACAAGATGAACAATAATTCAGGACTGAAATATCTGCATGTTCCTTGCAAATTCAGTTCAATTAACACATTAATTTTAACAATATCAACAAATTGGCATCGTTCATGTGGTCAAAATCAGTGCTTTGTGTTTTTCTTTTGTACCATTCCTCTTATCAAAAACATGAAATTATTACTCAATTTTTTCTTCAAGAACCAGGTTGACATCTATTTCTGCATTTCTTCTTGATGGGGATCACTTTCTGGTAGTAGGGTATTCTCAACAGTTTGCATCAGGCAGCTTCATTATCCCTGTTTCTGTTTTGACTTCCATCTCATACACTTACCAGGTAAATCATGTATTCCTCCAAATATCAGAATGTAATCAATGTAATCAAGGCTGAGGAAAAGCAACAGCAGCAGCAGCAAAATAAGTCTAATTCTGTCTTCTAGGATGTGTAGTGGCTAGAAAAGCAAGTCTTAAGTTCAGCTTCACTTTAGATGGGCAACTTCCCTTTGAAATAACTACTCAATAAGGAGTAAACTGGGCTTCCCTTATGTCTCAGCTGATAAAGAATCTGCCTGCAGTGTGGGAGACCTAGGTTGGGAAGATCTCCTGGAGAAGGGAAAGGCTACCCACTCCAGTATTCTGATCTAGAAAATTCCATGAACTGTATAGTCCAAGGGATCACAAAGAGTCAGACATGACTGACTTTCACCTTTACTTTCAAGGAGTAAACTATAAAGCAACCCCCACAAATTCATACAGAAATATTGACTTAGATTTTTACTTTGCTTCTAAGTACTTGATACTATAATGCGATGTTATGTTTGTAGTCAAATTCTACAATTGATCCTAGGTTGAAACCAAAATATAAAGTGATTGTTGGCTTTTTCATCATTAGTGATTTTTAAAAACATTGACTCAATTCTCTCACTCATTGATCTGAGAGACAGGAACCTTTATCTCTTTCTTTTTTTTTTTTTTTTTACTTTTGAGGTATAGTCAATGTACAGTATTATATCTGTTTTGGGTGTATAACATAGTGGTTCACAATTTTTAAAGGTTATATTCTACTTGTAGTTATAAAATATTGGCTATATTCACTGTGTTGTACTGTATAACCTTGCAGCTTATTATTATTTTTTTATATGTGATAGTTTATAGAAACTCTTGTTTCTAATTTCCATTTCACCATTTTAAAGATGGCCATGCATCTTTTTGATAAACCAACTTTTAGAGGGGGCCTTTTAGAGTCAGCCTGCAATGTGGGAGAGAGTGGCTTGATCCCTGAGTCAGGAAGATTTCCTGGAGAAGGAAATGGCAACCCACTTCTGAGAATCCCATGGATGGAGGAGCCTGCCAGGCTACAGTCCATGGGCTCACAAAGAGTCAGACATGACTGAGTGACTTCACTTTCACTTTCACTTCCTGACTTTACCTGTTTCATCTGTAGAATAAAGATGATGAAACATTTTAACTTTACTTATATGGAGTATATCAAATATTCTTTGAATTGGAGAGGAAGTCCTTGACACTATATCTTATAATATCTGTACTTATGTTTATCTTGCAATAGTTCTTTCCACTGCTATGTAGCATGAGCTCAGCAGTTGTAAGATACCTTTGGAAAAATATTGGGGATATTTTTGACAGATGGACTATGCTTGAAACAATCTCCTTCATATTATTTAAATAGCCTTTAAATTCTTGGAAACAGCAATAAAGAGCTCTAGGTTTCTATGGATAATACAGGACCTTAAGCCTAGGAATTAGCTTTTGATATATTGATACGGTTGTTTTTCTCAAAGTACTAGTCTTTAAGGCAGGCATATACAACCTGATGATATCAAGCAAATCTTCCTCATTTATACATTGTGTCTATTATATGATGGACAAGTACAGCAATTAAATAATGCCTGAATATAATATATTAATAAATAATAATAGTTATTGAGACCAGAGTGTCAAAAGCTTTTTTCCTGATTAAGGTGTATCACTAGAAACAATTAAATACAATTGTTTCTAATTGTATTATTAGAAACAATTAAAATACCACTGTGCTAAAAGATTATTTGCTTCAAAGCTACTATGTTTATTTATATTTTAATTTACGTAAAGTCCATGGAATGCCATAAAATTCAGTTGTTACATAACTATTTCTTAATTGTGCAAAGTCTTTAAATAGTTCATATCTTTAGAGACTGATTAGTATTTCAAAATTGTATTTTCTCATCAATTAATATCTAATTATCATTATTTTGATTTATATCCCAAAGTAGTATCCACATTATAAAATAAATTCTCTTTGCTTTAATTAATTCTTTAAGTTATATTTAGATCTGTGAAGCAATATCTTTCCATGAAGCAGCATCTTTATCCTTGATTTCCCTTACTATAATTAACATAACTGTGGCTCAGGGTTTTAAATATTTTTTTTGTAATTGAGATCAGTGTAAATCATAACATTTAAATAACTGGTGTAATATTCTCACAGCCTGAGAAGTTTCAAGACATCATTTCAAAGAAATTAAGGTCATGAGCCGTTGATATTTGATTCAGAGTTAAAGAGAATTGTTTGGGCTTCCCTGGTAGCCCGGATGGTAAAGAATTTGCCTGCAATGTAGGAGACCTGGGTTTGATACCTGGGTCATGAAGATCCCTTGGAGAAGGAAATGGCAACCCACTCCATTATTCTTCCTGGAGAATCCCATGGATAGACTGCTTGTTGGGCTACATTCCATGGCGTTGCAATGAGTTGGACACGACTGAATGACTAAGGACACACATGTACTCTTTAAAATGTTTCTATTTCAGGTTTATCCATGTGGTATTGTCTTTATAACTGCAACCCATTTGGTTTCATCAAGGAAAACTTTATATTCACCAAGCAAAAATATTTATTGATATTTTGATTGTTTTAAAAGAATATTGTCAATAAGGGCTACACAGAATAGTGGCAAAAACAGAAGACAATAAAAAGGGTCATGCTTATTTTATTCTTTTTTCTTTACTTGTTAATTGTTTTACTTTGAAAGCCATAGTCAAATGTAATAAAGTTTATTTTTATAAAAAATGAAAAACATACAATTTTCATGATTTCCTGTACAGCTTTTTAACTGATAGTGATTTATAAATCACAGCTCAGTATATGTACTACATGTTATTATTTCCACTAATCAGTCCACTTGACCACATTAATCATCTTTCAGAAAACTTTTTGGACTAATGATTGAAAACTAGAGGAGTAATAAAACACATCATTTGATGATAATCATATGTGAATTTATGAAATTTTGACTTGTTTTCTTAAATTTTATATACTTAAATGTATCAATAAGTACATTGTTATTTAGTCACTAGTCATGTCAGCTCTTTTATGACCCCATGAACTATAGACTGATAGGCTCCTCTGTCCATGGGATTTCCCAGGAAAGAATACTGGAGTGGGTTGCCGTTTCCTTCTCCAGGGGAATCTGCCTAACCCAGGAATCAAACCCATGTCTCCTGAATTGCAGGCAAATTCTTTGCCATTGAGCCACCAGGGAAGCCAAAAGTGTAATAGTCTCCTCTCAGAGAAGGTTCTCTTTGTTTTCTGAGATAGATAAGATTCATTATCCCATCAATGAATATTTATTGCATTGATATTAGGGATGAATAAGCAACTTTTCAAATTGATGACATTTTTTTTTTCAACATGAAGCCCAGTGCCCACTAATCACTTAATTCCGAAACTTGTTTAAATACAGAAAGTATCTTTTGTTACCTCAGAAAAGTGTGTTTGCCATTCTTTCAGTTGAACACCATATACTTCCCTATATTCCTAACAACCCAATTGGACCATTAGCTCTCTGAGGGAAAGTCTTATTTTTCCATACTCATAAGGATCATGACAAATACTTAGAGCTCGATAAGTAATGTTAAAGAAATAAAAAAAGAAGATAATACATTTTGGGTGACCTAGTAAAAGACCCTGGAGATTCAGCATAAAACAAAGAGAACAAATTTTCATGGATAGAGAGTATAACTTTTATTAATAGAAATGGATTTTTGACATTGTCAAATTCTGCAGAGGCCAAGAACAATTACAAAAGCTATCAAATTTAGCAATTTGGAGATCATTGGTAACCTTGAAGAAAACAATTTCATTAGTGATAGGTTTTAAAGTAAAAGAGCAGTTACTTGAGAAGAACTAAAGATGCAGAAAGGAAACAGTAATCACAGATCCTTTTTTGTAGAATTATAAGTGAAGACAGGTTAAAAACAGAGTCAGAATGGAGGAAATACAGCAAAGGTAATGGCAAGGCCAGGAGAGATTACTTAGAAGTTCATTTAAGAATAAAATCTGTTGTCATGGTACCTCCTATATTTGACACTAATGTCCAATGAGTAGTGTTCAATGTGTATATTTTTCACTTATGTTTTCTTAAGAATTCTAACATTTCCCCCAGCCTGCAAAAGGTTGACTGTATCTTCCTTTTCTTCTCTAAGTCTTACCTGTGACTCATATATTCTTATACTGTTTCTCCCTTCTCTGAGACTCTGCTGTAAGATTTTTTCACATTTGAAATGTGATGTTTTATAGTTCCATAGAGGAATATGCTTCATAAATGAAATAAATTAGGGTCAGCAAATATGCATGCTACTACTGCTATATATAGAACACATGGTGGTCATTGGTACCTACACACATTGATCTGTGTACTCTTTGTGTTAATTACTGAAACACCTTAAAGAATTTTAGTTAGCTGATCCCAATCAACCAAGCATACAAGATTAAACTTCTGTCTTTCCTGTGAGAGCAGTCTTGGTTAATTTAAGGTAATATTTTAACCTATCACTTGTCAAAGAAAAACTCTATTTTTAATCTAAAAAAGAGTACACTTTTTAGTTATCTTGAACGTTTACACTTTTAGTCACAAAGATAATATGTATTTATTCATTTCTTACTTTTCAAACAAGTTTATTATTGCACTGTGCTAGATATTTTCAGGGACCCAAAAGTACATACAAAAATATTTTAACCTTTAATCTAGTTAATGTGTGTAACAGTATATTAGGTTGGCTAAAAAGTTTGTTTGCATTTTTCCATAGATGTTATAAAGAAACCTGAACAAACTTTTGGCCAACCAAATAGAATGTGCTAACAATATTGAATTCATACATATTGTAGACTTAGATAACTTACAACTTATCAATATTTAATTATTAAAAACAGATGCAATCACACACATGCACAATACACAGTTGAGGAGAGATAATTCATGCATTTTGAAAACACTAAAATTTTCAACATTTTTTCATAATGAGTGAAATTCTAAATGCTATTCCATTTATTATACTTTGAGGAAGGAAAATGAATAAACCAAGTATTTTACTTCCAGTTCCTTTATACTATAGAAGAGTTTGAACTGTAGATGATTTAGAATATTAGTTTCAGATATACTACATAATATTCCACATTTTATAGCTTCTTCACCATTTGAAGTTTTTATAAAATATTAGCTATATTCCCTTTGCTGTACAATTCTGATTGTCCTGCTCTTCTGTCTGTGTTCATTTCAGCTTCAATTAAAACTTAAATAAAAATTTGCAACTTTGTCCAAATAGCATAGGGTTTATGAAAAAGAGGGGGAAAGTGGGAAGAGAGAATGGTTGAAAGAGATATTTTAAAATGCATGATAAAGAGCACTATATCATATTCCAAGAGCTGGATTGATCTGTTAGGTCACACAGGTCACATCTGGATTGGCACCTATAACTGTGTCTGAAAAATGCTCCTAAGTCAGTCAGTTCAGTCGCTTAGTCATGTCCAACTCTTTGTGACCCAATGGACTGCAGCATACCAGGCTTCCCTGTCCATCGCCAACTCCCAGAACATACTCAAACTCATGTCCAACAAATCAGTGATGCCATCCAACCATCTCAGCCTCTGTTGTCCCCTTCTTCTATTCCTGCCTTCAATCTTTCCCAGCATCAGGGTCTTTACTAATAAGTCAGTACTTCGCATCAGGTGGCCAAACTAAAGGAGCTTCAGCTTCAGCATCAGTCCTTCCAATGTATATGCAGGGCTGCTTTCCTTTAGGATGAACTGGTTGGATCGCCTTGCAGTCCACAGGACTATAAAGAGTCTTCTCCAACACCACAGTTCAAAAGCATCATTCTTCAGTGCTCAGCTTTCTTTATAGTTCAACTCTCACATCCATACATGACTACTGGAAAAACCATAGCTTTGACTAGACAGACCTTTGCTGGCAAAGTAATGTCTCTGCTTTTTAATATGCTGTCTAGGTTGGTCATAGCTTTTCTTCCAAGGAGTAAGTGCATTTTAATTTCATGGCTGCAGTCACCATTTGCAGTGATTCTGGAGCCCAAAAAGTAAAGTCTGTCACTGTTTCCATTGTTTCCCCATCTATTTGCCATGAAGTAGTGGAACTAGATGCCATGATCTTAGTTTTCTGAATGTTGAGTTTTAAACCAGCTTTTTCACTCTCCTGTTTTATTTTCATCAAGGGGCTCTTTAGTTCTTCTTTGCTTTCTGCCATTAGGGTAGCTACATCTGCATACCTGACATTATTGATTTTTCTCCCAGCAATCGTGATTCCAGCTTGTGTTTCATCCAGTCCAGCATTTTTTGTGATGTACTCTGCATATAAGTTACATAAGCAGGGTGCCAATAACAGCCTTGGTGTACTCCTTTCCCAATTTTCAACCATGTCTGGTTCTAACTGATGCTTCTTCACCTGCACACAGATTTCTCAGGAGGCAGGTCAGGTGGTCTGGTATTCTCATCTCTTTCAGAAATTTTCGGTTTGTTGTGATCCACATGGTTAAAGGCTTTAGCGTAGTCAATGAAGCAGAAGCAAATGTTTTTCTGGAATTCTCTTGCTTTTTCTATGATCCAGCAGATGTTAGCAATTTGATCTCTGGTTCCTCTGCCTTTTCTAAAACCAGCTTGAACACCTTGAAGTTCACAGTTCATGTTCTGTTGAAGCCTAGGTTGCAGAATTTTGAGGATTATTTTGCTAGTATGTGAAATGAGTGCAATTGTGTGGTAGTTTGGCCATTCTTTGGCAATGCCTTTCTTTGGGATTGGAATGAAAACTGACCTTTTTTGGTCCTGTGTCACTGCTGAGTTTTCCGAATTTGCTGGCATATTAAGTGCAGCAGTTTAACAGCATCATCATCTTTTAAGATTTGAAAGAGTTCAACTGGAATTCCGTCACCTCCACCAGCTGTGTTCATAGTGATGCTTCCTAGGGCCCACTTGACTTCACATTCCAGAATGTCTGGCTCTAGGTGAGTGATCACACCATTGTGGTTATCTGTGTAATGAAGATCTTTTTTATATAGTTCTGTGTATTCTTGTCACCTCTTCTTAATATCTTCTGCTTCTGTTAGGTCCATAATGTTTCTAACTGTGCCCATTTTTCCATGAAATGTTCCCTTGTTATCTCTAATTTTCTTGAAGAGAACTCTAGCCTTTCCCATTCTATTGTTTTCTCCTATTTAATTGCATTTTTTTCTTTGTGCACATCTTTCTACTCCACCACCTTAGATTACATTCTGAAAAATGCCCTTAAGAACACATTTTGAGGATATTATTGCTCTCTTGCCTTTCTGTCTGACTCTTCAAACACTGTGTAAATAGATAATGCAAATGTGTACCAAATGTACATTGTCAGTGAGAGTGAGAAATTCTACAGTTTCCAAGTTTCAGCTTCATATTTAAGAATGTGTTAGCCACTTAAATCTAAGATTTTATGATTATATATTTGTATTTATACATGACAACTGTATCTTCAATATCTAGCCATCTCTGACATTTTATTTTTTCATCTCTATGTCCCATCTTCTATATTAATTTACTTTTAAAATATCTTTTTTTGAGTATCCTTTTCTATACGCATTATTTTTTTACCACCTAGAATTACTGGAAAGAATACTACAATGATTTCTCAGATTGTCACTTAATCTGCCTTCTTTTGCTCTCTCCCACGTATTTATAAAAGGAAATTCACCAATTTTACCTGACCACTAACTGAAAATACAAGCAAGGCCATTTCTTTGCTTCCGATGATCCTATCATATACACCTTCCCAAGAAATCTAAGAAAGAGTGGTATGTTCCTTTCTATATTTACAGATATACCTTCTATTTATTTGTGGTATAAATAAATTTTATTCAAAATACCTTCATTTTGAATAAGCTATTTATTCTTTGAGGGATCCCTCATAATTTTTCTTATGCCTTGTAGACTCTGTTTCTGGCTGTATGGTTTAGAATGTCACATCGCCTTCTCTTCAAAGTTCATTTAAATGTACTTTCTCCAGACAAGGTATAGAACTGTGTGCTATCAGTCAGGTTGGAACTTTCTTGTGGGTTAGCTGTGTAGGGAGATTTCTTCCTACATATTCTCTGGGAGTTATATTTTTTCAAAGGAGACACCTGGCCAATCTCTTCCTTAACCACATTTAATACGAGAATTCAAGAATTGTTACTATACATTGTAAACATTGCTCATAAAATGGAACTGGCCAGATAAATTATAGTAAGGAAAAATTTATAATAGCCATTGAAATAGTATGAAGAGCAGCATATCTAACACTTCAGTTCAGTCTGTCAATCATGTCCAGCTCTTTGTGACCCCATGAATCACAGCACGCCAGGCCTGCTTGTCCATCACCAACTCCTGGAGTTTACTCAAACTCATGCCCATTGAGTCGGTGATGCCACCCAGCCATCTCATCCTCTGTCATCCCCTTCTCCTCCTGCCCCCAATCCCTCCCAGCATCAGGGTCTTTTCCAGTGAGTCAACTCTTCGCATGAGGTGGCCAAAGTACTGGAGTTTCAGCTTCAGCATCAGTCCTTCCAATGAACAACCAGCACTGATCTCCTTTAAGATGGACTGGTCAAGACTCTCAAGAGTCTTCTCCAACACCATAGTTCAAAAGCATTAATTTTTCGGCGCTCAGCTTTCTTCACAGTCCAACTCTCACATCCATACATGATCACTGGAAAAACCATACCCTTGACCAGATGGACCTTTGTTGGCAAAGTAATGTCTCTACTTTTTAATATGCTATCTAGGTTGATCATAATTTTCCTTCCAAGGAGTAAGCGTCTTTTAATTTCATGGCTGCAGTCACCATCTGCAGTGATTTTGGAGCCCCCAAAAATAAAGTCTGACACTGTTTCCACTGTTTCCCCATCTGTTTGCCACGAAGTGATGGGACCAGATGCCATGATCTTAGTTTTCTGAATGTTAAGCTTTAAGCCAACTTTTTCACTCTCCTCTTTCACTTTCATCAAGAGGCTTTTTAGTTCCTCTTCACTTTACTTAGATTTCCTTATACCTGGCACAATGCATTTTGGTAAAAGACATTTGTTTTTGTTCAGTCACCCAGTTGTGTTGGACTCTTTGCAACCCCATGGATGGCAGCAAGCCTGGCCTCTGTCTCTCACCATCTTTAAGTTTACCCAAGTTCATATCCATTGCATCAGTGATGTCTTCTAGCCATCTCATCCTCTGATGCCCTCTTCTGCTTCTGTCCTCCATCTTTTCCAGCTTCAGGGACTCTTCCAGTGAGTCAACATTTTGCATCAGATGTCCAAAATACTGGAGTTTCAACTTGAGCATCAGTCCTTCCAATGAGTATTCAGGGTGGGTTTCCCTTAATATTGACCAGTTTGATTTACTTGCTCTCCAAGGGACTCTCAGGAGTATCCTCTAACAACACAGTTAGACGGCATCAATTCTTTCTCACTCCACCTTTATGGTCCAGCTCTCACAATGTACATAGTTACCAGGAAAACTATTGCCTTGACTATATGGACTTTGTCAATAGTTATATCTGTGCTTTTCAATACACTGTCTAGGTTTATCATAGGTTTCCTGCCAAGAAGCAAATGTCTCCTGATTTCGTGGCTTCAGTCACCATCTTCAGTGAGTTTAGAGCCCAAGAAGAGGAAATCTGTCACTACTTCCACCTTTTCCCCCTCTTTTTGTCATGAAGTAATTGGGCTGGATTCCATGATCTTAGTTTCTTTTAATATTTAGTTTAAACCAGCTCTTTTACTCTCTTCCTTCACCCTCATCTAGAGGCTCTTTAGTTCACTTCCCTTTCTGCCAGCAGAGTGGTATCATCCGCATATCTGAGGTTGCTGATGTATCTCCCACATGTCTTAATTCCAGCTTGTATTTCATCCAGCCTGGTATTTCTCATGATGTGCTCAGCATATAAATTAAACAAATAGGGTGACAGCAGACAGACCTTCCATACTCCTTTCTCAATCTTGAGCCAATCAGTTGTTCCATAAACGGTTCTGACTGTTGCTTCTTGACCCACATACTGGTTTCTCAGGAGACAGGTATGATGGTCTGGTATTCCCATCTCTTTAAGAGCTTTTCAGTTTATTACCCTATTCATAGGGCTTCCCTGGTAGCTCATCTGGTAAAGAATCTGCCTGCAATGTGGGGGACCTGGGTTCAATCCCTGGGTTGGGAAGATCCCCTGGAGAAGGAAACAGTTACCCACTCCAATAGACTCAGTCAAAGCTTTGATATAGTTGATGAAACAGAAATAGATGTTTTTCTGGAATTCCCTAGCTTTATCTATGATCCAGCAAATGTTGGCAGTTTGATCTCTGGTTCCTCTTCCTTTTTAAACCCTGTTTCTAAATTCTCATCCTTTTCTAAGCTCAACTTTATTAAATAAATAAATATTTAATAAAGCTGGCTTTATTAAATAAACTCAGCTTTATTAAATAAATATATTTAATATATTAAATATATACCCAAGCAATCAGTATGCACTGTTGGTTCAGATAATGTCTAAATAAGTGCCTTTAAAACTGATATATTTTGTGAGTTTAAGAATCAGTAAGCAAATATGACCTGCCAGTATACAAAGAATTTATGTGTTTATGCATTGGAAGAACAGACTAATAAATCAGAATAATTTATTATACTGTATGATATACAAAAGCCAATTTCTCCTACAGACACAATGAGTGATGTAGAAAATAAACATAAGCAATGCTTATAAACACAAGAGTGCCATTCAATTATATATTATATAATGATTTAGATAAATATTCTTTATGTATAAATATTATATAAATAAATATATATTAATATAAAGCATGGATTATTATTATAATATTTTTAACATGAAAACATGTCAGTATGAATTCGAATTTAGTCATCACATAGAATGGCTTCATAAAATCTGTCAGTATTTATATAAAAGTTCTTCAAACAGAACTGAGATTTTTATGAGCAGTTGTATCATTTATTTTGAATGATAAAGCAGTCCTTGAAAGCTGATAGGAAGCTGGCATTATTTCAGTGTGGCATAAATTTATATTTTTCATTTTTAATTATGCAATGATAGTGTCACAACAAAGATTTCTGACCTGAGGAAAACCTATTTTTAGGTAATTTATTTGGAGCTTTTTTAATGTGTTTGTATACACACTTTCAGTCTGTATTCCTTTACTTTGTATACTTTCACTTTCAGCCTGTGTGTGTGCTTACATCTAAAGTGAGTCACTACCAACACATTTGTTAATGAGACTGATTTTTCCCTGTTGTATATTCTTAGCATTCTTCCCAAAGATCAATTGACTGTATATACATGTATTTATTTGTGAGCTTCTGTTCAGTTCCATTGGTCTATATTTCTGCCATTGTGCCAATATCATAATGTTTTACTTTCTATAGCTTTGTGATATGTTTTGAAATCAGGAAGTGTAAGACCTCCAGCTTGGTTCTTTTTTCTCAATAGTTTTTTGGCTATTTGGCATCTTTGGAAGTTTGATGTGAACTTTAGATTTTGTTTGTTTGTTTGTTTCTGTAAAAATTGCCATTGAGTTTTTTATGTGGATTGTATTGACTTTGTAACTCTCTTTGCATCATACAAATATTTTAACAGTATTCTTCAAATTCTTAAATGTGGCATGTCTTACCATTTATTTCTGTCTTCTTTAATTTTTTTAAAGATTTGTAGTTTTCAGTGTATAATTTTATTTTGCTTTATTTATTAATTTTATTTCTAATTATTTCTTTTTATGCATGCATGCTAAGTCACTTCAGTCATGTCTGACTCTTTATGACTTTTCGACTGTAGTCTGCCAAGTTTCTCCATCCATTCAATTCACCAGGCTAGAATATTGGGGTGGGTTGTCATGTCTTTCTCTAGGGGATCTTCCCAACCTAGGGATTGAACCCACATCTCTTACATCTCCTGCATTTGCAGGTGGGTTATTTACCACTAGCACAACCTGGGAAGCCCCTTGTAAATGGAATTAGTGTCTTAATTTATTTATTGAATTATTGTTAGTGTATAGAAAAACAACTGATTTTTGTCTGTTGATGGAGTCTAGTCTCTGAATTCTGCTCATCAAACAAATAGGCAATAAGTTTATGTGGAATTCCTGTGGTAGAATTCCTTCAACTTTGGGTAGCCTCAGTCTTTTTCTTTCAAGATCTTCAGCTAATTGGATGAGATCCATCCATGTTATAGAAGGTAATCTGCTTTACATAAAATCAATGAATTATGAAATTATCTTTCCAGCAACATCTATGCTAGTGTTTGATCAAACAGCAAGGTGCCATAACAAAGTTGAACTAACACATAAAACTAATCATACCCACCATCATTCATTTATAAATGTTTGAACATGTTCTTCCATAATGGTAAAAACTTTTAGATACCTTATTTGTAATTTTCCCTTGAAAGTCACATTGATTTACATTTGAATGTACACTGATCCTCTGATTGCAAACATACCAAAATATGTAAATAAAGTATAGCCTTAGTTTTAACTTTAATGTAATAAAATCCTCTAGATGTTAAAAAAAAATCTTCAAGATTGTTATTGAAAATAGAACTAGTATAACTGAGGAAAACACCATAAAGCATACATTTTGATAAAATGTATTAAAAATGAAAAAGTGTGATTTATTGAAAGTGAATCTTTTAATAGGATGGGCTATTTTAAAACTAATTCATGTGTTCAGCATTGATTACCTTTTCAGGATTATTATGTGCTGCTAAGATTCTGTGACAAAATACTCCATAATGCAAAGACTGTTTTAGATTGTTAATGTAGCTTTATTTTGCCAATGTAGGAGACATAGGAGATGTGCATTCAGTCCCCGAGTCAGGAAGATCTCTTGGAGGAGGAAATGGCAACCCACTCCAGTATTCTTGCCTAGAAAATTCCATTGACAGAGGAACCTGGCAGGGGGCTCATAAAGAGTCAGATGTGCCTGAGCATGAAGCTTACAAAAGGAGCATTAATGATTTTAACTAAATGTATTATTAATAGAGAATATATGTGTCACCTTTAAGTTCATCTGAAAATAGTAAGTGTAATAATAAAGGGGTAGAGATATTGTTTTCAAGTGATTCAAGCAACTCATTCCCTAATACATTCCAGGTATAGGGAAAAGCCAGTACAAAGCCCTGAACTGAAGGCATGAACCTGACATGATTGTGGAAAAACAGAGACCATTGTGTTTTAGAAGAGTGATGATGAGGTTGAATGATGGGAGATGAGTTTCAAGAGTTTATAAATCAAGAAGCTCCAGTAGGCTACTTTAGGGTTTTGGCTTTTATGAAGAAACTTTTGTGGGGTTGATCTGTTCTAACCTGACATTTTAATAGGATCACTTTGGCAACTGTGTGGAAAAAAGACTAGGGGCAAATGTGGAAAGGTGGAAGTTAGGAGGTCAGTCATAAAGACACTAAAATAAGCCAAGTGAGAACTGATGGTGACAGTGAATCGTTAGCGCTGGTGATGGTGGGAAGTAACTGGAATAAGTATGTTCTGTCAGAATTTACAGATAGAATATGATGGAAAGAGAAATTTCAAGAGTGACTGCAAATGTGCTAAAGATAGAATGTGAGAGGGGTGAATGACCATTAATTGAGAAGGGATTGATTTTAAAGGATGAGTTTGAGGCAATATATAGGATTTTTCTAAACACAGGGAAGACAGAAATAATGAATATTGATAAGCATTTAGACACAAAGTTGTAATGATAAACTTCGAGAAATAATTTGATATAATGTGATAATGCTCAGTCATGGCTAACTCTTTATGACTTCATGGACTGCATGCAGCCCACTAGTCTTTTTTGTCCCTGGAATTTTCTGGAAGGCAAGAACACTGGAGTGGGTTGTCGTTTCCTACTCCAGGGACTCTTCGACCCAGGGATTAAAATCCACGACTTTTGCATCTCCTGATTTGGCGGGCAGATTCTTTACCACTGAACCACCTGAGAAGCCCATACATGTGATAGAGAAAGGACTAATTCAAAAATAGTTCATAGAAATGAATAAGACAAAAAAATTCTGCCATTCAGAACTGGGAAAGTAAACGGTAAAAAATGTTAAAAATTAATTTTAAAGACAATTATATAGATGTACACACAAAAAATAAAATGTTAATGCTTACCTAAATTTCATAGTGGGAAGTAGGTTTATGAGTGTATGCGTGTATATGTATTAATGATTATATCCAATGGCAGGAAAAAGTTGTGAGATGAAATGAGCACAAATTTACACTATAAGCACATGGAGGATGTAAGCTCATTTAACCATTTTTATTAACTAAGAGCCTTACAAAATAATTAACTTTTAACCTCAAATTCCAATAATAATCCAAAATAGAGGAAAAATTAAGAAAATGGAATTATCATAATTTCTTTATAATGAGAAGAAAAAGGAGAACAGTAGAAAGCCCAATAAGATTAACATTAATTTAAAACAGCCAAAGACATACATGGTGTAGATTTTTCTGACTTGATACACCATTAAATATCATGATTCTTTGTAACTTGTTTTATTTCAAATATTTCAGTATTTTTCAGGGTCTTTTCAATAATAAACACTTTTTACTTTATAATAAGAGAAAGTACTATGAAATGCATTAGATTATGCATTATAGCATAATACCTATGTAAAGGAAGTAAACATTTATAAATTTGGGAACTAAAAATTGTTATAGCAGAAGAAACAAAACCAAACACAAAAGAGGCTATTTGTCTACCTACCTACAGTGTATCCTTACCATTTGGGAATTCCATATTTGTGAATTTGTTTACTCACTAAAATTTGTATATGGTCCCAAATCAATATTCATGTAATTTCACACTCACACTCAGATATTTTGCTAAAACACACTCATACTCAAAATATTTTGCTTAAAGCAGCAAAACATTTGACTGTTAACGTACACATTTCCAGCTGATAGAAATGGCAACACTCTGCCTTCTTGTAGCTATCATGTACAAAACTGTTTTCCTTTTCACAATCTATTTTGTAACGTTTCTTGGATTTTTGTGTTTTTGTTAGTGATTTTGCTGTTTAAAATGGACACTAGTCATAGTGCTAAAAGGCTATCTACTATTCCTAGTGTAAGAAAGCATTATGTGACATGCAGAGAAAATCAGTGTTCTCGTAAGCTTTGTTCATATATGAGTAGCAGTAATGTTGGCCTTGAGTTTAATGCTAGGGGATCAATATTATACAATGAAATGTATATCAAAATATATCTTTAAACAGCACCATGCCTAAAACAAGTTACCTACTGATAAGTTGATAGAAATGTTAGGAGCAGAGGTTGGCAGGAACCTAACACTATACTTCTAAGAGCAGTTCTTCAGTATTTACCAAATCAGTGTTTGTGGTGATTTTCTTATAGAACATAACTTGCAATTAACAAGAACTGACTATATCTATTTAGCTGTCTATCTGAATTTTCTAAAGGCAGTAAGGTATTGTGAATCATCAGAAATTTCAGATGTTTTTCAATAAATGCAATTATAATAACAACTTGATGACAGTATAGGAGCAGTAATAATTGAACTTATGCTTTTTTGATAAATGCACATTTACAAGTGCTTTTCCATTGGGGACTACAATGACAGATTAGGAGCCAGTAGGATTTCCATGAAGTGATATCAGTTTTCTTCAATGAAGCATTATGAAAAATTACAATAACTTTCTGCCACAGATGAAGAACAAGTAAATAGATCTCTAGCCTGAGACATAGGGCCAACCTTTTATGTACTGCGGCCTTTGCCATCGTTAATGTTTCTGTTTATTGATAAATAGAAAAGCCTACCTGGGGTCTCTGGTACATTTGTGATTCTGGAAAGATGTCTTCTGGAATGGAACAGTCTTGATCATGTGGGAAAATAAACAAATATACAGCCATCTTAGATACTGAGTTCTAAATGTAATTACTTTCATCTGAACAACTACTATTTCCATAAGCTCTGAGTATCAACATTATAAGAACTGCTTTGAATTAAATATGCAGAAGAAAAGTTTTGATAAGCTTACAATGTGATAAAGTTCTTGAATTAATGTATATGATAAAAATTAGACTGTGTAGAGTGAAGAGTGTGTTGACACAGGAAAGATTCATTTGTATATCATGTGAATTATTGAAATTTCTGATTTATATTATTAGAACAATCCTCTAGGGAAAACGAAGCTAATATCATCCAAATTGGCATTTTTGTTATACTATAATTCTAGTTTCATGAAGTAAACTAAAGCTAAAGACCAGCAAACCTAACCACTTCAGAGCACATCTGATGATATGTTTGTTGTTTCTGATAAAGTTGTTTTAATTTTCTTTGCTTATTTTTTGACATTCTTAATTGTTTTGGAACTTAAAACTTCATTAATATGTGGTACTATTTTCCCTAAAGATAGTAAAGCCATCTCTTCTGGGTTCATTTATCCCATTTAAAAGTAATTGAGCAGATAGGAAAAAAAGCATGTCTACAATTATTGGTGTAGGCTTCTCTGTCCATTGGATTTCCTAGGCAAGAATACTGGAGTGGGTTGCCATTTCATTCTCCAGGGGATCTTACTGACCTAGGGATCAAACCCATATTTCCTGCATTGGCAGCAGATTCTTTACCACTGAGCAACCAGGGAAGTCCATACATAAAATGGTATCCTATAAAATATTGCTTTTATTTTAATATGTCTATTCTATTAAATTATAATAAAAAAAAGGCTTGTACTTTTTAAAGTCAGATGATAATCAGCCTAAAGGACTATGCTAAAAAATTCTTATGTTTCTAAAACAGAAGTCTCAACATAGATTTTATTCTCATCTTTGCAACTTTTAAAAAACAAAGGAAACTTGGCCAAGAGAAAAGAATTCATTCAAATTATGCCACAGTTTCTTTCAGAGAATGTAAAACTTTTATTAGTTTACAATTATTTCTCAAAATAATAAACGTATCAAGCACAAGCAAAATGCAAAATAAATAAATAAATAAATAAATAAAAAACCACAGTAGCTCTATACACAACAAAGTTAGTAATACCTCCCTCAACCAGTAAAACTAATATAAGAAAATAAAGTGCTACTTTCTTCTAAACAACAAATGTCACTGTAATCAATAGAAGTTTTTAATAGTAGTCTGAAATGACACATTGCCTTGATATTCTTATAAAGGTATTTGAAAAGTCACCATAATCTTTCTGCATACCTATTGTTTCTTTTTCAATTTAGAAATGAAAGGAACTGTTTAAAGGAGATTATTTAACTCTGTGGTGTTCAGAGTGAAGTTACAAAGATGACAGCATAAAACTCTAGAAGAATGATTAACTGGTCTTAAAAATTAGAACATGTGAGAGCCTGTTTTATGGACCAAAAAGGTCAAATTCAAAACAAAGGCACATTTTCTTTGGTGTCACAGAGTATAGCATGATTTTATTTCAAGGTTTTGAAAGAAAAATAATAATACAGTAGATTTTTTTCAAATGCTATATGTCAAGTTAAAATCCTAATGTTGTGAGACTGCACACTTAAGCTGTGAGAGTGGAACTGTCTATAATTATTTTCACTATTTAGCTCTCTGAGGCTTGTCTTCCTTGAATCACACACTGAGAGATAAGGATTTAACTCAATATTTGCAGCATGAAGGGAAACCATGTTTGCCACACATAAAGTTAGAAAGCAAAGAAGTGAAAGCTTATCTCTATCTAATATGACTGTACTTGTGGAAAACAAGGTCCAAGAACAGGTCAATGTCAGTATTATCTTTTTCATTTTTTAAAGATGATTCTTATGACTTTCGTGATGTGGTAAAACTTGTCAAAGTCTTTGCAATAGCCTAAACTGCCTGTTTCTAGGATAAATAATCTTGTTTTCAATATTCCTACCAAGCATTTTAGAGTCAATCTGAAAGCAGGATATAAAACCGAGAAATATGCTGCTTTATCTGACAATTATAAAGAAATTTTAGAGTGATCATAAATTCAAATTACAATTTTAGTGTACCAAGAAGTAGTATTTGCCAATGTGAGTGACAAAAATCCTGATGAACGGTGGTTTAACCAACTTCAGAGTCAGACAACTGGAGCTTTGGATGAGTTGCTCAAAATATACATCTTCATCTTTCCACTTCACTGTTTCAAGAGTATAGGGTGCATCCTCATACCTGTGTTTTCATGGTTGAAAGATGATTGCTTCAGTTCCAATCATCTAATCCAAAACTGAGACTAACAGAAAGGGGAAGGCAAGAGAGAACATGCTTCTTTGTTTTGTCTCTTGTTATAAAAACAGGAAACACTTCCCTCTAAACTAGTCATTTCCAGTGGGTACATACTTACGGACTATTGGTAAAGACACTGTCAAATGGTTGAAAAAGAGACTGGGGAATCTGAATAGTGAGGTTTGTGATTATGTATGTTAGGCATAGGGGGGAAAAAAAAAGAGGGAGAGAGAGAAGGGATTTTGGCCCTGAACATCCAGTGTGAGTTATAGTTAAATTTGAGAGTTTGAGTAACTCTCCAATACACCCAAAAAGAAAACATAGCCACTCAATAACCTTGCTCTTACAAGTTTGTGTCTGTCATCCGACTTATCTAAATGATCTTGTATCAGTCTCATTTCAATGACTAGGTGTTATTCACACAGAATATTTTATTCAATCCAGTAGCTTATGGTGAACAATGTCCTATTTGTGATTTCCAAAGAATATTTAGCTTTGGGACCAGGGACCAGGCTGGATCATTCAAGAGCTTTTGTATAGCAGAGTTTTATTAAAGTAAAAAGGGATAAAGAAAGCTTCTGACATATACCTCAGAAGGGGGATGGAGAGTGCCCTCCTCCCTAATCTTAACAAGGGAGCTATATATGTTTTTAGTTGGTTATTACAATAAATCAAAACAATGTCTCAAGACCATAAAGATCTTCCTGGACCCACCCCAACAATTTATATTTTAAGATGGCAAGATTAGAACTAACAATAGAAAGATCTTACCAGACCTACTCCCATAATACACATTTTAAGATAATAGGATTAGTCAGACGTTTTCAAGGAGAAGTGGTGCTGAACCAGGATACATTCAGTCAGTTCAGTTCAGTCACTCAAACATGTCCAATTCTTTGTGAACCCATGGACTGCAGCATGCCAGTCCATCGCCAACTCCTGGAGTTTACTCAAGCTCATATCCATCGAGTCGGTGATACCATCCAACCAGCTCATCCTCTGTTTTCCCCTTCTCCTCCTGCCTTCAATCTTTCCCAGCATCAGGGTCTTTTCCAATGAGTCAGTTCTTTGCATCAGGTGGCCAAAGTATTCGAGCTTCAGCATCAGTCCTTTCAATAAGTATTCAGGACTGATTTCCTTTAGGATGAACTGGTTGGATCTCCTTGCAGTCCCATGGACTCTCAAGAGTCTTCTCCAACACCACAGTTCAAAAGCATCAATTCTTTAGCATTCAGCTTTCCTTATAGTCTAACTCTCACATCCATACGTGACTACTGGAAAAACCATGGTTTTGACAAGATGGACCTTTGTCTTCAAAGTAATGTCTCTGCTTTTTAATATGCTGTCTAGGTTGGTTGTAGCTTTTCTACCAAGGAGCAAGCATCTTAATCTCATGGCTGCAGTCGCCGTCTGCAGTGATTTTTGGGCCCCCCAAAATAAAATCTGCTACTGTTCTCACTGTTTCCCCATCTATTTGCCATGCAGTGATGGGACCAGATGCCATGATCTTAGTTTTCTGAATGTTGAGCTTTAACCCACCTTTTCACTCTCCTCTTTCACTTTCATCAAGAGGCTCTTTAGTTCTTCACTTTCTGCCATAAGGGTAGTGTCATCTGCATATCTGAGGTTATTGACATTTCTCCTGGCAATCTTGATTCCAGCTTGTGCTTCATCTGCCCAACATTTCACATGACATACTCTGCATGTAAGTTAAAGAAGCAGTTAAATAAGTTAAATATACAGCTTTGACATACTCCTTTCCAGATTTGAAACCAGTCTGTTGTTCCATGTCCAGGTCTAACAGTTGCTTCTTGACCTGCATACATTTTCTCAGGAGGCAGGTCAGGTGGTCTGGTATTCCCATCTCTTAAAGAATTTTCCAGCTCGTTGTGGTCCACACAGTCAAAGGCTTTAGATTAGTCAATAAAGCAGAAATACAAGTTTTTCTGGATCTCTCTTGCTTTTCTGATAATCCAACAGATGTTGGCAATTTGATCTCTGGTTCCTCTCCCTTTTGTAAAACCAGCTTGAACATCTGGAAGTTCACAGTTCATGAACTGTTGAAACCCAGCTTGGATAATTTTGAGCATTACTTTGCTAGCATGTGAGATGAGTGCAATTGTATGGTAGTTTGAGCATTCTTTGGCATTGCCTGTCTTTGGGATTGGAATGTAAACTGACCTTTTCCAGTTCTGCGGCCGCTGCTGAGTTTTCCAAATTTGCTGGCAACTTGAGTGCAGTAGTTTAACAGCATAATTTTTAAAATTTGGAATAGCTCAGTTGGAATTTACCTCCACTAGATTTGTTCATAGGGATGCTTCCTAAGGCCCACTTGACTTCACATTCCAGGATGTCTGGCTCTAGGTGAGTGATCACAACATCGTGGTTATATAATCCTTAGTACAGAGTTTAAGCTGAATTGTTTTATTGTAAAATCATCAACTCCTGGTTTAAAGAAAAATAATGTTTTATGTGACTAAGACTAAGGAATGTAAGGAAAAAAAAAATGTCCTTTCCTCTTTGAGAATTCCAGAACCCTATCTCCTCCTTGAGGGCCCCAGGCCCCTTTCTCTTCTTCAGAGGCCTCAGACTTCTTATCAACCTATCCAGAAATTGACTCTTTCAGTAACTTTGATTTGAATAATTAAATAATATACTCAAGTTCTCATTTATTCAAGTTTTTTTTTTAATCAAATACTACATGCCCAGTGATGGGGTTAATACTGTAATTGATTTGAAGATTCATTGACTTTCAATCTTTCAGTCTGTCAGGGAGATTTTTAGGCAAATGAGAAATTAAACTGTTGTGTGTATAAAGTAGTTCATTTATTGAAGTTAGCATAAGATTAAGAAAGGAGAAAATAACAATATAACTAGTAAACACTATGGAATTCTAAAATAAAGAGGCAAATATTTATCAATATGATAAGGCTGAGCTCTAAATGTCGGAAAATATTTGTGGAGATAGTGGGGATGGAGGAGGGATATTCTGTGATTTTACAGTTAATTTTGTGCAGGTCCACTCTGCCTTAGCCAATGGTTTACTTTAACAAATGAGGGGAGGATACTGTCTGAACCATAATCATCTGTAGGCATTTTCAAAGTGATTTATGCTGTCTCTTTTTTTGAGTTGAGTGTGGGGCTGCAAAATTGTTTGATGTATTTTGACTAGTCGATATCTGGTTTCCCTTTTACCGGTGTCTATAATTCATGTGTCTGATATTTTTCTTGTTGGTTTTTGAAGCTGAGAAATAAGTTTTATTATGCGGGGCTGCCGGGGCTGCCGGGGCTGGGGCTGGCAGGCAGCCGGGACTTGGGTTTCGGTTTCCCATGAAATGGTGGGATTCCCCACCCCCAGTAAAAAGCCCGCGCCGTTTGTACCAATAGGATTGCTTTGTAAACATGTAGCCCGCGAAATCTGTACCAACAGGATTGCTTTGCAAGCGTGTAACCAATCACTTTGTAACTCGTATGTAACATGCTGATAGTATGGTTTTTTGTCTATAAAAAGCTTGCCCAATTTGCTGTTCGGGGTGCTCTGCCTCCCAGGAGATCAGAGTCACCCGGTTGCGCAGCCGACAATAAACCCTCTTGCGTGTTGCATCTGCTGGGCTCGTTTATTGGGTCGCGCGGTTTTTCCTCCTTGGAACAAAGGCCCGAATTCTGGGTCTTACATTGAGAATTGCTATTTAAATGAGATATTATTTAATGTGTAATTTTGGCTACCTTTCAAGTCTATTTGAGTTCAAAGCAATAGTCATTTTTCTTGGGCATAGAAAATATTGAAGTTTTGAAATAACAATCTTTAAAATATTAGAAGCGATAGTGAAGTGTACTTTGATAGGCAGATATATACATATGCATGGTTAAAATTTGGAAAGTAATGAAAATAATGTCAGATTAAATGAATATCTAGGAAAATTGATAATCAAAAAGGAAAGGTGAAACATGAGAAATATTTTCTTACAATTGTGTTTTATGATTTTATAACATATAATGGTGTTTGGCATTTACAATTAGGTATTCTGTAGCAGAAACTTTAAAAAAGATTTAAAATTGTTTAAAATGACAAACCTGTTTCTTAGGCTGGTTTAGCTACTGTTCTGTAAATGTTGTGGTGCAATTACAAATATGTATACTTTTTTTTTTTGTTAACGAGTCAGATTCCTCTTTCAAACTGCAATCATCTCCAGAATCCAGATGGTGTACTAACTTTTAGAATTTAGTAGTTCCTGTTTTTAGAAACAAGTAGATGACAATTGGATAGTAGAACTGATAAAAGTCAATACTGACTTTTGATTCTATATCAAAATTTAGATACTTTCTATTACACATTGCAAATTTTGTGAATAATTATAACAGATTTCAAAGGATGAGTGTTGGTTTCTTTTTTTACAATATAAGACTTCTAGATAGAATATATAGACATAGGATATACTAGAAATACTGGGTAATTACTGCAAAAGAGTATTTCATATGTTTAAATAGTCTTTTAATGGAGTACATCTATCCAGTGCTGTTTGTTAAATAAACTGAATTCCCAAAAGCTTTAAAAAATCAGACACTGATCTTTTTCTGTTGTTAATTGTGCACTAGGTAATTCTAGTGATTCTGTATTTTAGAAACTTCATAATTGTCATTATAAAACAAAACAGAAAGCAGTTATTTTATCTGACACTTGTGTTTTCATCTTAACTCTGAGTAAATAAAAGTCAAGGGATTAATTACTCAAAGAATTTAAGTCATTTAAAATAAAATAGGTTTTAATAAATATGTTAAACTTTGGTCATTCAAAAGAGGGAAAAAACATACAAACAAAACGAAACTTTTGAATGTAAAAGGTTTTGGTATTTCAATTCAATCCTCTGTAAAGCATCTAGGTGTTTTTCTTTTCTTTTTTTTTTTTTTCATTGTATAGAACAATAAAACATAGGGAAAAAATTGGGAAAATTTCTATCTTGCATTTACTTTGGTAGAATGAATGGATAATTTTCTACCATATCTATTTTTAATCTAGGTACTCTGTGAGTAAAGTTTGAGGGATGTAGAAGTGCATAAAGATAAATGTTCTTGTACTGAACAAGCTCATAATCCAAACAGGGTAATTAAATTAGTCAACTTTGTGCCGTGCCACAGGAAATGGGAAAACTGTATAGTCCCACTTGACTTGACAGAAATGGTTACTTCTCATTGAAGCCAAAATTTAGAATGAAAACCTTTGGGTTCAAAAATGAAGAGTAGGTTTGAGTGTAAGAATATTAAGCACTTTCCCTGAAACCATTCTTCTGTGAGACCCAGTGCAAAAGGTTGGATGTTTTTGGAGTCTAATATAGTGTGTTCAAGCCACAAATCTATCATCTACAAGCAGGTATATATATTTTAGGGATTAGGTAACATCTCTGTATTCTCAGATCTGTTCTATGACATATTCAAAGATTATTAGAAGTCTTAAATTATAAAAGGTCTGTAGAGTTTGTGACAGAGCTCTTGGCATGTGATAGGTTTGAGGTCATCTGTATTGGTAAGATTTATTTACAGAGACAATTTGAAAAAGCAATAAGAAAAAAATAGGATTTAATTTCAGGCCTTGCTGATAATTTGTGATACAACTTTGGTCATACCACTTACAACTTCTAGATCCTCATCCCTCAACTGCTAGATAGAAAGTATAACATTTATTTTACAAACTCAAATCATTATTGTAAGATCACCCTAGAAAAGAATGACAAGTATTTACAAACAATAAAGCATACAATTTCAAAAGCATCATCTATTTTATTTGCATTTTTCTCAACACAGTATTTCAAAAGTACATATTTCAAAGTCTTATCCATTTTCATTTCTTTCTTGATACTTTGTCTCTCTCTTAGTTTTTCTTCTTGCTAGTCTGGTCTTAATTCACATTCTCACCCTTTAATTCTTTGTTCTAATTTGCTTTGATTTGTAATCTTTCATCTTAAACTAGTCATTTTCCCCTTATTTCCTCAAGGAACAGAACACACAACCCAATAAATGTGTAATACACCTACCAAGATTCTCTTTCCCTGTTCTGTCACAGGAAATTCAGACTTCTCATATAGAGACTGGCAGCTATTTATCACATTGATAGCAACAAACTAACTTTTATTGAGTTCTTATTGTGTGGTATGTAGTTTGCTAAATATTTTTATGCACAAATGTAATTTGATTCTCACAATAACCTCATGAGATTGAAATTTAGTCATTTAAATAACTTGCATAATAATTAGACCAAGAAGTCTGATTCTAGTGATTTCAGAGTTTAGTGTTTGAATATTATAGGACATTTATTTTTAATAGAGCAAATTCCAAAACCATAGTTGCCTTTCATATTGACAAATGAAATCATGAAAGAATATTCAGACAGTTTAATGGTATTTATTATTTTTAACTGAGTTATTTTTGCAACTGCATGGCGTGCATAATATATGTTCTACATGTTTTTATTTCTCCTTTATATTTACTCTTATTCTCTTAGTCATGATGTTAGTTTTTCTAAAAATAAATTTACCTTTGTGAATATCACTCTAGAAGTGATTTCTTTCACAGTTTTTATCAGCACATTTGAATAATTAATCCAGAAAACATTTTTATTTGTAATATAAATACAAATAAAGACGACTTTGGATAAAATACAGATAAAAATCAGATTCTGTCCAAAGGAGAACTGAATCTGGGTTATTATGTAAATATTATCAAGTAACAAAATTTTGTAAATATTCAATAATATCACACATTTTCTAGGACAGGATCAGCTTCCATGTAAACCCTTTTATTTAATAAAAATTTCAAGGCTGTCATTTGATTTGCACTCATAGCAAACAAGATAATTTTTTAAAAGTTTTCACTTAAAAGTTCCCTACACAGCAAAGGGTACAGCACTCAATTTATCTACCTAGAGATGATAAAGGACTTAACTGGGTCTATGTGACTGGAAACTCTGGCTTTAGGAAGTCTCTCAGAAATACAGCCTGGTAAGCCACCCCTCTGACTCTCACATTGTTATTATATAAATGCTATGCCTTTTTTTTCTTTGACTAAAGAAAGACTGAAATTGGCTATTTTTACCTTGATACAAATCATTTTAGATGGGAACAATATTATTTTTTCTGTCAGAAAACATTTTACCTAAGCACATTGAGTATACTTCACTAAATCAGCACAAATGGCTCTAAGAGAAAAGTCAAACATTTACAAATGTAGATTTTATTAAAAAATAGGGCATTCTCCTATAGGTGGAAATGTTATGTAGGCATATATAAGGTGGGAATAATTGTGAGAAAAAAATTAAATTACCAAATGCTAACTTTCCCAATATAAAAGCATCATTTTAAGAAATGCTCAGTAATTATGGGTAATAGAGCACTGACTAGTGGGGTTTTGTTTTGTTTTGTTTTACTACTATGTGTATATGTACACACACAACATGATCACATATATTACAAAATAATATAGACAGATAATTCACATAAAAACTCGTATCATTAATACATAGATTGGTAGCTCAGTTGGTAAAGAATCTGCCTGCAGTGCAGTAGACCTAGGTTCAATCCTTGGGTCAGGAAGATCCCCTGGAGAAGGAATTTGCAGCCCCCTCTAGTATTCTTGCCTGGAAAATCCCATGGACAGAGGAGCCTGGTGAGTTACAGTCCATGGGGTCGCAAGAGTCTACAGTACTTAGTGACTAAACCACCACAACAACAAATAGACAGAAAGGTTTAATTTTGCTTATAATTGCAGTAATGAAAATCAAAGCTACAACAAACACCTTTTAAATTAGAAGGCCATAATTAAATCATTCCATATTTATCACTACTGATGAGAGTGCATGGGGCATGAACATTCATGCTTTATTGGTAATGCATTAAAAATCTGTGATCTGTGGAATACTTTTGGAGAGTGGTTTATCTCTAGCCTGCCACAGTTCAAATACAAAGAAAAAAAAAAGAAAAAAATTGTTTTTTCTCAGTGGTAGAAACTGAAGTGAAAAATGTTATTTTCACATTCTTAAAATGTTAAGATCAAATGTGGAACAATATAATATTTATAAATGAAGGAATGGTTAAATACATTATTTATAATTGAAAAGTATATTTTAAAATGGCTATTAAAACAATTAGACTGTAAGTTCTAGTATGGGAAGATTGCCCACATATCTGGAAAAGTTCAATAAAATACAGAGTGTTGGTAACATTAAGACCATTTTTATGAGAAAGGAAAGAAAAAAGTTTCATGTGTAGCTAGTCTTAGGCTATAGTCTTCCATGGGGTCACAAATAGTTGGACATGACTGAGTGACTTCTCTTTCTTTCTCAGGTGTCTGATGAGAAAAAAAGGATTTATTCTAATATAGTTTGGTTTTTTTTGTCGTTGTTGGTTTTACCATATATCTGTATAACTATATAACATTAAGAACAAATATTTGAAAATTATTAACTCACTTTTAATATGTAGAATTGGAAAGTGGGGATTTGAGGAGTTTAACTTTTCATATTATTAATATAACATTTGGTGTACTCTTCCAGGATGATTTTAAAGTGAACAATTTTTACATTTAATGTAATGAGTACATTTAATTATTCTTAAATACATCAAAGATTGCCCTAATTAGCCAAACTGATAAATACATTTATTTTATTTAAAATTTTGTATGTTGGGAGAAGTCAGTTTTATACAGTCTTCAACACTAAAAAAATAAAGACTTCTTTTTAAATTGGAATATAGTTGATTTGGGGTTTCTCAGGTTTCTCTAGTGGTAAAGAACCCACTTGCCAATGAAGGAGACATAATGAGACATGGATTTGATCCTGGGGTCAGGAAGATCCCTTGGAGGAGGGCATGACAACACACTCCATTATTTCTTGCCTGGAGAATCCCATGGTCAGAAGAGCCTGGAAGGCTACATTTCATAGGGTACATTTGTAGCCTGGCAGGCTATATTTCACAGTCAGACATGACTGAAGCAACATACCACGCATGCACATAGTTATTTACAATGTTGTGTTAATTTCTGCAGTACAGCAAAGTGATTTGGCTATATATATGCGTGTGGTGTGTGTGTGTGTGTGTGTGTGTGTGTGTGTGTGTGTGTGTGTGTACTTCTTTTTCATATTCTTTTCCATTATGTTTTATCATAGGACATTGAAGATAATTCCCTGTGCTATGCAGTAGGACCTTGATGTTTGTCATAATAGTTTGCTTCTGCTAACCCCAAATTCCCATCCCATCCTTCCACATTTCCCCTCCTCTTTGGCAACCAGAAGATTGTTCTCTATGTCTGTAAGTCTGTTTCTGTTTTGTAGATAGGTTCATCTATGTAATATTTCAGATTTCACCAGTAATAATAATAAATATTTTTAATCCTGCTTCTACAAAATAGTCACTATAAGACTTTTAAAATATACAGTCTGCTGGTTAGAGCATATATTTGCTGTACAAATCTCTGAGCATATGGCCTGTGCATCTGACTTTTTATCTAGGTTCTTTTTTTTTAATTTTAGGAAGGGAGTTAAGAAGCAGTCAATGAATAGTCATTTAAAATATTTTAGTAAAGTATATTTCAGATATTCTTCCAGCTCTGTGATTCTCAGACTGCTTATGGTCATTTGCTTAGTATACAGAATCAGTATCTGACCTCATACATACTGATTTAGTTTTTCTGTTATGGATCATTGGAATCTCTTTTTAATAACTAGAGAAGGTATGTAAAAGGATTCTTATGCAGAATATAACTTGAGGTATACCATTGAGGAGAAAATTAAATCAGTACATTTTGGCTAAGAAAATCAGTACCATATTTGAGGAAACAGCAACAGATTCTCATTGTATATACCTTTCAACTTAGCCTATATGTATATTTTTCTTCCATATGCTAAAATTTAACATAGTGTAGATAAAATATATAAATTATTTTGATTTGTCTATAAGTTATGGAACAACTCATATCAATCACATTAAAAAACATGGTCTGGTCTGTTTTATAGGATAAACTAAAATTATTTTATGTCCATTTCTATAAGCCAATTAAAGTTTTTGAAAAAAGACAAAAAAATTTGAACTCCTACAATGCTGAAAAATCACAAGATAGTTTGCCACACCATGTGCTATGTATAATTTGATTAGCATCCTACCACCTAAATTTCTTGAAACTGGCTAAATTACATTGACATTTTATCTTCCTTATTGACTTAGTGACGTATACATGGCAGAGAGGAGCTGAGAGTTTGCTTTTTCACCAGAGTTATTTAGGTTTTAATATATTTTAAGTTTTAATATATTTCCTACCAGTTCTTCCTTATCTATGCAAATATAGATTATTGATAACTTAAGGTCTCTGAAGAAGATTTAGCTTTGGGGCCAAGGACCAGGATTGATCATTCAAGAGCTTTTGTATAACAGGGTTTTATTAAAGCATAAAAAGGGACAGAGAAAGCTTCTAACATAGAGATCAGAAGAGAGATGGAGGGTGACCCCTTGCTAGTCTCAGCAAGGGAGCTATATACTTTTGTAATTGTTTATTACAGCAAATCAAAATAATGTCTTAAGGTTGTAAAGATCTTACCAGACTCCCACAATTTACATTTTAAGATAACAGGATTAGAACTAGCAATAGAAAGATGTTACCAGACCCACTCCCACAACCTAGTCAGAAGGGTCTTAGGAAGGAGAAATATGTCCTTGAGCAGGATACAATGTTGTTATGTAGTCATTGGTACAGAGTTTAAGATGAGTTATTTTGTTATAATCATCAGCTCTGGGTTTAAAGACTAAGACTAAAGAATATAGAGAAAAAAGTTTGTCCTTTTTTCCTCCTTGAGAGCTCCAGACCCCTTTCTCCTCCTCAGGGACACCAGACTGTTTATCAACCTAAGAATTAGCTCTCTCATTATAGTATCAATATTTATATATATTATTAAATTTTAACTATTAGATATCATTGCTTGGGCTTCCCTGGTGGCTCAGAGGGTAAAGAATCTGCCCACAATGCCAGAGACTGGTGTTTGATCCCTGGGTCAGGAAGATCCCCTGGAGAAAAAAATGGCAACCCACTTCAGTATTCCTGCCTGGAGAATTCCATGGACAGAGGAGCCTGGCAGTCTATATTCCATGGGGTTGCAAAGAGTCAGATATGACTGAGCAACTAACACAGACACATCATTGCTTGCATAATTATGCATAATTAAAAAAATTCAATATGAACATCTCACCTCTTTACAAGATGTTTTTGGATGTCTGAGAGTCAACCACTGGCTATGTATTTAAACGTAAAATTAGAGGAAAACAACTTTTTGACATTAGCCTTGGCAATAAATGTTTGTATTTAACACTCAAAGCAAAGACAACACATACAAAAATCAGCAAGTGGGACTACCTCAAATTAAAAAGCTTCTAGTCAGCAAAGGAAATAATGAACAAAATGAAGAGGCAGCCTACGTAAAGGGGAGGAAATTTTTGCAAAAGTGTATCCTAGAAATAGTCAATGCACAAAATATATAAGCAATACAGGCAATTGAATAGCAAATATCACAAACAACTCAATTACAAAATAGGCAAAAGACCTGAATAAACTTTTTTCAAAAGAAAATATACAAACGGGCAACAAGTATAGTAAAAGTTCTCACATCTGTAATCAGCAAGAAAATGGAAATCAGAACCACAGTGAGTTACCACCTCATGCTTACTGATTCTTACTTTTGTTGCTTTTGGTGTTAAATCCAAAAAGTCATTGCTAAGATCAGTGTCAGGGAACTTTTCCTTATATTTTCTTCTGGGAGTCTTATGGTTTCAGCTTCAGTTTTTGGTGTTTCAATATTTGGACTTGCTATATCTTCTTGATGGATCCATCTATCATATTATAACCTTTGTTTCTTGTTACAGTTTTTTACTTAACATCTACTTTCATATAGGAATAGCTACCCCTGCTTTCTTTTGGCTTTATTTGCATGAGCTATGTTATTCCCTCTTTTTATTTTCAGTCATGTAACCTTAAACCTGAAGCAAGATTTTGTAGGCATCATATAGTTGTCTTTATTTATTTATTTGATTCATTCAGCCATTCTGTGCCTTTTGACTGGAGAATTTAGTCTATTTACCTTCAAAGTAAGTATTGATAGGTATGCATTTACTATTTCTGTTTTTGTTAATAGTCTTCTATTTATTTTGTAGATCTTTTGTTCCTTTCTTCCTCCGGTAACCATTCAATTATCACTTTTGGGAAGATGGTGGGGATTTAATATTTTTCAGATAAGAGATGAGGGATAACTTTGATGATTTTTTGTGTTTTTTGGCAAATTTGATGATTTTTATTTTTTAAGTCAAATGTTAATTTTCATAGATGTCTAGCAAAATTCCTCAATACTCAGTAATGTGATACCCATAAATCTCCTAAATATTGTTCTATAAACATCATGAAGTCAGTTGATCTTTCCCAGAAGATGTTAAAAACTATAATCACAGAATGGATTTTTGAGATTTCTTCTTTACTCTTTAACCATCTATTATAATTTGAATTGTGCCATACAAAAAGGTGCTGAAGTCCTAACTCCCAGTGCCTATTAATGTAACCTTTCTTAGAGGTCACATTATTTAGTAATAGTGGCCATATAGAGGTAATCAAGTTAAAATTAGCTCATTGGGGTGAACCCTGATCCAATATGATCATATCCTTGCAAAAGGGGTACATATAGACAAAGAGAAATGCACAGAGGAGAGATGATGTGAAAACACAGGGAGAATGGCATACAGAGGATAGGGAATTAATGAGGCAACCAGAATCTAAGAGAGAGGCATGTAACAGATTTTCCCGCACAGCCCTCAGATGGAACCAACCTTGCTTGTATCTTGATTTTAGTTCTCTAGACTCCAGAACTGTGAGAAAAATTTTCTCCTAAGCCACCTAGTTTGTGAAATTGTGTTAAAGCAGCCCCAGAAACTTATACACCACCTTTAGTTTTCTTTTTTATTTACAGACTGATACTTGGATTTTCATTTATCTTCTGCTTTGAAAGTATGCAGTACAGAGAATTAGTCTGCAATTAGTCTGCAAGCTGTCATCATATGAGTGATACCAATGGGGGGAAAAATAATAAGCTAATATTGAGTTTTCTTAGCTGTAATGCATCTTACACTTGTAGATTTTATTTTCTTTCTTTGGGCAGCTAGGGAGTGAATGAAAAAGATATTTGCCATAACAGTTTATAGTCACCACATTCTAAATCAGACAGCTGATATTTTAATTTGATTCAATTTGATTAACATGATGGCTTATCAGGGAGACTTGGAAATTGTGGCATTGTAGTCTAAAATAATACTCTGGTCTTCTCAGAGATGAGGTGTGATTTGATTTCATTTCAAAATTCAGGTAAACTTTGCTGAGAAAAAAAAAATCTATTATCAGGTTCTTATGAATGGCTGATTATCACAAAGCAGAATCTAACCTTGGAACATATCCTATAAATTTACATGTCACTGAATGTTGTACAAAAGTGGCTTCCTGTGGATCTTTGAATTGCTCAGTTCAAAAGAACATGTTAATTAAGGCAGGCTCAGTTCAGTACACAAATGCACATAAATTATAACTCAATACAAGGTCAGTAAAAGGCTATTTTCTTGTTTTATACAATATTGTTACCTTAAAAAAAAAACAAAAGCAAACAAACAAAGAAAGCAAACACACAAAACTGTTCTTCAATAACTACAAGGTATGAAAACAGCCTACAGATGTGGAGCATTCAATTGGAATGCAGTGGTCTGCACTGAAAAATAAGAGAATTTTATATCTTCCTCTAGGGCCCAACAAAAGTTGCTCTGACACACCATTTACCAAATGTTTATATTTAATATATACTGATTAAGGCAAGATCTAAATGATGCTTGTGTAACTTGTAGTACTATTTAAAAGACAAAAAGAGAATACTCCATGGAGAAAAGAAGTCTCCAGTGAACTTGCAATATTTTCCCTAATAAGATGCAATATATTTAATATCAGCATTTGCTAATGCAACCTTGAGCAACAAATACTTGGCGTATATATCTCTTTCTTCAGTTAAAAGTATTATTTCAAATCTTAAGTAATATCTGTTATGCTTTGAAGTATAGTATAGTATAATAAATTTAAAAAGACTCAAGATATTAATGTGAGTGTGTGCTTGTGTTCAATTGTGTCCTACTCTTTGCAACCCTCTGAACTGTACAATACCAGGCTCTTCTGTCCATGGGATTTTCCAGGCAAGAATACTGGAATGGGTTATCATTTTCTACTCCAGGGTTCTATGTACAATGAAATAAAGGAACCAGGTCATTTCCATAAAATAACTTGACTCCACTCTTATAATTTGATTCTAATCATAGGAATATGTCTATTAGGCTGTCTATATTTTTGTATTATTACACCTTTGATTTAAAAAAAAAATCTGAGGAGTCAATGATAGGTGCTTCAAAGAGTGGTAAAATTGAAATTGAATTAAATGCATGATAAGCTTAATTTTGGTAATTTTTCTTTATTATTATAGATGTTCTCAGAATTTAAGGCCTTGAGTACATATATGAAAATCTAGAAGGTTAATAGGTGAAATTCATGTCAGATCTTGAGGCATACTGATGAGAAGTAACAGTTAAATTGTAGCCCACTTGGAAAGAAGCAAATAAAGGAGCAGACTTCAGTGACTAAATGTTCTGAGTTACACATCTGCATCATGGTGGTAATGGGCAGATTTTCAGTGAAGTTAAAGTTAAATGAACATGAAATAAGAAGTATCTTACCATTGGGCAAAATATCCATTATATCATA
Source organism: Hydropotes inermis (assembly GCA_020226075.1). Taxonomy (NCBI): domain Eukaryota; kingdom Metazoa; phylum Chordata; class Mammalia; order Artiodactyla; family Cervidae; genus Hydropotes; species Hydropotes inermis. The sequence goes on from CM035295.1 coordinate 23,176,822, forward strand.
TACAGATAAAAAGGTTGACTGTCAGGCATGGAAGTCTGACAGGGACAAGGCTGCCCCTAGATCTACTGAAGGATTAAATGGGAACTATAGAATAGAAATAAAAAATAGGAACCAAAATAGAGAGCAAATAGATTAGACCATCAACTAAGTGAGAATTGGATTGTGGGATTGAGGGTGGGGGTGAAGTGGTGATGTTAAGGGAAAAAAAAAGTTATCCCAACACTTCTTAAAACACTTCTTAAAAATAATTATTCCATATTATTACAATAAGATTCTTATAATATAGGAGAGAAACCAGAGTCAGTTCTGAATACAGTAAAGGTAATTTATAGCCAGCGGCAGAGTAAGGAGGTCAGTGGGTGTGAAATTACTTAACCAAGACATTAAGAGTGGAGGGATTTTGCTACCCCAACAAAGCAGGATTCCTGAAGAAGGTAGGCCAAGGTGATCAAATATCAAGGATGGTGGGTAAAGAATTTATCTGACATTGAGAGTGACAACATATCTAGGATGGGGGAGTCTCAGTACATTGATTTAGCAAGACTTGCTGAAACTGACATTGGCTGGGATGGACAAAGAAACCAAATGGCAAGGCCTACCTGAGAAAAGGCCTCAGAGGAACCCAATCAATATTTGATCAAGAAGAGTCTGTTGGTGGGTATATGAAAGTTAAGGCCAAGATAGGTAACATAATACTAGATAATATTTTAAAAAATTTAATCTGTACAAATATTATTAAAAGTACTTTAGTTATTATTCAATTATAATTAGTATCCAATTAAAATAAACTATAAATAAAATAATAAATAATAATTACATAATTGTACAGTTTATGATTTCAGCATTTCTAGGAAGTAGAGAGTAAGAATACACTTATTTTATCTTGAGGTGTACAGAGTTTAGATAAACTTATGCTTTCAGACAATATGAAGCAACAGGATCAGAGTTACTATCCTGATTACAATAAAACAAAATAAAGAACAAAACAAAAAATGCAAAGCAAAACTGAGACAAAATATGTGAAACAATATTTTTGAAAACACTAAATAGCAGGCAGGGAATGAAGATGAGCTACTAGTACAGAAAACAACAAAAATGAACTGCTAGTGACCCAGCTTACTTCTTTGAGAAGTTTCTAAGCCACTAGTTGAGACTATAGAAAGATCATCCATAATGATTGGAGAGTATGGTAGCTACACCAAGGCCAGGAATGGAGTTTGTCATTAGGCAGTTTCGGTCTCACCTGTTTTGCCTCAATTATCAAGCAGGTTCAACTACTTCCTCTTCACTGAAGGCATGGACATCCACAAGCTTCATTATGAATTCCAGTATTTAGCACTATTTTAGGAAGAGTTAACATGTCATGGGTTTTTATTTCTTCCTCAAACACAAAAATCCATTTATCCTTTGTATTTATTTTTTAACTTTATTTTTGAACAATATAAATAGTGAAAGTGAAAGTGAAGTTGCATTCGTGTCCGACTCTTTGCAACCCCACGGACTGACTATAGCCTACCAAGCTCCCCTGTCCCTGGGATTTTCCAGGCAAGAATACTGGAGTGGATTGCCATTTCCTTCTCCAGGAGATCTGCCCGACCCAGGGATTGAACCCCGGCCTTCCACGTTGTAGGCAAACACTTTACCATAAAAGTAACATATTTATATATATTACATGGGAGAATTCATAGAGACAAATTTGTAGCATACCACCTGCATACCACCTGTGTAGGAGTCCATGTAGTGAATTTAGTGAACTAATATCGTTCCACTAAATATCTTATTCTTAAATATAATTAACTATTTACCTTATGTTTGATTTTTATTTAATTTTACTTAGCTTAATATGATACGCTTTTCTAATATGTTGGGCTTACCTGGTGACTCACTGGTGAAGAATCTGCCTGCCAATGCAGGAAACATGGGTTGGATCCTTGAGTTAGGAAGACCCCCTGGAGAAGGCAGTGGCAATCCACTCCAGTATTCTTGTCTGTGGAAATCTTGAGCCTGGCAGGCTACAGCCCATGGGGTCACAGAGAGTAGGACATGATTTAGTGACTAAACAACAATACCTTAGCCAGAAAATAATGTTTTTCCCCTTCAGATAACTTTAATTTTTATATTCCTGAAAGATCTCCTCACAGTGGAGATTATGTCATTATCAAGGAGAATACAAAGAAAAGAGGGATACACACACAAAGAATATCTAATAACACTGCAGAGAAAGATTATGAGAGAGATGAACAGAAAAATGCACAAAGTTTTCTGGATTTCAAAAGTAATTCTTTCTTTACAGGACTTTCAATTTAACATCTCAGAAAGGTTATCTGGCCCACATTGGAAGGCAGACATTCCAGGCCAAGCTTGACTTGAAAGGAGTAGAGTGTGCATGATATTTAGCAATCTTGAAGCAGGCACAATGAGAATGTATTTGATGAACATACCTTTAATCCAGACAGTCTTCACTTAACATTCTGTATGATTTTAAGACTACTCATCCATTTTTTTAACATAAAATTTTATTGTATAAGACTTTCTTCCTTATTATATCTCTGTGTATGTGTGTTTAGATAGAGAAATGGAATAGATAGGTAGGTAGGTAGATATACAGATAGCTTTTAGATTCGCAAAGACTGTCTCTGATGAATGGTTCGGCATTTTATTCCTTTTTAAAAGTATCTTCCAGTAATTTATAAATAATTATAAAAAGAATAACATTAATACTACTGCTGTTAATCATAGTAGGTTAAATGGGTTGTTTGCAGGAGTGTGGTTTGTCATAGATATTTTTTGTTTCATATTCATAGATTCATTCTAAATTTTTCCAACAGTTATTTTTGAGGACCTACTACATACCAGACATAGTCCTAAGAACTAGATATTGAAGAATGAGCAACAGAAGAAAATATCCTGCCTCCATGAAGTTTACAGTCAGGTGAGAGGCAACATATGTGTTTGCTTTTTAAAGGCTATGTGGATTTTTCAGTTTCCAAAGAAAGCCAGTAAATGACTATATATTTTGCCTTTTATTTTCCTTTTTGAATTCACTACATTCACTCTCCAAAATTAATTTTTATCACCTTAGTGTAATTAAGAATCTAATTTTACTTTCATAACCTCCAAAATTTCCCAATAAGTGGTCATCTTTTAATATCATCTTTGAATTATTTTGTACTTAATACTTTATTCTTCAGTCACTTCCTTTTTTGTTCCACACCCTCCAAGTTCTGAAAACAGCTGGACTTATTTTGAAGTTCAAAATAATTCATATACTCTAAAAACAATCCAAATGAAAAAAACAACAATAAATATGCCTCAAAATATGATCCAGTAGTGTCAGTAATTTTCTGACTCATGCTCTTCCAGGTTTCCAAAATTCACTGATATCATTCATGTAGATTAATGAGAGTTTTATAAGTTGACTCTAGAAATGCCTTGTAGTGTATCTTTGGTAGAGTTTCCTAGACAAAGAGAGTGTCTTCTTCATCCTGCATATATATTAATATGTATTACTTGAAAGCCCCCATAAAGATCTCTCAGAGAACACAGGAATGTAGTTGAATGATGAACTATCGTTCTTGGGGACATTTGTCCCCAGACATGGTTTTCATTTTGTAAGTCCTGTGGAGTCACTGAAATCAGATGTCACAGGCTATACAGAAAATGATATTTTCTCATACTGAAGCTTATTTGTTATACATAGAGGGAAAAACATATTGCTGATTCCTGAAAATCCAATTTTAGAAAGGCAAGTCAGGATGATTTGGTATCACTTTACTTTTTTACAATATCCTTCAATCAGTATCAATAGACTTTTCTTTGCTATGTGTGAGCATAAATTTCAGCAATGGTGCAATGACTGCACTGAGTTGGACACACTAATGTAGTTGATTTATTCCACCACAGAGGAAGCTTTGAAAATGGATATGTGACATGTCATTGACACTAGCATTATTTTCGTCTGTGTGACTGAAGAGAATTAAATCATCCCAAATCAGGAAGGTTTTGGCTTTTAATTGATTATTTGAATTTGGTGGTTCCCAAAAGTTACTGCACAGTGTTAATTATTATGGAAAATGACCACAAATTCTTTGACATTCCTCCTATTGAGAAATAGAAATTATGCCACTTCAATTTGAAATCAGGCAAATTTCCTGACTGCTCAGTGCAACAGGATATTAAGAGGTAACCATGTATATGTATGGAGAAGGAAATGGCAACCCACTCATCTTCTTGCCTGGAGGATCCCATGGAGGGAGGGGCCTGGTGGGCTTCAGTGTATGCAGTTTCAGAGTCATACATGACTAAGCAACTAACACACACATGTATGTGTATCTGTGCCCAGTTCTTAAGAGAATGGCAGGTATGTGTTCCTTGGAATACTCACTTTATGACAGCCCTTTTAGAATAGCTGGCATATTGTCAATAGACAAAATGCCATGGAGAGGCTATATAAGTGCTCTGGCAGGCAACACTATAAAGGTTTCCAACCAATAATAGCATCAACTGCCACCATATTAGTAATTTTTCTTTAGTGTCTGCTTCTGAGAACCTGTCAGATGACTACTGTATCTTGATGTAACTCAAAGGAGAACCACACAGTCAAATTTACTCATAGAAAGATGAAATATAAGCTATTCTTTTAAACCCCTTGATTTAGTGTGATTTCCTTGCAGAAGAAGATAAAGCTTACCACTTCATATTTAAAAATCTCTCCAGTAATAGTCTCTACTGCATTGGTAAAAGTATTAGATTGCCACAATAAAGCAAAAGAAGGAGAGTTTTTCTTCTTTTCTGGTGTTTTTAAATTTCATTTTCCAAGGTTCTAGGGTAGTACTTAATACCAAGAAGCATTTTTTTTTTCAAATATGAGAAATCTTTTACTGTTTACATGATTCATGGGAGTAAAAAAAAGACAGTTAATTGTTCTTAAATTCTTTAGTGCTATGTCTCTAATTTTCAATGACTAACTGAAGTAAAAAGCAAATAGACAACAGCTTCAATTTAATGGACTTTCACCATTAACTTGTATGATTTCTCATCAAAAATTTCCACATTCTCAAGTACCTAACTTATAGCACTGAATATTTGCCAGGTTGTCCTTCTTCCTTCTAGCAATTCTCTGTAGCTAGTGTTCATCGATTACTTTTTTTTCAACATTGAATAAGTGAGAGTAGGGCTTTTTAATTACCTCTGAAGTTTCACTATATTTTCTTACCTTGTAAAAGTCTTCTAAACCATAGTTCACACAGAACAAAGGCATTTATCCACACTTATTGCTTTGGTTGTTCTGTTTTTTTCCCAAGATGTGAACATTACTGGAGACCTTCTCACCTTCATTTGGATTCAGTTCAGTTCAGCTCGGTTCAGGACTCAGTCGTGTCTGACTCTTTGCAACCCCATGGAACACAGGATGCCAGGCCTCCCTGTCCATCAACAACTCCCGGAGTTTACACAAACTCATGCCAATTGACTCGGTAATGCCATTGACCCACCTCATCCTCTGTCATCCCCTTCTCCTCTTGCTTTCAACCTTTCCCAGCCTCAGGGTCTTTTCCAATGAGTCAGCACTTCACATCAGGTGGCCAAAGTATTGGAGTTTCAGCTTCAACATCAGTCCTTCCAATGAACACTCAGGAGTGATCTCCTTTAGGATGGACTGGTTGGATCTCCTTGCAGTCCAAGAAACTCTCAGGAGTCTTCTCCAACACCACAGTTCAAAAGCATCAGTTCTTCAGCGATCAGCTTTCTTTATAGTCCAACTCTCACATCCATGCATGACCACTGGAAAAACCATAGCCTTGACTACATGGACCTTTGTTGGCAAAGTAATATCTCTGCTTTTTAATATGCTGTCTAGGTTGGTCATAACTTTCCTCCCAAGAAGTAAGTGTCTTTTAATTTCATGGCTGCAATCACCATCTGCAGTGATTTTGAAGCCCCCAAAAATAAAGTCAGCCACTGTTTCCAGTTTACCCATCTACTTGCCATGAAGTGATGGGACTGGATGCTATGATCTTAGTTTTCTGAATGTTAAATTTTAAGCCAGCTTTTTCCATCTCCCCTTTTACTTTCAGCAAGAGGCTCTTTAGTTCTTCTTCACTTTCTGCCATAAAGGAGAAAGCTCTATGCAGTCAGCAAAAACAAGACTGGGAGCTGACTGTGGCTCATATCATGAACTCCTTATTGCCAAATTTAGATTTAAATTGAACAAAGTAGGGAAAACCACTCCACTATTCAGGTGTGACCTAAATCAGATCCCTTATGATTATACAGTGGAAGTGAGAAACAGATTTAAGGGACTATATAGACAAAGTGCCTGATGAACTATAAGCGGAGGCTCATGACATTGTACAAGAGACAGGAATCAAGACCATACCCAAGAAAAAGAAAAGCAAAAAAGCAGCATGTCTGTCTGAGGAGGCCTTACAAATAGCTGTGAAAAGAAGAGAAGCGAAAAGCAAAGGAGAAAAGAAAAGATATACCCATTTGAATGCAGAGTTCCAAAGAATAGCAAGGAGAGATAAGAAAACCTTCCTCAGTGATCAGTGCAAAAAAATGGAGGGAACAATAGAATGGGAAAGACTAGAGATCTCTTCAAGAAAATTAGAGATACCAAGGGAACATTTCATGCAAAGATGGACTCAATAAAGGACAGAAATGTTATGGGTGTAACAGAAGCAGAAGATATTAAGAGGTGGCAAGAATACACAGAAGAACTGTACAAAAAAGATCTTCATGACCCATAGTATCAGTGGTGTGATCACTCACCTAGAATCAGACATCCTGGAATGCAAAGTCAAGTGGGCCTTAGGAAGCATCACTACCAACCAAGCCAGTGGAGGTGATGGAGTTCCAGCTGAGCTATTTCAAATCCTAAAAGATGATGCTGTTAAAGTGCTGCACTCAATATGCCAGCACATTTGGAAAACTCAGGAGTGACTACAGGAGTGGAAAAAGTCAGTTTTCATTCCAATCCCTAAGAAAGGCAATATTAAAAATGCTCAAACTACTGCACAATTGCACCCATCTCACATGCTAGTAAAGTAATGCTCAAAATTTTCCAAGCCAGGCTTCAGCAATACATGAACTGTGAACTTCCACGTGTTTAATCTGGTTTTAGAAAAGGCAGAGGAACCAGAGATCAAATTGCCAACACCCGCTGGATCATTGAAAAAGCAAGAGTTTCAGAAAAACATCTGTTTCTGCTTTATTGGCTATGCCAAACCCTTTGACTCTGTAGATCACAATAAACTGTGGGAAATTCTGAGAGATGGGAATACCAGACCACAGACCTGACTCTTGAGAAATCTGCAGGCAGGTCAGCAAGCAACAGTTAGAACTGGACATGGTACAACAGACTAGTTACAAATAGGAAAAGTAGTACATCAAGGTTGTATCTTGTCACCCTGCTTATTTATCTTACATGCAGGGTACTTCATGAGAAACACTGTGCTGGATGAAGCACAAGCTGGAATCAAGATTGTTGGGAGAAACATCATTTGGATTAATAGTTTGGAATTTGATATGGAAGTATCCATATTTTCCACTTTCCCCACACAGAAAATGAAAGCTTCAAAATATCATGTACTGTGGCCAAAGAATTATCACATCTTGAATCACAGAGCACATCAAATATTTGGCCCTTGAGATCATCCAGCAGCTGACTCTGTCCCACTGCATTGACATTGTTATAGCTGTCATAAATAAGAGAATTAGTTCAGTCATTTTTAAAAATGTTTCTCCACTGATTTGTGGAAAATAACCATACACAAAGTTATTTTCAGTATTAGCATTTTATACTCTTTAAATCTGTAGAAAACATGAAGCTACATACTAGGGAATATCATACTCTTTAATAAATGTGAAGCACCCTGATCCTCTCTAAAAGCTCTAGAAAATATATCATAATTCACCTTCATTTCTTAAATGAAAGAAAGGTTTTGAACTTTTCAAGTTTCAGGCAAGTGATCTCGTCTCATGGTTTCTAAAGTGTGAAGCATTATGCATTCATCTAATCAAAAAATAATTTCTGAGCATGTGTTGTGTTAAGGTGCCATTCTAGGACAGAACCAACAGAAGCTGAAACATTCATCCTATTATCAAGAGTCAGGGGATAATCAAGGAAGTACAGAAACAAAAGAATTGTATGTTGTGAAAAGAGCTAACCAGAAAATAAGGAATTCTACTTCTAGCAATGCAATGATAAAGGGGTGAACAGAAAATCCTAAGTGTTGAGAAGGAGGCACATATATGAGGGGAGAGAAGAAGTTATCATTTTCGGCATAATGAAAGCAAGCCTTACCTATTTGAGCATTTCATGGTGGGTATGGTTTAGTGTAAAAAAGAGAAGAGTATTTTGACAGTTGAAGTACAAAGAAACTCAACCATTTCAGGGATTATATTCTATGATGATATATTTATATTTCATTCTCTAGGCATCTTGATAATTTAAGAAAACAGATTTAAAACAAAAAAAATAAGTCTCACAAGTGCATTTAGATCTTATTGTGTATATGTGTCAAGCTGGACCATTCCTATAGTTTCCTTTATATAGATAATGGATAGAGATGATAATAATATATGATAGATATTTAGATAGATCGATAGACAACTAATGTCACCCTTTTATAGTCAATAAGATTGTAAGATTCCTTAGGGAAGAGCCAAAATTTTATATTGCTGGTATGGCCCCTAGAGTACAACACAGAACTGAATATCTGATCAGTGCTTAATATTATTGACCAACTGACTAAGTTGTATACATTTTTACCAATTTTATAGTCCTCATAATTAAATATATATATTCTTGGGAAACATTGTATGCTACTTTTGCCCACCTAGGTAGAAACAGCTAGCAATCATGTGATTTGGGTTCAGCCAATTGAATGTGCCCTTCACAATTTTCAAGGGCTTTAGCATATGAAACAGCAAATAGGCTCAAATTCATGACACCAACAGCTATAGCTATAGTATGCTGGCCATCTTCCTGCTTCATTTTGGTTTACATTCAGTTGTTATTTGGAGTGCTACTTGTCTTTCCCTTAGCTCTAATTGTGCAGTATTGTTATTCACCAATATCTTACCTTGTTACTGAAGGTATTTCTATGATATACTGGTTTACTTTAAATAATACATTAAAACAGACTAAATATATTTATATATGATATTATATAGTATAGTAACATTTATATTAATATGTAAAATAACACACATTGTATATACACAGAGGATATTTTTAAATGTTTTCTGAGGGAAAAAAAATGCCAATTTTAGTATTACAGTATATTGGCATAAGGGCTTCTCTGTTGGTACAGTGGTAAGGAATCCATTTTTCCAATGCAAGAGACATAAGAGACACAGGTTCAATCCCTGGGTCAGGAAGATCCCTTGGACAAGGGGGCAACCCGTTCCAGTATTCTTTCATAGAAAATCCCTATGGCTACATCCATAGGATCACAGAGTCGGACATGACTGAGATGACTTGGCACGCTAGCACAGTATATTTTTACTGATAAAGAATTATGTAGTTTTAAGAAGATATATGTGATTTCTATGAAAGAAAAGATAACCGTGGAATGGGCATTTAGGTTAAACATTTATTTAAATTGATATTTCAGACATTTAAAGAAATAAATCTTGGTCCTATACTACTAAAATATTTGAATGCATTTTGTTTTTATTAATACTTAGTGAAGCATATAGGAGCCAGCAGTTGTTAGTCAACTAAAACACTGGATATCAATGATAAGACAGAAAAAGTATGGACCTTTCATGCCATTCCCACTGATCTACTTATTTTCTCTGACATATATTTTTTCACCCTGTGAATTTCCTCATGCAAATTTTTATCACTCCTGTCTATAAAGTTCTTCTTAAACCAGCTAGGAGCAGATGAATTCTCATCTTCTGTAGAATTTCTTTGACAGCTAGAATTGAGCACTCTAAAGTCAGAATCATTTGGCACTTTTAATTTTTCATGTCAATTTGCAAGTATGATAAGGTTGGTGTTTCTGAGTCACCAGATAGACTAGAGCCCAGCTGGGGGAGACATGATGTCTTAAATTTTTTGGTTTACCTTTGCATGGGTTTTTCAAAAATTTAATATGATCTCTGGAAAGATGTTTATAGACCTAGAAGAACACTAAGACATAAGACTAGTTTGAAAATATGAAAGCTATTGGGTGACATTGTTATATAAAGCAGACTACACCATTCACAAGACCCATTTTTTCTGATCTTCAAGTCTACACAAATTTGCCCAGTGCTTCAGATAATACCTGAGTAGAAAGAAGATCTTCTTTTGTTTGGTTTTATTCTGCTCCCAGGGATTTTTATGCAGTTCTCTGCCTTCTCTGCTTTGAAAAGTGACAACCTACTTGCCCATTTCTAAGTGCAGGTAAGAGATCACAAGTCCTTTCTAGTCCTGAGCAATTACTTAAAAACTGAGTGAATCAAGGTTATTTCACCAGCTTTCCAGTCTTCAATAGGTCCAGGTTTCAGCCTTGCCTGAGGTCATTTCTGGATTAGGAAAATTTAGTACAGTATCTTTTTCATATTAGGAGTGACACATTTATAGGTTAATTCAAAGATAATATGTATTGGCAGTGATTTGTGAAAGTTTGTTTCATAGTGTACTGCTGCATACTTTCTGATTTACTTTATAATTCTCCCTTGGCAATATCAAGTTGGTTGTTCCCAACATAATCAGAGGCAGATTATTAAGGTCCCCATTTTCACTATCTTTTTTTACTCCCTAGCACAATTTAACTTTTTCTGGTTAGACTTTCAATTTTTATTATAGATAATAATAGCAAAAGTGTATATGTATGTGCATATGGCAAGGACCTGACTATGCTGTGGTGGACTCTCAGATAATACATAACTTGAAAGATGGAGAGAATATGTATATTAAAGTCCTAGGCTACTGTAACAAATTACCATATACCAGCTAGCTTAAAAACAATGCAGATTGGTTTTCTCACAATTCAGGAGACTCTAACACAAAAATTAAGGTGTTGATGAGGTCATGGTTTCTCTAAAGGGCCTAAGGGAGTCATTTTCCTTGTCTTTTGTTGGATTCTGGTAATTGCCAATGATCTGGGATTCCTTAGTTTATAGACACATCATTCTAACCTCTACCTACCTTGTCATGTGGTTTTCCTTCATGTCTATTTCCTTGCTTCTTCATAAGGACATAGTCATATTAGATTTAAGGATCACCCTAAACCAGTATACCCTCATCTTAACTAAATCCATTTGGAAAGACTCAATGTCCAAATAAGTTCACATTAATAGGTACAGCGGTTGGAATTTAACATATGATTTCTGGGGACAAAACTCAACAAAGAATGATAAGAAGGAAGGGAAAAAAGGGAGGGAGGGAGGAAGAAAGTACTGCAGAAGAAAAGTGTAGAGGAAAATGTACTTTCAATTGTTGGGAATTGTTTTTAATCTGAATTGTTTTCAGTTGATGTTTTGGAGAGGGAGAAGTCTTTTTAAACAGTTAGGGTGCATTACAGATTAGGAAGGTGGAGGATGTAAATTCCTATCCCGCATGGTGCTCTTCTGGAGAAGAGAATAAGAACTTGAGTTTTCACGGCTCAATCCCTCAGGATACTGTGCATCACCAAAATCATACTTAGAATTCAGAAAATACAGTTTAAATAACAAAAATTCACAAGTTAATACACACTTTATTAATGTGTGCTAGTGTTATAAATGGTACTCTGAGTAAAACTGTATTAATTTTTTCTTTTCAATTTTCAAAAACAAACTATTTCTTTTAATTTTAACTTCTTAAAATATTGGATTTCCTTGGTGGCTTAGCTGGTAAAGAATCTGCCTGTAATGTGTGAGACCTGGCTTTGATCTCTGGCTTGGGAAGATCCCCTGGAAAAGTGAAAGGCTACCCACTCCAGTATTCTGGCCTGGAGAATTACATGGACTATATAGTCCATAGGAGTTGCAAAAAAGCCAGATATGACTGAGTGACTTTCACTTTCATAAAGTATTGGATTGGAAAATACTTAAAAATTAAAAAAAAAAAAGAACACATAATAGCATGATGGTATTAGAACAAATTTACAAAATAGAGAATTAAAATAATACCACCTGCATTTCTGTCATTTAAAAACAGATACTGTCCTAATTACATATTTGATATCATTTTTTGCAATATATATATTACAAAGTAGTGTTCTCGAGCTTATTATTTCATTGATTGCTAAGTGTAATTATAGATTTTAAACCCCAGATTATTTTATGGCCTTAAGTATAATTTTGTGTTTATACTGTTAAAATTTAGGGAAAAAAAGGAAATTAGATTTCATGTTTATTCATTTTACTTTTATTCTAGTTTGTAAAGTTTCCAACTTTCAGCACTTTTATATCATAAACCAATGTATTTATATTTTAGTTATCAAATGAAGGAATGACATTTGTAAGTAATTTGAAATTCTGATATTTTGTTCTCCCTTATAGGTCGTTTCTACAAAAAACATATTTAATTTCTTTAACCATATGCTTTCTATTTTTTATCTTCTTACATAAAACAAGTAAGGATGCTCAACCGATCTTAGTTTCATGTTTAAAAAAGATTTTTAATTTTATGGTTTTCAATAGATGACATCTTACTCAAAACATGAGATCGTTCTTTAAATTAAACTATTTATTTGAGATAATAGATCATTGTGCAATTTTAAGAAATAATACAGAGTGATCCCTTACACTCTTTACCTTGTTCACTCCAGTGGTATTATCTTGTAAAACTGCAAAACTGTAGTGCAGTATCACAACCAGGAAAAGGATATTGGGATAATCAATGTATAAAATATTTTCATCACCAGAAGAATCTCTCATGTTGCCCCTTATAATGACACTTCTCACCTACCTTCGCTATCTGTTTAAACTCTGGAACCACTAATTAGTTTTCTATTTTTATAGTTTTTTCAAGTCGACAATATTATATGAATAGACCTATACACAATGAAACCTGTAAGGATTGCCTTTTATCAGTCAGTAAAATTCTCTGACAGTCTGTCAGATTATCAGAACACAAACTATTTTCCCCATGAAGGGGAAAATATTTCTAAATAATTTACTTGGTAAGGATTGATATCCAGAAAATATTCAGAACTCCTATGACCAAAAAAAAATACCCAATAAAATTATAGGCAAAGAGTTTGCATAGGCATTTCTATAAAGAAATGTATAAATGGCCAATAAGCACATGAAGAGATTAGAGGGATGAAGATCAAAAGAGATACCATTTAACATTAATGAGGATGGTTATTTTTTTTCTTTTAAAGAAAAATAACATGTTGGCAAGGATATGAAGAAATTGAAACTCATGTATTATTGATAGGAAGATAAAATGGTGCAGCTCCTATTGAAAAAAAATACGGCCATTTCTCAGAAAGTTAAAGTTACCAAATGATCCAGCAGTTCCATACCTGGGTATATATCCAAAAGAATTGAAATCAGGGACTCAGGTAGCTGTGTACACCCAACCCTATAGCTGTCTTATTTACATTTGCCAAAAAAAGGAAAGCAACTCAAGTTGCTTCCATTGCTTGATGGATGAATAGATAAAATGTGTTTTGTAAGTGTAATACCATATCACTGTCTTAAAAAAGAAGGGAATTCTGACATCCCCTACAACATGGATGAACCTTGAACTTATGCTCGAGAATTAAGGCAGACACAAAAGGACAAATTTTGTATTATTCTACTTATAGGATGTATTTAGTCAGGGTTTTCCAAAAACATAGAATGATTGCATGTCCAGTAGTCTGAAGAGTCAGGCAAGAGCTGATATTGCAGCTTGAATCAAAAGGCAGTCTGGAAGGCATAATTCCCTCTCCCTGGGGGGAGCACAGTTGTTTTTCTCTTAAGGCCTTTGACTGATTGGATAAGTTCCATCTACATTATAAAGAGTAATCAGCTTTACTCAGTCTTATAATTTAAATATTAATCTCATTTTTTAACATTTTAATTTTATGTTGGAGTATAGCCAATTAACAGTATTGTTATAGTTTCACATTAAGACTGTCCTCAGAAGAGAATGCAGAGTGATTTTTAAGGTCTTTATTTTAATGTTTGATTATTTAAATTAAGTGAAATAAAATTAACAATATTTAACACTATGATGTGAAGCAGTGGTTCTTTACCTGATGATATGAGGCAAATCATTCCTAAAGGGTCTGGGCCATTAGGCAGTTCAGTTCAGTCACTCAGTCGTGTCCGACTCTTTGTGATCCCATGAACCACAGCACTCCAGGCCTCCCTGTCCATCATCAACTCCGAGTTTACTCAAACTTATGTCCATCGAGTCAGTGATGCTATCCAACCATCTTATCCTCTATTGTCCCCTTCTCCTGTCACCTTCAATCTTTCCCAGCATCAGGGTCTTTTCCAAAGTGTCAGCTCTTCGTCTCAGGTGACCAAAGTATTGGAGTTTCAGCTTCAGCATCAGTCCTTCCAATGAATATTGGGCCATTAGCAGTTCTGAACATTTTCTGAAGTAAATAACCACCAAGAATAGAATGAAAGATTTATTCACAGTCTACTAGCTCCCCTTCCTTTCACACATTTATTTTACTTAAAGTTATGAAAGGTAACTATCAGATAGGTATATCTCTAAAAAATAACAGCAAATACAAAATAAAGAATAAATGTATAATGCAGACTGGGCTCAGTAGTAAAGATTCCAGCTGCTAAGGCAGGAGACGCAGAGACACGGGTTTGATCCCTGGGTCAAGAAGACCCCTTGAAGGCAGGCATAGCAACCCATTGCAGTATCCTTGCTTGAATAATCTCATAGACAGAGGAGCATGTTGGAGAACAGTCTATTCGGTTGCAAAGAGTCAGACATGGCTAAGAGACTGAGCCCAGACACACATACACACACATAATGGAGACTAGAGTCGATACTTTTAAATTTGTCTTGTGACAACAAAAGTCAGAAAAATATCTGGTTTTAAAACTATGAGACGCCATTTCATTTAAGCAGAAATGTCATGTTTATCATCTCACATATTTATTATTATTTTTTGGGGGTGAAAAGGACACAGTTGTTTTGTAATAAACTTTGATACTTCTATTTTTTGAAAGAGATTTTATAAAATTTTTAGTAATTCTCCTTAAGAATTTGATATACCTTATAATCATCTGAATCTGTTATTTTCTTTGTGGGAAATTTTTTATTATGAATTCATTTTTTAATGTGGATAGCTATACAGATTTTCTATTTTTAAATTTTGGTAAATTACATTTCAGTAGAAATTATTTATTTTATTCAAGTTATTGAATGTATTTACAACAAGATGTTTGTACTCTTTCTCATTGTATCTTTGTAATATCATAAGGCCTAATATCTACCCCTTCATACATTTTCTATTTTCTCTGTTTCTTTTTGCTGAATCTCCTTAAAAGGTGATTTATTTTTATTAAACTTTCAAAATACTACAATTTTTGTTCTAATACATTCTTTTAAATATTCAGTATCATCAGATTTTAGAAAATTTTAGCCCATAATAATGAGTAATGATAAATATATTGAATAATTTTTATATGTTTACTATGTGTTCCTTTTACTGGCAGCAAGTGATGTTTAGTGAGAAGATAACAAGTGAATTATGTAATCTGAGGAAATTATTTATTTTAAAGTAGAAAGATAGATATTTATACAGAAATATTACTTTAAAAAAATTACTAACAGTAAAACAATGAACTATGACTTAAAAACACTAATGTTTGTGTATGTGTGAGAGGCAAGGCTAACTAAGGCATTTTCCCCTCTTTGGCCAGGATTAATTTCAACTCCACTACTTTTAAAATTTTACCTTAGAATAGAACATTTTCAGGACCACTGACAATTGCATTCCCTGTACAGGTGAGAAGAAAGTCTCAGAATCTAGAAAATATGGCTTCATGTATGAAAAGTGCTTCTGAGCAAAGGTAAGGAAGATAAGCAACTTATCTTATCAGGGTGTATGGCCATACATCCTGTTGTTAGTAGGACTCACTTGTTCTCCACTGAGAGAACAAGTTTGCCATTGTTCTTCACTGAGGTCTTAAATCTCATTTATTCTAAAGGAATTAAGAGAGGGGATCAAGCCTAAGGCAAAAGAGAAATGTCATGTTCTCTTGCATTATTGGCACTTATTTCCTGAAATATTGATTAATTGACTCAAATTAATAACTAATAAAAATATTTTCTTATGTCTTTAAACCCTTATACTGCCCTGATACATTTTCTCATTTGGTTCACTGTCTACTTATTTCCTAGGCTGTCCATAGATATAATTAGAGCTTATATAATAGGCTATCCCCTCATTCCTCTTAAATGTGAGGAATAAATTAATATCAATTGTATATTTTCCAGTGGTCATGTATAGATGTGAGAGTTGGACTATAAAGAAAGTTGAGTGCAGAAGAATTGGTGCTTTTGAACTGTGGTGTTGAAGAAGACTCTTGAGAGTCCCTTGGACTGCAAGGAGATCCAACCAGTCCATCGTAAAGGAGATCAGTCATGGGTATTCATTGGAAGGACTGATGTTGAGGCTGAAACTCCAATTCTTTGGCCCCCTTATGCAAAGAGCTGACTCATTGGAAAAGACCCTGATGCTGGGAAAAATTGAGAGCAGGAGGAGAAGGCGACGACAGAGGCTGAGATCGTTGGATGGCATCACCAACTCAATGGACATGGGTTTGGGTGGACTCCAGGAGTTGGTGATGGACAGGGAGGCCTGGCGTGCTGTGGTTCATGGGGTCGCAAAGAGTCAGACATGACTGAGTGACTGAACTGAACTGATATTGATATTAATGGTTTATCTATTAATATCACCTCCTGAAATAAAATAAAATAAATCTAGTCCTTTATTCATGTTTAACACCCTAAATTATACCAATGCAATGATCAAATTAGCCTCTAGGTTTTTACTTTTCAGACTAGGTGTGGCCAGTTCCTTCAGGTCTGCTTACCTAGATACCATTTCCTACACTCAGGGTTACTTTACCTGAGATTATGCCACTTGAACACTGTCTCAAAGTATTTTTGAAAAGTCTTTTTTCACCACATTTTTGCTAACACCTGTTATCTCTCACTTTTTTTTGGGGGGGGAGGTGATAGCCCTTTTAGCAAGTATCAGCTAACAACATCGCATTGTGGTTTTGATTTGCATTTCCACAATGATTAACGAGGTTGAGCATCTTTTCATGGGTTTCTTGGTCATTTGTATGTCTACTTTGAAAAAATGTTTATTCAGTTCCTCTGCCTATTTTTCCTTTTTCAGATTGTTTGAGTTCTTTTGTTTATTAGTATGAGTTCTTTATATATTTTGGATATTAACTCCTTATCAAAATATACACATTACAAATATTTCTGCTCATCTTTGGTTTTCACTTTGCTTATTGTTTCTGTTTTTCTATAGAAGTATTTAAATTTGATTTTTCCCACTTACTGAGTTTTGCATCTTTTGCTTGTGCTTCTGGTGTCATATTCAAAAAATCATTGCCAAGACCAATGTCAAGATTTTTCTCTAGGTTTCTTCTAGGAGTTTTACAGTTTCACATTTTATTTTTAATTCTTTAATCCACTTTGAGTCAATTTTTGTGAGTGGTGTAAGGTAAGGCTTCAATATAATTTTTCTGCATGTGATTACCCAGTTTTCCTAATATCATATATTGATAAGTCTGGCTTTTCCTTGGGATATTCTTAGTCCATTGTCAAATATGTTAACTGTATATGTGGGGAATTACTTATGAGCTCCCTATTCTGTTCCATTGATCACTGTGTCTGTTTCTATGCCAATTTCATACTCTTGATTATTATAAATTTGTTGTATAGTTAGAAATCTGTAAGTGTGATACTTCCAGATTTATTCTTTTTTCTCAAGGTCTTCTGTGGTTCCACAAATTATGGTTGTTGAGGATGCTCATTGGTATAGCCACCATGGAAAACAGTAGATGTTTCTCAAAACATTAAAAATAGAGCTACCATATGATTCAGTAATTCCACTTTTGGGTACATATCCAAAGGAACTGAAAACAGTATCTCAAAGAGGTATCTACACTTCTGTGTTTATTGCTCCATTATTCATGGATAGCCAACATATGGAAATAACCTAAGTTTGACTATCAACAGGTGAATGGATAAAGTTGTGGGAGATAGATAAATTTATATAGAATTATATAAAATGAAATATTCAACCATGAAGAATATAGAAATTTTGTCTTTTGAAAGAACAAAAATGAAACTTGAGGGCATTGTGTTAAGTCAGGAGAAGAAAAATAGTATGATACCACCTTTGTGTAACATCTTTAAAAAAGATGAATTTGTAAGAACAAGAGAGTAGAATGATGGTTACCAGGTGCTGTGGGGTGGGGGAAATGAAGAGATATTTGTCAAAGTTTACACCCTCCCAATTAGAAGACTAATAAATTTGGGATATCTAATTAATGGTCTTCTCTGGTGGCTCAGATAGTAAAGAATCTGCCTGCAATGCAGAAGATTCAGGTTCGATCCCTGGGTCGGGAAGATCCCTGGGTGGAGAAGGGAAAGATTACCCCCTCCAGTGGAGAATTCTTGCCTGGAGAATTACATGGATAGAGACACCTGGCAGGGTTCAGTAGTCCATGGGATCACAAAGAGTCGGACACAAATGAGTGATTAACACTTTTTCACTTTTCACTTTTTCAATTAATGCTTAGTATGGTGACTATAGTTGATAATATTCTATTATATACTTGAAAGTTATTAAAAGAGTATATTTTAAATATTTTCACCACAAACATGAAATGGTAATTGTGTGAGGAATCAAGGTGTTAGCTATGCCTAAGGTGGTGATCATTTTGATATATATATATATATATATATATATATATATATATATCAAGTCAGCACACTATACACCTTAAACTTGCATATATATATATATCAATTATACCTCAATAAAGCTGTGAAAAAGTGTATGTGAAGTAGACAAGATATACTTCAGCTAAGTTATTCAAAATGCCAGAAACAAACAAACAAACAAAGATAGAGAATGTAGCACTGCCAAAGAATCAACCTTTTAGAATTAAGCAATCAAAAAATACACCTAAGGAAAATTGGGAGTTGACACATTTGGAGGGCTTGCTGACTTAAAAGCATTGCATTTTTGAGAAAGGAAATCTGAATAAAGATCATCAATATCTGGGAATGTTCCATCAAGAAAGTGGGGGATGAGCTAGAGCTAGAAATATGAGTAAGTTTTATTGGATTGACCAAAAGGTTCATTTGTTTTTTTGTTTGTTTGTTTGTTTTTCATAAGATGGATCTAGTAGTCCTTAGTCCTTAACTTCATTTGAAACAAATTTGTTAGATTGTATTGTGACAGTTGTCATATCAGCATGCACTCAAATATAATTATCAAAATTGGTGAATTTTGTGTACCTATTTTAATATTTAAGCAACATAAAAAGCAACATTCTTTGCATATTATGCTTTATTATTTTAAGAAAAGTGAAAATGCAGCTGAAATGGAGGAAAAAAAACAGATTGTGCAGTATAGGGAGAAGGTGCTGTGACTGAGCAAACATGTCAGAAGTTTCATGCTGGATATTTCTTACTGAA
>CM035295.1:23196836-23286469 GCA_020226075.1 Hydropotes inermis
AATGCTCCACAATCTGGTAGACAACTTGATAGTGATCAAATCAATATTTTAATTGACAATAATCAATGTTATACCACGTGGAAGATGGCTGACATACTCAAAATGTCCAAATCAAGTGTTGAAAATAATTTTCACCAACTTGGTTATGTTCATTACATTGATATTTGGGTTTCACATGAGCAAAAAGAATCTTCTTGACTATATTTCCACATGTGATTTTCTATTTAAATGTGGCAAAAATGTTCTATTTTTAAAACAAACTGTGAGAAGTGATGAAAAGTAGATATAATACACTATATGATAATGTGGAATGCAAGAGATGGTGGGATAAGTGAAATGAACTACCACCAACTACACATTCTGGAAATCCAACCAATTAATTCCAACAAGTACTGCTTCCAATTAGACCAACTGAAAGCATAATATGACAAAAAAAAAATCCATAATTAACCTACAGAAAACACATTCTCTTCCATCAGGATAACTCAAGAGTGCATGTTTCTTTGATGACCAGGCGAAAATGGTTGCCGTCTGACTGGGAAGTTCTGATTCAGCCACCATATTTACCAGACATTGTTTTTGTGATCTTTACAAAATTCTCGTAATGGAAAAAATGTCAGTTCCCTGGAATACTATAAAAGGTACCTGGAACATTATTTTGTTCAAAAAGATAAAGCATTTTGGGAAGGTGGAGTTATGAATTGCCTGCAAAATGGCAGAAGGTAGTGGAGCAAAACGGTGAATACATAGTTCGGTATTGTTCTTGATGAAAATGAAAAATGTGTCTTTTATTTTTATTTAAAAACTGAAGGAACTTTTTGACCAACCCAATATCAATAACTTAAAATACTGTTAAAGTCACAAGAAAGTTTATTTTTTCCAAATGAAATTATCCTACTCAATGTCCCTTCTGTTTGATGTTTGTGCAAGTGAAGAGTGATGAGGAGAGCATGGATTGGCATGTGGCAGCCCAGGAAGTGCTAAACCAACACAACACATTATACTCATGCACTAAATATCCTGGAAACACACCTACTTTCCATGTGCATACAAATGTATTAAATTGTAGATTCCCTCCTTAAACAATGTAATAAATGAAGTCCTCATTTACAAGTATAAGTATATATACATATCTAAATGCATGTATAGGTTTGTATTTTTAAGAAAATTGTCAGTGTGGAATTTTACAGGCTTGTAGGAAATTTTATGTAGTAAGACAATTAGACAAATCTTCAAATGATTTTCTAAAGTTTCCTGTGAAATAAAAGAGTGAAAGATGATACATTAATGAATATTTTTATAATTTTAAATTATACCTCATTATACTAAATAAATTATACTAAGTGCTTTTAATAATTTTCAAAGAGTAGATGCAGGATATACAATATACAAAGTTGCTAGCATTTCACTAAGAAAAAAATCAGTTGACCTAAGGAAACCAAATCATAAAATATAAAGATAGTCTTCAGTATTCTAGAATTAGGACAAAAGTTTCAGAGATGTAACATATTGGTTAAGTGGTAAGGTAACTTTTAGGCTCTTTTAGGAAAATTTGTAATACAAGGAGTATACTACACATAATATAAGCAGTCATCTTTTGTCTACATAGATGCTAACTCATGTTCACATAGAAACTATCAGAATGATCCAAGAAAACTCTAAATTAATACTGGAGTTTATTTTAAGACACTGTTTGCAGACACCAAGGATTTCATATCTTTGAAATGTAAAGAAACCTCTTGCATTTTAGTCCTTTATTGCTACTTTATGTGTGCACACATTTTTAGGAGAAAAGTACTAAAATCTAATCAAATCTCTGAAAACGATGGGGACAAGAATATAAGTGCATAATCACTATCCCAAAAACAGTTAAATCTCTTCCTTACTGACATTTAGGCAATATGAATTTCAATATACTCTATGGAAAAAAAAATGACAATTTCTTGATTGATGAGGAATGTGGTGATGTGGAAATAACTGTAGCAAGCTGTGGTCAATAATCCCAATATATTTCTTTCACAGTTAATAAAACTTCAAAACCTGAAATGTTGTAGTAAAGTAATTGTAGCTTGCTTCTTGGATGATAGAAAGAACATAAGTTAATATCTTTTAATAAGTGCATTTTCTTGCCAAATTTCTTTGTCCTTTAACTTACATATATTTACCAGTAAGTGAAATGCTATATCCCTTCATTCTTTAACATTTATGGATTAGCTTATCCTTCTCACTAGTTAGATTTTAATGATATATGTTGTTTGCTATTAATGTAATATTTTCAGTAAATTAAATCTATACATCACAGGAAAAATCTGATTAAATTATTTTAGGGTTTCAGATTTCATGCTTTAATATTTTAGCCAATACCTATACAATAATATTTGACATAATTCACTCTTCCTGTGTTTTTAAAACAGCAGTCAGCTAATCAGAAATTAAAGCAGTTGTAAACACTCAGGCTCAATAGTTTTCTCAGTCACTAAATTCAGTGTTGTTAAAGCTAACAAATAGTTTACTGTGTTGTGGTCAGTATTATGGTAAAAGCTTCTAATTATTAGATGTAAATTTATAAGTATTCCCTGACTTACATTTTTAGAGCTTTTAAATGCAGAATGTTTTTTAATTCCTCTTAGAGACCACAGCATAAAGGTGATTAGCTGTTGAGGTTAGTTCGCAAATACTATTTACCATAATGTTAAAAAGAATAAAGAATAAATTTTAATATATTAAATTCATTAATACATTTTATATTTAATTATTTAACTAAATATAATTAATAATATATTGAATTTATATATATTTAAATATACAATATATTAAAATTTATTAAATTGAATATATTGAATTGAAAATTCAAATATTCAAAATTTATTGAATTGAATATATTAAAATTTATTCTTTATTCTTTTTAACATCATAATAATAGTATTTGTGAACTAGCCTCAACAACTAATCACCTATATATCAACAACTAATCATATATATATAGAAATATATGTAACATATTCATAATATATGTAAATTTTAATATATATTAAGATTATATATATATAACAAATTAAAATAATTTTAACAACATCACAACATTTTCACCATTATTAACCACAGCTTATAAGCTGGTTTCTATGGCACACATGTGTGTTCAGTTGCTTCCGTCATGTCTGACTCTTTGGGACCCCATGAACTGTAGCCCATCAAGCTCCTCTGTCCATGGGATTCTCCAGACAGTGATACTGGAGTGGGTTGCCATTCCCGCTTGCAGGGGATCTTCCCTTCCCAGGGACTGAACCAGAGCCTCTTGTGTCTCCCACATTGCAGGCAGATTCTTTATCACTGAGCCACCTAGGAAGCCTGGTTTCTGTGGGAAGTATATTATGATTCCTAACTGAGAACAGATAAAACCGGACATGGAACAATGAAAAGGACTGGTTCAAAATTAAGAAGGAGGTATGTCAAGGCTATATATTTTCACCCTGCTTATTTAGCTTATATGCAGAGCACATCATGTGAAATGTCAAGCTGGATGAATGACATACTAGAATCAAGATTGCTGGGAGAAATATCAACAACTTCAGATATGCAGATGATTCCACTCATGGCGGAGAGCAAAGAGGAACTTGATGAGCCTCTTGATGAAGGTGAAAGAAAATGAAAATGCTGCCTTAAAACTCAACATACAAAAAACTAAGATCATGGCAATCTGGTCCCATCACTTCATGATGAGTAGATGGGAAAAAATGCAAACAGTGGCAGATTTTATTTTCTTGGACTCCAAAATCACTGTGGAGGGTGACTGCAGCTATGAAATTAAAAGACGCTTGCTCCTTGGAAGGAAAGCTATGACAAACCTAGACAGCTACTAAAAAGCAGAAACATCACTTTACTGACAGAGGTCCATATAGTCAAAAACTATGGTTTTTTCCAGTAGTCATTTATGGTTGTGAGAGTTGGACCATAAAAAAGGTTGAGTAGCAAGGAATTGATGCTTTTGAATTGTGCTGGAGAAGACCTTAAGAGTCCTTTGGAGAGCAAGTAGATGAACCAGTCAATCCTTAAGGAAATAAACCCTGATGATTCATTGGAAGGACTGATGCTGAAGCTGAAGCTCCAATCCTTTGACAACCTGATGCGAAGAGCCCACTCATTGGAAATATCCTGATGCTAGGAAAGAAAGAGGGCAGGAGGAGAAGGGGGTGACAGCGGATGAGATGGTTGGATGGCATCACTGACTCAATGGATATGAGTTTGAGCAAACTTCAAGAGATATTGAAGGACAGGGAGGCCTGGCCTGGTGCATTCCATTGGGTCACAAAGAGCTGGACACAGCTTAGCGATTGAACAACAACAGCTGAGACTGCAAACCTATTTTACCCAATGAAGCATTGGGAATGAGAACCCCATGGGTTGCTTTGGCAGTAGTAAAGGGATTCCAAAATGAGCTCCTCAGGATGATATCTTCAGGTAAACAGCGATTGGCCAGTATAGTATTTGGGCTTCAAGAAACTAATACAGCTTATTCATTAATTCCACTTTTAAACAGGAAAATAAATCTCAAAATGCGGTATTCATAAATACTAAAATGAATTTATACCTCCTGCTGTTCTCTGGCTACCTGAAACCATGCTGATGGGACCCAGGCTATTCTAGACAGTGCCTCACATTCAAAATATTTACTCCTTGTCCATCTTATTATAATACAAGGTATCATTCTTTTACAGAAGATGCTTTAGGATAGTATTTTGAGAAGAGACTGGTAAAATAAATTCAAAAAATATTTGAATGTCACTAGGCATAACTTTTTTTCATTTATTTTTATTAGTTGGAGGTTAATTACTTTACAATATTGTAGTGGTTTTTGCCATACATTGACACGAATCAGCCATAGATTCACATGTGTTCCCCATCCTGATCCCCCTCCCACCTCCTTCCCCATCCCATCCCATCCCCAATACTCCACATATTTTAGGCTCTGTCTGCATTAAATTTTTTTCACAGTAGTCCTATTTGTAGAGGGATCACTAAAATTGTATCATTAATATATGTGGCTTAATTATGCACAGGGTGTATCTGATCTGAAAGTAGTATAGGGTTATGCCTTATAAAATAAAGAATAAAAAGTAATTCAACACTAATTATTTTAATGATGATAGAATCTCTATGACTTGAAATGTAATGCCTTTAGTTACAGAATAGATTGTAGTTTGGTTATAAGATAAGAATGCAACCAATCATAATAATGATAGAAATATATTGCTTATGTATATTTTCTAAATAAGATGATAAAATTGATGAAAAATTAAAGATTATTTTATTTAGTATAGTGTATTTATAGCATGTAGTCATTTTGGATTGAAAATTTAACTCTTTTTGATAACTGTTCTGCATACAGAATTTCATCATATCCTCCACTTTTAGATGAACAGTAATATCTATTGCTTCATTTAACAATCATTTTGAGTTTATTCATGAATTAGCTAACTTAAAAATTGTGGATATATTTCTTGACATGTAATAATTTAGCATAAACTTTAAGAAATACTGTCTTAGGTAACAGTGAGTTAAAAAGAATGTTTTGTTTTGTTTTGTTTTCATATACTACTCAAGAAATAAGGGCTAATTTTAATAGTGCTTACTGGGCTTTTGGCACAGTCTTGTGTATATTATTATCACATATATACATTAAAATATTACATATTATTGTGTATAATCCTTATATCAATTATGTGATAAATTATATCATTATCTCCATTTAGCAGGTAAGAAAACTGAGTAATGGAGTGTTTAAGAAACTCGACCAAGATTAATCAGCTAGTAAATATAAAGACAGGAGTATGTAATATATTCTCCATATGAAAGACATTTTCTAGTTTTCAGATGTAGGAAAATATTCAGAATACTTTGAAGTCATCTACCTTAAAAAGATAGTCTATCTTAAGGGATGTTTTGCTTAAATACCTAACCACAGAGAAAACGAATATGCAAAGACAATGTTTTTGATAAGTTATGTGGTGAATTAAGGTGTCAGTGGAGCAAATAAGAAAAATATAGTAATTTACTAAGAATCATATTGCTGAATAGTTTCAAGAATGGGGGAATGTGATTCATGTTGAGGTTTGACAGAAAACAGAAAATTTCTGAAAAGCAATTATCCTTCAATAAAAAATAAATTAATAAAAAAGAATGGGGGAATGATATAATTTGACTAATGGGGAGAGAACAGAGGCTTCTCAGGCAACAATGGCAACTTGTGGAAACTCAGAGAAGAATTAATGATAGCATCACCAAATTAGTGGTAAGTGGTAGGAGAAAACTTAGGAGGTATTCATAAAACAGAATCCATATGTGGTTTGTGGGAAGAGAGGGAGTGAATCGCGAGTGAATAATGACAGACTCTAGACTGGGCAGTAGGGTAGTTGCTGTCGGTAATCACTCATTTAGACAAACTTATGGGAAAACCATATGAGCACTAGCAAATTTGGGTTGATTTCATACAAAAGCACACTGTTTAGAGCTATACTGTAGGGGATTTTCTATATGTGAAGGTATGGAGATAGGTTTGATTTTACCATGAATACCATATTATAATTCAGTGTTGAATTAAATCAGAATTTTAAAAAATCTGAATCAAATCAAAGTATTATATAAGTACATATAATTTTATGAAATATTATATGATTTATACAACAAAATAATAACTTATTGGTTATGCAGCTCAAAGACAAGTCTATTTTTTAAATATTTTTTCAAATGAATGTATGGTGCGTGGCATTTTTTAAAACAAAAATACTTCCATCTATGTAACTGCATTAAGTAGTCATGTTTGTAGAAAATAATCATGCAAATAAATTAATATATTAGAAAATAAATAGAGATTAGAATTAGAAAATAAAGCATTTTCTCCTGCTGTGTTATTCACTGATTACTTGCTGCTAATAAGAATTTTCCCCACTATTGAATCAGCTTGATTGTGTTTATAGAAATGAATACATCTGTGTCCTTTCCACCTAAAAAATGAGTAAAAATCTCTGAGATGACAAACTTGCAATTTTCACTAAAATAAAATTTCTTCTCATGGTTTTAAAATTATGTGATTTTCTGATATTTATGCAACACGTGTAGAAACGTCAGTTGTGGTCTGCCTTTTACTTTGGCCTATATTTGTATTTACTGTTAGCTTAAGAAAGTATTGAAACTTATACATATCTGATAGTTGTCCTTTGATAACTGTAAGCAGAATAAGTTGTAAAAAGGAAGGGAAACTAATAGTTTATGATGAAATCTTTTCTTCTATTATTGGGTGGGTTTTAGATTATTTATCATGAGAAATGTTTAACCCTTTACAGAAGCCTGAAGCAGCTCACAGGTTATCTTTAGTGAAGTCCTATAATATATATCTAAATTAATTTTATTCAAAACATATTTATTCAATACCTATGTTATAGCCAGTTTTTACCAAGACATTAAAATATCCTTGAAAAAGAGTGTTTCCCTTCCTCTGAGATCAATTTTCAATACATTATTTTTTAAAGAAATAAAATTCTGGCTTAATAATCAGAATTATTTTATGAGGTTAGCCAAAGAATTTGGGTACACAAAGAACTCTAGGTAATGTTTCCTCCTCTGAGGCTTTTTATGAGACAACTCTACAAAATAAATGTATTTTTATTGTACATTCAATGGCTGAAATAGACAACATAAAATAAAGTGTGCATTATTTGCCATGAATCTGTTATTAGAAAATGGGGAAGCTGATTACTGTTACTATATAAATATGACCTTAATGAAGCTAGCATTAAATAAAATATCCAATTAGTTGAATTTCATTAGCTTAGCCAAAAATTCTCTTGAGTGCTATAGAAAATGGTGCAAAATACTGTAGACCTTTGAATGATGTATTATGTTCTGTTGTAGATTTAAAATTTTAGTGGTGAAAGAGGGAGAGTGTAATCTGATTTGTGTGTTTGGTCAGATCAGTCTATTGATCTTGTACATGAGAGCATTCTACTTGGCAGATGAAATTGAAAATGAATGTCCAAAAATGATGCATTTTATTTTCAGTAAAAGTAGTCATTAAAGCTAGAAGTCAGAATGCCAGCAGCTACTATATCCTAATAGCTGTACTGCAAATATGGAAAGGTAATTTCACATTACCAAATTCTGCATTGTGTCCAAAACAAAGTGTTAGATTTATGAATGTTCATACTATAAAACAAATAAACATATTTCTCTACTGATATATGGAATTTACCATGTTTTGTCCAGAAGAGTAAGCTTATTTCAAGGTATATTCACTTTTTAATTTTAACTCATAAAGCCAGGGAACAATATTTATGTAAAGTACTGTAATTGTGCCCAAACAGCTTAGCTACACCACACTATACATTCTCTACTTTTTCATTCTTATAATTTGTCTTGACTACAAAGTGAGAGTTTATACTTGTCCTTTATAACTTTTCTGAATTTCTTGTTAATAATAGTTTTATTCATAATTAGGGAAAAAGTTACTTCCCTAAGACATGTAATTGTAGCATATCTAATTGTTACTGTATTTTAGATTTTATCTTTCTTAGCAATTTCTTGCATTCATGACAGAAGGGGAAAAATCATAATAATCATTTTGAGTATGATTACCAAATATCCTTATCAAAGATATTTTCCATTTTCAGGTAAGGGAAAGCACACAGGATATTTTGAAGTCAGATTTGATATCAAGTTTCAACAATTGACAATAATTTGAAAGGGATTTTAGTGTTCCAACTAGAGAAGTAGCATACTTTGATAAGTGGAACATACAACTAGGTATATTTTTATATTTATTATTTAGTTATAGTACTATTCCTTTTTAAGATACATCTGAAAAAGGTATTTTATCTGTACCTTCATATTTTTGTCATCATAAAGGGCTCAACCAAGATATAATATAGCTGCAGACTAGTCTACTTAATTAACCTTACTCAAAAAGAGTTCTGGTCTTTACCCTCATTTTCTGGGAGATAAACTCTCATCCCTTGCAATATCCTACCTGATAAAATGACTCTTTGCCAGGGTGCCTTGGGACATACCTGATACTCTATACTGACAATAATTTATGGTGGGAGCTTTGAAGAAGAAGGTATCAGCTACAGCTCTGGAGAGGCTAAGCGTCATAGTTTCCACTCACCAGTTTTCATTCACTCTCTTACTAAAGGTACTAAGGTTTTAGTCCAGGGATATTTGCTGTAGGATTTTCTATTCTATTGATGCTAACTCTTGGAAATATGCTTAAGTAAAAAGTAAGTTGGACATATCATGAATAGTATGCTTCCATTTATCTAAGGAAGAATGGATTATACACACATGAATGTGTGCATATATTTTATATTAAAAAGTACATAAACATGAATTAAACTGGTTGCCTATATATACATATATATAGAGAGAACAGGGCAGAGAGCATATGAAGAAAAGTTACAGTTCTCTGTTTTGTACAATTAGCTTTGGATGTATAGACATGTTTTTATTATTATACAACAAAGTTATATTAAAAGAGCAAATCTGAGAATAAGAAAGTAAGGTAAAACAAATAAATATGTTTATATCAAGCCATTTGCATAGCTCACATAGAACAAATATATTAATTGATTTTAAAATATAGTCATCTGACTGATGGAATATGTCTTAAAGAGAAAAAGAACCATAAGGGAAAAAATTAAAAAATCACTATTCAATTGTTGATAGTACTATTGGTATTTTGATTCTGAAATAGCCTGCAAGATAAAACCATTATTAATTATGAGGCTGTAATTATGAATTAAGTTTTAAGATTAAGAAAGTAATATAAAATCAAAGAAGTAAAAATGTAGACTCCTACATATGATCTGGAAATATCAAGGAACACATAATTTATTTCTTATTTATATGCATGTGTATGTATACTTTATGGTTTTATCATTTGAAAAGGAAAAGATATAATAACCGATAAATATCACTACTGACAGATTATGGTCTCTATGGCATTTTCACTAATATGAGAGAAATAAATGATTCCAATTCTGTGACAAGGAATACACAAGTATTCTGTCACACTAGGAAAGCAGGAAACTTTTTAAGATTAGAGGTCATGTCAAGAAGATGTAGAAGCTGTCCTGAATTTGCTCACATTGGTCAAAGATAGAATAATTTTGAGCATCAGTAAGCATGATAATTGTGAAATGTTGAAACATATTAAATAATTTGAACCCAGAATATTGTGTTACTCAAAAATGTATACTAATATCACATAGGTCACCTTTGAATGATTCTGGAAAGCAACTCCATTTTCTGAATATTGTCAAATGAAGAGAAATAAACTTTTAATCTGTCTGCCAGGGACAAACTCTGTCTCAGAGTAGCAAATGAATTTTAAGGGTAAAGTGCTCTGTGTTGTATTCCATCAAAATGTGAAGAAGGGCTTGTAGAATCTCAACATTTTGCTATTTATAATGAAATAATGGAGTTGGGTAACTATGTTTATCATTCATTAGGGAATAGAAAAAATGATTATCATTTCTGTGTTTCCTAATGGAAGACTACACCACCTATGAAGTCTTGGAAAAAACAAAATAGACAAACAAAACAGTATCAGACTAAGGTTCTAGAATTAACATTGAGTTTAAGGAATATACGGGTGACATAGCAATATCTTCAATGACGCTGCATGGAGATACTAAGCAAAATCATAAAATAAGATGAAATGCCCAGTTTCTTTAAAAAATTGTGAAGAAATCAATATAAAGGTAGGGAAAATTATAAATTAATACAATTTCAAATAAGTACAAATAGCAAGTTACCAGTTTTCCTGTTGTGGTTCCTAATCAAAACAAATCATAAAAATAATTATAAGGCACAAGAAAATTGGGGAAATGAAAACACTGACAGGTTATTTTGATATTAGAGTTATTGTTAATTTTTTAGGGGTGACCATAATTTGGGGCATGTATATATTTTATTAAAGAACTTCTTTCTTAAAAATAAACTACTAACCAATAGTAAACACTAACTGATGGATAGTTTTGACAGCTTCCAAAGTGAAGCCTCATATTTAAGCAAATTTGTAGCTTAAATTGGAAATCAGTTTTACTAACCAAACTTTTTCATTGTGTGTTACTGACATAGTAATTTCCAGATATATGTTAGATGGTGACTTTATATATATATATATATATATACATATATATATATATATATGTATATGTATATATATGTATATGTATATGTATATGCATGTATACACATACATACATGCATACAAGAATGAATGGATGGATTGATGGACGGATGGTTGGATGGATGGATTGGAGGGAGAGAGAGTAGGACAGGTGAGGTGGAGGAAAGGAGGGCAGGGGAAATGAGAGAAGGGAAAAGGAAGGGAAACAAATGGAGGAGAAGAAGGGGAGGAGAGGAAAGAGCGTATGCACCATGTGAATGCAAAAGCCTAAACACTGTCTCGATCTTACTAGTTATCACAAGATATTTTCCTATTTAACTGTGATTTACTTCCTCATCCCCTTATTTCCTTTTCAGTATTTCAACAAGCATAATCCCAAAGGGGAAGCTGCAAAAACTTACACATCTAGTAAAATTGTTCTTGCATTATTGTCTAGGTTAAATGATTTTAGCTGCTTTATGAATAATTAAGTATTTATGTATATAAGTTTATTTGATAGGCAAATATAATTATCTTTATTGAAGCTGAAAAATGCACAGATGAGTAGCAACTTAATGTAGGAATTTAAAAAAAAGAAATTTTTATGGAGATATTATTTATTGAATGAGAGGAAGTACTGGCAAAATATTACTTATACAAAATATATTCAAACCAGTTAGAGCTAGGCAGTTAATTTAGTGAGAACATAGCTAACATGTGTTCTCAGGGGGTTTCCTGGAGTCATTAAATGAGGTAACCTAACTTCATTACTATCTAAAAAGCAATGAAGAATTATCATTATCTCTTCTATATTTGGTTATTATATATGTACTATATTATTTGGAACCAAAAGTTCAACCAATAATTCCATAAGTAAAATGATTTAAGCAACATTTATTTGGTTATTTTGTTCAGCTAAATATTAAATATGGCAGGAAATTGTGCCTTGTTTATTATATGTGTTTAGTCACTCAGTCAAATCTGACTCTTTGTGGTCTGTGGACTGTATCTCATCAGACTCCTCTGTTCATGGAATTTCCCAGGCAAGAACACTGGAGTGGGGTGCCATTTCCTACTCCAGGGGATCTTTCCAATCCAGGGATCAAACCCAGGTCATTTGCATCTCCTGAACTGGCAGGCAGGCAAATTCTTTACTATTAGTGCCACCTGGGAAGCCCTGGCTATCATATAGCTATTGGCAAAAGAATTATGCAAAATAATTGGTCCTTAGGAATGACACCTGAAAACTATTTAACTAACAACAATAAAAGGAGTGTTCATTACTTAGCTATATTAAAAATCACTGTAGGAATTGTGATGATTTGGTTCAAGAAAAGATATAAGGTTCAAGAATAAAACCTTATTTTTGTTCTTCAGCTACTCAGCATGTGTCTCAACTTAAAAAAATGTATCCACCAAGTATATGGCTGTAGACTCCTATAATCTTCTTTAAAAAAATAAAACAATAAGTCCAAATTCAATTGGAATAACATTTGTTTATTTTTTACTGCTGCCTTCTAAAAATGTGTTATAACACATTATTTCTTTCAATTAAGATGAATTTAGTTTGAGAGTTTTTGGCATCTACATGAAACCTCATAGCTAACTGTTCATGTGGAGTAAAAGCCATAGGTCAATTTATTATTTCTTTTATAATTCTTAGCACCATTTTCTCTGAAGACAACTTAATTGTACCTCAGTGAGTTAACTCTGTTATCCATCCTTTATATAATGTAAATGAATGTGCATAATTTTCCCTTTTTCAAATATAAAGGGTGGTCAAACTGTTTATAATTAGAGTCATGTATCAAGATTCAGTCATTTTTACTTTGTATAACATTTGTAGGATTAAATGTGGAATCTACGCAACTTAATATTTATCTTTATTTTGTTGTGGAAAATAGCAGTTTTTAAGATTTATAGGAGTTAGTACTCCAAACTCGATTCCGTTGCAAAATAAACAGTAACTCTTATTGAAAAACATAATACCTTAATTTTTTGTTGAATATTCATGACAAAACATTACTTATGGACTGCATAAGCTGTAAATTTAAACTGGCCACACTTAAAATATTGAAGTATGTTTGTAAGATCAGTTTGGAAAAGTATAGGAACACTTTTTAAATTTTATACTATTAGTATCCCTTTTGAAGTATAGATTTTTATTTACAGGAAATCTCCTACATTACTTCTCCCTTTCTCTTTCGCTCTCTCTCACACACACTCACACTTCCTTTTTTGATGCCAAGTGTAAATCTCTTCAACTTTTTTATGTGTTTATCATTGATGGCACTGGGTCTTCATTGCTGTGTGGCCTTTTCTCTAGTTGTTGCCGGAGGGCGGGTTACTCTGGTTGCAGGCTTCTCATCGTGATGGCTTCTTTGGTTGCAGAGTAGGGTCACGGGCTCTAGTGTGCATGGTTTTCAGTAGTTGTAGGCCTGGTCTCAGCAGTTGAGGCTCCTGGCCTCTAGAGCACAGACTCAAGGTTCTAGCAAAAGGGGTTAGTTGCTCTGTGGCATGCGGGATCTTCCTGGATCAGGGATTGAACCCAGGTCTCCTACACTGGTGGGCGGATTCTTCACACTGAGCCACCAGTGAAGCCTTTCACCTTTTTAAACAATGGGAAGTCTGTAAATTCAGAAAAGGGATGCATTATTGTACACTTTTTAAAGTAGAGACAGACAACATTGGGTTTTATTAATCTTCTCTTGTCTCTGCATGTCTATCTTTCAGGTCAGTTCAGTTGTTTAGTCATGTCCAACTCTTTGCAACCCAATGGACTGCAGCATGCCAGGCTTCCTTGTCCATTATCAACTCCTGGTGCTTACTCAAACTCATGTCCATCAAGTTGATGATGCCATCCAACCTTCTCATCTTCTCTGTCCCCTTCTCCTCCCACCTTCAATTTTTCCCATCATCAGGGTCTTTTCCAATGAGTCCGTTCTTCACAGTAGGTGGCCAAAGTACTGGAGTTTCAATATGAGCATCAGTCCTTCCAATGAATATTCAGGATTGGTTTCCTTTAGGATGGACTGGTTGGATCTCCTCGCAGTCCAAGGGACTCTCAAGAGTCTTCTCCAACATCACAGTTCAAAAGCATCAATTCTTCAGTGCTTAGCTTCCTTTATAGTCCAACTATCACATCTATACATGACTACTGTAAAAACTATTGCTTTGACTAGATGGACCTTTGTTGGCAAAGTAATGTCTCTACTTTTTAATATACTGTCTATGTTGGTCATAGCTTTTCTTCCAAGGATTAAGCGTCTTAATTTCATGGCTGCAGTCACCATCTGCAGTGATTTTGGAGCCCCCAAAAATAAAGTCTCTCTCTATCCACCTACATTAAAATAGATCTGTTTTTATAGATTCCCTAGTGGTTCCCAGTCTGGATTTAAATAAATGGATCATACAATTTAGGTTTTTCAATCATGTTTTATATTTTGTTCTGTTAATGTTGCAAAATCAAGTTTTGCTTGCTAGTTTAATTTTCCTTTTTTTAGGCTTCATGAATTTTAAAGCATCATTTGCCTGGAACAGAAGTAAGATATTTATCAATTCATAGGGAGCTTCTTAGTATTTTGGAATTTCAAGAGTTTGGTTTGCCTTTCAATCCTATAGAGTATTACTATATAGTTCTAATTATGAAATAAATCTTGTTATAGCTTTTAGAGCCTTTCTCAGCCTCAATAGTTCCCCCCCCCAACCCCCACTGGCCTGAGTACTTAGCTTAATAAAGTGGCACTTTCTCTTTATTTAGCTATTTAAACATATTTGAACTTTTCCAAGGAAACTTCCAAGGTAGTAAGTTGAGTCAGTATGCAGTTGAGAGATCTTTCAGACCGCTTTCTTGTATCTCTTTGTTTTATGAACATTTTCACATTTGGCTGTCTTATGCTGTCTGGGAGATCAACCAACCTCAGAGTATTTTCTTAAAACTTTTTTCTGAACTTCTTCTACCTTTATTATGAGAACTGTAAAGTCTTTTCTCTGAATCTTTCCCAGTTGATTGATGTGGTCGGTGCTGATTCTTTGTGTGAGCCACTTTGATTCCTCTGCCTGGGACTGTATTCATAATTTTTTATACTTTTTCTTTCTTTATTGATTCTCCTGCTAAGAACTCCTCTTTTATTCCTAGGATATTAAGATTCCACATTGCACATCCAGTTCTTTTAGCTTTTAAGGTTCTTGCTGAATTCTTCATTCTACAGTAGGACTGGGAGAAACCAACAGGGCAGAGAAGATCCCATATTCTAAGACTATCTCAAAAGGAAACCAAAACTAAAGTAAAAATCAATGAACAAATGAACTCCATTAAACTGCATTATCCAAGTATATAATGTTGAAAGAATGAGGATATAAATTTTGTGATATGGAATGTTTAAGGAATAAATGTTTGTAAATATCACCTAGTCCAACACTTCATTTTTCAGGAGAAACTGAGATAAGTGTGACAAGCAATGTGCTAAAATTGATCTGCAGCAAGAAGGTAAGTAAGGTAACAAAGTCCAAGGAAACAGATCACAGTCTCTCTTTTCCAAACATGAAAACTTTTACACTTCAAAAGGAATTTCTTCAGTCTTTGATATGTGTTAATTGGTTGACTTATCCACTTATTCAACGAATGTATATCAAATGTCTACTACATGTCAGACTGTAATCTTTGCAATGAGTATACAATGATAAATGAGACATGCTCCTGTCATTTATTGAATTACAGTAAAAAATGGATTGCATGTAAAAGATAGAACACAAAGTTGTGCATGCATTAATTGAAAAATGATAAATCTATTGCTTGAATATTAGTGTCAGTCAATGTCTTTGTTGATAAACTTAATAATAAAGCATTATTTTCATGGTCATCATGTTTTAAACTTTAGATTTTCTCTTGGTAGATACCAGAACTTCTTGTGAAATACATAAAAGAAACTCATATTCTTTAATGAGTTGGGATTTTTTATTTTAACTTTGTAAAATATTCAGCACACATTTAAAAGCATTATATATTTTTTCACATTCATAAACTATATGGAAATCCTTAGGATATCTGATTAAAGCAATATATAGTAAGAATTATTAATTCATGTATTCTAATACATTTTTTTTTATTCATAGAATGTGCAAAAAGGTTTGAAGAGATTTGAGAATAGCCTGGTGGCTCAGATGGTAAAGAATCTGCCTGCAGTGCTGGAGACCTGAGTTCAATCCCTGGGTTGGGAAGATCCCCTGGAGAAGGGAACAGCTACCCACTCCAGTATTCTGGCCTGGAGAATTCCATGGACAGAGGAGCCTAGCAGGCTACAGGCCATGAGGTTGCAAACAGTCAGACATGACAGACCGACTCTCACTTCTTTTTTACTCTAAGTAATTTAGCTACTTTTCCTTACATGCATTGAAACAGTAGAAAGTATCTTAGTAAATGTCCACCTCATACCTTTCTGGATTAACTAATTTTCTTTTTCCTACTATAAATTATATACACTGATGACTAGGACAACATAAATATTTGGCATTAGGAAATTTCTCTCACATATACTTTGATTTTTTTCAGGTGAAAAGCATGTTGTTTTCAAACCTGAACTTGGGTTCCTGGATGCTATACCAACATGGGTGTGTTAGGAGAAGGGGCTTCCCACTTCAGAAAGCAATTTCTTGAAACCAGCAAGGTATCTGCGAATTCAAATCATTTATAACACTGTCTCTTTGAGTAAGCACCTGACTTTACAGGTTTATAGTACAGTCCCACAAG
Organism: Hydropotes inermis; assembly: GCA_020226075.1. Classification (NCBI taxonomy): domain Eukaryota; kingdom Metazoa; phylum Chordata; class Mammalia; order Artiodactyla; family Cervidae; genus Hydropotes; species Hydropotes inermis. The sequence continues at coordinate 23,213,747 of CM035295.1, forward strand.
ATTGTCCACATATACATATGTGAATTGACATAAATAAAATATTGAAGTATATATGTACTGTGATTTTGCTTGGCAACCTTTATTCCTTATATACACTGTGTGTTAAATTTACTTAATAGGCAATGACTATATTTCTTTCATTTCTGTTTAAATCCATTTTTTTTGTTGAGGGACAATAGCAAAGTCTGTGTTGCTATTCTTAAGTGCAAGAAACTTGGCTTTTTTCCCCTATAATTTTCTGAAAGCTTAAATAGTTTTTGAAATTCACTATCACTCTCCTTGTAATAATTGTGATTTTAACAAAGCAAAAGTAAAGGGTAAAAATTATACTGTTGTCTCTACTTTTACCAGAAAGATCAATCTCATTGTGTTGATTGATTTTTTTTGTGGAAAGCAGGCTAATTGTATGTTAACTATTGCTGAATGTAGCTATAAAAAATAATATTATCATCAAAAAATAAAACCCAGAAAGAAAATAAGTGTGCCAAAAATATTGGTTTTTTTATGTTTGAAGTTTTGGACAATGTTTACAGTTACAAAAAAAGTTATATATGTGTGTGTGTGAGTATATATATATATATATATATATATATATATATATAAGTATATAAGTATTTATATATATACATATATATATACCTATACTTATATATATATACTTATATATATATACTTATACTTATATACTTATATATATATATATAAGTGTATAATATATATAAGTATGTATATACACTTATATAAGTATATATATATAAATATATAAGTATATATATACACTTTACTTTAGATATATCTATATATATATATGTATCTTCTTTATAGTCAAACAGCACTTCTGAAGGGAGAAATTTCTGACATTTTTCCTTCTAATTGTCCCTTTTTTATAGTATAGGTTTACATATTTATGTTTCAAAAAGAGAGGAAAATGATATGAACAAAATAAAAGAGCCATGAACCCTGATTATCATTAACTCTGAAAAATATAAAAGATTAATGATGATTGATGAAAGTGAGGACAGACTAATACTGTTATAATATCCTCTGTTTCTGCATTATACTTAACAGATAAAGTTAGGAAATTAAAAGTATAATTATTGTATATCCCTCCTTGAAATGTATTAACCAGAGGTTAGAAAAAAGGTGAAAATAATTAGACATTAAAAAATTCTAACTTCTTAATAATGTTAAACTAACTTTATTAAGTACATCTACTGCAGATCAAATGGTGTTCTGGATACTGAGAATGCAAAGGAGTAAATGTTATGGACTCTCAATAAGCTTCCAAATTAATTAGGGAGAGAGACCTGTAATAGTGACTGTTCCTTCTACAAATAGAAGAGAGTGATTTCTAAACTGAGCTATGAATGATGAATCAGAATATCCACAGACCATGGAGAAGGGGTGGAACAATAAAACAAGGTAACATCAGTGAAGTGTAAGTATTCTAATCCAAAGCAATCATGAACTAATTCAACGAGGCAAAAGAAAGAATGCCACATTGGAAGAAATAAAACAATTACAGTTGGAGCATGAGGTGACAGTGTGTATGTGTGTATGCATGCATTTATGCACACGTAGGTGCACACATCCTCCTTATTTATATTGGAGGTCTCACAGAATGGAGAGTTTTAGGAGTAACAATCTGTTTGGAAAGAACCTATATTTATTTCATTCTTTTCATAAAATGAGTAAATGCGTGCTTTCTATTCAAGTGTTAGTTCAGTCAGACTAATGACATAGAGCATTTCCAGCTTTCCTTCCAAATCTGTGTATAAAGAGACTGAACCAAGATACTGAGGACTCTTCTAATCCTTGTTAATGAGATATATGCCTTTGCTCTGAAGGCAGAGACGTGTTATTGAAAAGTTATATCTAGGCCTCCCTGTCCCTCACCATCTCCCAAAGTTTGCCCAAGTTCATGTCCATTGAATCAGTGATGCCATCTAACCATCTCATCCTCTGTTTCCCACTTCTCCTTCTGTCTTCAATCTTTCCCAGCATCAGGGTTTTTCCAATGAGTTAGCTCTTCACATCAGGTAGCCAAAGTATTGGAGTTTCAGATTCTGTGTCAGACCTTGAAATGAACATTCAGGGTTGATTTCCTTTATCACTGACTGGTTTGTCTCCTTGCTATCCAAGGGACTGTCAAGAGTGTTCAGCACCACAGTTCAAAGCATCAATTCTTCAGCACTCAGCCTTCTTTATGGTCCAACTCTCACACCTGTACATGAATACTGGAAAGACCATAGCTTTGACTATATGGACCTTTGTCGGCAAAGTGATGTCTTTGCTCTTTGATACACTGTCTAGGTTTGCCACAGCTTTCTTTCCAAAAAGCAACTGTCTTCTAATTTCTTGGTTACAGGCATCATCTGCAGTGATTTTAGAGCTCAAGAAGGAGATATTTGTTACTGCTTCCACTTTTCCCCCTTCTGTTTGCTATGAAGTGTTGGGACTGGATATCAGGTTCTTAGGGGTTTTTGGTTTTTAAAATATTGAGTCTGAAACTGGCTTCTTCACTCTCCTCTTTAACCCTCATCAAGAGGCTCTTTAGTTCCTCCTCACTTCGTGCCATTACAGGGTTATAAGCAGAGAAATAATCACAGCACAGTGTTTTGTGTGTTTTTGTCTGTTTGTTTCTTTAAATCACTATAAATACTAGATGAGAAGAGTAAGATTAAAAGCAGAAAATAAGTAAGAGACTGACAAAGGACAAAAATACATAAAATGTTTTAATAGAAATTTTATTCATAGTAGTAAGAAATATAAAAGCCCTCTTTGACATCTGGGACCTGACAACTGGGTCTTGTTCTTCTATTGATCATAAGAAATTCCATAGAATATCAACATCAGTGAAGTCATTCTGATGGAAATTGTTCAAAATAAAAACAAGACCACTTTGCACTCAGGTCTGAACACAGACAATGAACATTGTCCAAACAATAAAAATGACCAAATATTTCCCTATCCTGACTAAAAGGAATGACTACTGCCTCTTTAGCAACTATGGTTTTACCCTCACCATATTTAGTCTTCCATCTTCCTAATAAAAGGATATACAATCACAGAATCACCTCCACCTAGTAATGGTAAAACCAACCCAATCCAAGAGCAAGGCCCCACCACTTAAACTCTCTCTAAAATCGCAGACACAAGTCTAAAACCTGTAATGAGGCGTTTCTAATATCCTCTTGCTCGCGTGCCCAACAATTGCTCCTATGCTGTGTATGTGTCTTTTCTTATGATAATGCAAGTATGTTCTTAGCAGTCTTTGCTAGAGGGAATGATGAAATAAGGTAGTTGAAAATGTTCAATCAGTTGTTTGGTTTATAAATTAAGGTTTAATACATGAAAAAATTTCTTATTTTAACTTTCTTAGAGCAAAAGTAAAGGGAAGACTTATGACATGGAAATTAGAGAGGAAATTCTTTGTATGAATAATTAGTCTCTTTCCCTCTCTCTCTACTGGTCCTGGAAGAATGCATCTTCAAATTTCTTTTACATGAATTATATCTCAAAATGGTAGATATTTTATTAAAAAGCAAAAATGATTTTATTATGTTAATCACCATTCATGTTATAGCACTTTTAGTTTATAAGTACTTTTTAATTATCTCACTCATTAGGCTCTTTCAAGAATGTCTCCTAAAAGGATAATTTTTTCTTTCAACATATTTGTTACATATATTGTAAGTCTTGTTAAATTCCCATAGTAGTAGTGAGAAAGACAATTTAAAAAAATTGTTCTTTGTTTATTCTTTAATATTAATAATTTTTATGCCTTAAATAGTAAGAGAGATACATCTTTCTACCAAATTGTGATTGAGACTGGGTAATTGGTATGAAACATAATTTTAATTTTTTTCATATTTAATAGCTACAAATGGCATTTCACTCACTGATAGTTAATACTGGATAAGTCTTCCAGTTCATCATACATAAATAACCATAATACATTTTGAAATACAAAGAGAAAAATTTTTATAGTTTTAATTAGTTATGAAGCTATAAATGTATCTGTTGATATTCTTATACCTCAAAAAAAAAAAACATGCTTTGTTGTTTATTTTGTTGAATTCCTATAACTATTCACTGTTTTATGTATATTCTTATTTAGCAAAGTTTATGGATATTGTGTCACATGAAACAGAATAAGTATTTTATAACAGTTTTATATGAGTATCTCAAAATATTTAAGCAATAAAATACATAACTGATATGAAGAATAATCATAGTAATGTTTTTGAATTCATCATTTGCAATGCTTATCTAATCCTGTGATTATTTTATTGTATTTTGAATTGGCTGACCTTTGATCTACCAGATGCATTTATTGGGCATATATGCAAGAGCATTTATGTATTAGTCAGAGTTCTTCAGAGAAACAGAATTAATAGGAAGTGTGTATGTATACATAAAGACATTTTAAGGAACTGGTTCACAGAATATGGAGACTGGCAAATGCAAAATTGCCAGGGGTAAGGGTACAGATGGAGACCACCAGAAGGGTAAATGTTGCAGCTCAAGTCTGAAGGCAGTCTGGAGGTGGAATTGACTCTTTTTCAAAGCACCCCATTCTTTTCAGCTGATTGAATGAGACCTATCCACATTATAAAGGGTGATCTGCTTTACTCAAAGTCAAAACTTCACAGCAACATCTTGACTAGTGTTTAAAATACATGAGCATTGTAGCCTAAGTTGACAGATGAAACTAGTCCTTTGCAATTGTGATATCATATATATATAACATGTTGAATATTTATTTCTCAAACTGTAAGTGAAGTTGCAGTTTATTTTAAGTTGCAGTGTATTTCTCATCCTTTCTCATAGAACTTTACTAGCATTAGAAAAGAAAGGAATACTATCTTCTGTCTTGAGACAAACACTGAGTTAATTACTCTAGAGTAGGTGAGAAGGGTGTGATAGCATCAATAATATGTTTTTACAATGAATATTTGCTAGTTGGGCTGGTAGTGGGACTATGTATGTTAAGTAGGTGGGTGTTTAAAAATATCCTCAGACATTTCATCTATAAATATCTGATTATAGGCCAAATAATTGAAGATTAAGCAGTTCACATCCTAACACTTGTTTTCTTGAATGAATGAAAACTTTTAAGTAAAAAAAAGAAAAAAAAATGGGGAAAATAAAAACTTTTCTTCATGAAGATCTATTATAGCAAAAACACAAATACTTATTTTCTTAATAGCTATATATTTATAAAATATACCACTAATATTGGGGAAAAGTAAATATCCTGAATCTTTAAATGTATTGTTCTTTCATGGGTCATCAACTATTTGATGAAATTAAGACTTGATCTCTTCTGCTTCCTTCTTTTTTTCTTCTTTTATTCCTCCCTCCCTCTTGTCCTTTCTTATTCCTTTGTCTTTTTTGCAAGAACTGTGCATTAATTTTCATTTAAATACATATAGAAAGGTAAGTTTACAAAGAAAGTTCAGATTTTTATGAGGATTTTTTTTTCCATTACACTTATGCATTTGTAGGGAGAACATCTAATACTTACTTATAACAAGGTTTTATGGTATTCATAACTGAGTGAAATGTTTAAACACTTTGTTTCAGTGGCATGATCCATTTTATGAGCAATACATTTTATTTTCTCCTAAATGCTTATGATCCAAACGATAAAACTATTTAATTGTTTAAATGTTTATGTGATTTTGAATTTAGCGTGTAATTAGTTAGAAATAGCTCTGATTGCTATGACACATGAAATTAATAGCATACCATACATTTAATGAAAGTTCCAAGTTTAACTTTAACTCAGGCAGTATCTACTCTTTTGTTGCTGATGTTGGTAAGTCCAATACAGAAAAGAGCACAACAAAAACTTCAAATACAAGGAAATGGCACTTTCATAACTCATAATACATGTAATGGGAAGTTTGCACATATGTAACAAAAAGCATAAAATTTAGCTAATAAATCTATGACACTGTATTCTTTTATTTCAGTTTCTTTTTTTTTTTTCTGTACACAGACATTATTCTACATTTCAAGGTCTTAGATAGTTAATGGATATTGAGAGTTGGGGAGAAAAAAATCTGCAGAAGATGTTATCCAAAACAGTCAAAAACACATACAAATACAAAGTGAGAAAGGGACCACAGCTCATTAAAATTGGTTATTAAAAAAGCTTTTACTGTTTTGCCCAGAAGCATTGGTGCTGTGAAAAAATTATACTAAGAATTCCTCAAATCTTTCAATGTTCCAGTGGATCCAAATGTGTGTGTGGATGCTTTTTGGTAGTTTCATAGTTTATATTGGTATTGTGTATATATGTTAATATTTGTGGATATAAAAAAGTAACAGAAACAGCAAAAAATTATTTTCAGCCATTTAAAAAACTTGATGTAAAATAGTGAAGAAAGATATACATTTTTATTCTTACAAGTCTCTATTTCTAGATAGACATATAATACAAAGGCATACCTTGAAGACCACATAAACATCAAGAATATTTTAATTTCTAAAGTTGTGTAGAAAATTTTGTTTTGTTTTGATGCATATTTTTACTTTTTTCTGGATTTTTTTCCTGGGGTCAAGGTTTTCACATATATCAAATATCATATATATTAAATATTCTTGATGTGTCCAAGAATCATACTTCTGACTGTATTTTTTTCTTTCAATTTATTTTTATTAGTTGGGGGCTAATTACTTTACAAAACTGTAGTGGTTTTTGTCATACATTGACATGAATTAACCATGGATTTACATATACTCCCCATCCCGATCCCCCCTCCCACCTCCCTCTCCACCTGATCGCTCTGGGTCTTCCCAGTGCACCAGGTCCGAGCACTTGTCTCATGCATCCAACCTGGGCTGGTGATCTGTTTCACCCTAGATAATATACATGTTTCAGTGCTATTCTCTTGAAACATCCCACCCTTGCCTTCCCCACAGAGTCCAAAAGTCTGTTCTGTACATCTGTGTCTCTTTCTGTTTTGCATATAGTGTTATCGTTACCATCTTTCTAAATTCCTTTTCTGCACACTGATTTTTATTTTTTTGAGACAGAAAATTGCTGACACTTCTATCATTTCTACAAAAACATAGAAGCCCCAGTAGTAACTTAAATCATCTCAGATGCTTAATATAACATTATTTCACCAAGATAATGACATCTTCTGAAATTCAATTCTTAAAATCTAGGCTTTGAATAAAAACAAATCTCTTTAATAGGAAGCAATGCTGTTTCCCTCCTTCCTTCCTACTTTCCCTCTTTCCTTCCTGCTTTCCCTCCTTCATTTTGTGATGCATAATTAAAGTAGATCAATTTGTCACTTAGTAAATATACAAAAGTCGTCACCATATTGCTTTACCATATTGCTAAAAAATATCATAACCAACTCAATAAAATATATTCAGACAATAGGACCAGAGAAACTATGTTAAATATCATTAGTTTTTCAAAATCTGAAGAACACAAGACATTACAGTGAAGTATCATACTAAGAATTTGATGCTATAGACTGAGCTCCTAACTTTATTTTGGTGATAAATACTAAATCTTGACAGAAAACTTTGCTCATACACCTTCATAAGAAGTTGAATATAAGGAGTGTGCAACATGAAAAATATATAATAAATTACAATAAGAAAGAATTCCAAACAGTCAAGGAACATGTGCCATTCCTAAATGATTTATATAGTTTAAATAGGGTTTAACTCCCTCCTTTTATTTAGGACAAAATATTCACAGAAGATATTTACAAACAATTCAGAATCCAAAACTTAGTTAATTAGAACCAAATTCCATGGTGGAACTAGACAAAGAATGGCATTTATTTTATTTGTGATCATGTGGAAGAACAGACGTGAAATATAGTAAGACTCTTCAGCGGTATCACTAAATAGAAGACTGGAGATGGTATGATCATTAAATTTTGGATTAAAATGTGGACAATATTTTTCCTCCAGCTTTTTATTGCTGGGATACTATACCTTGTTATGAAGCATGTTTGTTTTGTTTTTATATTTCCTTATAGACACTTTTCTGATTTCCCCACGAAGGCATAAATTCAACAGTTTTCCTTTGTGTTCCTCTCTGCTCTTAAGTCTCTATTTAGTCTTTCTTAACAATAGAAGTTAGTAGACAGTGTAGAGAAACAGAAAGTTGAAAAAAATCAAATAAGCAAGGAGCAAATAGCATCCATCCTCTCAGAGGTTATTCTAAGAAACATTATGAGTCTCCGAGTTGTACTCTCTATGTGCAGGAAATAATAAGAGAAAGGTCTACATTTGCCAAGTTTTGTGTTATTTGGTAGGCAGTGTTTCCTACACTGTGTCTGCCAAGGCCACTTGAAATTTTATTCCTTATTATGGATTAAGTGTTTGTTGCTCCCTCCAACACCCTTATTTTCATGTGTTGAACACTTTATCCCCAGTATGACTATATTTAGAGATGGATTCTCTAAGTGAGTAATTAAGATTGTTTGTTGTTCAGTCACTAAGTCCTGTCCAACTCCCTGTGACCCCATAGACTGCAGCAGCATCCCTTTTCTTCACTATCTCCCAGAGTTTGCTCAAATGTATGTCCATTGAGTCAGTGATGCTATTGAACCATCTCATCCTCTGCCACCTTCTCCTCCTTTTGCCTTCAATTAATTGTTCCCAGCATCAGGGTCTTTTCCAATGAGTCAGCTTTTCCCATCAGGCTGCCAAAGGATTGGAGCTTCAGCTTCAGCATCAGTCCTACCAATGAATATTCAGGGTTGATTTCCTTTTGGATTGACTGGTTTGATCTCCTTGATGTCCAAGTCACTCTCAAGAGTCTTCCTCTGCATCACAATTTGAAAGCATCAATTCTTCAGTGCTCTGCCTTCTTCATGGTTCAACTCTCACATCCATACACGACTACTGGAAAAACCATAGCTTTGAGTATATAGAGCATTATCGGCAAAATGATGTCTCTGCTTTTTAATATGGTGTCCAGTTTTGTCATTAATTCCTTCCAAGGAGCAAACATCTTTTAATGTTATAGCTGCAGTGACCATCAGCAATAATTTTGGAGTCCTAGAAAATAAAATCTGTCACTGCTTCCACTGTTTCCCCTTCTATTTGCCATCAAGTGATGGAACCGGATGCCATGCTCTTAGTTTTTTGAATTAAGTTTTAAGCCAAATTTTCTCTCCTCTTTCACCCTTATCTAGAGGCTGTTTAGTTCCTCTTAACTTTCTGCTGTTAGCGTGGTATCACCTGCATAGCTGAGGTTGTTGATATTTGTCTTGGCAGTCTTGATTCCAGCTAGGGATTTATCCAGCCCAGCGTTTTGCATGATGTACTCTGTATATAAGTTAAATAAACAGGATGACAATATACAGCCTTGACACATTCCTTTCCCAATTTTGAATCTGTCTTTTGTTCCATGTAAGATTCTAACTGTTGCTTCTTGACCCGCATATAGGTTTCTCAGGGAACAGGTAAGGTGATCTGGTATTCCCATCTCTTTAAGAATTTTCCACAGTTTGTTGTGATCCATACAGACAAAGGCTTTAGCATAGTCAATGAAGCAGAAGTAAATTTTTTTTTTTCTGGAGTTTCCTTGCTTTCTCCATGATCCAATGAATGCAGTTTGATCTCTGTTTCCTCTGCCTTTTCTCAATTCAGCTTGTACATCCAGACGTCCTGGATTAATGTACTGCTAAATCCTAGATTGAAGGATTTTGAACAAACAAGCTTGCACTGATTTTCCTGACTTTTGTTACTGCCGAGGCAGCCCTTCTCTATCCAATCATTTACAGTTCTGTTTCTACTTCTTCAATTGTCCAGATATGTACTGCCCACTCTGTACACTTACTGCCACTATGAACTTGTATATTAAAAAGGGGGACTAACTCTGGTGATATAGCAAAAAATTATTGCTCCACAGAGATGAGTAAGGGCAGCATTGACCAAAGATAAAAAATAGTAGAGCCCTTTTATTCTGTGGGGCAGTAGGCAATAGAGAGGCCTGAAGGAGGGCTAAAATCTCCTTTATATGTACATATATGACTCCTACCATATGCATTTTTTAAAATATTTTTTTAATGTTTTCTCCCCTCCCGTGATATGAAGGCATCTAATAACAGAGATCAGTACCCCTTCTATCTTATGAACAATGAAGCCCTAAAGAAAGCAAGTCTATTTTAATTCTGAATATCTGGTGCTATTCAAAACATCAGTGGGCTTTGATAGTTTTTATTTTAAGGCACTCTGAATTGACCCAATTCTGTCACTAAGCTGTTATTCATTTCATATGTTTGCTGTATATTTGCAATTTTACATACTTTGAGATTGTCTCAAAGTTTTCTTTGGTTCCTTTAGCATGCTTATTATATTACAAATTTAAACTATTAAAATCTAAACTAAAATGTTCACTCAGTTCCTCTTTAACTGATCTTGGAGAAGCACAAAACAAAGGCATTGATAATTTTCAGAGATATTTATTTCCTTTGAAATGTAATGAATAGCTGAATGACAAATGGAAGAGAAGATACATATTGTGTATGTTTTATGAAGTGGAAAATTACAACAGAAATCTCTAATTTAGTTTTCTTTTAACTCTTACTTGGCAGCAGCCACTCTCCTACTTGTCTATGTGTGGTTATATAGGTCACAAGTGCCTGGACATTATAAATCTTTGATATAAATGATCACATTAAGTTGGTTTGCATGCTTACTTTAAAAATTCAAGTTATTTTTCACATTTAAAAAGCAAAAGAAAAGAATGACTGACAAATCTAGCCTGTCTCAGAAGTAAAGTAAATCAGTTTGGTTGAGAAAACTACAAGCCCTTTTTTCAGAACCAAAAGAATCTGATATACTTAGGATTTAGGCAAGTAGAGAGTGCACTATTGTTAACTCTGCAAGGGGATAAATCTGCAAGATAAGCATCCTTCAATGTTAACTTTGAATCTTACTTCACAGCTTCATGTTATTCCAGATATCTGTTTGTGACAACTATGATCAATGGTCTATATCTTATCAGTCATGACCGACCCTTTACAACCCCGTGCACTGTAGCCCACCAGGCTCCTCTGTCCATGGGATTCTCCAGGCAAGAGTACTGGAGTGGGTTGCCATTCCTTTCTCCAGGGGATCCTCCCTACACAGGGATCACACCTGCATCTTCTCCATTGCAGGTAGATTCTTTACCATCTGAGCCACAGGGAAGTGATCAAATCAATTTTACATTTATTTAGTAATTTACATTGTGATTATTTTTTTATTATATTATCCTATAAGTTAGCCATGTTTTATGGGAAGATTGGTGAATAAAATGCAATTTAGTTGAATTGTGTTTTCTGATATTATCCTTCAGTTTGTTTTTCAAGTCACTTTTATCATAGAAAATAGTACAGCTAATGAAATAAAACAATGGGAATCTATGCTGCCTAGATTCAAGTCACCATCAATCCAGAATTATGAGTCTGAAAGGACTGTGAATTCAGTCCTTACATATGCCATGCTGTTTTATGTGGTGATTGAACGAGTGAAGCATATTTCTTGAACTAAATATAGTTACCTCATCCCCTGAGAAATTACACCATTCTGAATCCAGGTTTATACCACATTTTAGGAAAGAGTATCTATTGGTTAATCTTGTTGCGAATAGCATTTTCTCAAACATAGCTCCTGAAGATGTTGTCCAGAATTGTGCCATTTCCTAGATCTGAGATGTCTGCATATAGCTTTGTAGAGTTGTTCATGCCATTCTTGTCCAACCCTTCTGTTCTATCCTCTTAAATTCACTTGCATGAACATCCTATTTTCCACTGTTTCTTCGTTGCTGAAGATTTATAATCCTGCTCTGTGCTTTCAATATTTTTATCACATGTTTTTTGCAAACAGTTAATATATAAAAATAGGCAACCAAGAACCTATTTGCAGGGCAGCAATAGAGACCCAGATATAGAGAACAGACTTAGGGATATGGGTGGGGTGGGGGGAGGAAGGAGACGGTGGGATGAATGGAGAGAGTCGCATGGAAGCATATGCACTACCATATGTAAAATAGATAGCCAGTGGAAACTTTTGCTATGACTCAGGGAACTCAAACCAGATCTCTGTAACAACCTAGAGGGGTGGAAAGGGTAGGAGGTGCAAGGGAGGGCCATGAGGGAGAGGACATGTGTATACCTATGACTAATTCATGTTAACAGACTACAGAAAACAAAACAATATTGTAAAGCAATCATCCTTTGATTAAAAATAAATCAATTTTTAAAGAAAAAATAGGCATCCTATCCAATTATTAAAGACAGTTCTTACCAGTTTCCTATGTGTTTCTTAACTGTGAGTCATTTGGGTTCCTAAGAATATTTCAAGTTTTTTCCTTTAGGGAATCTCACCACATTTTTAATTGTGATGAAGCAGTGACCATATATGACATTTTTGAAAGCTGAGATGCAGTTGGCATTGTCAATGCCACAACTAACATATATTTTGGCCTTCTGAAAGCACACAGAGCTATCATGAATATTAAATAGGATTTTGCCTTGATTATAACATAATTTTCAATTCAAAGCAAAAGGAAAAGTAATTTGAAGTCAATAGTCTTGTGTGTTGATGAATTCAACAAAAGCATTTTATAAGAAAGGAGAAAATCAGTTCTATCAATGTGAAAAAAAATCAAAATATCTTGAGTTCCATGGCATTTTAGACTATGAACAATAATGTGATTTAATAACTTTTGAATATTCTAGATATCAGACATTTTTGTACAACAATACTGATTATAATAAACTACAAATGGACTTAGACTGTACACAAATATCCTATTTTCTTCTTTAGAGTAAGAATGAATTTTTAAACAGTTCTCTAATACTTTGCCTTGGGCTTTCTTCTGAAAGAAAGCTAAGCAGACATTTCCTGAAGAGGCCTAGAGTGAGGTGGAAGAATGGAAGCGACACTGAATAAAGCTAATGCAAACAAAACTTTGATTCACTATTTAAAGCTTCATGGAAACTAACCTTTTAAACTTGTATTTTGTGACAAATGACCTTTAAGACTAAGTAGAAAAATCTGTTGTTAGATTCATTGTAGCTTGCTACTGGTGGTGGGTGTTGAATTTTTTTTTTCTTCACTTATCTTTAGAAATGCTTCTGTGTTCCAACAAATGGTGATGATTAAATAGCATATAAAGGAAAATAAAACCTGACCAGAAGAAAATTTCCTGTCTATGCACATCTTAATTTAAGCAGAAAATTGAAGGAATTTTCCAGTGATGCATTAACAAGCTTATGTCTTACAACATTCAGAAGCAGTGGCTCACTCATGCCATTTATGTTGTTCAGCATAGAAGTTAAAAGGGCAAGAGCTGAATTCTGAGATTATATATGCCTCTGTTTCAACGTGTGGCCTTGAAAAATCTAATTAGCCTTCCTAAATATTTTTTTGTATTCTTGAAATTGAAGCTAAGACTTAGCATTCCTTAGGGCCTCATTGAGAATCAAATGAGGCAGTATTTATAAATCAATTATTTTGGTACCTGGTTTATGCTCAGAACTTCATATATTTGAGCCATTATTATAGTATTATACAGAAAACTCATGTAGATATTGTTTTGTAGTTTGAAATTTTATAACTTGTATTTTTGTAATTATTGTCTTGTTTTTATGTTTCTGTATCTTCTTCTTTACATATATTGTGAGCATTCTCTCTGGATTGATATCCTTCAGAGTATACCAACAAAACACACATTATATATATATGTATATATGTATTCAATTTTTGACAGCTATCATAACTTTGATAATATTGAAAATCATTGTTATTAAACAATTCAGTTAACCACTACAAACAACATGAATTTTCCAGTGCTCTTATTGATGAATTTCTTTGTATTTTTGCCCATAGCCAGGTTATTCATTAGAAGATGAGCTCTTGTCTGTTTTCCAGTTTTCACGGTTAGTAATTTTCTGAAGTTTTTCTCTCCTGCCATTTCCCACTTTTTTCTAGAAACTAACTTTATTCCCATAGATCTATTTTATTTTTCTTCTTTACTGACATCCTGGGGTGATTATACCATTGCTACTCTTTACTCTGTGCTTAAACTCAATGACTCTTTCCCACAGAAATAGAAACTGTTTTAGAAGAAAAATTATATGAAGTGCATTGCCACACTATATAGTTTATTTTATTTGGATTCAACTGTGTTGAAGTGAAGCACCCGTATAGTGTAATTTATTAAACTTTGGGATTTCAAAGAAATATACATAAAGTTTTTAGCTCTCCATTGTCAAATATTCATCCATGGTCATAACAACATTTATATGGGATTATCAAAATTTTTATATTTTAATCATATCATATATTTTCTGGAGACTGTTACATAAAGCAATATATAAATGTGTATATGTGCATGTAGAGTATGAATCTATATATATGTATGTATATGTATACTTTTATAGCCAAAATAATGTTTGATTTAATATTCTTGAAAGTCTTAAGAGTTTAAGCAATCAAGTATGAGTAGGCCATAGTAGACACTCATGGCTATATTTAGGGATTGGCAGACATAAAATTTCTGAAGAAAATTATTTAATTTAGTAATGAAAGTAAATGCTACTCATATTGTGAATCACAGAACAATGATAAGAATTATTGTCAGTTTCTACTTTAATGTGATCTTTGCTTTACTAGAAATATGAAAAACAGTGGAACCTGGCAAAGCATGCAATGAGGTAAGGGGACTAATTATAGTAATTGTTGGGAAGGATCTTCAGGTATTGTAGCTCAAGAATAACAAGAGAGGAAATTAACCTGAGAGAGCACAAACATGTATCGTGGGGACTGCAGGAAGAGAAGACCAGAAGAACTGAAAATCCAAAATGTTAAAATTAGCAAGCAAAACCTGAAGATTCATGGAAGAAAGTTTAGATAAATATTGAATGGAGGAGCAAAGTAAGTCTATTAACACAGATGTTGCATAATTTTGAGAATGTAGTTCTTAATATTGAGGTATTTGTTTATGTCCTGTTTCTATGATTCCCACTGGTCAGGGGGAATTTTGAATTAAAGATACTAATTATAGCTGAAAGAAACACAGAAATATTTCTACATTCTTCCGAATAAAGAAAGTTAAAGCTTCCTCCTCTGTTTCACATGTTTCTAGAGGGACAAAGATCATGGATTATAAATCGACAACCATAGCACACAACATGCATTTCCTATGGTCTTGTCCATAACAGGAAGACTATTTTAGATAAGACTGTGAAGTAGAGTTAGAATAAGATCTGAATTATACACTTGGCGAGAAACAGGAAGGAACACAGAAATCTTCAATAGAGATCCTGTATTTCCCACATACAAATCTACTGAAAAGTCAGAATATCTTAAGGCTATTTTATCACCAAAGCTATTTGTTTCTTCAGGAGTTATTTGAACTGCAGAGGATATGTAACTCCAAAGTTCATTAGAAACTTTGGACTCAAAAGAAAGGAGAAAATGTAAGATTGTGTCAAGGTTACAAATAACACAGCATTTATTTATAAAACATTTAATATTATATGGGGCCTAAGAGAGACAATATTAGCAAGAATATGTACAGAATATTAATGGTACCTTTTAAGTGAAGGTCACTATGATTTTTAAATATTCTAAAATATTGCTTCTTTTTGAAATACTTTTAGAAAAAAATTTAAAGATTAAAAAATTGACACTTTCTTAAGTATGATTTAATGATTATATTAAACTATTAGGCACATGTGGCAAAATTTGAATTAATAGAGGAACTTCTTGAAACTTTGCAGAGATTTTAAAGCTTATGATTACAACGTCACCCAGATTCTCTTAGTACCCACGCTACTTGGAAACTTAATGAAAGTGAAAGTGAAATTCACTGTCGTGTCTGACTCTTTGCCACCCCATGGACTTGGAATTCTCCAGGCCAGAATACTGGAGTGGGTAGTCATTCCCTTCTTCAGGGAATCTTCCCAACCCAGGAATTGAACCTAAGTCTCCCGCATTGCAGGCGAATTCTTTACCAGCTTAGCCACCAATGGAAGCCCAGGAATACAGAAGTGGGCACCTATCACTTCACCATGGGATCTTCCCAATCCAGGAGTTGAACCGGGGTCTCCTGCATTGCAGACAGATTCTTTACCAGCTGGGATAACAAGCTTAATAGAAATCCAAATTTTTGAGCTTCTCCCCAAATTTAGTGATTCAGATACTGTAGAGGTAGATCTCAGCAGTCTGTTTTATCAAGCTCTCCAGGTCATTCTTATAAATACTAAATATGTAGACCTGTTAATCTACTACTATTGGACTTAAATTAGGGTTGCCAGAAAAAATAATAGCTGAGAACAATAGCAACAATAACAAAGGTCACTTGAATTTTTAGAACAACAAATAATGTTTAATATAAACCTGCCCCACAAAGCCATGGGTGATGACAGTTTGTACATGCTAGATCACTTTAGTTGTGTCTGACTCTTTATGACTCCATAGACCATAGCCTGCCCGGCTCCTCTGTCCATCATCCCAGCAAGAATACTGGAGTGGATTGCCATGCCCTCCTCCTGGGGATTTTCCCAACCAAGGGACTGAACCTGTATTTCCTGTGTCTCGTGCATCGCAAGCAGGTTCCTTATGACTGAGCCACTAGGGAAGCCCTATGCTAGTACCAAAGCTCAATAACTATCTGAAATTCAGATTTAACTGAGTGTTTTATGCTTTACTAGCAACACTTGAATGGAAAAGACTAGTGTTAGGTTGGTTAATATAAACCTCTTTTTGGAACAAGGAAATATTCAGGTTTAAAAAGATGTAATAAATGACTGTATTTCACAATTGGTTTATTTGGCTTACAGGGTGGTCTGTGTGTTCAAAAAATGTTGAATCTTGTTCAGTGCTTTTCTGCTACCTCTTCTTGTATATACCCTAAACTCAGTGAAAGGTTGTCTTGGTCTGATTGATTGTTGTTGTTGTTTAGCTGCTAAGTTGTGTCCAGCTGTTTTGCAATCAAATGAACTATAGCTTGCCAGACTTCTCTCTCCATGGGATTCTCCAGGAAGAATACTGAAATGAGTTGTCATGTTCACCTCCAGGGGATCTTTCCAACCCAGGGATCAAACATAGATATCCCGCATTGCAGGTGGGTTCTTCACCACTGAGCCACCAGGGACTGCCATTTAAAAAATGCCATCCATTGGGTGACTTAAAGAACAGATGTTGATTTCCTCACAGTCCTGGATAAAGTCTGTGATCAGGGTTCCAATATGGCCAGTTTGTGGTTTGAGATCTCCTCTTGATTGACACAAGGCCTTTTTCCAATGTTCTCTCGTGGCAGAGAAAGAGAATAATCTCTCTAGGATCTCTTCTATAGGGACACTTATCCCATCATGAGAATCCCACCTTCATGATCTCCTCTAAACCTCTAAACATGGTTACATCATAAAAGCCCCTTCTCCAAATAGCATTTCAATGAGTGTTAAGACTTCAACATATGAATTGGGTCATCCCAGTGCACCAGTCCTGATCACCCTGTCTCATGTATTGAACCTGGACTGGTGATCTAATTCACAAATGATAATATATATGTTTCAATGCTATTCTCTCAAAGCATCCCACCATCACCTTCTCCCAGAGTCCAAAAGTCTGTTCTTTGCATCTGTGTCTCTTTTGCTGTCTCACATATAGGGTCATCACTACCATCTTTCTCAATTCCATATGTATGTGTTAATATACTGTATTAGTGTTTTTCTTTCTGACTTACTTCTGTCTGTGTAATAGGCTCCAGTTTCATCCACCTCATTAGAACTGTTTCAAATGCATTCTTTTTAATAGCTGAGTAATATTCCATTGTGTATATGTACCATAGCTTTCTTATCCATTTATCTGCGGATTGACATCTAGGTTGCTTCCATTTCCTGGCTATTGTAAACAGTGCTGCGATGAACATTGGGGTTCATGTGTCTCTTTCAACTCTGGTTTCCTTGGTGTGTATGCCTAGCAGTGGGATTGCTAAACCATATCACAGCTTAAATTTTCCTTAGGAAACATATATCAGATTTTAATGCTTGACAATTAATGAGTGTCTCTCAAGATGAGCTGTTTTACTTGACAATATTTCCATTAGTAAGAAGAAATGCCATTTTTTCCTGTTAGAATTTAAATAACTAATAAAATATAAAATAAAAATAAAAAAATATAGTGATCCAAATAGGTATAGCTTCCTAGCCAGGAGTCTTAGGTTTGTAGAAAGTAGAGTTCAGTGTATCACCCTCTATTTCCCTCACATTATTAACATTTTTTAAATTAATGGACATATTTGTTACAGGTGATAAGCCAATATTGATACATTATCATTAACTAAGGTCCCTGGTTTATTAATGCTCATTGTTTGCAATTTGTATTCTGTGAATTTTGGCAAATGTATAATGCCACATATCCATCATTACACTACCACTGTAAACCCCCTTGTGCTCAAGGATTCCTTTCTAAACCAGATATGTTCAGTGATTGAAAAGTGAAGTCTTTACTGCAGATATCTAAAAAGAGTTATATGAATAAAAGAAAGGAAACATCTTTAATTCTTATTACCACAAAAGCAATTTCTAGAGTGGTACATTTGTTATTGCATTCTTATTTCCCTTTTTTTTTCCCCCTATAAGTTCATGCCCCTAAATTATATAAACTTTAGAAATGAAATTTTTATCCCCCAGAATTCAACCTGAGCACCACCAAATCAAATAAAACATAGAATATCATAATTAGAAAGGATTGAAGGAAATCAGAATCTCCTTCTCTTAGTCTCTTGGCTGTAGTAAGCGGCATAGAGGAGAAATGTATGCCAGCTTTCTAATAGCAAGGTGAGTAGTGCTAAGTCACTTCAGCTGTGTCCGCCTCTTTGCAACCCTATGGACTGCAGCCTACCTGGCTTCTCTGTCCATGGGAGTCTTCAAGCGGGAATACTGGAGTGGGTTGCCATTTCCTTCTCCAACAGCGAATTAATCTTTTTGTGTGTGTGTGTGGTGTTTGAGCACTAGCGTCTGGTTGCTTACATTTCAGCTAAATTTCATGTTAATAGTCTGTTCAAAGAAGTCACTTCAAAGATTTCTTTCTACAACCGTATTTGATACTGGTATTTGTTCTTAGTTTTTTGTGGGGTGCATTAATTGGATTGTTTTACATTAATTGAAATTATTTGCCAGTTACTTTGGCAATTTGAAATGGAATTTCTATTTTTGCCTTGATACAGGCTCAGTCTGGATCAGGTTAGATACCAACAAACAGAAATGCATTTTTCTCTTACCACTGTTCAACATTTTTAACTTCATGGTCAATTATGTCAATCTGCATGCCTTTATAGGTAATGGAAAATGTTAGTTATAAAACCTTTTTTTAAAAAATTTTTGTACCTTTATAGTTCTCCTGGCTAGAAAGCTATACCTATTTGGGTCACTTTTTTTTTTTTTTTTAACTGGTTATTTAAATTCTAACAGGAAAAAATTGGCATTTCTTCTTACTAATGAAAACATTGTCAAGTAGAACAGCTCATCTTGAGAGACACTCATTAATTGTCAAGCATTGAAATCTGATATATATTTTCTAAGCAAAATTTAATCTGTGATATGGTTTATTAAAGAATATTCTACTTAAGATATAGGATGATATTCAATAAACAATTCATGGACATTCAATAAAGAAGCACATAGTAATAGAATGAAAAGAAAGAAAGTGAAGTCACTCAGTTGTGTCTGACTCTTTGTGAACACATGGACTATAGCCTAGTCAGGCTCCTCCATCCATGGGATTTTCCAGGTAAGAGTACTGGAGTGGGTTGCCATTTCCTTCACTAGGGTGTCTTCCCAACCCAGGGATCGAACCTGGGTCTCCTGCATTGCAGGCAGACACTTTACCATCTGAGCCACCAGGGAAGCAGTAATAGAATTTCAAATATTAAAAAGAATTGAAAATTCATTAGTATTGCTTTTAGATGAGCACATTGTGAACTCTGAGAATTCAAGATATTAGCACTGAAGGGAAATATTGTCAGGCGATTACATTCTCGTCGGTTCTATCTCATCTCAACAAAAATTTGACGTGACGAACGTTAGAGCCCTCAGCATGTCATAGCTCTCAGACAGACCGTATTACAGCTCTGGGGTCTCAGAAAGACCATGTTATAGCTCTTAAACATATCAGTGTTACAGCTCAATTTTATTTAGAAAATAGCAGGAAGATACATTCTTGAGGCGTGAGGGCATGCCTATCCAAAGACGTGAAGAGAAGAGAGAGAGGGAGAGAAAGAGAAACAAAGAGTGTGTGCTCCAGAGAGAGAGAGAGACCCCGGCCCCTTAGCTCTTCTTTTTACATGTTTTTTCCTCCCCCTAGGCCTGGTTTATGTAAATTGGACTAGCCAGGAGTGCTGTTTGTTCTACCTGAGGTCCTCACTCTGGTCCTTGGACCTTCCTTTGTTCTATTTTCACTGGCTTTTCCCTTCCTTGTCTTTTAGCCACCACCATTCTGGACCCTTGTTTCCTATTCTAACTACCCAACATTATTATTATTTTTAGATGACATTTTCAAATCACATTAGGTTTTGCTAAGTAATATACAGTTAGTATTATAGGAGGTTTACTTGACAAATGAGGCTAACATTGGACAAAATTACCAACTAGGGAAGTTTATCAGCAACAGTTGGGTGTACTTCTAATTAGATTTTGCATCTATATTTATTTTGAGTTTCTCTTTTGCTTATCACCAGTGTGCTCATTTCTTCTAATTTCATTAAACATATAATTCTTATGCACATATAATGCTTATAATACTCTTTTCTCAAATAACAGTTTTGTTGATATGATTAAGTCAGCAATCTTCTCTTTCAAAGCACAGAAATATATACTTTTATATCATTGAGTATCACAGTCTAATCCAGAAATCTGAACATCATGGCTATACAACTTTTAACTTTCACTCACCTTACTTATTTACTTTCAAATCTAGGATGTATTTGCTTATTTCAAATTCAAAAATTTTCATGCTTTCTTTGGAATATGACTTATACCACATTTATTTTTAGAACAGAAGAAGAAATGAGTCTATCCTTTTCTCTAAAACAGCATGTCCCTTGCATATTGAGTAGAATGTGGTCAAACATATGGAAACACTGCATGTGTTTTCATATCTTTCCTGTTCACTGTTAACATAGTGAAGAGTCTGATTAAAATTCAAAAAGGAAATTGTGATTAGTACATAATTTATTAAACATATTTACTTTCAAACATTCCTTCCTCCCTCTCTTTAAGGAGACTTATTAGCATTATGCAGCATCCATGGAACATGCTGTTCTGAGTATTGCCAGGTTTGAATGTAAATAACACAGAATTCTGCTTTCTAACTGGATGTTGATGTCCTTAAGTCAATAAACTACCTAGCTAATGTGAAACATGGTTTAATCTTTCTTACAATTCTCCACAAAACCGAAGTATTTCTGTATGCTTTGGAGGTAATTAATTCTGAAAAACACTGAATAAAAATGATGGGATAAGTTCAGAGTTTTAGGGACATCCTCAGACCCCCAGCCTAAAATCTATTTAATTATTTATGTATTGCTTTCATAAAGATAAAAGCAGTTTCCCTAAAGCCTTTAATATTTAAAATGAAGCAATACTAAATGAAACACTATAAACATAAGAGCAAAATTACTCTTAGACACAAAGACTTTCTACTAGCAGATAAAAAAGGTGAATACATACTCCCATTCTCAGAAAACATGTAAACTTCTTAAAAGTAATTCACTCAGAAAATAAATAGGGACTTCCCTCATGGTTCAGTGGTTAAAACTTCTTCTGATGAGTGGAAAATGGATAATCAAGTAGCATCTCTTTAGAACCAAGGCAACCAAAAACTTGGGTAGTTCCTATGGCAATATTAAAATGAAGTTACCAAGGGAAGTGCAAATTCCAACAGTTGGTTTAATTTTCATACTCTATCTAAAAGCTATGTGGGGTCAATTTGGGACTAAAACATTTGTAATTTATGGCTTCTAAAGAGAAAATGAAATTATGGATTTCTATAATTAAACTGTTTTCTATGTACACACAGAATGTGAGAAGATAGTGCAACAATACAAAATGGAAAAAAAAAAGAAAATGGCACCATGAGTTATATATTAATAACATATACAGTTATAAAAATCAATACATTACAGATTCAAAAGAGGAAAATGAATATGAAATTTCTAAAATTTACAGTAATTATAAGCATATAGCAATACTTCAAGTTCTTTGAATTAGTGGTGATATAGCCAAAGAGAATCAAAACCATGAATTGATGACTCACGTGTGTAAGAGAAAGGGGCAAATATAAAACAATCATGGGCCTCATAGTAAAGCACAGCCCCTTCTTGGGACAAAACACTGAACAATAAGTAGAATCTGAATCCTAGTGGATTGAAAAATCATGGAATGACTTTAGGGGCGAAAAAAAGTGAATCTAGCTACTATCCTACTAAGTGGGAGAGATAATTGGTATGTTTCCCTCCCATTCCATTCAGAGGAAAATGTTTGATAGCTTGGTATATGTGTGTTTACTTTTCCCTGCTGTATTCCACATTTTACCAATAACTCATCCAAGACATATAAAACACAACCATGATTGTTTGCATAGTTATTGATTATATTGCCCATACTGTACATTTCATACCATGTGACTCATTTATTTTGCAATTGCAAAAATTTGTATCTCTTAATTTCCCCCACCTATTTATTTTTTTCACCACTCCCATCCTTTCTGACAATCACCTACCTGTTCTCTGTATCTATATTTCTGTTTCTCTTTTGTTATATTCATTCATTTGTTTTACATTTAGATCCCATATGTAAGTGAAGTCATACAATATTTGTCTTTCTCTGACTTGTTTCACATAGCATAATTCTCTCTAGATCCATACTTGTTGATCCAGAATGTTGAAGAATGGCAGAATTGCATTCTTTTTCTGGCTAACATTCCATTGTGTATATGACATCTTTATCCATCCATCTTGATGGACACTTAGATTACTCCCATGTCTTGGCTATTATAGATAATGCTGCAATGAACATTTGTATTCTAGTTAGTGTTTTAATTTTCTTCATATAAATACTCAGAAGTTGAATTGCTGGATCATATGGTAGTTCTATTTTTAATAATTTGAGAAATATCTGTATATTTTTCCATAATGGCTGTACCAGTTTACATTCCCACCAATAGTACAAGAGTTTCCTTTTCTCAATACTTATTATTTGTGGTCTTCTGATATGTGGAATTACATTTTCTTGAATAGTGCTACTGAGCATCTTTGCATGTGCCTGTTGACCATCTGCTTGCCTTCCTTGGAAAAATGTCTGTTCAGATTCTCTGCCCATTTTTTAAATTTGGTTGTTTTTTTTTTTTTTTTTTATGTTGAGTTATATGAGTTCTTTGTATGTTTTGGATATTAACCCCAAATTGGAAATATAATTTGCAACTAAATTCTACAATTCAGTAAGTGATTGTTTTTATTGATAATTTTGTTTGCTGTTCCAAAGCTTTTTAGTTTGAGGTTATCCTATTTGTTTATGTTGCTTTTGTTTCCCCTGATTAAGGATACATATCCACAAAAAATTGCAAAGACCAGCATAAAATAGTTTCCTACTCATGTTTTCTTCTTGAAATTTTATGGTTTCCGGTCTTACATTTCTGCTCTAATGGATTTTGAATTTATTTTTGTCCATGGCACAAGAGCTGGTTCAGTTTGATTCATCTGCATGTAGCTGTTCATTTTTCCAAGCACCATTTACTGAAGAAGCTATCTTTTCCTCAATATATATTTTTGCCTCCTTTGTCATAGAATAATTTCCCATATCATAAATTGAGCTCTCCACTCTGTTCTGTTAATCCATGTGTCTGTTTTGACGTCAGTACCAAACTGTTTCAATTATTATAGATTTGTAGTATAGTTTAAAATCAAAGAACATGATATATTCAGCTTTGTTCTTCTTTCTCAGGATTCTTCTGGCTATTTGGGGTCTTCTGTGTTTTGATGCATATTTTAGAATTATTTGTTTTACTTCTGTGGAGAAAGCCATTGGAACTTTCAAATAATGTTAATCAAGAATGGGAGAAATGCATTAATATCAGTACCAATAAACAAAAGATAATACCTAGTTAGAAGACCTATTTGACCTAGTTGTCAAATAGAGCAATGCTATATGTCATAAAGATAGATACATTTTTTCCTACTTGAAGAAGAGGAAAGTTATTCTTCATTTACAGTTGCCATTTGGAAAATGGGCAACAACTTTTAATTAACCTTTTTTTGCTATTGTTATTTGAAAGTAAAAAGAATGCTTGAACTACTGCACAATTGCACTCATCTCACACTCTTGACAAGTAATGCTCAAAATTCTCCAAGCCAGGCTTCAGAAATACGTGAACTGTGAACTTCCAGATGTTCAAGCTGGTTTTAGAAAAGGCAGAGGAACTAGAGATCAAATTGCCAATATCCACTGCATCATCAAAAAAACAAGAGAGTTCAAGAAAAACATCTATTTCTGCTTTATTGACTACGCCAAAGACTTCGACTGTGTGGATCACAATAAACGGTGGAAAATTCTGAAAGAGATGGGAATACCAGACCACTTTTGGCCTGCCTCTTGAGAAACCTGTATGCAGGTCAGGAAGCAACAGTTAGAACTGGACATGGAACAACAGACTGGTTCCAAATAGGAAAAGGAGTATGTCAATGCTGTATATTGTCACCCTGTTTATTTAACTTATATGCAGACTACATTATGAGAAACGCTGGACTGGAAGAAGCACAAGCTGGAATCAAGATTGTTGGGAGAAATATCAATAATCTCAGATATGCAGATGACACCACCCTTATGGCAGAAAGTGAAGAATTAAAGAGCCTCTTGATGAAATTGAAAGAGGAGAGTGAAAAAGTTGGCTTAAAGCTCAACATTCGGAAAACTAAGATCATGGCGTCCGGTCTCATAATTTCATGGCAAACAGATGGGGCAAAAGTGGAAACTGTGGCTGACTTTATTTTTCTGAGCTCCAAGATCACTGCAGATGGTGATTGCAGCCATGAAATTAAAAGATGTTTACTCCTTGGAGGAAAGTTATGACCAACGTAGACAGCATATTAAAAAACAGACATTACTTTGCCAACAAAGATCCGTCTAGTCAAGGCAATGGTGTTTCTAGTGGTCATGTATGGATGTGAGAGTTGGACTATAAAGAAAGCTGATTGCCGAAAAATTGATCCTTATGAACTATAGTGTTGGAGAAGACTCTTGAGAGTCCCTTGGACTGCAAGGAGATCCAATCAGTCCATCCTAAAGGAGATCAGTCCTGGGTGTTCATTGGACGGACTGATGTTGAAGCAGAAATTCCAATACTTTGGCCACCTGATGCAAAGAGCTGACTCATTGGAAATGACCCTGATGCTGGGAAAGATTGAGGGCAGGAGTAGAAAGGAATGACAGATAATGAAATGATTGGATGGTATCACCAACTCAATGGACATGGCTTTGGGTGGACTCTGGCAGTTGGTGATGGATCGGGAGGCCTGACATGCTGCGGTTTCATGAGGTCTCAAAGATTCAACTTAGAGACTAAAATGAACTGAACTGAACCATTAAATAAGCTATTTTTTTTTAATCTATCTTGACATGTATATCCAGAGTTAGAAATCTGATAGGCCTGTCTTCTTAGAATGTCATTAAATTTATTTGAGTCATTATGCTACATTTTTTACAGTAAATTTTAAGAAGAATATAGACAATTCAAATGCATTCATATAGTATCAAGGGTGATAATGCAACTCAAAAGCATGCCTTATTAATAAAAATATACTTTTGGGGAAAGAAAGTCATCATTGGAATACTCTAATATTGAGGAATGTCAAGTAAAATTATTACTTGCTTTCCCTTACCAAGGATAAAAATTAGAAAAAAAAAATAGAATGTAGAAACAAATTTTCACTCAACATCAAAAATAGTTCTCTGGTACATTTATGAGGGGCTTCTCTGATAGCTCAGTTGGTGAAGAATATACCTGCAATGCAGGAGACCCTGGTTCAGTTCCTGGGTTGGGAAGATCTTCTGGAGAAGGGATAAGCTGCCCACTCCAGTGTTCTTGGGCTTCCCACATGGCTCAGCTGGTAAAGAATCTGCCCGCAATGTGGGAGACCTGGGTTCAACCCTTGGGTTGGGAAGATTCCCTGAAGAAGGGAAAGAATACCCACTCTAGTATTCTGGCCTAGAGAATTTCATGGACTGTATAGACCATGGGGTTACAAAGAGTCAGACACACCTGAGCAAATTTATTTTAAAGAAAAGTGCAGCTCTGTAAATAGGGAATTTGCTAAGTAGAAGATACTGAAGAGTAGTTTTTAAAACCATTCTACAATTAAATAGAGAAAATAGAAGGTTGTGGAGAATATAATCTGTATTTTCCCTTCTTGTCCTAAAATTTTAGGATTCTGTGCTAATCTGATAAAGTAGACCAGAAAATGCTGAAAGATTTAGGTCAGGACCTTACACTGGGGAGGTTAACTCTGATGAAGTATAATATAAAGTCTTTACTGAAAACAGTAACTTGTGTCTGAGAATAAATGAATTACCATAACTTATGAGAAGGAAAATTTGTTATACTAAATCAAATTTTTAATAGGCATGAAAGACTATATGCTGAGTGAAAAATCACTTCACTGTAAAGAATGTTATTAAATTCAGTAGATAAGAAGATATTAGAATCACATGGTGGAGAGTTCGGACAAAACGTGGTCCACTGGAGAAGGGAATGGCAAACCATTTCAGTATTCTTGCCTTGAGAACCCCATGAACAGTATGAAAAGGCAAAAAGATAGGACCCTGAAAGATGAACTTCCCAGGTCAGTAGGTGCACAATATGCTACTGGAGAAGAGTGGAGAAATACTACAGAAGGAATGAAGAGACTGAGCCAAAGCAAAAATGACACCCAGTTGTGGATGTGACTGTTGATAGATATAAAGTCTCATGTTGTAAAGAGCAATATTGCATAGGAACCTGGAATGTTAGATCCATGAATCAAGGCAAATTGGAAGAGGTCAAATAGGAAATGGCAAGAATATCAACATCTTAGGAATCAGTGAACTAAAATGGACCCAAATGGGCAAATTTAATTCAGAAGACCATTATATCTACTACTGTGGGCAAGAATCCCTTAGAAGAAATGGAGTAGCCCTCATAGTCAACAAAAGAGTCCAAAATGAAATAGTTGCATGCAATATCAAAAATGACAGAATGATCTCTGTTCATTTCCAAGATAAACCATTCAATATCAGAGTAATCCAAGTCAATGCCTCAACCACTAAAGCCAAAGACGCTGAAGTTGAACGGTTCTATGATGACCCTCAAGACCTTCTAGAACTAACACCCCAAAAAGATGCCCTTACCATCATAGACAACAGGAATGCAAAAGCAGGAAGTCAAGAAATATCTGGAGTAACAGGCAAATTTGGCCTTGGAGTACAAAATGAAGCAGGGCAAAGGCTAACAGAGTTTTGTCAAAAGAACCACTGGTCATAGGAAACACTTCCAACAACACAAGAGAGGACTCTACAAATGCACATCACTAGATGGTCAATACTGAAATCAGATTGATTATATTCTTTGCAGCCGAAGATGGATTATCTCTATACAGTCAGAAAAAATGAGACCAGGAGCTGACTGTGGCTCAGATCATGAACTACTATTACCAAATTCAGACTTAAATTGAAGAAAGTAGGGAAAACCACTGGACCATTCACTTATGACCTAAATCAAATCCCTAATGATTATACAGTGGATGTGACAAATAGATTCACGGATCAGATTTAATAGAGTGTCTGAAGAACTATGGGGGGAGGTTTGTGACATTATACAGGAGGCAATGATAAAGACCATCCCAAGAAAAATAAATGCAAAAGTGAAAAATGGTTGTCTGAAGGCCTTACAAATAACTGAGAAAAGAAGAGAAGCTAAAGGCAAAGGGGAAAAGAAAAGATATACCCATCTGAATGAAGAGTTCCAAAGAATAGCAAGGAGAGATAAAAAAAACCTTCCTCAGTGATCAATGCAAAGAAATAAAGGGAATCAATAGAATGGGAAAGACTAGAGATCTCTCCAAGAAAATTAGAGATACCAAGGGAACATTTCATGCAAAGATGAGCACAATAAAGGACAGAAACAATATGGACCTAACAAAAGCAGAAGATATTAAGAAGAGGTGGCAAGAATACACAGAAGAACTATACAAAATAGATCATGACCCAGATAACCATGATGGTGTGATCACTCACCTATAGCCAGACATCTTGTAATCCAAAATTAAGTGGGCCTTAGGAAACATCACTACAAACAAATCTAGTGGAGGTGATGGAACTCCAGCTAACCTATTTCAAGTCCTAAAGTTGATGCTGTTAGTGTGGAATTCAATATACCAGCAAATCCGGAAAACTCATCAATGGCCACAAGACTGGAAAAGGTCAGTTTTCATTCCAATCCCAAAGAAAGGCAATGCCAAAAAATGTTCAAACTACCACACAATCACACTCATATTACATATTAGCAAAGTAACGCTCAAAATCCTTCAAGCAAGGCTTCAACAGTAGGTGACCCAAGAAAACCTAGAGAGGCTCTTCATGAAAGTGAAAGTAGATAGTCAAAAATCTGACTTAAAATTCAACACTCAAAAACTAAGATCAGGGCATCATCCAGTCCCATCACTTCATGGCAAATAGATGGGGAAACAATGGAAACAGTGACAGATTTTATTTCTTGAGCTACAAAATCACTGCAGAAGGTTACTGCAGCCATGAAATTAAAAGATGCTTGCTCCTTGGAAGAAAAACTATGATCAATCTAGACAGCACATTAAAAAGCAAAGACATTGCTTTGCTGACAAGGTCCATCTAGTTAGTCAAAGCTATGGTGTTTCCGCAGTCATTATCCATGTGAGAGTTGGGCCATAAAAAAAGCAGAGCACTGAAGAATTTATGCTTTTGAACTGTGGTGTTGAACATGACTCTTGAGAGTCCATTGGACTGCAAGGAGATCAAAGCAGTCAATCCTAAAAGAAACTAGTCCTGAATATTCATTAGAAAGACTGATGCTGAAGCTGCAATACTTGGAATACCTGATGAAAAGAGCTATCTCATTGGAAAAGAGCCTGATGCTGGGGAAGATTGAAGGCAGGAGGAGAAGGGGACGACAGAGGATGAGACAATTGGATGGCATAACCTACTCTGGACATGAGTTTGAGCAAGCTTCGTGAGTTGGTGATGGATAGGAAGGCCTGGTGTGCTGTAGTGCATGGTGTGGCAAAGAGTCAGATATGACTGAGTGACTGAACTGAACACTGAAAATCACAACCCTTTATGTCCAAATTAGGCTATATTTCCATAGTGACCTTTTTAAATCACATTATGAGTTGATGATCTGTGAAGATTGTGGCCTTTCTAATCTTTTATGCTTCTATGATTTGTTGTCATTCTATGATGTAATGATTTCAAATAGAGTTCACCAAGAAGGGTTGTTTTCTCACTTATGGTTTATTAAAGACTTTCCTGTCCACTACCTGTTACTGCTAACCCAACAAAACATCCAATTTAACATTTTGACTTCTCATGTTTTGACATCATACTGGTAAAATTTTAATCCCTTTGAATTAGTTTTCTTATCTCTAAGATTGCTGTTACCTATACACCTTTTGGAAAGTTTCTAATAACTATATATATATATATATATGTATATATATATATATAATACACACACACACATATATATATCTCTTATTGAAATCTTTTGTAACAAAGAAGCATATAGAAGAGTCTATTAATGACTTTTTTTTTATTAATCCTTACATTTCTGTGAGAAGTATATCCTTGATATGCAGGTGAAAGAGGATTATATAGCCAAGCAGTGAGCCAGAGTGTTTCAATATAGCTTAGGAGACTATAACAAGAGTTTCTTTTCTGATTAGGTTTACTATTTATTAAGAATCACTCTTGTTAGAAATAATCCCACAAATAGATTTAAGAATTCTCTTTAGGAAATATAAAAATAAAAAACAATGAAGTAAAAGTAAAAATAAGATTGTTCTTACCATAAACCTGTGAAACCAAGATACAAGGAATCAACACCCATATAATAAACTCTCCTTAAATAATACTTGATTGGAAAATGAGATACAAAATATTTTAAATTTTTGATTATGAATGTTGGCTAAAATATTCTAGTCACCATATGCCTTTTCAATATAAAATTAATATAACTTTGCTATTAGATATTCACAATTATATCTTGAAGACAATTTTTCATTCACATATTTAATTTTCTCTGTGTTTATTTAGCATACATGATGTGTATAACACTTCTAGAATTTTGAGACCAGTGTAAGTATAGACTGATTTCACTATATAAAACAAATGCAGTGCTAACAAATAATTCTGCACTGTTCATTCTTCCTGTCTGAATGTCTTTATAATTCTATATTTGTAAGTTCTATTAGAGATTTCTCTCTGTATATTCTATCCTAATCCCATGTTCAATATTGAGAACATGAAACTTTCTGCTTCAATACATTTGGCATGTGGTTATCAGACTGATTGTCTTAATTATCACATGTCAAGAACCTACACAGTTTCAATATTGTTTTTAGAGGAAGTTTTTGGCGAGTATTCCATTAGCAATCTGAATGCTATTCTTTGGTAGAAAAAAGACCAGCTTCTATTAAATAACTCTTATTTCAAAATAGTGGCCTAGGAATGCTTGCTTAAATTAAGTAGATATTCTCAATGTTACCAGTTAGGTAAGTTGAAGAACCATATTTTATATCTTAGAAAATAAACTGAGGCCTTTCCTAAAAACGAATTCTTCACTCTCAATTATACCATGGCGTTCTTTCTCTTTCTACAACTTTCCTTGTAACCAGGATACTTTGTAAGTCTTCTAAATATTCAAATCATGTCACTACTTCAAAGTTTAGCTTATATTTCATTTGCTTCATAAGATGTTAATAATACAAAAAAGAGTGAATTTATTATCTAAAAGTATATTGACCTTAAAATTAAAACTTTATAAAACATAAGGAGGTGTTTTGTTTCCAGAAGTGTCAGATTATGCACATAGATTCAGATGGTCTTTGCCAATTTATCTATTTAACACAGGTTAACTGTGAGAACTGTAATAATTTCACAAGCCAGTAGTACACTCTTTTAAAGTGATAAGGAAATAACATGCTCCAAACCAACAGTAGTTTGACCAAATTGTTGTTCCAGGCAAAGAGGAGCTGAAAAGTATAAAATACAAATTTTGTTGAGACGAACCTTTCTGTGAGTTAGTAGATTGCCCCAGAACTTTGGCTTTGCCACCCAGGAGCTGATGTCCCTTGTTCCTAGAGCATGTTGCTAGAGTAGGAATACAGAAAACACAGGTGTTAGCCAGCAAGATGATCTCTGGTCAGTTGGGTGGTTTTCACCATTACCTTGCAGGGTCACTGCACAGGCAGGAACTAATGCCTCAAGGTCTTTGGAGAGCTGTTTAGATCAACAGAGTCTTCTTGCCCAGACCCAACATTCATGTTGCAGGTCAAACCTTTTGGTATTTAAAACTTAAACATCCCCAACCATAGTTACTCCTGCACGCATTCTTACCCTTCTTTATAGCAGTGCTTGTCAGTGGCTTAGCTACTGAGAGCTTATTGACAGCCATGATGTGACATTCTGACGCAGCTCCCTCAGGGTAAACAGCTTCACCCTTGGAGAAAAACAGCTTCATTCTTAGATTAAAACAATGGCAACAAAAAAGTGGATTTGATATCCTATCAGGCCAATACACAACATGAGGTGAAGGCATGCAAACTGAGATGTCTTTACTGAATCTCTCAAACCTGGTACATAACTTCTGTGCAGAGAATGGGTAATGTACATCATTTGATGGAAGAGTGCTTGTGCTTATAAAATTCTAGCATTCCTATAAGTGTTAATCTGTGCAAAATGTCATATATCATGATAGTAGCATGTTTCAGCATCATGTTTCTAAATACTGTAAAATAAACCTAATTTAAGAGGAAGTCCAAATGCTGAGAGATTATGAACAGAATATGACATATGTGCTAAATCAACCTTTTTTTCCACTTAGAAGTTCTTAAGCAAATCCCAGGAAAGACATATACAGGTTTCACTTTTTACGTATTTTGTTCCTGTTTCTATTTTTACTTATCTAGTAGTAACCAATACATTCTGACTCAGAACTTGAAGGGAAGGCCATTTAAGGCAGGGATGATACCACTGCTTTATCTGTTCTTGAGTAAAGAGTCCCATCAGTTTATTAATGAGAACTGAAATTCTATATCAGAATTTTGTAATTATTGAATGTAAGTTTAATGAAAAAGTGCTTCTGAGAAATATATGCTTAGATTAATGCACAGATACCTGTAAAATATAGTCATTTCTTTGAATCTGAATTAAAGGATCCTTAGAAAACAACATTTTAAATGGATATCTGACAAGCCTGGATCTTCATAAGTAATATTTAAAAAATATCATTCTCCTGACAAAATTCTGTACAAATGAGGTTTACTTTTATGTAGTTGAACTGTATATTAATGTTATACTTATTTCCAATTCTTTTAAGTTTTCTTACAAGTTTGATTGTTCATATTCAATGCTGAAATTTCATTTCTAAAAGCCAGGAGCTTCTACAATATTGTAGCAATCAGGATGTAACAAGCTTAGAGCATTATATGGAATCATTAGGGCACAGTGGTAAGGCCATAAGTTTTGGAGTCAAATAAGTCAAGTTTGAGGTGATTTCACAATATATCAATAATATAATCATGGTCAAATTAGTTAACCTTTCTAACTGGCAATTTTGGTAAAATTATTTTAAAATGGCCTTTTGGGGGGAAAAAATTGAGTAAAGAACCTAAAAACTTATTATGGAGATTGAAAGGGTAATTAATTTAAAGTAGGGGCTAGAACCCAATTACTGTTTGTTAATATTAGATTTATTATATTATTTGCTGAAACATCTTGTAGAAGAAAAGGGTGTAATATATGCAAATTTGAGATCATTGTTTATTTTCAATTATCATAATATTCTATTTCCTTAGAATATTAAATTATGATTGATACAAAAGTCAAAATACTTGCTCATCATTTACATTTCTATTTATAAAATCTTTTGACTTTGACATTCACAATATATTCAAAACCTACATTCTTATATGTAGGTTTTATAATTTTAAAAAATGAATTTCTAAGTAGTTTTTCAGAGAAACACGTTATCAAGTTGATAGGAAAACAGTGGGAAAGTAAGATCCTATATTTGGAAACTGGTTTTGCAAAAGTATTTTAGATATTTATCAAGTGAAACACATATTAAGTATTATAATGAAACTGGGGAAAATAAGATTCTATATCTTCAAATTGATTTTCAAAAAGATTTTAGGGAAATATCAATTTCATAAAATTTCACAAAATATTCAACTCTATCAAAGACATGAATACACATAAAAGTCTGTGCAAAATATCCAATTTTGTGAGATTTAATGTTCTCAAAAATTTAAACTACACAGATGGCCAAAGTACACATGATCTTTGGGAAGTCTTGCTCCTTAATGCCTTTGGGCATACTGTGCTTTGTTTGTCTAAATGGTGTCAAGTCTGTTAGAACAGCTTGGCCAGTTTTGACAGAATTCCTTCCTAAATTAAAGATAGCAGGATGAAGCTTGTAATTTTACAGGGGAAACTTGAGTTCTCTCACCAACTCTCCATGAACGAAAGTTACTTCTCACTTCATAATTTATACTTCCTTTTTTATTTGAAAGAAGACGATTATTTTCAGTGTTTTATTTAAAACCTTAAACATGCACTTTATTTCAGTTTTTAAAAAAAGTATCATAAACATATAGTAAAAACAATGTGACTAAATTTATTATATCATCAGACATAGACTTGACATCAGAGAAAAGTAGATTTGAATTTTGCTTGGCACTTCACACCTGCAGGACTGCATCTGTATTTTTTTTTTGAAAATAGTTTCAAGTAAACTCAAGATATTATGAGATTTTATCAGTATCACAGAACACAACTGAAAATATTTAAGAGTGCTTAGCAAGTGTTTCACAATTTGTGCCACTGTTTGTACAAGTTGTGTTTGTTATTGTCAGCAGAGCTAAAGTCTTGAATGAGAATCCCAGTTATTTTATTTGGTTCATAGAGACCTGATGATGATCTAGATGTTACACTGAAAAAAAAAAAAAAGTTAAATTAAATTGATACTAAAAGAAAATCTGCTATATGCACACTCAAATGTTAAGCATCGTGTACCTATTGCATCATCAAAATGGTCACCATTTTACACATGGGAAAAATAAGCTGAAACATTAAATGTGTTTTTGAATTTTTATACTTATAGAAAATAGTTGACCAGCTTTTTAAAACTAGGTCTGTGTCCAAAGCTCTTGCTCATACCCTTGTATAAGACTGCTTCTGATGTCCCACTGTGTTTGGATTCCAAATTTTATTAAGACTGCTGTATTTGGGGAAACTTTTCTCCAAGATCATATTGGATATTAATTTATTGTCAAAATTAAGTTCTTGAAAATAAGTCAGTAATTGACATTATTGTTCTTATATCAATATTGCTGGAGGGATTATTCACTAGCCTTACTGAATTTATGCTATGATTATTTACTGATAAAATTATTTCCTATATAATTGTCTGAAACAAGGTTTTTCACACATTGTTAATCATTTTACCAGATTTGTTTCAGAAGTAAATGTAACTCATATTTAAAACTCTGTCTTTATAATAAATTACAGTTTGAATACTTCTATAGTCATATTTTATTAAAAACATAACTAATAAAGTATTAAAATATTAATAATATGCAACTGACATTAGTGATTTCAAGTTATTTGTGTGAAACAGTTGATTTTCTAAATCTAATTCTTAATAAAAAGCAATTATTTATAATAACATGGCATTAGGTATAATGAGTGACATCAGTTTTCTATTTTATATCCATTAAGAATAAAAATTATGTTATGAAAAATTCCATACTATGCTGTATTCTTACCTTATGAGTAAATGATCCACAACCAGATAAGATAAAAAATTAAGTTAATTAACTTTTGCAGTCACCAGTTAATTAAGCTAGGTAATGAAGAACTACATGCTGAGCAAAGAAATCATTGATGCAGAGTCAAAGAATAAAATAAAGGCTTTTAGAATCTATGTACTTATTGAGTACTTTACATCCTTCTTGTATCTTAAAGTATACATTTTTTAGCTTGGTGTGTGTGCACATGAATAACTGTAAAATAGGTAAGAATATCCCTATACTCTCAGTATTAATGATACTTTTTATTCATTTTTTCATGTGGCCTTTGCATTCTATACAAAATATCTAGAGATGTGGATGAAATTTGCAGGAGTTTTACAGTGTTAAAAGTTAACATGCAGCAGTGAAAATGCACTTGTCTTTGATGAACTCACATTGTAAGAGAAAATTTCTAAATTTTCCTTACAAGGAAAACTATTTATATGGTGTCCCAGATTTTTTTTACAGACCAAAAGACACTTTAAATGAATGGGAGGGGAAGGGCGAAAATGCTTAAGCTTTTACTGCCTCAACTGAATTTGCTTCACACTGATAGAACTCTCTGGTCCTATTTCGCAACCAATTGTGAGCAGTTACAAAAAACAGAGGTGCATGAGGCATAATATATAGTATATAACCTTATTTTGCCTGTTTTCGAAATTCATAACATTGAAGTCAATTTGGGTGTATAATTATAACCCTCAAGAAAAATTTTATTCAGTTCAACTAACTCATGATCACATTCACTTATAATCATGTTAAAGATCCTAGGTTTAGGAGTAGGAATCAAGATGCCTGCTAAGCAGAATCAGTGCCATCCACAGGGCTTCAGTCGAGTTGAAGAATATGTTTTCATTACTAGGAAAGAACAAGAAAGAGGAACAGAGGGAAAGTGGCATAAAAACAGGAACCAGGAAGATGACATTGAAACTTATGGAACTCCCATGGTGATGTTCATCTCTTCCATAGTTCTTTTCTAAGGCTGATACTAGTTATAACATCACTAATGCCTTTAATCAAAGTAAGAAGAAATGGATGATATTTTCAGAGACTTTTGTCTCACATATCTGGAATACTGACATATGTTTTTATATTCTTTTATAAATAATATGTTGATTTGAAGATTTTTTTTCTTTTCTCAGTGATTTTGCTAGCAATTTTATTCAAGCTTCTCATACTAGACTTGTAGATAAGGTTAAGGAATACAAATTTTTCTTTGACAGAAAGAACAGTAACTTCATATTTCTTTTTCTAAAATGAAAGGGACACTGAAATAGGACTGAAGTATTTGAAAAATTATCTTTGTGAGCAGAATGAGCATATTGAGGAAAACTAGATGGTACTTGTGTCATGAAAGAATGGTCTTGTTAGTACTCTCAACCAGATAATCCTATCACTAAAGAATAAGCTTATATGAATTCTGTGTGTGTATGTGTGTGTATGTGTTTTCTACCAAAATCTTACTATTAAAGTTTGAAACAGTTGACAGTTTTCAAGTGTAAAACGTACTGCCTTTGTCAAAGAAATGAAGCTCTGGCATAAACATTTGGCCAGTATTTTGAATCCTTACATGTGAGGGATGTCCAAAATGACTTAAGGACTAATGTAGTAATGAATGGTGGAAAAACAATGTTCTTGTGAAATTGAAGGCAGTTATTAATTTGTTTCAGTTGGATGCATATGCCAGAAAGCTCAATTTATGCAGGCCGTTCAAGGAGAGAGAGAAAGAGATCGCTCAGCCTGAAGGAATGTACAAGTGAAACAGTTCTTAAGCAAGATCTGTTCTTGCATACAGCGCCGTGTCACTTTCACAAGCTGATATTTGGGCTGGGGTGCAGAGTGGGGGTTGGGGGGTGGATAAGGACAATTGTAACAAATTTCCTTAAGTTTTTCTCCAAGTATTTTAAATCAGAGAGTAGCAATGAAGGAACGTTTCCACTTTCCCACCTTATTTCTCCTCATGCCCACCAAAGTACTTGGAAATATCGATCACTGCTACATTGTAAGATGGCACTATTATACTTACATGCTGAGATTCTTTATATGCCTTTGAGCTTTTAAGGGCTGAATAATTAGAATATGCATTGCCACTTTTTGACATTTAAATGTCTATTTAAAACTCACAGCTTTATGGGTTTTGAATTTTCTAGACAAGAATCATCCCTGATTAACAATTATTCTACCCCTGATATGCTATATTTTACTCTAATTTGAATATAGGGCAACATCTTCTATGTCATCTTCTATGTATAGCTACATGTTTAGAATAACATTTTGGAAAAGTACTGTACTTTTATAGTAATTGAATAATGAATCATACCTAAATCCATGTCTTAGCCATAACAATTTTACAGTCTCTCATGCAGTTTTGGCTGTTTATTTTATTTAAGCATTCACGGTGAATTTAGGCAAAAGTCTTAAAGATGTGGCATTATTATTATGTATCTGTTTTTATTTCCATATTGATCATATTTCATGTCATTATTAGAGAAGGCAACGGCCACCCACTCCAGTACTCTTGCCTGGAAAATCCCATGGACAGAGGATCCTGATGGGCTACAGTCCATGAGGTCGCTTCGAGTCAGACACGACTGAGCGACTTCACTTTCACTTTTCACTTTCATGCGTTGGAGAAGGAAATGGCAACCCACTCCAGTGTTCTTGCCTGGAGAATCCCAGGGACGGGGGAGCCTGGTGGGCTGCCGTCTATGAGGTCGCACAGAGTCGGACACGACTGAAGCGACAGCAGCAGCAATAGCAGCAGCATGTAATTATATATATATTATATATAATATATATATATATATATATATTCTCTATATATTCTAATTGAAAGATCATGGTGATGCTTTCAAGAAAAACTGAATCATAAAGTTTTCAAAGTATTCTTCAAGAGAATATGTGCTTCATTATGCATTACTAAATACTCGTAATTATTTCATGTTAAGTTCAACACAATTCAGTTCAGCTCACAATTCAGTCGCTCAGTTGTGTCCGACTCTTTGCGACCACGTAGACTGCAGCAAGGGACGCCTCCCCGTCCATCACCAACTCTCAGAGCTCACTCAAACTCACCTCCATTGAGGCGGCAGTGCCATCCAACCATCTCATCCTCTGCCGTCCCCTTCTGCACTCGCCTTCAATCTTTCCCAGCATCAGGGTCTTTTCAAATGAGTCAGCTCTTCCCATCAGGTGGCCAAAGTATTGGAGTTTCAGCTTCAACATCAGTCCTTCCAATAAATATTGAAGACTGATTTCCTTTAGGATGAAATGGTTGGATTTCCTTGCTATCCAAGGGACTCTCAAGAGTCTTTTCCAACACCACAGTTCAAAAGCATCAATTCTTCAGCACTCAGCTTTCTGTATAGTCCAACTCTCACATCATAATATTCTGCTGAAATAAAATCTGTACAAGAAAATCTATCAATATGTTAGGATAATATGATTATAGAAAGTCAAACATTCTATTTATACTACGAAAACACTGAGTCATTGAAATCAACTGAAAATCAGAATTTTTTCCAAAGTTCTAAATCTAATAAAACGGGAAAATATTAGTTGCAACTTGCAATAAGTTGTAATCACCTATAAGTCACCAGATCACTTTTACAATTTTGCTTAAAAATTGGGAATAATTAGGAACCAAAGTAGTTTCTAAGGAACATAAACATTTGTATTCTAGCAATTGAAGTAATGTTCTATGTTTTTAAGAAATTATAATTTCTACATGTTGGTCAAAACATAATGTTGAAATTTTACATAAAGTGGTTGATGTAACTAATTAAAATTCAACTGGGTTGCCCTCAGGCAAGTGGTTTGTTTTGTGATGAGCAAGAACATCCTCTAAAATGGTCCAGGAAAAAGAATTTGTCAGGTGAAAGAATTTGTCTGCTAGTAAAGTTACCTGAAATGTGAACCAAATGAAGTAATGTGTTGATTCATTGTAATTTAATTTGAAAAGGCAAACTTTCTTTCAAAATTGCTAACAAACAGAAGGTTAGTTATCAATTACCAATTATAAGGACTTTTAAAATGTGAATTAAAGTGTTAAAATATGTTGACTCTGTAATTTTTGTATTTATTAAAATACTGATTTTAAGGACTCTTAAAATTCAACAAGGACAAAATGATCTGAAAAAATTAAGAAATATAATTTCAAAGAAGCAGATGTAAAGATTATGACTATAACAGCAAGATTGAACCTTGTAAGGATAAGGTAGCAAACGAGGCAGTGTCTTAAGGAAGAGATTATGAGTATCTCTAATTTTAGAGATACTCATTCTTTTTGTGTTGGTCATTCTTTCTAAGGTTTTTCCAGTGGATAATTTTTTTAAGATAAAATAACATCAGGAATTTATACTATCTTCAAATCAAACTTAATTATTAAAACTCAGATCTTATACTTGTATTTCCCTTCTGACATCTTCAATGGCATCTGAAATGATAGAAGTAAAACATAAGTATACAATGTGATGATTTGATATATGTATACTTTATGGAAGGCTTCCCTGGTAGCTCAACTGATAAAGCATCTGCCTGCAACACAGCAGACCCCAATTTGATCCCTGGCTTGGGAATATCCCCTGGAGAAGGGACAGGCTACCCACTCCAGTATTCTTCAACTTCCCTGGGGAATCAAACAATATTCTCCTGCAACACGGGAGGCCTGGGTTTGATTCCTCGGTTGGGAAGATCCCCTAGTGGAGGGCATGGCAACCCACTCCAGTATTCTTGCCTGGAGAATCCCCATGGACAGAGGAGCCTGGCAGGTTACAGTCCATGGGATTGCAGAGTTGGACAGAGCTGGGCGACTAAGCACAAAACCATGCATATAATTTTTGCATTTTTCTCTCTCATAATCAATTCCTTGAGCATAAATGCTTCTTTCTGGACCATTTTACCAGGAAATTAGTTCTCTGTGACTTTTTTAAAAATTTTGAGCACATTCCTGTTGAAAAGTATGGAAGTCAGAAGCCGAAAAATTTCTGCTGATGACAACTTGTACCTGGAGTCAGAAAAGAAGGGGCAAGGGAAGTTGAGAGAGCACAAAACCCATCAGAGGCAAGGAGGACAGGTATTTGTGTAATCTTCCCAGCTGACTTCCCATTTTAGACTGAACATATGAGACAACCAAAGCATTTGCAATGGGAGACAGTGAGGAGACAGTTCGAAATCCCTGTGTTACCTGAAGCTGTATTGCTATTATTTTACTCAAGATTAAGAAGTTCATTCAAGTTAGTAGTTGTGTGAGAAAGGTGTTGAAGAGTTGATCTTAGGAGGAAAAAAAGGAAAATTGGCATGACTAAAACTGAGGCTGTGCCCGACCACATTGCTGCTAAGGATGTCAGGGGGTTATCTCTCCTGTCCTGCAGGTAATGGGATTTGGCTATATTTAAAGATCAAACATAAGGCACTACTTTAAAAGTTGCCTTTAAGAAGGGCTTTATTTCCAAGTTGCATGCTAAAATGACCCTATTGGCAAGGCAGAACAGAATATAAGATTCAAAGATCTTAAGTCACATTTGTATTTGCATTTTTTTTTTTCAACAAAGCTATGTAAAGCACTCTGTGAAACCACCCTGCATTAACTCAGCAAGGAATTAACAAAAAATTGAACATACAGAAAATATCATGGATTGAAATACTTTTTGCCCCTGGTGCACGAGTGTAATAAATAAAAACATTACAAATGCTTGTTTGTTTGTTTTTTTTTTTTCTCTCATAATGAGAGAAGTTTCTAAGGCAATACTTTGCTCTAATCCCACTCAGGGCAGGTCAAGGTGAGATAAAAATTAATGCAACTTTCTTTATTACATTTAATTTTAATGTGGTCTATATTTTATTTTTATATTTTTTCCTTTTGTCTGTTTCTTTGTCCTTGTAGGAGGTCTTCTTGATCAGGTAATGAATTTTTAGTATTAGTGTTTTCACAAAGGTGTAAAGGTCTTTGCTGTTCCCTCTGATCTCTGAATGTTCACCTTGCATTAAGAATCCGCCCTATTTATTTGGTGTCAATAATGCAACTCCATGAGCTGTGAGCACTAGAACATTACCTTTGTGCACTAATTAATTGAATATGGTAATGAGGGCATCCCTACAAAGTCAAAGTAGGAGAAAATGAGAAATAAGGCAATTTATTTACCAATGTAAAAACAGTGAAAGCAGGTTTTACTGTCCCTAAACAATGGTTTTAAGTTGCACTTTATATATCTAATTCTGTGTTCATATTTGAACAGATGGATCAGAAGAGTCCATTTTATTTTAGCTTTTTAAAATTTAAAAACAGTAACAATGCCTTAAATCTAAGGTATCAAGCTAAACTACTAATAGTACTGTTATTAATTCTTCTTTCACTTTAGAGTTAAAAATGCTTGTCATTTCTATTTGATATTTTTAAGCTTAAAATTTGTTTCTTGAACATATAACTGTATATTTTATATCCAAATCTTTATGTTGTAAACTACGGTAGAGTTTCTTGATCACCCTCACTTAAAGAGCAAAAATAAAATTTTGTCATTAAGAAGTTATTCCTAATTATAAAATGATTTTAGCAGGCAAATGCAATGTTTTCAAAATTGCTAATAAGTGAGTCAATTACAAATGAAACATTTTATTTTTATTTTTCATGAAGTAGTGTCTGCTTTACTAGCAAGGTCACTGCCCACCCTACCCAACACACAAAAATAAAACTGGTGACCCCTTAATTAGAGTCTTGCCAGTGTCTCAGTGGTAAAGAATCTGCCTGCAAGGCAGGAGCAACAGGAGATATGGGTTTGATCTCTGGGTCAGGAAGATCCCCTGGAGGAGGGCATGGCAACCCTCTCCAGTATTCCTGCCTGGAGAATCCCATGGACAGAGGAGCCTGGCAGACCCTTACCCATAGGGTTGCAAAGAATTGGACATGACTGAAATGACTTAATACACATGAAGACCCTTTAATTAAAATTAAATAAACGGATAAATTTTAACTTTCCTTTTATGCTTAATTAATTCCCTCATACTTTAGGACATTTTTCATGCGAAGTTGAAGTAGGTTCATAAAATACATAAACTATAAGTATCTGCAGTATATATCTGTATGTGCATGTAACTATATTGACAGACTATGTATCATTAATGTATCTGAACAAAGCAGATTAAGAAAGAAAGGTTAGAGTTATGGAGTAAGAGATCAATATCAGTGACACAGCACAAAAACAAAAAAATGCTATAGTTTTAAAAGATGTGGTCATGAAGGGTAAGTACCATGCTTGCCCATAAAATGTCACTTTGGCCACTGTTAAATTAGAAAACTGAAGTGAGAGATTATGGCATTTTCCCTAATATATTATTTTTTTGGCATTTGCATGTCAACTTGTAGAGCTTTATCTATTTTTAAAATTCTCTAAGGCAATATTACCAATATCACCAGGGGTAGCCATTCCCAACATAAGGAGGGAAAATGAATAAATTTATATTTAAATTTAAACTTAATTTCCTGATAATTCTTGATAAGATCGTAATGGGAGCAGTGGTTAAATCTAGAAATATCCCTGTGAGAGGTAAATATATCATTTATGTTCTTATCAAAATACCTGTTATATAATGATGAATCTATCCAGCTCTTTTACAATACCACACAATCAATATAATTCTTACTTTTCTAAATATAACTATTGTTGAAAATAATCTCTTGTGTAATTTAAGTATCCTTAAGTATCTTGATTAATATAACTCATTTTTTTCTATTGTCTTATTTATTTTTCTCCCAAATATTGGCCAGCTCAGGTTACTTTCCATTTCTAAATTCATCTGTGATTATTCTCAATCTCATTGGTGTGATTTAAAATACAAGTAGCAATCATTGTGGCAAGCATATTTGTTTTAATAACTGATATATTTTTAAAAGCATAATTAGCTCTTACTTTTTCCTAACTAAAACAAACCTGATATTAAAGAGGAAATTATCCAAGAATTTTTTAAATGTATTTTCTTGGTCAAATATGTATAAACTGACTTTTCAGAAAGGATTCACATAATTTTAGTACTTCAGAGCAAGCTTAGCCTAATGCTATAACTTGAGGCTTCTCCATCTAAAGCAGTGATTCATAAAATGTAATGTACATCTGAATCATCTGGGGGTGATTGTTAAACATGTAAATTCTTGGACCACCTCCACATCCATTGAAGCAGAATTTCTGGGGGGAGAAATTTGTGTGCAGATAAATATGGATCATGCTCTGGCAAAGACTTAGCTAGCTGAATGAAATTAGCTAGTGTCTTAAAAACTACAGATTTAAACTCCTTCTGTGCTCTTTGAAACTCATCTTAAAATTCAAACATCGCAATAAAATTAGCCAGTTTTCTTTTCTATAAAAAGGGAAGTAACATTTGTCAAGAAGCTGGAAATTGGAAGAGTAACATTCAAATGCAGATCTGTCTGGCTCCCAAATTTGTGCACTTTCTCTAGCAATATGGACATCAATTCTAGTTTAAGAGTTTCTTGCATGAATATATGAATTACTTTGAGATTTCATTGCATAATCATGCAAGGAAAAAAATAAAAAATATGGAGTTAGATTTTGCCTCTGTTTAAGTTGTAGCTTTCACAGGAATATTAGTTTACCAATTGTGAAAATAATGTGAATGAAAACCTTACCTTCTTACCCACAAAACCTCTGATTTTTATATTTCAACTTTATTTGTATATTATTTTCCACTAATTAATCCATTACCTAGTTTAATCAATGTTTCACTTTTAGAACTCATTTGGGCTTTAAATCCTGTATTGATTTTGCATGCCTTTGTTCTCAAATTTTCATCTCTTAATTCTATGACCCTCTGCTTCAAAAAATGAACAGAAACAAACAAGTATAAAAGTATGCAAAACACTTTATTTTTTTTTTAATTTTTAAATACATATTTACAGAATATTTGCAAACAGAATACGAAAGCTTCCCATATGACCTTTACCTACATTTCACATATGTTAGCATTTTTATTACATTTGCTTTAACATTTTCTGTCTCTTGCTCTCTTGTTCTCCATCTCATGATATATGTTCTGAAATGAAATGCCTTATATGGTCACAAAGTGAAAGTGAAAGTGAAAGTGAAAGTGAAGTCACTCATTCGTGTCTGACACTTTGTGACCCCATGGACTGTACCCTACCAGGCTTCTCCGTCCATGGGATTTTCCAGGCAAGAGTACTGGAGTGGGTTACCATTTCATTCTTCAGGAGATGTTCCCGACCTGGGGATTGAACTCCGGTCTCCCGCATTGTAGGCAGACACTTTACCCTCTGAGCCACTAGGATGGTCTCAATGTTATTATCAAATCAGAAAATTAATATCAGTATGAAATAATTATGTTATCTATTGACAATTTCATGAGCTGTTCCACTAGAAGGAAACTATTTTACTAGAACCCATTCATGGACCA
Organism: Hydropotes inermis; assembly: GCA_020226075.1. Classification (NCBI taxonomy): domain Eukaryota; kingdom Metazoa; phylum Chordata; class Mammalia; order Artiodactyla; family Cervidae; genus Hydropotes; species Hydropotes inermis. Next base: position 23,258,286 of record CM035295.1, read on the forward strand.
CATGATGTATTAACTATCATATATTTTTTAGCTGCCTAATTTGGAAGCATTTCTTGTTTTTTATTTGTCTTTTAGGACCTTGGTTTTTGGGGGAGGAAGGGGAAATTATTATATAGAATGTCCCATGACAGATATTCACCTTATAATCTATCACACTTCTGCTTTCAGCTTATGGTTTTCTGGCAGGAATTTCATAAAATTGCTGTTTTTTGCAAAGATTCTTTAAAAATATCATGATGGAGATTTGCCCCAATCCTGACTATATTAATCTTTATATTAGGTTAGACATATTTCTGTCAGATTTCTCCATTGTAAAGTTACTATTCTTCCCTTAAGCATCCTTTTGGGAATAATTTGTGACAATACATTCTCATATTTATCATTCTTTTGCTCACAATATACAGATGATTAATGCCTGAAATATTTATAACTATTCATTAATAATATTGGCTAAAAATTATTATGATAGTTGGAAAATGGTAATTTAGTAATTCCATCATTTCTTTACATTTATTACTTAAAAATTAGTCATAAATAACTTTCATTCTATTATAACCAGCTATTTATCATCCATTTATCATATCTAGCCATTTAACACTTAGTATAAGTTATCATATATATATATACATATATATATTTCAACTATTTTTTATTCACAATGATATCACTTTTATTTATTTTTTTTTCATGGGTTATAGAATGGGCTTCTCAGGTGGCACAGTGGTGAAGAATATGCCTGCCAATGCAGGAGATGGAAGAGACAGTTTCTGTCCCTAGGTTGGGAAGATCCCTGGAGTAGGAAATAGCAACCCACTCCAGTATTCTCACCTAGAAAAACCCATGGACAGAGAAGCCTATCAGGTTACAATTAAATTTACAGAATATTTTTGAGTAATATTGTAAGAATATAGAACTCATTGAATTTTCTATAACATTTAGTATTTCTTTTTTACATTAGGCACCTGATATATTTGGAATGTGTTTTTATATATGGTGAGATATATGTCTTTAAGGAAAGTGAAAATGAAAGTTGCTCGGACATGTCTGACTCTTTGTGACCCCATGGACTATTCAGTCAATGGAAATCTCCAGGCCAGAATACTGGAGTGGGTGGTCATTCCCTTCTACAGGGTATCTTCCCAAGCCAGGGATTGAACCCAGGCCTCCAGCATTACAGGCAGATTCTTTACCAGTTGACAAGGGAAACCCAAGAATACTGGAGTGGGTAGCCTATCCCTTCTCCAGCAGATCTTCCTGACCCAGGAATTGAACTGGAATATCCTGCATTGCGGGTTGATTCTTTCCCAACTGAACTATAGGGAAACATTGGCATTATTTGCCCAAACACTGTCCAGTTGTCCCAGCACCAATATTTTTATATTTCCCACAGTGATTAAATATTTCACTTTTAAGATATTTTTCTCTATTATGAAAGTCTAATATTCTCTACATGTTCATAAGACCTTGCATTTTTTATGTTCTGTATGTCTTCTAAATTTTATTTACATTTTTTTTTTTTCACTTAAGGAAGGTGAGAGTCCTTGACTTCCTTTTGTTTAGTCATGGTAGATGCTGTGTCATTTGCTGTGTTCATCTAAATTGTGGATTATTGCTTTTAGCTTTAAAATAAGCATCCTTTTTATGAGTAAGCTATTTTCATTTGAATGACACTTTGTCTAGTACAAGGTAATTAACCCTGCATCTTTGTTTACACTTCCCTGGTATGTCTTTGGCAATCTCTTTATTCTTAACCTTCTCTTTATCACTTTGAGTGTATCTCTTGTATAAAGCAGACAGTTCATTTCGGTTCAGATGTTTAGCCATGTCTGACTCTTTCCACCCCATGGACTGCAGTATGCCAGGCTTCCCTGTCCATCACCAACTCCCAGAGCTTGCTCAAACTCATGTCAATCGAGTTGATGATGCCATCCAACCATCTCATCTTCTGTGGTCCCCTTCTCTTCTTGCCTTCAATCTTCCCCAGCATCAGGGTCTTTTCCAATGAGTCAGCTCTTCGCATCAGGTGGCCAAAGTATTGGAGCTTCAGCTTTAGTATCAGTCTTTCCAATGAATATTCTGGACTGATTTCCTTTAGGATGGACTGGTTGGATCTCCTTGCAGTTCAAGGGACTCTCCAGAGTCTTCTCCAACACAGTTCAAAAGCATCAGACAGTTGCATGTTTTGTTTTGTTTTTTTCTCAACCAAATTGGAAATTTTTTTCTTAAAATGAGTGACTTGTACGTTTACTATGTCTGCAATGTGTAGTCTCAATTTTGTAATATAATTTTATTTTTTGATTTACAATGTTTGGTTAGCTTCAGGTATATAGCAAAGTGATTCAGATATGTGTATGTATGTACTATGTAGTATATATATATTGTTTTTAGATTATTTTCTATTATAGATTATTACAAGATATTGAATATAGTTCCCAGTGCTAGTCAGTAGGTCCTATTACACATTTAAAATTGTAGCTTGTATCATCTGCTAATCCTAAACTCCTAATTTATCCTTCCTGCCCCTTCTGCTTTGGTAACCATGTTTGTTTCCTAAAGAAAACTCTTAAAATATATTTTGTAATTAGTTGTTTCATGCTTTTAAAAATATTTTTCAAGAGCTCAAGTTTATTCATTTATTTCCTTTTTTTGTATCTTCTCTTTCAGGAATTTTCTGACACATTTACAATGTTATCTCATTTTCATTGCTGTCATTATTTTTCTGCCTTCCTCTTTCTTTAATGTCCCTTACTAAATAATATTCTTATTGGTAAACCCCTGAGCACTTTGTAAGTCAGTCTTCATTACTGAGAAAACATTGTGATACTTCTTATTTATTTTATTTCAATAAAATCTCTTTTAATTTTATATTTTTGTCCATTTGTTTAAATTTTAGAATATGCCAATCTTAAATAAATATATATATTTGCAGTATGATTGCTTTCAATATTGTGATGGTTTCTGCCATACAACATAAAAAAAAACATGGAACACTTCATGAATGTGTGTGTCACACTCATGCAGAGACCATGCTAATCTTTTCTGTACAGCTCCAGTTTTAATATGTGTGCTGTATAAGAATACAAATAAGGATGTGTATTTTATTTTGAAATATTTTATTACATTTTTGTTTTAATTCATCATTTTGAATGGGAGATATCATCAGCTCATGTGTTTTCATTTTTATTTTCTGTTTTCTCATAATAGCATTGTATAAAATTATCTGTGTGTGTGTGTGTGACATTATAGCAGTTGGCCATGTTCTCAGTTGAATGGCACTTTGTTCTTTGAGTGACAAATTATAATCTTTTCAATGCCTCAGTGTATATGTGTGTTTTTGGTTTTGCTTGTTTGTTTGTTTTCGTAGTGGCAAAGGTTTTGTGTCCTCTGACTTTTTGATTCCTTTTTTCTTACAAAGAAAACATCTTTTTCTTTTTTTTTCATTTTTGCTACCTAATTTCTAAAGGTAGTTTCACCTATCCTGGTTAAAGTCTACTCTTACAGAAGTAATGGCTTTAGAAGTTGCAACCTTGAATTGTGCTTAGCTTTAATATGCTTCCCTATGATTAACATATGTACCATAATGCTGTTTTTCCAGACTTTCTCTTTGGAGAAATGGCTTTAAAGTAATTTTTCCAATTTTTTCTACTGTCTTCCCTCTGCTCTCTCCTGTGCATTTTCCCCAAAAAACTATTCTTGTTTGACACTGACTACAAAGGCCTGTCATAAAAATATAATAGAGAGCTCAGTCATATTTGCTTTTTTATAGAGTTCAGTATGTTTTACTTTTATTTACTTAATGGTAATTTTAGTGTGGGCATTTTCTGTGTTCATATTATGATGAGGAAATGTTCTTTGTGATTTAATTTTTTTCTTATTTTTCCTCTATTATTTAGAAGGTAGATGGGTACAAATGGTTTTAGGCAACCATCCTTTTTTTTAGCTATGTGGAAGATCTTGGCACTGCTTTTTTATTCTCTAATCTTTCTCTTGGTCATGGTGCTTGAAATTATCCATGACTCTTGTTTTAGCCTGAGCAATCATCCATGACATTATTTTATATAGTTTTATTATTTCAATCATATTATTTCATTTTAAAATATTTTGTATAATGGTGTTTTATAGTGAATTGCAAGACATTTTCATGAAAAACAGTGGTTAAAATATACCAATAAAAGTATCTGAAGAAATAAAATATATCTGAATGAACATGGTTTTTGATATGCTATTTAATATTTGTGTTCTACTAAAGTAGTAAAATATTATGAGTACATATTTGACTATTCTATATCTGAACTTTAAATAACTGTTAGCTAAAGATGTCTCTCAGTGTATATTCACCTCAGTAAAATGTAATATTGTCTTCTCTCCAGGCTTTCAGAGTATTCACTATGTATTACAAGTATGTTCTCATATATAGCTAAAAAGAATTGACATGGTACATAAGTTGTGATCTTATTGAACAATCATTGCTTTATAAAGGACTTTATAAAGTACAAAATGTTAAAAAGAGACTATTACAGTTTTTTCTAGTATATTTTTGACTGTGTTTGAATACATGATTTTTTTTTTTTTTTAAGGAAGAGGGAATTGATACAAGAAAAAGCCAATCTATTCCAGTGGCTGAGAATTCCAGAAATATGTCATTGGATGAATAATCCTTGAGTGAATTGGGATAGTAGCTCAGCAGTTTGGTGTCAAGTATTTAAAATAAATACTTGGAAAGAGAACGGATAAATATATATAGAAGAGAGAGGATAAAATGGTGAGGGGAGTTAAAGCCCTGGTTTTAGAAGTGAAGGACCTGAGCAAGAATCACAGCTGGTAGCTACACAGCTCTGTCTGTATACCCACAGGACTGTCATGTTGAACATTAAATTAGGTATGCACGTGAGTAAAGGTTGTAACAAGATTAAAATAGGTGAAGAACTAAAAGAAAATCACTTTCTAATTAAAAAACAAAACACACACACTTCAAAATATGATAGATTCAAAAACAAGCCTGCAGTATTTTGCAGCTCCTTCTGAAGTGTTAGAGTCTGTCTCCCAATGTTTTGAAACTATGCTGGCCTTGAGATTTGCATTGACTGGAGTATATTGTAGAGATTATGTTGGTAAAGTTCCAGAGTTTAGGTCTACTGAGGCCTTATGGCTTCCACATCTGACTTCCATTGGATATTGTTCTAAAACTGACATGTAAAGGAGCTAGTCTTACTTACTGTGGATTCAGAAATCCCTGGTGATGTGGAGTGGAACCAAGAAGGAAGGCATAAACTACAGCCTGAAATGCACAACTGCAGTCACTGTCTCTGTACAGCTTATGAGTGGGGCCATCTCAGATATTCTCCACCAGCTCTTCCTCTTGCTGACTGCAGGCACATGAATGAGTATCAGCATGTTCAATAGCAGGTCCAGCAGCCAGCCAACCCACAAGCTTTTAAGAAATACTCTACCATTCTTATTTCAAGAACCATTTTTTAGGTAATCCATATATTAGCAATATGCACAATATGCAGCATTCATGCACAAAATTTGAGATATTCACAGACAAAATGAAGCACTAAAATTCAAGTAATATTCTCAAGATAGTCTTAAATTAGATACTTGCTTAGACAATTAAATTATTTTAAATTAGATACTTGGGATTTACCTGGTGGCCCAGATGGTAAAGCGTCTGCCTACAATGCAGGAGACCAGGGTTCAATCCCTGGGTTGGGAAGATCCTCTGGAGAAGGAAATGGCAACCCACTCCAGTACTCTTGCCTGGAAAATCCCATGAACAGAGGAGCCTGGTGGTCTACAGTCCATGGGATCACAAAGAGTCAGACACAACTGAGCAACTTCACTTTCTATAGAGAATATGGCTGGATTAAATTACTTTTTAAGAACACTTCCAAATCTGTGATTCTCTCATATTGGGAAGAATAGCTTCAAATCATAAGGATTACTTTATCTAAGTGTTAATATCAGCTGAAATTGAAAACACTAAGATTTTACCACCAGATAATATCTTTTGTTGCTCTCAAAGACCCGACTCATCAGAAGGAAGTCTGACTTAGTGATCTGAGTAGGGGTCAGTATGGAGACTGCCAACCTGTGAAGTAATCAAAACCGTGTGTTACTCATGTCAGATGTTTTCTGCTAATACTGTTTCTTTGAGTGGAATTGTCTCTATGGATAAACTACAGCCTAAAATGCATTATCTCTTCATTTCCAGTTTAAGTTTCTTTAAGGTGAACATGTCTTGATGATTCTTGATACTTATAAAGCAAATTTAGTGGAAAATACATCTGAATTGTATTTACCTTCCCAAACTCTTAGTCTTTTATCTCCACATTGGATATGTCAGAAAATTATCCAGCTTCTCAACTTTATAGATCATTTCTAAAATCTCAACTAAGTTTGCAAAGAATCAATGTTCTCTTTCTTTTCACACTTATATTTAATGGTTTTACATTTAATGGAATTCTTATTTGAACTAAATAATACAGTAACAGTATGCTGATAAAATTATTTATTGGGAATAGATATGACTATTGGTATGTAACAACCAAAATGTGAGTAGAAGTGTGAATTATAATAGAGAGCAATGTTTGCTTTGGCAGCACATATACTATAATAGAGAGTATTCTAATTCCCATCGGTGTTTTAACTTTATATTTTCAGCTAGTAGTTTAAAGAGTGAATTTAATATTCAGTTAACAGGGCAAAAACATTTAAGTGGAGGCCAGGTAAGAAATGTATTTTGCAAAATAGAATAAGGAAAAAAATTTAATATAGTGTTAATACATACAAAGGTACAATGTTAAGAACTAAAAAATTGGAGAGGGAATTCACTTAGTGCAAATTATATATTAAGAAGATTCTTATATTGACTTAAAGTATAAGAAATTTTAAGAGCTGACTAACTCAATAAAAACTTGGACACACACACATCACAGATTGTAACAAACTTCCATTTAATATATAGTAATAAGACATTGAAAGATAAAACCATTACTGCATTGCTCTATTTCTTAAACTTTGGAGCTCTAAAGTTCTGTTATTTTTTCCACAGTTTTTGTTATCTTACACCCTTAAATATATTACCAGAAGATTCCTTAAAAAGCGGTTTTTATTTTAATTATAGCTACAATTTAGAGATTAGGTAAAATGTGAAATCTGTACTAATTATGCTGTCTATGATTAAAAGGAAATATTTTTAAAAAATCAATAATCCACCTAAACAGTGTAGAAATACAAAAGTTAACTGACATGATGATGGGTGTAGGAAGAAATCTAAGAGCTATGCAATGAAAGAGAGAGAATAAAGCTAAAGGCAAAGTAGCAAGCAGCATCAAAACTTATCACTAAGGTATTATTACTAAAGATTCTCCTTTGAGAAGAAATAGAACTTTTATTAACAGCTAGATATCTAAAGTTTGAAAGGTATAAAGAAATGTACTAAAGGGACTAGCTTGTCTCTGGTCCAATCATTTTAGAAAAGGGAGCTTTATAATCTGAAATATACTTTGCATGTCTAATTTGAGCAATTATTTGATATAAATAATGTGATTGCAATTTTCATATAAACTGTAATATGATACATGAATGCAGTATCATATGCATTCATGCACCCAAAATGTAACCAAAGTGTTTTAAATATCTGAATAAGTCAGAGGTAGGCTGAGTCATTTTGTGAGAAGAGAATTCCACATTATTCATTTCTTCAGAAAACAAATATTAAAAATTATATATAACTTCTTGATTATGATACTCCCTTACTTATATGTCACCAAAATGTATATTATTTGTATCCAGTTTAATATAAGAACAAACTCAAAGAGCAGAAACCTGACAAATTCAGGTAATAAAAGAGTGAAGCATAAGCAAAATGTTATCCTCAAAGGAATGACAGAAATGAGTTTACCTGGAATACCATAGAGTGCAGATAAAGAACTTAAAAAAATAAATTAATGAAATTTCTATAGAGCAAAAAAAATTGCAAATATCTGAATGAAAATTACAGAATTAAAAACATAGGAACAATGCTCTAAAATTGAACCAGTGATGTTTTATTAAAAAAAAATTATTGAAAAAAATTACTTTGTGAAGATGTCACCCCAGGTGATGCTAGTGGTAGAGTCTGCCTGCCAATGTAGGAGCCATAAGTGACATGAGTTCGATCCCTGGATTGGGAAGATTCCCTGGAGATGGAAATGGAAGTCCACTCCAGTATTATTGCCTTGAAAACCCTATGGACAGAGGAGACGGGTAGGCTTCAGTCCATAGGGTCACAAAAGACTAGGTCACAATTTAAGAACTAAAAAACAGCAATACTTCTTTAGAAGTCAGATTTTACCATGTTTAAATTCAATTAAAACATTTTAGTGAATGAAACAGAACATAAAAATGTCATCAAAGCATCCGAAATATGGACCGTTAATCAAGCTATTTGAAATATTAATAATTAAAATTTTAACAATGAAAATAACTCATAATTTGAATCTCCCTTGGTATCTGACACTAACATATGCTGTCAATCCTTTCTAACAAGTCACTCCTCTTTTTGTTGTTTACCTTACTTAGTTCCGTGACTTGACCTGACTATTCAACCTTTGGTATATAACATTTCTATTGTTCTTCATGCTCCTCAAATCCTTTCTTTTTTCTTAACTGGTTTAAATTGCACTGTTCATCTTAACAATCACCCAATCAATAGCTTCTTGGACTCTTACTTCAAGCATCTTACTTTAACTGGCACAAATCTAAGCTAATTAAATAGATTCCTCTTCTTAATCCAGTTCTAGAGAAAAATTGACATCTTCTAGAAATTTATGCTTATATATAGAGAGATCTAAGTAGACCAAGAAATTAAAAGTTTGGGCATTTTTCTAGTTCCTAGATTCTTTACTCCTTTATCTGACTCTTGAGCAATACCTTATTCTCCTTCAGCCTCCAATATATATCCTCCCTGATTCCTCTCAAGTACTTGCCTTTATTCTTGATTCACTAAAAAAGTAAAAACAATAGAACACGAAAGAGTAGAATTAACCATTATTCCTATATTCTCATCATTTTAAGTCTACCAACATACCTGTACCTGCTATCCATGAGTTTTTGTCTTCTGTTAAAGCAATGAATATTCCTTATTTTAACCTAAACCTATTCCTCAATGTTGCCCTGTTGTCTGTGTTATTCCCGGAAGCTTATTCAGTACAGAATCAGTCACATTTAAAACATTTTTTGGAACCACTTTCTCCTCCAACATTTTTACTCTGCTCAACTTAGTACTAAAACCCTTCAAAAGGATAGCATTGACCAATGATTGCTCTCTCAATTTTCCTTATTCTCATTCTTTTTATCAGTGTATGCCCATCAGGGTTTCACTCCACCATGCTATCACAGAGCTCTTGTCAATGTCACTAATGACCTTCAGAAGGTAAATTTATGATAAGCCCTTAGTTTCTTGGCAGAATTTGATACTATTGACATAACTTAAAAAAAAAAAAAAAAAAAAAAACTCTTCTCTTTTTTAAATGCTGAGATGGTTACTCAATCTCCTTCAACTTCCTTTGTCTCTTTTTCTCAGATATATGTCATTATTCATAGTCAACTCTTTCTAAACCGTTATGTTCCATGACCCAATACTTTGTTCTCCTTTGTATCTAGATACCCTCTCTAAATGATATCATTTGGCTTTGTAGCATTCAATGAACTCTCTGTATAAATGAATCTTGAATTTTTAACTCCAGCTCAGACTTCTCCCCTGAACTCATAATGCATATGTTGGGTTGACCAAAAATTTGTTTGGATTTTTCATTTTATGGAAAAACCAGAATGAACTTTTTGGCAAGCTCAATATTGAAACCTCTACTCAACATTTTATGTAGAGTTTGTATTAGTTAGAATAAAGGCCAAATTTTTACATAAGGATAACTTAAAATGCACTTTTGTAAGTATATAAAAGTTTATTGTTGCCCACAATGCAGTCTAAAGATAAACAATGGACAGTGACCCAAAAGGTCAAATAGGGACCTTTTTCCTTCAAAATTATCTGGTGTGTCATCACTATATGCATAGTCAAACCTGTGGTTCTGCCCTGTATAACTTTCAGCATACAAGTTATAAAAATGGGAATGACTTTAAGGAGCAAGAGAATTTGAAAACAAACAAAAAATCTACTTCTGCTTCACTGACTATGCTAAAGCCTTTGACTGTGTGGATCCTAAGAAACTGGAAAATTCTTAAAGAGATAGGATATGAGACCACCGTATCTGCCTCCTGAGAAACATGTATGCAGGTCAAGAAGCAACAGCTAGAACTGGACATGGAACAACAGACTGGTTCCAAATTGGGAAAAGAGTACATCAAGGCTGTATATTGTCAATTGTCACCCTGCTTATTTAACTTATATGCAGAATATATGATGTGAAATGCTAGGATGTATGAAGCACAAGCTGGAATCAAGATTTCCAGGAGAAATATCAACAGCCTCAGATTTGCAGATGATATGATTCTAATGACGGAAAGCTAAAAGGAACTAAAGATCCTCTTAATGAGGGTGAAAGAAGAGAGTGAAAAAGCTGGCTTAAAACTCAACATTCAAAAACCTAAGATCATGCCATGCAATCCCATCACTTCATGGCAAATAGATGGGGTAAAAGTGGAAACAGTAACAGACTTTATTTTCTTGCCCTCCAAAATCACTGTGGATGGTGACTGCAGCCATGAAATTAAAAGACACTCTCCTTGTAAATAAAGCTATGACAAACCTAGACAGCATATTAAGAAGCAAAGACATCACTCTGTCGGCAAAGGTCTATATAGTCAAAGCTATGCTTTTTTCAATAGTCATGTATGGATGTGAGAGTTGGACTATAAAGAAAGCTGAGTGCCAAAGAATTTATGCTTTCAAGTTGTGGTGCTGGAGAAGACCCTTGAAAGCCGTTGAGAGGCAAGGAGACCAAACCAGTCAATCCTAAAGGCGGTCAACCCTAAATATTCATTGGAAGGACTGATGCTGAAGCCGAAGCTCCATTACTCTGGCCACCTGATTTAAAGAGCCAACTTTCTGGAAAAGACCCTAATCAGGGAAAGATTGAGGGCAAAAGGAGAAGGAGGCAACAGAGGATTAGGTGTTAGATGGCATCACCGACTTAATGGACATGAGTTTGAGCAAATTCCAGGAGATGGCTAAGGGCAAAGAATCCTGGCATGCTGCAGTTCATGGGGTCGCAGAGTCAGACTTGAGTTAGTGACTGAACAACAATGAGAATATTTGTGTCTTAATAAACAGGTTAGAAGTCATATAAACCATTTCTTCATATTTTTTTTTTAGTTGTATAACATCACATATATTGCGAAGAGATTGGGAAATTAGCTAAAATATGTGTTTCAGGAATTCTGCTACCTAATAATGAAAAAAAGGGAAAATATTAGTCCCCCCCACCTTAACTGATCTTTTGCTATCCCATGGGCTGTAGCCCACAAGGCTCCTCTGTTCATGGAATTTTCCTGGCAAGAATACTGGAGTGAGTTGCTATTTTCTGCTCCAGGGGATATTCCTGATCCAGGGATCAAACCTGGGTTTCCTACATTGCAGGCAGATTCTTTACCATCTGAGCCATCAGCAATAGTATTAGTTAAATTGAATAAAAACTCCCACTGACAACAGATGAAAAAGATTTTTAAAATATCTAAGAAAAGGAATAAAAAAGTTAACAAGACAGTAAAGAATATGACAACAGGTTTTAGGAAGAATATATAGGCTCATAAAGGTGAATTTGCAGCATTGAGTCTATATTTCTTATACAGACATCTTAAAATTCCAGAATAAGGTGACCAGCAGCTAAGAAGCTGTTTGAAACTTTTGAGAGTCTTCTAGGAATAAGAGTAATACAATTAATTGGAGCCCAGTAATTGCAAATGTGGCAAATTATGAAAGTCTCCATGTCTAGTAGAGAACTTAAGAGTTAGAAACAATATCAGGGGCAAAAGCAAAAGTAGACAAGTTCATGGAGAGATTGATACATCTTTTCAGTTAACTTCAATCCTGAAACTGCTTTCAGGTGATGTTGAATGCCAATGCTTAAGGAGCTTTCAATATAAAAATATAAATTCTCAAAATAAAAATGTCATAAAACCTCAGATTTTATATATAAATTTAGCATCATGTCTGATAAGAATCAAGTCTGGTCCAAGAAGCAAAAGATCATATGAATAAAAAACAGAGAGATTTTACAGATAAAAAGAGATTCAGAGACAGAGGCTTTAGTAAATACTATTAATATGTCCAAGGATATAAAAGCCTGAGGAAGTTGACAGAGAACTAAAATCTATGAAAGAGTAAATCAAAATTATGGAACTGAAGAAATAAGAATTCAGTGAACATGTTTGATAGCCAGTTAAAGCTAACAGAAGATAATACTGGTGAACCATAAAACAATCAGAAGGGAATAATCATAAAATCTTGAAACACAAAAAATGAAAAATATAAATTGGAATATGGTTAGTGGAAAATATTTGAATCACAGACTCAGAGAATATGTGAACTAAAAGAAATATAAGAGAATAAAACAGTTCAAAAGATATTATTTGAGAATTGTTTTAAAAAATATGAAAAACATAAAGTCATAAATTTATACATAATAAAGAAATTAAGAAAATAAAGTCAGAACTAGAAAATCACCTGAATAAAGAATAAAGCAAAAATAGCCTATATCATGTTTATTTTCAAAAATTATACATGAAGGAAGGGTAGACAGGAATTGAGATTAAATAAAGACAAATTGGAAATTCTGGGGGCAAACTGGAACTCACCCTGGTCTCCTACCACACCAAATTTCCAACTTTGACAATATCAATATCAGGAGATATTGATAACCTTCATCATGGAGCTAAAAGTTCACTGGGCAAAAAAGTAAGACTTGTTCTATGCCATAGTGCTCATTTTCACCTTGGGTTAATATCCAAATACTAGAGATGGCATTGACTATTGCTCAGTTTTGAATTCATATATACCATTTATATTTTCTCTAATGTTACTTAACCCAGACTCATCCTCTTCCTTTTTTCCCACACTAAGTTTGAATATCAAAGCATTCTTGGTTTTTAGTAAAATTTATTGAAGATGAGTGCCAAAGATTTTATGCCTTATAACTGTGGTGTTGGAGAAGACTCTTGAGAGTCTCTTGGAAAGCAAGGAGATCAAAGCAGTCAGTCCTAAAAGAAGTCAACCCTGAATGTTCATTGGAAGGACTTATGCTGAAGTTGAAGCTCCAACAGTTTGACCACCTGACGTGAAGAGCCAGCACATTGGAAAAGACCCTGATGCTGGGAAAGATTGAGGGAAAGAGGAGAAGAGGGCAACAGAGATGAGACAGTTGGATGGCATAACTGACTCAATGGACTTGAATTTGAGCAAACTCTGGGAGATAGTGAAGGACAGGGAAACCTGGCGTGATGCAGTCCATGGGGTTGCAAAGAGTTGGACTTGACTTAGCTACTGAAAAACAAACAGCAAACTGAAGATGAGAACAGTATATTGAGAGCAAATATGTGGAAGAGATAGGTTTAGAGACATAAGCTCTTACACTTAATTTTAAAAGAATGAGATTAAATGATACAACCTACCTGGAAACAGATGTTAGCAAATTAATATAAGTTAGAAAATAAAAGGTGTAGGGATCAAACCCAGGTCTCCTGTACTATAGGCAGGGTCTTTTTTTTTTTTAATTTTTTTAATTTTTTTTTTAATTTGTGGTGGATTTTGTCATACATTGAATGAATCAGCCATGGGTTTACATGTGTTCCCCATCCCAATCCCCCCTCCCACCTCCCTCTCCACCCGTTCCCTCTAGGTTTTCTCAGTGCACCAGGTCCGAGTGCTTGTCTCATGCATCCAACCTGGGCTGGTGATCTGTTTCACCCTAGATAATATACATGTTTCAATGCTGTTCTCTTGAAACATCCCACCCTCGCCTTCTCCCACAGAGTCTAAAAGACTGTTCTATAAATCTGTGTCTTTTTCTTTTCTGTTCTGCATATAGGGTTATCATTAACATCTTTCTAAATTCCATATATATGTGTTAGTATATTGTAATGGTCTTTATCTTTCTGGCTTACTTCATTCTGTATAATGGGCTCCAGTTTCATCCATCTCATTAGAACTGATTCAAATGAATTCTTTTTAAAGTTGAAATAGGATTGATAAATCTAGGGCTCAGTATATACTGTGATAAAAATACTGTTAAACATGAAGTTATTTTGACTGATGTATTGAACTAAACTACACATAAAGAGTGATAAATAGGTATGAAAAAGTAGAATTAATTTAAAATCTACACTGATATCAGTCAAACCCCAAACTGTTCTCTCTCTTCTACATATAGTACAACTATATATTTTTCTCCAAGCTAAAACATTTTAAAAAATTCATTTGTGCATGAGAAAAGCCGACACTGGGCTGAAAACCAGGGGCTCCCTACTGTTAAGAATAATTTCCTATCTCATTACTTGAAAGAGATTTCAGAACAAGGTTAAGGCAAGAGTGAGGCAATGAAGCACCTAAGGTGCAAGATTTAATAAGATAATCACTCTCAGGTTCACACAAGTGCAACTTTCTTGTGATTAATATTTACATGTTACTTTTTAGTTCCTTTTATTTACATACCATATGCTTGAGTTTTGTGTATTCACTATTACTGTCTCTCCTTTTTAATTGGAGTATTTAGTATGTAATTAGTAACTGATGATTGGATTTAATTTACAATTGCTCTTTTATGTCTTGTTTTATTGTCCTTTCCCTCCTTCGTTTGACTAATAGAATATTTTAAAATATCTGATATATAGTCATATACTGTTAAAAATCAGACAGGTATTTTCTGGGTACTTAGCAAGGGAAATATCAACAAAATATGGTCGCTACAATTGTGAAGTTTTCAACAATATCATCATTGTAATTCATAGAGTGGTATGCCACAAGGGGAGTCATGTTTGCATGGAAGGAGTGAAAGGTAAGAAAGGCAAAACATCACCAAGAACAACAAAAAACATTACAGAGGGATGTCTGAAGGTGATCATAGATGGCCTCAGGCTGCAGTGGCTTGGAGTGGGGCTTGGATTACCAGCTAGAGATTGGGCTGGATTGAGGTGGTAAAAGCACCAGATCCTAGCTACAAGAGCAGTGGTCAGTGCCAAGGGCCTCAGCTTTGCATAAAAGAATTCCCACAAAGATGGAAAGTAGTGAAACAAATTAAGTACTTATTAAAAGGAAAAAAGAGTACAATACCTGTGGATAGACACACAGGCAGACTTAGAGAGCTGCAACCTTGTAGCAGTTTGAATTACTTTCATGGAGTATTTCATATGGGCTTCCTTTGGCCAGTCATTCTGAATTGCCTGGTACACAGTCCATATTTGGTATATCTCAGATTAGAAATGGCTTCCCTGTTAACTCAGCTGGTAAAGAATCTGCCTGCAATGTGGGAGAGCTGAGCTCAATTCCTGAGTTGGGAAGATACCCTGGAGGAGGGCATGGCAACCCACTCCAGTATTCTTGTCTGGAGAATCTCCATGGACAGAGGAACCTGGCAGGCTATAGTTCATGGAGTTGAAAAGAGTCAGCCATGACTGAGTGACTAAACACAGCGCAGGTTAAAAAGCAGAGACATTACTTTGCTGAAAAAGGTCTGGATAGTCAAAGCTATGTTTTTTCCAGTATTCCTGTATGGATCTGAGAGTTGGACCATAAAGAAGGCTGAGCACAGAAAAATTGATGCTTTTGAGCTGTGGTGTAGGAGAAGACTCTTGAAAGTCCCCTCTAATGCAGAGAGATCAAACCTATCAATCCTAAAGGAAATCAACCCTGAATAGTCATTGGAAGGATTGAAGCTGAAGCTGAAGCTCCAAGACTTAAGCCACCTGATCCAAAGAGCCAACTCATTGGAAAAGACCCTGATGCTGGGAAAGATTGAAGTCGGGAGGAGAAGGGGATGACAGAAGATGAGAGGTTTAATGGCATCATTGACTCAATGGACATGAATTTGAGCAAGCTTTGGGAGTTGGTGAAGGACAGAGAAGCCTGGTGTGCTGCAGTCCACGGGGTCGCAAAGAGTGAGACACAACTGAGCGACTGAAGATTAACAAATATTCCTCCCATGTGTGCATGTGCATCTCTTAGCCAAGATGGATTAATCAAAAAAGCTTCTGGGTAGACCACTCTTTGGCATAACTTCCCCTTTTGCCTCCAAGGAGCCTTTATGCACATGTGTGGTCGGGTAGTTCTCCTGACTTCAGAATGAGAAATATGTGCTCTGAAAAGAGTCCATCTTCCTCACCTTAATTGCCCTGCTATTGTTTGTTGTCTTGGAGTTTTGGTCAATAGAGAATGAATCTTCAATTGCTTTACCCTGGAGGGGAGCCCATCTGCCTCCTGCCTCAAAGGGAATCTTGAAGTTTGAATGAAAATAGTTAGAAAAATGTTCCCTAACAACCAACATGAATAAGCATTGTTCATTTTTTGTCCTTTATGCTTTCAGAGGATGTTTATTCTGAATTACATTGAGTGGCTTTATATTTTCTGATCTCAAGCACACGACTCTTGCACCTTTGAATTTATCATTTGGTCAATTTCTTATACTTTCTACGTATTAAATTCAAATCCATCATTCTTTTTTCTTTTTATTATTTTTGGAATTTTGTGCCCATTTGGGCTTATTTTTTATAGTTTTATTGACAGCAAAATTGAGCAGAAGATACAGGGCTTTTCCAAGTGCCCTATGCCTCCACATATGCATAACTTCCTGCATGATCAACAGCCTCTACCAGAGTGGTACATTTCTTGCAATTCATGAACCTATAGCAGCATATCATAATCATCCCAGGTTCATAGTTTATATCAGTATTCATTAACTGTATTGTACATTCTATAGGTTTGGACAGATTTATAATATGTATCCACCATTATAATAGCATATGAAGTAATTTCCTTACTCTCATTTAGAAATCTATATTTGGCAATTATCAATGCTTTTTTCTTAATTTATACCCTTTGTACTCGCCATTCCTTCTTCCTAAAATATTCTTTTCCTAGATCCAGACATTAAGGTCTCAGTTCAAATGTGAATATAAGCTGTGAATTTAAATATTCTTTAAGCCAGCCACTTTTTGCTCAAATTACCTTCCATGTATATGTTACTATTCAATATCCTTGTCTTTGGTTTGTGTCTTTACTATCTCTGTAACCCCCCCTCTAAGCGCATGCACACACACACACACACACACACTTGCTCCATAATAGCAAGTACATTGCATGAATTGTTCATTGTACCTACTCAGACCTGAGATCCCTGAGGCTCCCCAGGATCTGAAAGAATGCTTCTATTCAATTATATATATTGAGTTCAAAAACTTGACTTAAATTTTCTGAACTTTATCCATTGGGAATCAGTCTAAAAACTAAAATTTGGCTTGCATTTGCTGAGTTCCAAACCAAATTTTCAATATTTTTTTATGTAAATACAATTACTGTATTAATATTTTCTGAGTGTTTATGCTATACATGACACTGTCCCTGAGTTCTAGCAAGCATATATAGTACATCCTAGTCTTACATCTACATAACCACTTTTGAAAAAGTTTGCACTATAATGACATTTTAAAAACAAAGCAGAATTATTTGAGTATATTTGTATATAAGAAAATACTTATCAGGAACAGTATAAGATACTTCTTCACAGTTCCACACAAATGTTGTTTCCTGTCATTATAATATATTTACATGAATTTTAGCTTCATAAAGATTACAGTGATGAAGAGAGATTGTCACAGGACATTTTGGAAGGATTTACCCTCATCATCACTGGGAAGATACTGCATAGGTTAAAACACAAGGAACCAATGTACTCCTTAATATAATTTCTTAAAAAGTATCTTTTGAAAGTTAAGAAAGATTAACAAAAAATTTAATTAAGTTATGTAGGTTTGTGGACTACCATTAAAACACACACACACACACACACACACATAATTTTTCTCACTGGGCAGGTATTTTTGTATTTCTCATAACTTAAATACAAGATCACTTCTAAAGCCCCAAACATTTTCATTGCAAGACTAAAGAGATGTTTCTAATGGCACATTAATTAGAAAGCATTCACCTAACTTGAACTTGAAAGTAAAATATATTTCTTCAGAGAACACAAATTTTTAAAGTATATAGTTTTCTCATTCATGACTATGAAGCACTGAAATCAATTTAGAACTGTTTAATGAAATATTTTATGTTTCCCAAAATCAACTTGAAAAAAAAATGAGAAATTCAAGAATATCTCCATGGTTCAATTTAAAAATCTGAGTACACACTTTTAAAGATTTATCTAAGATATAAGTCTTATTCCAAAATCACAGTTCTAACTAACTGCCCAGATATTAAATGCTGCTTATATTTGTAATAATTAAAAACTATAAGTAAACATTACATCTTATCACCTATTGAATGGATGAACCAATTATTTTAAATGTCCATATACTGAAATGATACTCAGCAAGGAAAAGAAACAGACAAGTGATATAGGCAACAATATAAAAGAATATCAGCTCCTTTGTACCCCTGATGGAAACCAATAGGATCCACACTAGCTGACTGCATTTAAATCTATCTCTAGAAAATGAAATTATTATCTGTAGCAATACAAAGCAGATCAGACAAGCTTGGCCCTGAGATTTGGGAGTAGGAATTTATTGGAATTGGGCATGAGAAAACTTTTGCGGGTAACAGAAATATACAGAATCTTTTCTTGAGAGTGCAATTATATGTATACGTGCATTTTTCAGAACTAACTCAACTCTAAAATTAAAGTTGTACTTTTTACTGTATATAAATAAAAAAGTTGATTTTAAAAGCATAATAACATACTATACACACACCAAAATAGCTAGTTAGATAGGATTAAAATACCAAACAAATGAGATTCCTGGAGACTGATGATGAGAGTATAAGCTGTAGTACAGTCACTGCAGAACTATCTGACTGTGTCTAAAGAAGCTGACTGACTATGACTTAAAATTTGTATTCCTAAAAACGATTAAGTTAATATATTCACCAAAGGACATGAAAAAGGATGCTTATTACACCAATAATTTGCCAAAATCTAGATACGTAGATCAAATCTACTTGAACTTTGAATACATAAATGCATTGTGATATAGTCAAAGAAATGTAATATCATATTACAGTTAGAATAAATGAACTACAACACAACCCAACAAAATATAAGAATATCACAAACATTAGGGACTGATAAAAGTCAGAAACAAGGCAGTAAATAGCATATATTCAACTTATATAAAGCTCAGAAGTAGTTTAAATTATCGTTAAGCACAGTAGAGAGCTAGTAGGGAGCTACTAACTAAAGGCAGTCACAGGAGCAGTTTGTGGCTTTTGAGTGGAATTAAATAGCACATTCATTTTGTGATTATTCATAGAGATATATATTTACTAACTATACACTTTGAGTATGTTATACTTAATACTTCAATAAAAGTTTGCATAAAACAGTTCACAGTGCTTCAAATATTCAAAGCAAAGTAAGTCACTTTACACCACTTAGATTAGAAAGATGATCTAATATTCCTAAGTCCACATTTTAGTGGACTTTATTTTCCAAAGTATTTGTAGAAAAAAGTGAGTAAATGTCACTCCAGAAAAATCATTTCATTTTTTATTATTTGGGGACATGCTAAGTTAAACTTATATTTGTTTATTTACTGCAGAATTTTAAAAGGTTTAACTTTAATATCCATAGGCTTCCCATGTGGTGCAGTGGTAAAAAATCTGTCTTCCAATGTAGGAAATGGGTCCTATCCCTGAGTCGGGAAGATGCCCTGGAGTAGGAAATGACAGCCTGCTCCAGTATTCTTGCCTGGAAAATTCTTTGGACAGAGGATCCTGGTGGGCTACAGTCCATGGGGTTGCAGAGAGTTGGACATGACTGAGTGAGTGAGCACAGAACACATTTAGATATTAAATAGGAAATGCATTTATTCATGAAAAATATTATTTTCTAAAGAAAGTAATCTGTTTTGATGATCTGTCCATTGGTGTGAGTGGGGTGTTACGTCTCCTACTATTGTGTTACTGTCAATTTCTCGTTTTATGTCTGTTATGTGTTTGTCTTATGTACTGAGGCGCTTCTATGTTGGGTGCATAGATATTTACAACTGTTTTATCTTCCTCTTGGATTGATCCCTTGATCATTATGTAGTGTCCTTCTTTATCTTTTGTAATCTTCTTTATTTAAGGTCGATTTTGTCTGATATGGTGATTGCTACTCCAGCTTTCTTTTGCTTCCCATTTGCATGGAATATATTTCCCATCCTCTCACTTTCAGTCTGTATGTGTCTTTATGTCTGAAGTGGGTTTCTTGTAGATAGCATATATATGGGTCTTGTTTTTGTTTCCATTCAGCCAGTCTGTGTCATTTGGTTTTAGCATTTAATTTACATTTAAAGTATTTATTGATATATATGTTCCTATTGCCATTTCTTAAGTGTTTGGGCTTGATTTTGTAGATTTTTTTTTTCTTGTATTTCTTGACTATATAAGTCCCTGTAACACTTGTTGCAAAGCTGGTTTGGTGGTACTGAATTCTTTTAACTTTTGCTTGTCTGAAAAGCTTTTTATTTCTGCATCAATTTTGAATGAGATCCTTGCCAGGTACAATAATCTTGGTTGTAGATTCTTCCCTTTTAGTACTTTAAATATATTCTGCCATTCCCTTCTGGACTGAAGAGTTTCTGCTGAAAGATCAGCTGTTAATTAAGCAAATGGGGTTACCCTTGAATGTTACTGTTGCTTTCCCATGCTGCTTTTAATATTCTTTCTTTGTGTTTAGTTTTTGTTAGTTTGATTTTTATGTGTTCTGGCATGTTTCTCCTTGGGTTTATCCTACATGGGACTCTTTGTGCATCTTGGACTTGATTGACTATTTCTTTTTCCACGTTGGGGAATTTTCAACTCTAATCTCTTCAAAATTTTTCTGATACCCTTTTCTCCTCTTCTTCTGGGACCCCTATAATTCAAATGTTGGTGCATTTGATATTGTCCCAGAGGTCTCTGAGACTATCATCAGTTCTTTTCATTCTTTTTATTTTATTCTGCTCTTCAGAAGTTATTTCCACTATTGTGTCCTCCAGCTCACTGATTCATTCTTCTACTTCAGATATTTTGTTATTGATTTCTTCCAGATAGCTCAGTTGGTAAAGAATCTGCCTGCAATGCAGGAGACCCAGAAAGGATCTGGGTCAGGAAGATCCCCTGGAGAAGGAAATGGCAATCCACTCCAGTATTCTTGCCTGGAAAATCCCATGGACAAAGGAGCCTGGTGGGCTACAGTTCATGGGGTCGCAAGTGTCAGACACAACTTAGTGACTAAACCATCACCAGAGTATTTTTAATTTCAGTAAGTGTGTGGTTTGTTTCTGCATTTTTATTCTTTAATTCTTCTAGGTCATTGTTAATTGGTTCTTGAATTTTCTCTATTTTATTCAAGGTTTTTGATAATCTTTACTATCATTATTCTGAATTCTTTTTCAGGTAGCTTGCCTATATCCTCTCTTTTATTTGGACTTCTGTGTTTCTTATTTGTTCCTTCATTTGTATAGTATTTCTCTGCCTTTTCATTATTATTATTATTAACTTATTGTGTTTGAGGTCTCCTTTTCCCAGGTTTCAAGATTGAATTATTTCTTCCTTTTGGTTTCAGCCCTCATAAGTTTGGTCCAGTGGTTCGTGTATATGGTGAGATTTGTGCTGAGTTTTTTTGTTTGCTTGTTTTCCCTCTGATGGGCAAGGCTGAGTGAGGTGGCAATTCTGTCTGCTGATGATTGGGTTTATATTTCTGTTTTGTTTGCTGTTTTCACTTACCCTAACTCCATAGGGTGAGTTCTCTGGTAGTCTAGGGTCTTAGAGTCAGTGTTCCCTCTCCAGAGGCTCAGGGCTTGATCTCAGAAACTTCAAAGTACTTTGGTAACTTAGGTTCCTGAGATGTCCTCTAAGTTAGTATAGAACAACTTTTATCCTGCAGTCCAAAGGACAGACACTAAGCTGACTTCTTGGGGAGCTTCAGCTCCAGGAAAGAGCTGGACACTTACCACCTTGGGAGGTTGATGTGCAGGGGAATCCTCTCTTAGTCTTTCTAACCCCCCCACCCCCCCACCTGTCAGCTATAGCGTTGAATTTTCTTTGTCAGTCTCCTGACCTCTTAAATGGATATGACACACAGAAGGGACATGAGACCTCAGAGGGCAAAACACACTGTATATAAGTTAAAACAAAAGGGGCTAAATTTTTCTTTTAAAAAGAATAAGGAATAAAAAAAATGGACACTTCCCTTAGAGTTCTTAAAAATAGTTCAAAGAACAAAAATGCTAGTCATCTATATTAATATTTGAAGGCAGAGACATCACTTTGCCAACAAAGTTTCATCTAGTCAAGGCTATGGATTTTCCAGTAGTCTGTATGGATGTGAGAGTTGGAATATAAAGAAAACTGAGCACTAAAGAACTGATGCTTTTGAATTATGGTGTAGCCTGGCAGGCTACAGTCCATGGGGTTGCAAAGGCATGGACATGACTGAGCTACTAAGCAGAAAAATTAACACTAAAATAATCTTTAATAACATCAAAATAATTAAATTTAGCATGAATAAATTTAACAAAAGATACGTACATGTATGCTGAAAAATACAAAACATTGCTGAACAAAATTAAAGATCTAAATAAGTGGAAAGATATATTTTATTCATGGAGTAGGAAACTTAATATTACTTAAATGAAAATATTCCTCTTAAAAAAAAACAGTTTATATGTTATATTTGAAAGTGTGAAAAAATAAGAGTATATATTTCTTGGCTTTCCTAACTATCAGAGAAATATAATTTATCCAGTGATTCTGTTAAGTAGGAATAGTATCTCACAGCTTTCTCTTTACAAACTCAATTTAAACACTTTTTTTTAAAGAAGTGCTGAGACTACTGTTTTCTTTTCTATTTTGTAGCTTGGTAAACAAAATCATAAACTTACCTTAGAGCTTCAGCTACAATAGATATTTTTGAATGAGTCAAATCATTTAATACATATGGAGTATTTCTCCATACTGCTGGTACTTTTTATTTTTATTTTTAATGTAAAATTTATGGAAGTGCAGCTTCTATGAAAAATAGTATGCAAGTTCCTCAAAATATTAAAAATAGGACTACCATACAATCCAGCATAAATCATCATCATTGTTTCATACACTTGTCCTACTGAGTTTTTTATCCCAATTATTTCTATTTTCCAAGTGCTATCAATTCTTTCTTTTACTTATTCATTTGTGCTTCTTTGTTACTGTTATATGCTGAGTCTTTGACCATTTCAGAGACTTGATAGATATTTTATATTCAAAAGACAGTTATGTGTATTAATAGAACCAGTAAGAAATATGTGATAAAGGGGAAAGTGCCAGAGATGAGCAGCAGAAAAGGCATAGGTTTTGAATTTACATACATGTCAGATTAAACTCTTTTTTCAATCCTTCTATTCCACATTTGCAAAACAGAAAATTATTTATATCATTCATGGATTTATGAAAATCAAATGAAATGATATACAAAAATAACTGACAAATGAGTATACCATGCTTAGTAAATCTGGTAATGAGCAGCACAATAAGAATTACAATACCAGTGAGATACAATGTGATATACCCATAATTCCAGTACTTACATATGACATCTTAGTATTTTCATTTCTATTATTTTCTACTTTTTTTTCTTTGTCTCAAAGAGAATTCTGCAAGTAAATATATTCTTCACTTAAAGTTTTAAGTATAGGCTCAAGATTTTGTTAATACTCAAGATATGTGCTATAAAATCTTGTTGAAAATGAAGATTTCTAATCTTGAAAATAAAAGAGGAAATATTTTTATGAAATGTTTTATTTTGATAGGAAAAGCACAAGAATGCCTGTTTTGTGCAATATGTAGTTTTAACTATCACTTGCAAAAGTTTTCCTAATGCAAAAACTTGCATTACTATTTTTTTAGTATTTTGAATATATTTCAAATATTATTCATCTGTATTTTTTTAGTGAATATGCTGTTAATGGCTTTTGCCCAAAAGTTTTTTTTTCTAATTCATTTGTATCTTTCTATTATATTAAGAATATCATAAAATAGACCTTATATCTTAATTTGATTTAAATTATTTTTTTAGTTTATTGGATGTATTTCAATTATATTTTCAATATTTAGAAGCTTAAGTTATTTGCAGTTGCATCTATTCATAGCTGTTATTATACTTTCTTATATATCCTATGGCATTTAAATGCCCAAAGCTTATACCAGTTCAAAAAACTTTTAGGCTTTCTAAAATTTAACTTTACAATTTACCTTAAATGTGTACTATGAAAAAAGGACCTGATTTGTTTACTTTTTCTTTAAAAACATTTTTGTCAATGTTGATGCATTGTATGTCAGATGTCCTTCCTTTTATTACAGTTTTCTGTAATGATTTTAAATTTTATTTTCTATTACAGTTAAATGTTTAATCATATAATTTATTTTAATTGTTGTAATAAGGTGAGGACCTATTTTTGTTACCTTTATAATTATTTTTCCACATCACCTTTGCTTTTCATCCTTTTTATCGCAATCATATATGGAAAATGATACAGACTTTGATGCATTTTATATGCACTTTTTAAGTTTTCAGTATTCATAAATTGTAACAGTAATGATTAAAATAACTATGCAGTATGGGGTAATAGCAGTTTCACCTACTTCAACTATGAAGTTAATTAGACTCCCTATAAATTATATGACCAGTATACTAATCAGAAAAGCTCAAAATGTAGAAGACACTTTTGACTTATCCTTTTGCTCATTATCTTCATTTCATACAGTTTAAAAAATTTTAAGCTCATCATAAGGAATATTTTTCAAACTGATCTATAAATTCTATCAATCTTCTTTGTCACCTCTGATTTAAATTTCCTTATTATGTCTTACCAAAAGAGGGATAATATAACTTCTTACTCTTTTCCTGATATATTTTCGCTCCTTATCCCCAGATTTCTGATTCTATGCTTTTTTCATAGAAATGTATGTACAGTACTGCACTGCTCATTGACTTTATTTGAAACTTTAAAATTTGAACCATACCCACCTCAAACCCCATTACCAGATGGCTACATACTATTGATCCAGTTTTAACTTCCATTGTGCCCTAGGTCAGACTGATATTTTCTCTTTGATCCTGATGGTTTTAAAACTTTTATACCTTTCCATTTTCCTTTTCTATTAAATCCTTTTCCAAATACTTCTTATCTTTTTAATCTCAGTATATCATCTCCTAAAATTTTTCTTAACTCAACTATAACAATCTCTTTTAGGTTCCTCCATGGCATATATTTTTAAAAAAATTTATTGTAGCACTATTACTTCAACTTGTATATGGACACTTGATATTTTCTTTTCACTTATTACCAATTGCCAGTAATT
Source organism: Hydropotes inermis (assembly GCA_020226075.1). Classification (NCBI taxonomy): domain Eukaryota; kingdom Metazoa; phylum Chordata; class Mammalia; order Artiodactyla; family Cervidae; genus Hydropotes; species Hydropotes inermis. Next base: position 23,283,805 of record CM035295.1, read on the forward strand.
TAGGTAAAAGGCTAAACATTAATTTTTTATACTAAAATGTCTTTATAATTCCAATTATAATAAGTTCAGTAAAAGATGAATATCTAATGCATTGTTGTTATTATTGTTCAGTGACCCAGTCATGTCAGACTCTTTGTGACCCCATAGACTGCACCATGCCAGGCCTTCCAGTCCCTCATCATCTCTCAAAGTTTGCCCACATTCATGTCCCTTGCATCAGTGATCTAAAGTATATGCATTCCAAAATCATATTATTCTTCAAGTTTAATTGGAATCTTTATTTTTCCTATAAAAACAAAATTTTGAAAATTCCCTTTAACTTCTCAGTGTTCTAATTTTAGCAAAAAATCAAATAAATAAAATAGTATTTCTAATTATTATAAAATTTTAGAATTCCTAACAATAATGCAGCAAACATGTTTATACAAATACAAAGTAAATAGTATGTTAAAATATTGATAGGTTCTAATAAATATTTAATAAAATATGTAGTCTATCTGAGAATTATTTGGATTCATAGTATAAAAGTTATGTGCAGATTTTCAGTATAAAGAGAAAAATATCTGACTGTTTAACAAAGCCATGTCTATAAGGAAAATGAAGAGAGTAATTAAAGAAGAACAATAGACTTTTAAAGTTATGTCAGGGGACAGGAGAGATAAATCATCAGAGCATAGAGGATTTTTAGGTTAGTGAAAATACTCTATATGACATTATAATGATAGACATATGTCTTTATACATTTGTCCAAGTCCATAGAGTGTACAACATCAAGAGTGAACTCTGAGGTAAAATATGGACTTTGAGTAATTATATCATGTCCAAGTAAGTTCATCCTTGCTAAAAAAAAAAAAAAGTCTACTAATATTTGTGAGTGATGCTGACTCTTGGGGAGATCATGCATGTGCAGAGGCAAGGAGTACATGGGAAATTTCTGTCCTTCCCTCTCAATTTCGTTGCAAACCTAAAACGGCTCTAAGAAATTTATTTAATGAAAAAAAAAAGTGTGTTGAAATAAAGCATTTCAAAAGATAAATAGCTCCCAAGCACGCTCTCTCTCTCTCTCTCTCTTTTTCTTTTTTAAATTGAAGAACAATTGCTTTACAGAACTTTGTTGTTTTTGTTTTTTCAAACCTCAATGTGAATCAGCCATAGTTATACATATCTCCCTCCAACCTTCTTGAATTTCCCTCCCATCTCCCTTCCCGTCCCACCCCTCTAGGTTACAGAGCTCCTATTTGAGTTTCCTGAGACATACAGTAAATTCCCCTTGACTATTTATTTTACATATGGTAATGTAAATTTCCATGTTACTCTTTCCATACATCTCACCCTTTCCTCCCTCCTCCCCGTGTCCATGAGTCTATTCTCTAGGTCTGTTTCTCCACTGCTACCTTGAGAATAAATTCTTCAGTACCAGTTTTCTAGGTTCCATACATACGTTAGTATCCAATATTTATCTTTCTCTTTCTGACTTACTTCACTCTGTATAACAGGGTCTATGTTCATCCACCTCATTAGAACTGACTCAAAGGCATTCCTTTTTATGGCTGAAAAATATTCCACTGTGTATATGTACCACAATTTCTTTATCCATTCATCTGTTGATGGACATCTAGGTTGCTTCCATGTTTTAGCTATTGTAAATAGTTCTGCAGTGAACAATAGGATACATGTGTCTCTTTCAATTTGGTTTCCTCCGAGTTTATGCCTAGGAGTGGGATTGCTGGGTCATATGGTGGTTTGGGGAAGGACTGATGTTGAAGCTGAAATTTTGGCCACCTGACACAAAGAGCTGACTCATTTGAAAAGACCCTGATGTTGGGAAAGATTGAGGGCAGGAGGAGAAGGGGATGACAGAGGATGAGATGGTTGGATGGCATCACTGACTCAGTGGACATGAGTTTGGGTAAACTCTGAAAGCTGGTGATGGACAGGGAGGCCTGGCATGCTGCTGTTCATGTGGTCACAAAGAATCGGACATGACTGAGCCGCTGAACTGAACTGAACTGAACTGAACTGATGGTGGCTTTATTCCTAGTTTTTTAAGGAATCTCCATAGCGTCTTCCATAGTGGCTGTATCAATTTATATTCCCACCAACAGTGAAAGAGTGTTCCCTTTTCTCTACACCATCTCCAGCATTTATTGTTAATGGACTTTTTGGTGATAGCCATTTTGACTGGTGTGAGCTGATGTCTCATTGTGGTTTTGATTTGCATTTCTCTAATAATGAGCAATGTTGAGAATCTTTTCATGGGTTTGTTAGCCGTCTGTATGTTGTCTTTGGAGAAATGTCCCACATGCTCTCTTAATAAAATATTGTTAATTACTATGAATCAGAGGGAAACATTTGTTTATAAATACATAAACATTTATACATTGTGTTTGAATTTTATTAATAAAACTTATTTTTTATAATTTGCTACTGCTAAGTCACTTCAGTTGTGTCCGACTCTGTGCGACCCCATAGACGGCAGCCCACCAGGCTCCTTGCCCCTGGGATTCTCCAGGCAAGAACACTGGAGTGGGTTGCCATTTCCTTCTCCAATGAGTGAAAGTGAAGTCGCTCAGTCGTGTCCGACTCTAAGCAACCCCATGGACTGCAGCCTACCAGGATTCCCCATCCATGGGATTTTCCAGGCAAGAGTACTGGAGTGGGGTGC
>CM035295.1:23286569-23316471 GCA_020226075.1 Hydropotes inermis
GTCCGACTCTGTGCGACCCCATAGACGGCAGCCCACCAGGCTCCTCGCCCCTGGGATTCTCCAGGCAAGAACACTGGAGTGGGTTGCCATTTCCTTCTCCAATGAGTGAAAGTGAAGTCGCTCAGTCGTGTCCGACTCTAAGCAACCCCATGGACTGCAGCCTACAAGGATCCCCCATCCATGGGATTTTCCAGGCAAGAGTACTGGAGTGGGGTGCCATTGCCTTCTTTGTTACAAGGTCATGGTCAAATATGTATAGTGTTACCCTTCTAGGTCTATACGTTTATAGTGTTCTCTTTTTCATTTTTGTTAGAAATGTTACATGCACCATATGAATGCTATCAATGTCCAATTTTCATCTTTCAAACAAGTCAAATGTGTTTTACTATTCAATATATTAAGGAAAACTGACACATACACATGATTATTTATTTTCATTTAGTAGTGTTGTGGCAATAAAAAATATGTGGTTTAGTTAAATGACATATTTTTTTTTCAACTTTAAATCTCTAGTACAATTTTACTGCAATAATAGTGAAAAAGAATTATGTTCTCAAAGATCGGAGTAAAAGATGTATATCAATACAATGATTTTCAATAGTTCAATACTCACACAAAGAGAGTCTTTGTCTGAAACCTAGAGGGAAGGTGTTATAATCCAAATATGTCCCTAGAATGTGTGCAATGGAAATGAAAGTCAAGTCATAGGGAGACTGAGTAGAGAGCCTTAAGGAAGAAAGGAAAAGCAAGACAGATATAAAGGTGAGTAACTGAGGACAAACTGGACAAAATGGCCCCTTCAATTGTCATCTAGTCTTTTACCCTTAAGTCCACACCATATATCTAATGACTACTTCTAAAACTAGTTTGTCAATATCCCTAGAAAGGTCAACATTTCTATTGTTTGCTGATATCCTAGGGTTCAAAGTGCCTTATTTAGGCTTCTATCTGACAACACAAACTAAAGTCAAGTCTGCTCAATGTTGCCCATGTAGTGGGCAATATTCTTTGTGGCACAGGTAGTGGTGGTAGTTGAGTCACTAAGTCACGCCTGACTCTTTGTGACCCCACGTTTTGTGGCCCACTGGGCTCCTCTGTCCATCAGACTTCCCAAGCAAGAATGCTGGAGTGGATTGCCATTTCCTCCTCCAGGGGATCTTCCCACTCAGGGTTCGAACCCGGGTCTCCTGCATTGCAAGCAGATTCTTTACTATGAAGCCTCCAGGGAAACCCTGTTTTGGCACAGATACCTCTCCAATTCGGTGAAGAACTGTTGCTCTTGAAATATATGAGTACTGAATTATATAGACATATACAAGCTAAAAGAAAAAAGAAAACAAGAACAATAACAAAAATATGATCCACATTAAACCACACAGGAAAATAAGTAGCTTGACATAAATTGATAGGTTTTACTTTGCAGTTGGCATTAGTGGTAAAGAGCTTACCTGCCAAAGCAGGAGGTGCAAGAGACATGGGTTCAATCAATGCGTTGGGAAGATCCTCTAGAAAAAGAAATGGCAACCCACTCCAGTATTATTGCCTGGAAAATCCCATAAACAGAGAAGCCTGAAGGGTTACAGTCTGCCATTGCCTTCTCGAGGGGATCTTCCTGACCCAGGGATTGAACCCACATCTCCTGTGTCTCCTCCATTGGCAAGCAGATTCTTTACCTGGGAAATCCACCTCCGTTTCTGTTGGCCTTTCCTAATTTTTCTCCAATACTTTGTAGCTTTAAAATAGCAGTTTAACACTTTTTTTTGTTTCGTTTAAATCAATGATACTTTTCCAATTGTTAGCTCTTAACATAAATGGAGACAAATGGTTTTGTATATTGCTCAGTGACTTTGCTAAATTGACATTAATTTTGAAAGTTTGTAGATTCTTTTGAATTATTTTATTACAAAATCATTTCATTTGTAGTGAAAGGTTAAATATTCATTCTTTATCAGATTTTCTGCATGTTTTTCTCCTTACTTTAAAGACATTCAGTATAATTTGAATAGAAGCAACAATAATCAACTCTTGTCTCTCTTCATGAACTCAGGGAGATAATGTTCAGTATTTCACAACTAAGTATGTTGCCATAAACTATTCTTCTGCTTATTCTCTTTATTAAATTAAGGATGTGCCACTCCATTCCTACATGTTTTTAATTTCTTTTATAAACAAGTATTTACTTGTCTGCCTATTGAAATGTATATTTTCTTTCATTTATCTAGTGATTGGATTAATTGCTTTGGATCATTTTATCATTATTCTACATGTCTGGATTTAATTTAATTTTTAATTATTTTGTTCTGAATGTTTATGACTAGTTTATTGGAGATGCTACCCTATAATTTTGCTTTTTGTTAATGTGCTTTTTCAAGTTTGATTTATGAAGCCTGAATTTTGCCTGGCCTCATAAAATGAGGTGGAAACTACTGTCTTTTTATTTATTATCTAGAAGAAATTATATAAAGTTGATAATATTTAGTCCTCAAATATTAGGGAAAATTTACCCTTCTGGGCCTATAAAATTGCCTTTCAGAAGAGTTTTAGACATAGATAAGTTTTTTGAAAGTTATGTAACAATTTAATTTTTCTGTTTATGTGCTAAACAGTTTTTCTGTTTCTGTGCTTTGGTAAGGTGGAATTTTAAGGAATAGTTCTTTTCATTTAAAATGTGGAATTTATTGGATGGAGTTGCTTATCATATATTCCTACCATCTTTTTACCATTAGATTCTTTTAATAGACCTTTTATTATTCCTTATGTTTATAGTATGTATTTTCCTTTTTTTAATTGAACAAATTTATGAGAGGTTATTATTTTATTACTTTTTTTTAAGAATAGACTTTGTGATTTCTGAGACTTTTTCTTATATGCTTACTTTGCTTCATCTTACTTTCTTCGATTTTAATGCAATTTTACCTTTTTACATTGTCTTTCTACTTATTCTTATTTTTAATACAGTTATCAAAGCTCAAAATGTATTTTTAAATACTCCTTTAGCTACATTTCACTAGTTCAAACCTTTTTCTCATTTCCATTGCAAATCCTTCTTTATCCATATATCATTCAATTTTCAAAAAAAATAAATAAATATAAAATAATTACTGGACAGTGTTTGCATTTTGTGCACACACATACACACACACACACACTTAAATATAAAGCTGCTGTTTAGGAGTTTGTGGTTTTAGAACAGTCAAAATCATATCCTGGATTAGTTACACAAATTAAATGTATATATGTGTTTGTACTTATACTTGCATTATAGGGAAATAGAATATATGTATATTGAGTAGATGATATAACAGACATCAAAAACACTTTTTCATAGCAATCATTATGAATTTTTCTTAATATTTAATTCACACTAAAAGAAATATTGGGCTTTTTCCTTCATTTAAAAAGTTGTAGAAACAAATATGAGGAACAGTTTTAACATCTTTAAATTTAAAAATGTGTGCAAAAAGGGATTCAAAATGTTGTTTTACCATGGAGAGGAAATGTAGATCATTTCTGATAAACTGAGACAACTATAAGTTGATTTCTCCTACCTTTGTTTTTGGAATATTTAGAGACTAGAACTGATTGACAGGTGTGCAAGTGCATTGAGAAATACTGTGATCATTGTGGAGTTAGTTTTTGCAACCCAAGAAGTAGGACTATGCAAATACTAGCAGATGGCTATGTAAATGTAAATGTAGTTCTTCTACTAAAGTTTGACATAGTGACACATTTAATTAATTTAAAATATATTATTTTTTCCAGAAAATTTATATTAAAAAAGCATTTTAGAATCTTTTCATCCATTTAAGAATTCTTACCTGTTATTTGGGCTGATGGGCATTCTCAGATCTTGGCAAAACATTTTATAGTTGAAAGATTTCAATCTCTGAGAGGATTACGTGGCAGATGGCAATGGAAAGGAACTACTCAACTATCTGAGCATGTTTATGTAGCCATCTGCTGAGTATTCCTTCCCCTGGGCTTCACAGTTTACTTGGGTCTAGGAATTGTGCCTATAGATTCAAAATATTTTAGGATTCAAGTACTAATAGATATATTTATATACATATTAAATAGTTAGGAAACTATTTTTGCTTGTGTGTAGATGGTTCCTAATTTAAATGGTTACATGAGACATTTTATTGACTATTCTAAATAGTTGCATATCCTGGGTTTTGCTTAATCTTTCAATTGAAAAACTTGAACTAGAATCTACTAGTATTAAATCTGAGTCCAGTAAATTTTCCTGCAATATATAAGATTTCATTTGGAAAGTTAATGTTTTATAAACAAATATACTATTAGATGCATATTTTATAGGGAGTATATTTAACTAATAAAATTATAAAATGATTTATAAGGAGAAATTAAAGCAATAGCTTGAGAAATAACTCAAGTGCTATTTCAGAATTTCTTTTTATTTACCATATTTTTGTTTTTTCTGTATCTCCCTGACTTATTGAGTTTTTGTGTAAATACAAATTCAATTGTCAATCACTCCCTTGACAAATATTATTTACATTAGAAAATATTTATTCAAATATACATATTCTAGGAAATAAAATATCCATAATTGTGTATTTTGCTTAATACTAAAATAATACAGTAACCCTTTAAAAAATATACATACATTTATCTGTGGTAATTGAGTTAGAGTTCTCTGTCATTGCTATAGTGGTTGAGAGTTTTCAAGATATAATTTTGCCTTCTATAGGACTTAAAAGTTTCTGATATTAGTGAAATTATGTAAAATTATTTCAAACTATAAAAAATCACTTTAACAGTTTTATGTCTCAAAGTATCCTATAACTTAAGTAAATAGGGTTTGTGACATATATTTTGAGATAGACATTTTGACTGGTAGTACATGTGAAAAAGAAAACATTCACTGAAGAAAAGACTATGTTTTCTGAAAAGTTCAGAATGGTAGCCTATACAAATCTCCAGGATTTTGATCAATTGAGATGCCCTGGGTATCAGTCCAGCCTTATTTCTGGGGCACCTGGTGAGTTATTTAAAGTGCCTGAGATGAATTATGGCCTCTAGTTGCTCAGATGGTAAAGAATCTGCCTGCAATGCAGAAGACAAGGGTTCAATCCCTGGGTCAGGTAGATGCCCTGGAGAAGCGAATTAAAACCCAATCCAGTATTCTTTCCTGGAAAAGCCCATGGACAGAGGAGCCTGGTGGACTACAGTCCATGGGGTCAGTTTTCTGAATAAAATGAACACATAAGATTAATAGTTTATAAGAAAGTTAATTTGTAGAATGTGAAAGTAGCCTGCTCCTCTGTAGACCAGTTTGAGGAATCCCATCTAAGAAAAATTTTTCCTGGATACTTTGTATTAGCAATTATTGATGTACTCAAAGTCTAAGGTTATTTTCTGATAGAGAATCATCTTACTGAAGTTCTTGGAATGCTTTCATGGATTTAATTTCCAGGACATCTCTGAAGACCCAAAACCTCTAGTCTAACCATTTGTGCCGAATAATTAATACTCTTCTGATCTTTGGTAATGAATTAGTTACAGTTACTAGCTTGAGGAATCCATAAGGAATTTATCTTAATATTAAGCTGTCTGATCTCATAAGGTAGTGTCACTTGGGGAGGTAAGACTGTTATGCACCATAAGAATAAAAAAAAAAAAAGGTAAATATGTTAACAAGTAACAAATGTAAATAGATTTTTTTTTATTCTTGCTCTACTTGAAATTCATTAATAAATGTTCTTTCAAACAGAGCAAATTGTCTTATAGTTCATTAAATTGTAATATAAGAAAGACATGAAGGTATCATTCTTAGTTAGATAACTGGTGTGTTCATTTAGGAAACTATTGATTTTTAGCAATCCTTGGTTAGCATATGGGATCAATGTTTCGGAAATTTTTTCTAAGGAATTTATGTTTATCTCAACTTATAGAATCTTCCTGTTTAAATACTGATATAATACATTTTATGCAATATTATTTATAGGCATCTAATCAATTCAAGTGACTTGTTTAGCTATTTCACTAGAAAACTGCAATAGAAAATCAGCAATATTTAATCTTCAAAATAAATATAAATATTTTAATATACATTTTAACGGGGCTATTTCAGAGATGAATACATGTAAGCATATGTTTGTTAGCTGCTCAGTCGTGTTAAACTCTGCAAACCTCACGGACTGTAGTCCATGAGGCTATTCTGTCCATGGAATTCTCCAGGCAAGAATACTGGAGTGTTTAAATATTCCCTCCTCCAGAGCATCTTCCCAACCCAGGGATCCACCCTGGGTTTCCTGTATTGTAGGCGGATTCTTTACTGGGCTTCTCACATGTAAATATATACACGTTTAATTTAGAAGATAACATTAAGCCAAAAGAGATGAAGCACGTAATATTGTTTCAACTTTTTTTGTTCACTTCTTTATTTTCTTGTTTCTTTTTATTTTACCTCACCTCAGGTTGATTTTTTCCTAAACATTTCATAAACATTGTTGTCATCTACTCTGAGGTTGACTATATTATGAATATTGTGTATACTCAGATTATTAATATTGTGTGTTAGTAATTTAATATTGTATACAGTTCATTAATATTGATATGCCTTGGTTTTTTGGCTACAGTCAAAACTTATAGAGATTCTCACTAAATGCTTTTCTCTTCACTGCACTTCTAGAAATATAGTATGTGTTCAGTAATGTATTTTTGGTTTTTTGTTTATTTGTTTTTATTAAATTTATTTATTTTAATTGGAGGCTAACTACTTTACAATATTGTACTGGTTTTGCCTTACATTGCCTTGAATCCGCCATGGGTGTACATGTGTTCTGCATCCTGAATCCCCCTTCAAACTCTTTCCCCATCCCATCCCTCTGGGTCATCCCAGTGCACCAACCCCGAGCATCCTGTATAGTGCATTGAACCTGGACTGGCGATCCATTTCACATATGATAATTTACAAGTTTCAATGCTATTCTCCCATATCATCCCACCCTCGCCCTCTCCCACAGAGTCCAAGAGACTGTTCTATACAACTGTGTCCCTTTTGCTATCTTGCATACAGGCTTATTGTTACCATCTTTCTAAATTCCATATATACGCATTAGTATACTGTATTGGTGTTTTTCTTTCTGGCTTGCTTCACTATGTATAACAGGCTCTAGTTTTATCCACCTCATTATAACTGGTTCAAATGTATTCTTTTTAATGGCTGAGTAATATTCCACAGTGTATATGTACCACAGCTTCCTTATCCATTCATCTGCTGATGGGCATCTAGGTTGCTTCCATGTCCTGGCTATTATAAACAGTGCTGCGATGAACATTGGGGTGCACGTGTCTCTTTCAGATCTGGTTTCCTCGGTGTGTATGCCCAGGAGTGGGATTGCTGGGTCATATGGCAGTTCTATTTCCAGTTTTTTAAGGAATCTCCACACTGTTTTCCCTAGTGGCTGTACTAGTTTGCATTCCCACCAACAGTGTAAGAGGGTTCCCTTTTCTCCACACCCTCTCCAGATTTATTGCTTTTAGACTTTTGGACAACAGCCATTCAGACAGGCATGAAATGGTACCTCATTGTGGTTTTGATTTGCAATAATGTGTTTTTGAATTGAACTGTTTGAGATGGTAGATAATACAAGGTTTCTTCATTAATCATTCCCCATAAGAATTCAAAAATGTCACAGTCACTTAAGCAATTAAATCAAGGAAGAAAACAACAGCCAGCTTTAACAGTGGGTCATAATTATAACTAATCTTAGGCAAGAAAATCTTCAAGACTCCAGGTACTCTAAGTAAAGCACGCTGTTCCAGTGGCATCCATGAACTGAAAAGTTCCTACATTCCTATTCACTCCATTCATTTTCATCATATATTGAAATTCCAAAGGACCCTATAAGGGTCTCCTCCTTTTTTGATAATTTTTTGGCTAGTCTGAATATATACTGGTTCCTGGATATAAAAGCAACTGTCTTAATTGAAAGATGACACTCTAAATAGGCAATGATTTGGGAAGGCAAATAAGACTAAGGAGCTAAATTATGGGGTACCATCAGACATCAGAAGCTACCTCTTAACTTTCTAGGACTCCATTTGAGGAAACAAAATGGACCCATGAAGTGAACTAGAAATCCATTAATTTCCTAAAATCCTAACTCAATATAAAAACATAAAAATTATCACAGTTTGTTGTAGAATTCTTAGATAAAAAATGTCCGACAGTTTGCTATTTAACCTGAAATACAAAGTATTGTGTAGTCAGTCATTTTTATACTTATGCTTTAAACCCAAAGTGTATATTGAAGAAGGAAATACATGTTCATATATTTTAAATGATGGTTGTCTGAATAAATTGTTTGCATATTCATGAATTTCATGTATTGTCTTTCTGTGTTATTCTTCTAAAATTTATACAACATTATATGCCATCTCAGTGATGATTTAAAAAGCAGAGCTATTTATAAGTCTATATGTGAATTTCACTACTATAGATTGCCCATTTATGGAAATCTCTTTTCAGAGATAATTAAACTTAACTTTGATATTTGACATTTTCATTTCCAAGAGGATATAACCTTTATCCTTTATGCTAAGGCAGGTTGAAGGTGATATATATGACAGCCCTATTCCTTATCTTAGATAAAATAGAAAACTACAGGTTCAATTTCAAGGTGACTATGAATTAAGAGGTATTGCAGTCTGTTGGGGAAAAGAGAGATTAAAAAAATATTGAATAAAATATGTGTCCACGTAGTCTTGTTTATTGAAATTTGACCGGTGCTAGCAAAGAACTTTATTAAATACAAATTGGAAACAATTTTAGCTACAGATGAACTAAAATTTATATTTTTAAAACACTTTAATAATAGGGTAAATCAACCAGGTTTGAAAAGCTTCTCTTTAGGAAAAGTAAAGACAGAATTAAATTATAAAATTATACATAAATATGAATATGTAAAATGAAATGATATGGTAAATTACAAATGGTAAGGTTACAAATTTCACAGACTCATAAAGCCCAAAATTTAAGATATAGGGATAATTTAATAGCTTTCTACATCTCTAAAATACTTTTTTAAAATTTTGACTAAATATTATTAGATATATTATCTATAGAGAAAAGAAACATGTCATTTATATTTTCCTCTAGCAAGGTATATCAAAATGCTTTCATTAGTAGTAATTTAGAAAAGTATTTTTCACACTCCCTACACATTATTAATAATTTAGTGCAAATTGTTAAGGCTTACGCAGATTTGGAAAAATTCCATAAAGTTTCTTTCATATATAGACTGCAATATTTGGGAAAAAAAATTCTGTTTTCTGTTTTCTGACTCCTATTTCAGATCTCACCTATTTTTGACAACCTACATTCCTTGTTTCCTGGGTAATGATATCTTCCTAGTTTATGTTTTACTGAGAGGTAAAGGATTAATTTGTCTAAAATTCATCCTTTGCAGGCTAGACTCTATGGAAAGGAACAAGACATTTAAGAAACAAGGAATCTACACATGAATGTTGATACCTGCACTGTACATTTTATCTCTGATTTTGCCAGGAGATAAGCAGATGTGGCAGGTTCTACCACTGCCTTCTCAGAATATCTGTGGAGCACCAACCCCTGAATACAACATAGGACTGAGTAGACCAAATACTGAGTAGACAGGATAGGGGAAAACCAAGTTTCTATCAGGCCATTTGCTCTTGCATTCTTACCCATGTTCTCAACAGCAAGAAAGACCAAAGTTTTCCAGTCATGCCACTTAAGAAGCATAAATCTCAATGTTTGAGATCACTCTCCCAGATCCTATTTTGATTTGCCAGGTTGTAATGGTCAAGAGTGGGTTAAAAGTTACTGATCCGGAGTCCATAAATTTTCCCCAATGAATGCTACTCCAGATGGCCAAGTGTGTGTGCTACTTGGCCATCTGTTTTATTTGGATCTGGAGGTTCAGACAGTAAAGACTCTGCCTGCAATGTGGAAGACCAGGGTTTCATCTCTGGGTCAGAAAGATCCATTAGAAAAAGAAATAGCAACCCACTCAAGTATTCTTGCCTTGAGAATTCCATGGACAGAGGAGCTTGGCAGGTTACAGTTCAAGGGGTCACCAAGAGTCAGACATGACTGGGCAACTAACACTGTCGCTATCTCTATCTATTATTTCTGCACTGTTTTTGATAGACTTGGAAAGGGGAAAGAATCTTCAAAGTTAGTAATAAATAGCAGTTTTACATAAGTAAATGCTCTTTTAAAATAAACAACACACCATTTTTATACAAAATATAATATGAAATAATTGTCATACTGACATATGAATGAATTGCTTCAACCAGATAATCCATTTATTCATCCAAATATTATTATTTCCAGGGTACCATAATACAAATTTATCAACAAATTTCTTGTTTTTATCAACAAATTTCTTGTTTTTATCAACAAATCTCTTGAATCTTGAAGAATACAGAAAATAAAGCAAACATCATATAATATGTGTTGATATGAAGGTAAATGAAGCAGGATAAGGAGACAGAGGAGGGCAGAAGAGATAATGGAGTTTATATGAACTTACAGTGATACTGAAGGTAACTCTCTTATATGTTGGAATGAATAGTCAAACAGTAAATACAAAATTTACAATTCTGAACAAAGTTCCTAGTTTTTCTGCCAGAAACATTAGAGTGTCTCATGAGGTAAACATTTAGCTTCCTAAATTTGTGCTTTTATTTTTTGCATGCTTCTGTTTTATTTTTTATTGCGATATAATTGACAAATTACATTAGTTTCAGTTGTAAAATATTTAGTTATCAGTAGTCTAATAGTTAATAAGAAATTTTGTTAACATCTACTGATTAACATATTTAAAAATATTTGATCTAATTTGTTTTTAATTTTATATTGAGACCAGCACTTTTAGAAGATAAAAATATATTTTGAGAAAATAATAATTCATAGATAATTTTAAATATCTGTGAAGAAGCAGTGAAAATATCAGAATATTTCTGAAAGGTATTTTGAAGTCTGTAATAGAAGAGTTCTATTATTTGGTCTTTTTCTATTTTATCCCAAAGTGGTTTAATGCATTCAGATAGTTTCTGCATACTCTTATGTCTTTCTCACATCATTAGTCTAGAGCTACTGCTGAGAAGTAGCATTATGATATCAGCTTCCACTGAGAGGCTATTTACACCACTGGAAATTATGGAAATTTGGAAATAGTGACAGGTGTTTCTAAAAACTCTTCTGAATTATCATGTTTACACACTTTGTGATATTGTTCAAAACCAGTGCCTTTAGTTTTAATAATATGTTGAGAACAGCATTTATTAGTTTATCAAGCCCATAGTGTCAATTAAAATATAATCAATTAAATGCCAATATAAGAAAATACTGAGATAAGAATAGAGGAATAAGTATTAGGAGAAGATGTGGAGAGTGGGTACAGGAGAATGAGTTTCTAACACATTAAAAATTGCAGTTTCAGAAAGGAGGTTGGTGAAACAGTGAGGCTGATAACCTGAGAATTCCTATACATTTTTTAAAAAAGCATAGCAAAAACTATGCTTTAAATACAAGTACTCAATGATACTGAAAGACTGCTTTTTCTATATATACCTGATATCATAATTATAAAACTTGTACATATCAGTGGGTGCCATGATACTATTTTAATTGGAAAATGTTCTGTTTACTTCATTTTAGTTGGTTAATCCCAAATCCCTATATATCTATTCTAGAAGAAGAAGAAGGTAAGCACAATAATTATAGCTGAATAAAAGTAATTCTTAGAAGCAGCTGTCTATTTATTATCACAAAGAAAAAAATCTCTCACAAGAAATGAATTTGGCCAAAGTGAAGAATATCAATCTATTTAAAGGCCCCTCGGAGGTGACAGAGAGAAGACCACACCCTAATAATTTCTATTGTGACTAGGCAAACAGAATATAAAAAATAAGATCAGAAGATGTAAAGCCCAAGCCACTGGTATATTTATTACAGTTTACAGCTTACAAAAACATCTAAGGTCCTACTTCACTCAGAACTTTAATATTTGATATGTAGTTCAATATGGATGAAGAATTTATAAAAAGCCATAAAAGAGGATAAGAGGCTTAAACGTCACAATCCATAGAAGCAGGGGTGTTCCTACAAATATTATAATCCTCTGAAATTTGTCATTTTTTTTAAATTACATCATAAAAGGACTAATATTTAGGATGCTTGGAAGAACCTGTAATTAGTAATACTCAGTTGCTCCAAATGGCATTGAATTAAAATATAAGCCCTCAAGTTTCCTGAGATCATGAATTTTTTTGAATGTGTAAACTGAGTCAGCTTTATCTAGATGCTCTCTACAGAAATTATGCAGCTCAGCTTAGATATTGAACTCATAAGGGTTGGTCAGCTCAGCTTATATTTTCCCAGATTCATACTCTCCACATTCAGTAAGAAAACATGAATGACTTTGAGAGGGATAGCTGTTCCAAATTTTTAGGATGAAGTCCAGGAATTATTGTAAGAGTTCTTAGGATCGGTTATCAGGTAAAATCCTGAGTATTCCTGAGTATAATAATGTCCTGAGTATTCACTTTCAGGACAATGAAGTTGTTAAATTGGTTTTGAAGATTTGAAAATTAATCAGATAAACTTAGACTAGTGGTAGTGTATCTATTTTCCTCTGTTATTTTGTTTTGTTGAGGGAGATATTGGCTTTTTGACCTCGGCAGACTTTCTTCTATTTCATCATGTGCTTGTCAGAAAAAATTTGTCAGGTTCTGCAACAGTTTATCTTTCTCTCAGACTGTATTGAAGATACCTTAATTCCTTAACAGAATATATGTTTATTTCTGTTTTGCTATCAATCTTATGTACAAATGCTATATTTCCAGAAGATGCTATGCTGGACATTCTGTGACTTTCACTTAGTATAAAGTGATGTAATACACTCTTCAGAACACTGTCTTTGCAAACTTTGGCAGAAACATAACTATTGCAACTCCAAGTACATTAGATTTTAATGGAAGAACTTTTCCAAAGTCAAGAGCAGCATATTTAAAATAAAATAAGAAAAAAATCTTTAATGCCTGACTACATGAAAAACTTCAGAGTTTTTTTTTTTAAGGAAATCTTTAGTTAAACTGAAATTTTTAAATGTTTATAATTTTAGAAGCCAAAATTGATTGACTAGTCCTACATTTCACAATGAATAACTTAGGGATGTGCAGTATTTTATTACTTATCAGATTTTATTTTTACATTTTGACAGCTCTCAGTCCCTTGTTTTTTCAGAGTTACAATTAACTCTCATTTGTATCAGCAAGTTTCCTCTCTCATCAGTCTTGTACTTCACTCTTTGCAAATATCACTATCTATCTAATCATAGAAGCTACAAAGAGATGTGAGAATATCCTTAAACTTTGGGTCTGAAGATATCAGTCAGTTGGTTTATTATTATCCTTTTGTACTAGGAATAGAATCGATGATATGAAGACCTGAGTTAAAATATAGTTTATGGCCATCCATGCTTTCACCTGAAATTTGTGTGAAAATCTCCCTTCTTGATGGTGGCAGTTAATGTATATAAAGTAAACTGGAACCTGTCCTCTGGGTCACTATATCTAAACTTCTTTTCTTTAAATATATCCAAAGGCCTATAATTAGTATTTGCTGCTTTTGAAAACTCCCTAGCACAAAACAGAAACAAATTTGAAAAATGGTTCCAGTGCTTAGACTGTGATGATAAAGAAGAATTCAAGGACTACCTTCTAAATACATTTACCTGCTCCCCAAGCACAAGCCTTCATAATAACATCACAAATTTAAATGGCACTCTTGTTTTCCCAAAGAACTCAAGGAATTTTTGCAAAGATTATTGGGAATACTCTTAGTCAGTCTCCCAGCATCTTTATGGGTATGAATTCTCTTATTAATCCTATCCTGCAAATAGCTAGGGTGGATGTAGTCTGTTCATAAATAAAGCTCTCTGAGCTTTTAGGAATGTCTAAGGGATAATTATATAAATGGAGACTAGAGTTTAGTTTCCTAGAGTCTTGCCCTTACTATACATTCCTTATTTCTTTTTGAAGAATTGCAAAACGAGCATTACAAAAGCATTTTCAAGTAGGATGTTTCTACCACAATGCAACCTTCTTGAGTGCACTGCATTATTCAACCTTATTCAATAAAGTACAACATAATATGGGACTTTGGTGAAACCAGTAACCATGCTAACAATAGCTTTTAAGGGAAAAAAAATAAGTTCTTCCTTAACCTGTTTGAAAAATAACAATAAAAAATCCAACAGCCTTGAAAGCTAATGTCAGAGCCTGATTTTAAGAAACTAAAAGGCAGCTATTTCATTGCTAAAGAACAATAGCAATTTATCTGTCACCCAGCATTCAATAGACAGAATGGTTGGCTTCCGAACAGTGAGTTATAGATCTTAGAAACATAGTCATAGGAAGTAAAAGGGACCATAAGAGGACTTTAATGTCATTTATCAATGTATGAAGCAGTGACTACTGTCAATTCTACTAAAAAATGTGCAGATTTTCTCAGATACAAGTGTTTCTTTGCAACATTGACATATTTTTATTCACCTCTTTGAAAAAGATGGTAAGTTGTGTAGTGTGAGCAAGAGTACAGTACAGCCATTGCTACCAAATTCCCATTAATATTTTACAAATAATTTCATGAAATAAAGCAATTTTAAATGGAGGGAAGTAAGCTTAGAATGCAGTAATGCTACCAAGCTAGACCATTCTGACTAGAAAATTTCAAACTAAACACCTCACCTAAGGAAAATACATAATATTTTAATGTATTAATTTCAAAATGAGTCTTTTCACACAAAAAAGTGAAGTTGTTTTCCTTTTTCATACCTACCAAAGCAATTCTGACTCACATAACATTCAAGAGAGAATGCAATTAATACAAATGCACACATATTCATGAAGTTGAAATTACTATTTTCTGCAGTTTTCCAAATGTAACAGTATGTAGTATCTGAAAAATAATTAAGATACATATCAAATAATTTTAGTTAATTAAACTCAGTTCAAAGACATATATTTTGAATTAAGGCCAGATTTTGAAAAGAGAGAGATAAACATTACACATACACACACATGTACACTCATTTTCATAGGCATACACGTCTAAACACACATAGAAAATTCTTTTGGGATTAAAATAAAAATAAAGACTGACAAAATAATTAGGGCCACAGATGGAAAGAAATCCATAACATCAACTCCACAAGAGAAGGGACTTTTTTCTGTTCTTTACTGTATATCCAGAATCTAGAACAAGTTCAAATTAAGTATATATTTGGTGAATGAAAGAATATGGGTAGAAAGCAGAAGCTATCAGGTATTTCTATTCAATGAGATCCTGCCTATATATACTGCCTGTGATGGGTTAAGTACTATGCATGGTTCATATTACTCATTCTGAGAAATCATAAAGAATACTAAAGTTTTTCAGGAAGAAATAAGAAACACATAGAAATGCAATATCTCTGAAAAAAACTGAAATTTACATCAAGAGCAGTTCTGAAAACCATGGGGAAAGTTTTATTTAAATACACAAACCACAACAACTTTATCCATTTGCAAAACAAAAATAATCAATAATACTCCAATATTTAATTAAATGAATAATGAATATTTGTTTTCAAAGGAATGGGCAAGCAAAAAAATATTTTATTTATCAGGATTGTTAATGTCCTCAATACACAAATGATGTTATACTATTGACACACATTATTAAGACATTTTTAAGTTTGCAACTATGTCCTTAGATTCAAGATGTTGGTAATCCTTTGCTAAATTCATATGGAGGAAAAGTTGATTTTACCATCTTATGTGTCATGAGTGTATTAACAGTAAAATAAATATGAAATTCTACATAGATTATATAGCAGTAAAAGACTCTCTTTTTGCTTGTTCTTATAAAACATTTTCTTGAATGTTTGCTTCATAAAAATTCCTACTTGTATGAATTGATTAAAGCAAATATTCTAATTTATTTAATCAAAATTTTTTGGATTTGAGATATCCTGTGTTAACCAAATTAGTGTTCCATACTTTGCTTCATGTTCTGTCACTCTGACTCCAAGTTTAATCTTAAGGTTTGCTATAAAAATAGCAGACTAATGCCAGGAAAGACTTGGGAGAGTACTCACATATTCCTGCTTATTCTTTTGTGCCTCTGCAGTCACCTTGAGAACATACTCAGGCTTGTCCACTGGAAAGTAAGGTAGAAAATATCAAAGTCAGTTTGCTCCAGTTGTCCCAGTCAGTGTCAGCTTAGACCCACGGACAGCCAGGCATGTGAACAGTCACAGCCAAGACTAGCTAGAAAACTGTCCCACATAACTAGACAATTTATTATGTGCTGTCATCTTATGAGGGCTTGTTTTTGTTGTTCTTATTATTGTTGTGTCACTCTATAGTGTCAACTGATAATGAATATCAGTTCAGTTCAGTCGCTCAGTCGTGTCCTACTCTGCGACACCATAGACTGCAGCACGCCAGGCTTCCCTGTTCAACACCAACTCCTTCAGTTTATTCAAACTCATGTCTATTGAGTCGGTGATGCCATCAAGCCATCTCCCTCTGTCGACCCTTCTCCTGCCTTCAGTCTTTCCCAGCATCAGGGTCTTTTCTAATGAGCCAGTTCTTCTCATCAGGTGGCCAAAGTATTGGAGTTTCAGCTTCAACATGAGTTCTTCCAATGAATATTGAGGACTGATTTCCTTTAAGATGAACTGGTTGGACCTCCTTGCAGTCCAAGGGACCCTCAAGAGTCTTCTCCAACACCACAGTTCAAAAGCATCAATTATTCAGTGCTCAGCTTTCTTTAGAGTCCAACTCTCACATCCATATATGACTATTGGAAAAACCATAGCCTTAACTAGATGGACCTTTATTGGCAAAGTAATGTCTCTGCTTTTTAATAAGCTGTCTAGGTTGGTCATAACTTTTCCTCCAAGGAGCAGGTGTCATTTAATTTCATGGCTGTAGTCACCATTTGCTGTGATTTTGGAGCCGCCCCAAAATAAAGGCTGTCACTGTTTCCACCGTTTCCCCATCTATTTGCCATGAAGAGATGGGACCGGATGCCATGATCTTAGTTTTCTGAATGTTGAGTTGAATATCATAGTCACTACTGAAAAATTTTGATGTTGAATTTATTTTATTTTCATGCTTCCTTCTTTTAGGAACTTGCTAATCTTATACTATAAAATTATGAATACAGTATTTTTCTAAAGAACTGTGGAATAACGAATTCAAGCTTTAATACCTCTATTAAAGTATCTGAAAAAAACACAATAGCTATCAGAATTAGTAGTATCCTTTCTGTGTCCTCCTCATGAACCAGAATTTGACCTCATCAGTTATTCTGTTGATATCCCAGATGAATTCGCTGAAGTGTTTTCCCTGTGGGTTTCTCTTTAGTTTGTTCTTGAAGAGTTCTTAGGAATTCATTAGCAAAGAATAGAGAAAAACCTGCTTATTTTCACTTGTTGTGCCTGAATTTATCCTGCTAACTCCTAACCAACTAACTCCTAACTCCTAAACTTGAAATTCACTGAGAAAATAAAAAGACATAAATAAAAGCCCCCCCCCTTTTCCGGGGTTGAATAATATAAAAAAAGTACTGCTAACCCTAGAAGTATGCTAGGTCACTGTATTTTCTTCCCTAAATGTATATTTATCTTTCTGAACTTCATGATTAATGCTATTTTCTAACCTTGAAATTTTGAAAATATGTATGCATTTTTCCTCAAAAAGTCAGGTTCATTTCAGTGGCCTAGTATGTAATATCACTAAATTCTGAAAAAAAAAAATTACAACAAGTTATTAAATTTTACTAGTGTGTACATGCTTGGTCTATATATTGGGATGTAAAGGCAACTGAAAACTGGTCCCAAAATATGTCCACGTCATAATCTCTTGAACCTATGAGTATTATTTAACATAGAATGAAAAGGACTTTGCAAAATATGATTAAGGCAAGAATCTTGAAATAGGGAGAGAGTCTATTAATGGTGTCATCACATGGGTCCATTTAGAAGCAATGAAAGAGGATCCAGAGTCAGACAAGAAAGAATGCACTGTCAGAAACAGAGATTGGGTTGATCTATTTTGAGGTGGAAGACAGGGCTACCAACCAAGGAATACAGATAGTGACTAGATGCTTAAAAAAAAAGCAAAGAAATAGATTCTCTCATTAGACCTTCCAGAAGAAACTAGCTTTATTGATACCTGGATTTTACCCCAATGAAATCTACTTAGTACTCTGCTCCCCAAAACAGTAAAAGAATACCTTGTGACATTTTGATTCACTATATTTGTAGTAATTTACTTTGTTACAGTATCAATAAGGAAGAAATACATGGATCTAGTCAGTTTACAAGTCTATCACCCACTGTTTTAAAGCAGTATTTAATTTTGTTTATTATTCCTTCAGGCCTTGTTTACCTCTGCTTCTAACATTCTATGCTGAGTTCACAAATATTTTGACTTTAAATCCATTCTTTTTTAATCCTTATATTTGTAAACTGATAAATTCAATTTAGCATCTCCTCACCTGGCTAAATCACAGGGTAATAACAATTGAGTCTAACCCAAACAATGCTTGAAGCTGCAAATAGTATTGCTGTAGCAGAAACTAGCTGAGGCACCCCATTATGTCAGCCCTTAGCGGCGGTGCTTTGAGTGCTCAGGTGTGTCTGACTCCCTACGACCCCTTGACTGTAGCCCGCCAGGCTCCTCTGTGCATGGAATTTTCCAGGCATGAATACTGAAGTGGGTTGCCATTTCCTACTCCAGGGGATCTTCCTGACCCAGGGATCAAACCGTCATCTCCTGCACACTCAGCCCTTATTCTTTCTGCCCTTTCAACCAGTCTCCTGTAGGTGATTTTTATGCCTTCTCTTGTTTAATTGCACTCTGACAATGATTGCCCTCCAGTTAAATTTGTACTATGTACACCTGATGTTTACTTCTCTAAGACAATACTTGCTACCACTCCTTTCCTTTGTGAGCAGTCTTCATCCCAGGAATAAGGTCACAGAAGGGTAACCTAGAGGACCACCAGAACATTTTTTGGAACTACCTCTAGCCCTAGTGATCTCACTGTCTTTAAGAAGAAAGAAGAATATTAGGCAACGTCAACCCCGATCCTTATCTACAGTCCTATTTTTCACCCTGAGACCATAAGATCCCTTCCTGTTTTCCAGAAAATGGGGACATTCTTGAGGGCATTAACCTGTGTAAGAAATGTGCTATTTTCTCCTCTACCAGAACTCTGTTTCTGCATTTCTATTTGGCCCTGATGAACAGAAGACTGGTTTTTGGCAACAGTATTACTTAGAGTTCTCCTAAGAATGACAGAGCTTAGTCAGCCTCCCTGGGAGCAACCTTGAGGTTTAAGTTTGTTACATATTATAGCAGTAAAAAGATTATTGCTCTAATAGTCATAGTTTTATTTCAATTCTTTTACGTATGAAGAAATTTCCTCTGTCCACATTTGCTGTAAATTTGCTATTCCTACACATTTTACGAAGCAACATTTTCTTTTGTCTTGAAGTTACTTTATTCTTTCTTCAAATCATTCCTCTTAATCTCACTATGCTATTATTTAGCAAAGAAGCCTGTGCTCTTCCACAGTGGAAAATATTTTATGCATTTTGACCATTTGTCTTCTCAGCCTTATCTTTACTAAACCAGAGTTAAAAGTTTTCTGACTG
Organism: Hydropotes inermis; assembly: GCA_020226075.1. Taxonomy (NCBI): domain Eukaryota; kingdom Metazoa; phylum Chordata; class Mammalia; order Artiodactyla; family Cervidae; genus Hydropotes; species Hydropotes inermis. The sequence continues at coordinate 23,306,306 of CM035295.1, forward strand.
AAATCATAAGCTTCCATTTTCCCACATTTTTTAGAGCCCTTCGTCCCAGAAATTTCAAACTTCATTGCTTCTGTCTTTTTGAGCAGAGAAAATTTTGGACAAAAGTATTTATTAAGCAAAATATGTCCTTACCACTCTTACAGTTTTCTACTCTACTAAGACACAATTGTTTTCCTTCCTAAAACTTAAGTCTACTCTCCTTAACATCTATCCTTGACTTCATTCCAGAATTATGTTTTATCCTTATGGTAAAAGGATAAAAATTGCCCTTTTTATCAGCTTTCCAGCAATAAATGAGTTAATCTTCTAATAGACTATGCTGTTGGTAGAAAACCAGAGGGGACCTCCTGGGAAGTCATTAGAATTTAAAAAGGAATATTCAGTTATAAACTTTTTCAAATTTGAAACACTAGAACTTCACAAGTGATCACATGATAAAGAGGTTATTTTGGGTAAATCAGTCCCAAAACCTTCAATCTCTACAAAAATTCACATAACTGAACTTGATCTTTTTTTGTTACTCTAAAATAATTTGAGCCCATGGGAATTCTTCAAGAATTAGCTGCATGTATATAGTGAAAAAATATTTTCACCACAAATAATGATTAATTCAAAGTCACTGCATGAAAATGCCTTTAGGTAAAAACAAAATATCGTCCTTTATTTTCTGTGTAGTACAAAACATGCATGCAGGAAGAAATGGCCTACTTACACATTTATTTTATATGTTTTCCCTTGAATTATCTTTTAGTGCTTTGCTAATTTTCTAATTCAATGAATGCATATAAATTTATCAGAGTGTTTCTAATTTTCTCATTAATTATCCACAGATAAATATTCCAGATAAAGGTTAAAATTAATTAGTAGTTTTGTCACTTTTCATTTTTTAAAAATATTTATTTATTTTTGCGTGCTCTGGGTCTTCATTGCTGCATGTGGGTCTTCTCTATTTGCAGAGGTTGGGGACCACTCTCTAGTCATGGAGGACAGACTTCTTATTGTAGTGGCTTATCTTGTTATGGAGCACAGGGCCTGGGGGTTTGCAGGTTTCAGTAGTTGCTGCCTAAAGGCTCAGTAGTTGTGGCACAGGGCTTAGGTGCCTTGAGGCACGTGGGATCTTCCAGGAATGGGGATCAAACTGGTGTCCCAGGTGATCTCCCAGGACCACTGGGAAACCAGGGAAGCCCTCCACTTTGCCTTTGTGAAACGCTTTATAATTGCTAACAAGGCATTGCCACCCATTGTTTATCATGAATGCCAGTATCTACATATTGCAACCTTGCTGATGGAGTAAGAATACCATTCTTTACCCATTCTATTTCTTAAAACAAAGATACTGGGACTCATGATCTGTTTTGCTGGGGCTTTCCATTTTTTGATATTAGCTAACTAGCCTTTGGTGCTCATCAGATCACGTAGATGGTGACATCAGCAGAGCGGCAGTTCTCTGAGATATTACAGTTCCAACTTTGGTAGAGGTAAAAAAATGTTAATGTTCTGAATCAGACATTTGTCAATGGTTAGGTATCAATGAATGAAAAAGTAGTGAAAGTGTTAGTTACCCAGTCATGTCTGACTCTGTGTGACCCCAAGAACTGCAGCCCTCCAGGTTCCTCTGTCCATGGAATTCTCCAGGCAAGAATACTGGAGTGGGTAGCCTTTCCCTTATCCAGGGGATCTTCCCAAACCAATCTAACTCTAATAACAAAACAGCATAAAGATTGTGAGTAACACATTCTAACTTGCATTTAAAATTTTCTCAGAAGATATATCCATTGCATGAATATTTGTATGTGTTTATGTATGTTGTTTCTGTTATTGTTGTTGTTAAAGAAATATTAGGTTGGTTTGAAAGAGTAGAAAGTAAATGAGTTTGGTTCAGTTCAGTTGCCCAGTCGTGTGGAGCACTTTGCAACCTCATGTACTGCAGCACGCCAGGCTTCCCTGTCCATCACCAGCTCCTGTCCATTGAGTCTGTGCTGCCATCCAACCACCACATCCTCTGTCATCCCCTTCTCCTCCTGCCTTCAATATTTCCCAGCACCAGGGTCGTTTCCAATGAGTTGGCTCTTCACATCAGGTGGCCAAAGTATTAGAGCTTCAGCTTCAGCATCAGTCCTTTCAATGAATATTCAGGACTGATTTCTTTTAGGATAGACTGGTTGGATCTCCTTGCAGTCCAAGGGACTCTCAAGAGTCTTCTCCAACACCACAGTTCAAAAGCATCAATTCTTCAGCACTCAGCTTTCTTTAGAGTCCAACTCTCACATCCATACATGACTACTTGAAAAAACCATAGCTTTGACTAGACAAACCTTTGTCAGTAAAGTAATGTCTCTGCTTTTTAATATGCTATCTAGGTTGGTCTTTATTTGGGCTTTATTTTCCTGGGCTCCAAAATCACTGCAGATGGTGACTGCAGCCATGAAATTAAAAGACACTTGCTATGAAGAAGACAGAAAGAAATCACTTATGACTAAGAATAAAATCCAGGACTTCCCTGATGGTCCAGTGGCTAAGACTCTGTGCTTTCCTGCAGCAGGCATGGGTTTGATTCCTGGTGCATGTGGTGTGGGAAAAAATAAAATCCAGCGATCTCTTAGCCCTACCCTCTTCTTTTCTCTTTTGGCTAGAATTCTTACAAGATGTTATGTTACAGGTCACAGATCTTCCTGTTGAATGTGGAGTTAGGTGAAACAAAATGAATAAAATTAAGATCAATAATAAGGGTGTGTTAAAGAGGAAGTATATTATGCTGGGTGGAGATTAGTGAGAGGGAGACTTGGGACTGTATTTTCTTTATTGCAGAATAAAGTTTCTCAATTTAGCGGTGTGTAATTCTTCTGTATTAAGTGATCTTGAAATTCATAAACTTTCAAAGATACATCAGACTCTATGTTTGGCCTTTTGATACATTATGTATGCTCAGTTGCTCAGTTGTATCCTAGTCTTTCTGACCCCAGTGGACTGTAGTCTGCCAGTCTCCTCTATCCACGGGATTTTCCAGGCAAGAATACTGTAGTGGGTTGCCATTTCCTACTCCATTTGATGCATTAATGTTATAATAATGTAAATTATAACACTTAAGCTTCATGGCTCTATAGTTTGAGCTTTATAAGTAAACAACTGTCTACCTTTTCAGACACTCATATAATCAGGCATTCTTAGGAATTATGAAAATTCCTACTAACACTTATTCTTCATTACTCATCAATTTGCACATTTTAGTGTGCTAAGAATTTAGTAGTCATACACATAGAATATTCTCAAAAGGTTATTTCTCATAAAATACATTAAAATTATAGATCACTCATAATATATGCATTGACTGATAACAACACCTACCGAGTAAATTATGTTTATTTAGATTAGAATAAGTTACCAAATCTTTTATCTAATGAAATATCCTCGAGGTTATCCTTTAAGTTACTTAGTTAAAACAACTCAACATGTAAAATATATAACCAAGGCAATCTGATTTTTACATTGCTTCAGTTTCCATTGCTACATAATAACTGCCAACATAATAATTAAGTTATTTTTTTATTTTTTATTCCCTCAGAGCTTAAAAAAAAACACCAGGTTTCCTTGGTAGCTCAGCTGGTAAAGAATCTGCCTGCAATGCAGAAGACCCTGGTTTAATTCCTGGGTCAGGAAGATCTGCTGGAGAAGGGATAGGCACCCACTCCAGTATTCTTGGGCTTCCCTGATGGCTCAGTTGGTAAAGAATCTGCCTGCAATGTGGGAAACTTGTGTTTGATCCCTGAGTTGGGAAGATCTGCTGGGAAAGTTAATAGCTACCCACTCCAGTATTCTGGCCTGGAGGGTTCCGTGTCCTGTATAGTCCATGGGGTTGCAAAGAGTCAGACATGACTGAGTGACTTTCACTTTAAAAAACAGAAACTTGCACTAATTCTATTTAACATATATTGAAATGATTACCTACATGAATATATCACATATAATCGTAGAAACATGATCTAAGGATGCAATTTAATATCATAGTTTGAAGCATAATCTTTAACATTAAGCTTCTTAAGTGGAAGTCCTGGTATTGCCACTTACTACCAGCATGACTCTGTAAATGTGGTTAATAAGCCAAAGTGTACTACAAGAAACAGATTATAGGTAAAGTTTTCGAAAGTAGTCATTAAGGGGGGAAAAAAAAGTGTTTACTATTATTTTGCACTAATTCATTTGTAACATTTTTTGTTCTGTTTTCATTTTAATGTTTTCTTTCAGTGTTTTTATTTCGAATTTTCAACTTAGATTACCTGATGATCTTCCATATGTTGCTGAGATGTACTGTTAACTATTACTTGTTAACAGTTCTCAAAGTTCAGATAATACCAGTTGAGATTCTAATGTGTCAGCACTACTTGACTAGAGAGCTGCCTAAGTGGACCATTTAAAATGCCCTTGCTCATAAATGTAAACAGTAACACCCTACTACAGCTTCCTCTGTCAACATACAAAACTGAATTATCTCTTACATTAACAGACAATGAAAGCTTACTGATCCATTTTAATAAAGGCTCTAACTTCATTAACTAAAACAGATAAGACATAATAGCATCCATAAATATAGATAATATTTTAGATTCCTGATAAACAAAATTATTATCTATAATCTATATTGATTTGTTGAACATATCTAGATGATAAATGAGTATCACATGGATTATAAATCTTAAAAGTGCATTTATTTTTTGTTTTTTTTCCTTTATATTAGCCATTATAGTGTTCCTATAGTCTTGTCTCTTATGTTCCAATTTTTTTCATTATTTAAAATTTTTATTTCATATTGGAGTATAATTGATTAACAATGCTGTGTTGGTTTTAGGTGTTCAGCAGAGTGATTCAGTGATATTGTTGTTGTTCAGTTGCTAAATTGCGTTCAACTCTTTGCAACCCCATGCACTGCAGCACTCCAGGCTTTCCCCTTCTCCACTGTCTCCAGGAGTTTGCTCAAGTTCATGTCCTTTGATTTGGTGATGTTATCTAACCATTTCGTCTTTGCCTCCCTCTTCTCCTTTTGCCTTCAGTCTTTCCCAGCATCAGGGTCTTTTCAAATGAGTCAGCTCTTTGCATCAGGTGGCCAAAGTATTGCAGCTTCAGCTTCAGCATCAGTCCTTCCAATGAATATTCACGGTTGATTTCCTTTAGGATGACTGGTTTGATCTCTTTGTTGTCCAGGAGAATCTTCTCTAGCATCACAATTCAAAAACATCAGTTCTTCTGGACTCAGCTTTCTTTATGATCCAACTCTCATATCCATACATAACCACTGGAAAAACCATAGCTTTGACTAGATGGACCTTTGTCAGCAAAGTGATATCTTTGCTTTTTAATATGCTTTCTAAGTTTGTCATAGCTTTCCTTCTAACACCAGGCATCTTATAAATGTAGTCACCATCTGCAGTGATTTTGGAGCCTAAGAAAATAAGTCTCTCACTCTTTTCATTGTCCCCCTATTTGCCATGAAGTGATGAGACCAAATGTCATGATCTTTGTTTTTTGAATGTTGAGTTAAAAGCCAGCTTTTTCACTCTCATCTTTCAACCTCATCATGAGACTCTTTAGTTCCTCTTTACTATCTGCTATTACAGGGGCATTACCTGCATATCTGAGGTTGTTGATATTTTTCCCAGAAATCTTGATTCTAGCTTGTCATCATCCAGCCTAGCATTTCACATGATATACTCTGCACATAAGTTAAATAAGAAGGGTACAATATACAGCCTTGATGTACTCTTTTCACAATTTTGAACAGCAAGTTGTTCCATGTCCAGTTCTAACTGTTGCTTCTTGAGCTGCATACAGGTTTCTCAGGAGACAGGTAAGGTGTTCTTTTCTTCCCATCTCTTTAAGAATTTTTCACAGTTTGTTGTTATCAACAGTCAAAGGCTTTCTTGTATTCAGTGAAGCAGAAGTAGATTTTTTTCTGGAATTTTCTTGCTTCTTTATGATCCAGAGAATGTAGCAATTGGATCTCTGGTTCCTCTGCTATTTGTAAACCCAGCTTGTTCATCTGTAAGTGTTCAGTACATACACTGCTGAAGCCTAACTTGAAGGATTTTGAGCATAATTTTACTAGCATGGATGGTTACATAAATTCATATCTATTCTTTTTACAAATTATTTGTTTATGGTTACTATACTTATACTAAATCTTAGTGAGTCACTTATAGTTAAAAGGAGACACTTCTTTACAATCAAGTATTAATTTGGATGGAGAGTAGAATACTATTACGTACTTACACATATATATTTAATGTAATTCAATGTTAAAATTAACTTGTTTTTAAAATAGCTGACAACATTCTAAAATTCTATTAGTCTAATTACTGCCATCTTTGTTTTGTTATTCATATTTACAGACTTTTAAAATTGTATTTGTTTCTCTCTCTAATAAAACATTTAAAACTCGGGTGTCCTATTTGTTATTTAACACAAAATGATGTCTTTTAGATAAGCTTATACTAGCTGTCTCCCACAAATGAGAAAAAAATCACATAATAGTAGATTTTTATGATACTATTATTAAAGCATGCATTTCTTTCTTCAGTGTCTTGTAGTTTTTGGAGTACAGGTCTTTTGTCTCCTTCAATTCAGTTCAGTCACTCAGTTGTGCCCAACTCTTCGCAACCCAATTAATGGCAGCACGCCAGGCTTCCCTGTCCATCAACAACTCCCGGAGTTTACTCAAACTCATGCCCATCGAGTCGGTGATGCCATCCAGCCATCTCATCCTCTGTCATCCCCTTTTCTTCCTGCCCCCAATTCCTCCCAGCATCAGAGTCTTTTCCAATGGGTCAACTCTTCACATGACATGGCCAAAGGATTGGAGTTTCAGCTTCAGCATCAGTCCTTCCAATGAACACCCAGGACTGATCTCCTTCAGGATGGACTGGTTGGATAACCTTGCAGTCCAAGGGACTCTCAAGAGTCTTCTCCAACACCACAGTTCAAAAGCATCAATTTTTCACCGCTCAGCCTTCTTTATAGTCCTACTCTCACATCCATACATGACCACTGGAAACACTATAGCCTTGACTAGACAGAACTTTGTTGGCATAAGTAGATTTATTCCTAGGTATTTTGTTCTATTTTATGCAATGGTAAATGAGATTGTTTCCTTAATTTATCTTTCTGATAGTTTACTGTTAATGTACAGAAATGTGACAGATTTCTATATATAATTTTGTATCCTGTTACTTTACTGTATTCATTGATGAGCCCTAGTAGTTTTGTTGTGGTGTCTTTAGGCTTTTCTGTGTATAGTATCCTGTCATCTGCAAGCAATGAGACATTGACTCTTTGGATTTGGAGTCCTTTCCAATTTGGATTCCTTCTATGTATTTTTTTTCTTCTGATTGCTGTGCCTTGATTCCAAAACTATGTTGAATAAAAGTGGAGAGAGTAGACATCATTGTCTTCTTCCTGATCTAAGAGGAAATGCTTTCAACCTTTCACCACTGAGTATGATGTTAGCTGTGGGTTTGTTGTGTATATCCTTTTTTTATTATTTTGAAGTATGTTCCCTCTATGCTGCTTGCTGGAGAGGTTTTGTTTGTTTGTTTGTTTGTTTTTATCATAAATGAATGCGAATTTTATCAAAAGATTTTTCTGCCTCTATTGAGATGATTATATGGCTTTTATTCTTCAATTTGTTAAATTTGCAGCAAAATGGATGATTGACCTTATGCTGATTGAAATAAGTCAGACAAAGAAACAAATACTGTTTGATGTCACTTATATGTGGAATCTAAAAAATGTAATCAACTGGTGGCTATAACAAAAAAGAAACAGATTCAATGGATATAGAGAATAAATGAGTGATTACCTGCTGAGGGGAGAGGAGCAATATAGTTATGAGGCAATGGGAGGTACAAACTGCTGGGTGTAAAATAGTCCATAAGGTGATATTATACAACACAGGGGATATAGCTAATATTCTGTAATAACTGTAAATTAAGTGTGAGCTTTAAAAATTCTATAAAAATAAGAAAAATGAAATGTGGTATATATTTTAAAAAGCTATATATTTAGTTTACAAATAAGTGCTCTATTCTTAGGTTATATATATACTTTTGTTGTATTAAATGTGACATTTAATATTAGAATTTATTTTTTTAAATTTTTTATTAGAATTTTTTAATGTAGTAATGTTTCTTCTCAAGCCAACAGAAAATAAAAAGCCCTAATAATTATACAGGTAGTTTTCCTCATTAAAAAAAAATATGTGCTAAGTTATCACTTCTCTAAAGAATCTACTTGCCATGAAAGAGACGCAGATTCAAGCCCTGTGTCAGAAAGATCTCCTGGAGGAGGAACTGACTACCCACTTCCGTAGTCTTGCCTATAGAATTCCATGGGCAGAGGAACCTGGTGGGCTACAGTCCATGGGGTCACAAAGAGTCAGACATGACTAAGAGACTAGCACTTTCACTTTTTTTTAAATCACTGCTCTGAATGAAGTAGAAAATCAAGAAGTCTTTGTGTGATGTGAAATATTTTCAACTAATGCTAAAGTTCATTCATGTATCTAAACCTTTCCCTGGTGGCCAACAGCTTTAACTATTAAAATTATTTCTGAAAAGCAGCAGATTGAACTGAGGAAACCAAGATATGCCTTTGTAGTGATATTTTAAAATTGTTCCAGGTATGAATCCGGGTGTATAATTGCCAGAAAGCTGGCTTCAAATAATTACCAGGTCTCTCCAGTGTCCATGAAAGAGCAAAGCATCACGCACACACATGGAAGTGTGTGATCAGGGCAGTAAATCACTCAGGTCTGGTAGTGACTTGATATTGAAGTGATCAAATAAGGAGTGCAACACTGTAAAATATGTATAAAACCTGAAGTATATTGCTATAATGAATCATCAATTAAATCATAATAATTTTTGCCTTCTTGTATATTAATTCTTCTGAAAATACTTAATTCCTATAATTTAAAAGTCCTCTGACTTAAAATTCCTTAATTTTAATCTGTATCTGTTGAGCCTGCTTTTTTGTTATAAACACTAGTTTTTTGTATTTTTTAGATTCCACATATAAGTGACATCAAACAGTATTTGCTTTCTCTGTCTGATTTATTTCACTCAACATAATGCCAAACATCCATTTTGCTACAAATTTAACTGAATTCCTATGATTTAAAATCTCAGAGGATGTCAGTTTTACACAAGATTTAGGTGTCTTTTCTCTAGTCCATGGTGTGTGTATGTGAATGTGCTTATTAAAGCAACTGCAAAGTAACTCTATACACAAACACAAACATATAGACTAATTACTATATTAGGAGACTGAAAGCACAAACAAACAGAAAATGAAGTGAAAAGATAAGTACTGGTCATGCTGTGTATCCCAGAAAGCATTATACCATAACACATTCATTCACCTCTTATGTATGTTTGGTGGACCCAATAAAGATATTGCTGGGTGTGTATTAAAGGGATTATAGTTTTTTTCCAAAACACAGGCTACAGTCATTTTCCAGCTTTGCAGAAAAGATTTAAGTCACCCATTGAAATATGTCAGAGTCTAACTGTCATGGGGAAATGAAGGAAATGAAAACTTTTCTTTTGCTTTTAATGTAAATAAATAAATAAATAAATCTGTTTGTAATCCCATGTATATTGTAGTTTATAAATAAATATATGTGAGGAAGCAGAATCTGGCAGTTTTACTTTTCATTTTCTATCATTCCCTCAAACACACACTGATAAAGATAGACAAACACAAAAATCCAGAAAGACAAGCACATAACTCTATAAAGATCCTCTATAGCTTTGAGACCCAGAAAGAGTTGGAAGGAGAGTGGAAAAGATCTTGATGAAGGTTGTTGTGAGGTTGGCTTACAATTCCTACTCCAATCCTGGGATTAAGAACCTCAGAAGCATTGAATAATTCTCCAGAAAGTTTGGGGAACTGGGGACTGAGGAGACTTGTTATACTATTTCCTTCCTGGAATTCTGACAAAGGCAACCTCCCAGGCCTTCCTCACATCATATGGTTTGGGATTAATAGAGGAAGTATGGCTGTGTGGAATGTCATTTTGAGTGGCAATTCCTCTCACTAAGGAAGCACTTCTGAGTTTCTGGTATTTCCCTAAGGAGGCCTTAGGTAGGAGAAAGTGACTATATTTCCATGCACTACCA
>CM035295.1:23316481-23527998 GCA_020226075.1 Hydropotes inermis
TTGAGAACACCCACAAGTAACTGGGTGATACAGCTGGTATATTTGACAGGTATCCTAATGGTGCAAACTTGTGCTGCCTAGAGATACAGAATGAAAGGCAAAATGTGATGACAAATTGAGGATAAGATTATTTCTTGAGTGGTGAGGTGAGGAGAGATAAGAACTAGATACAACCTTGTGTTAGGTCAGAGGATGTAAGTTTGTAAAGTTGTTGACTTTCCAAAGACCAGACACATCTGCCTGATCTTATAATGCCAACTCAGACAGAAGAATGAGAAGGAAAAAAGCCTTAGACTTTGAACTTTAGATTATATGTTTCAAACTGAGAAAGTTATTTTGTTTCTATTTAAGGAGTCATATCTAGGAGAATTGGATTTAATTTTAAAATATAGACTAGAAACCAAACTTTTTTTGGGGGGGGTATTTAAGTTTTTATGAAGAACTTGGATTGGGAGAAAGAGTCAGTATTATATATATTAAAAAAGATTACTCAGTAAAAACTTGTAAGAGTATAAGTTAATCAATAAAATATATTTAAATACAGATGGTCATTGTTCTATCTCATGCACTTTAGCTTATAAATCATAAGCAAAACAATATTACTAGAGCCATTAGGAATCATGTACCAATAGTATGACAGTAATTATTTTAAAATTATCGCATTGAAAATTAACTTGTATGACGTGCATAATATGGAAAAACTAGTTAATGAGTCTAGTAGCTATTCTATTGACCTCTGTTCTCAATTCTCAGATTCCTGCTTAACAATTTTCTACAGAGGCTACAAAATCAACTATTTCCATGATCTATCCACCCTACTCTTGTTTTAGTTGTCTTTATCACATTATAAATCATAATTATTTGAGTTTCAACAGGTATTTGCCATGGCTTCCTATTTTTTTGCTGCATGATTGCTTTTGTGACGTTTAGTCAGAGACCAGCTACGGAGAAGGATATAAAACTCTGGAGATCTTCTGTCTGAGCATTGCAGGAAGAGGATTATCTCCAGGCTTTTATCATCTACTGATAGCCCAGGAGCCAAGCATCTGTAGATTGTGTCAGTTGAAAAGATCTCAGTCCTTACATGAAGAGCTTGAAGAGCCAGATACAAGGATTGTAATTCAATAATCTTTTTTTCATGATATTTTTCACTATATGAGAAACACAGAAGGTACATATACATGTATATGTATATATAGCATTTATATGTACATATTCTCTTTTGAGAAGGGAACATGTGAATCTAGTGATATTTCTTATACTTTGACTGGAGTTAGAGTGGTCAGTAAGATATAATAAGTCTCTTTGCATCATGGTTCAAGAGTTAACTTCCTCTGGTCTCACAGAAGAACAAAGAACAGCTCTCCAGAATATATATACCTCATAAAATGGTTGCCTGAGTAGATGTTACAGAAAAGACAGTGATACACAGTGATGATAAAACTGAGTATTTGCTTCAGTCTTGCAGTCTTAACCTGTGTCTGCTTATAACTAATAGCTTCTGAGACTGATTTGACATCTCTTGATTAATAGTAAAGTCATCACCATCCCCTAAAAGGAGAATCTGTGGACTCCACATAGGGTAGAATATAAAGCCAGAAGAGGAAGTTTTGTTCAGGTCAGTATAAGTGTATCTGAAGTTTAGCTAGTTTTAAAATAAGAATTCTATTTGTTTTCCCATATTCCTAGAAGATTTATGGTAATATCAATAGTGGAGGGCATGTATATATGATAAGGCAGAGTAAAAAGAGGAACTTATTGATATAATCATGTAGCAAAATTATTTTATTAAAAGCAGCCATGTATAGTGAAAGAAAATTTAATTTCTTTGAATTTTCTTTTTGAAAATTAGAATTATTTTATCACTAAGCTAAGAATACACCCTTACCTCCATATATTGAGATGAGTTTGTGATACTGCCACAGTTCTCCCCTTGGTATTCTCAAGAGTTCCATTAACTGAGGACTGTCACCTTGTTGGAAGCTCAGAAGTAGAGAAGTAAATTCATATCACTCCAGTGACAAGACTGGTAGGAAGTATTGTGTGTTTGTACAGTGATTATACTGCAAAACAGCAAAATGAATAACTCTGGAGACCTAACAAAGAGTCAGGTGGTTACAATCAAGATGAAAACATAATTTGGAACCTCTTAGTGCTTTGGGCATTAAAGGGACAGTGGTGTTGTGGCCATCGTATGTACTAAGCCTTTCTTGTAGCAAGGGTAGAGGAGGAAAAGAAAAAGATAAGGGCCAAGCACATCATCTGTTGGATGGACCTCTTTATTCCAGTAAGTGAATTCTATCACAAGATTCTCTTTGTCACACATGCTAAATCTTATTTATAAATCAAGAATGAAAAGTGGAAGTTTTAAGGGTTTTTATGTTCTATGATTTAGAACTACCATGATTTACAGTTTCAAATTGAAAAAGTTAACTTTGTAAGAGTATATATCTGCTTGTTTTAGATATAATTGCACATCTGCTGAAAATAAGTCATACACGCTTAGTATCTAGGCTTGTTACAATAGTAAATACAGGGAAACTGGCAGCTCCTTTTAGAAACAGCTGATATTCTTCTAATAGAAGATAAATTGAAACAGTTTTTCCTCCAATATTTAGAAGTAAGTCATTAAATTGAAGAGAATCTGATAAGCAAAATTTATTTTACCACAATAACAATTACTCATAATTCAAATATGAGGTGTTATGAATATTTTATTGCAGTAATTATAAAAATCAAGATGATTAAAACCTTGCTGTAAATAAGAATATAGTCCTCTTGATATACATTAAACATAATTTTTCTAATTTGAGAATCTCCTTCTGGACAACTACTAAGCCTAGTTAAAATAAAGGTTGAATTGCATTGGGCTTATTATCTTGAACACAGACTTTGGTTACTTACTATAAGAATATCATTACATTTAAAGCTCTCTTACTGCTAATCATTACATCTGCTGGTATTGAATACATCAATGTTAGACAGTAGTTTGAACATTTTATGTAATATTAATCTGTAATATAAAATCACTTTTACTCATGTAAAATAATCATTTTGGTCTAATGTAATGTGATTGTAATGAGCCAAAGTAAACAGTTTAAACATAATTAAAATAACATTTTATATAGTTTCAAATAGTTCTTTTGATTTCATTTTTTTAACTGAAGAATTATTAGTAATATATTTTAAGAGTGAATATTTAATTCTTTTTTTTTTAAGAGAAGGAGTGTCCTTTCTGTTCTCAGAATTTAGAACTGAAGGTCAAGAAGCAATAGTTAGAAATGGACATGGAACAACAGACTAGTTCCAAATTGGGAAAGGGGTATGTCAACACTGTATATTGTCAACCTGCTTATTTAAATTGCATCCACAATATCATGAGAAATGCTGGACCGGATGAAGCATAAGCTAGAATCAAGATTGCCAGAGGAACATCAATAACCTCAGATATGCAGATGGCACCATGCTTATGGCAAAAAGCAAAGAAGAACTAAAAAGCCTGTTGATGAAAGTGAAAGAGAGTGAAAAAGTTGGCTTAAAATTCAGCATTCAGAAAACTAAGATCATGGCATCTTGTCCCATCACTTCATGGCAAATAGATGGGGAAACAGTGGAAACTTGGGCTGACTTTATTTTTCTGGACTCCAAAATCACTGCAGATGGTGACTGCAGCCATGAAATTAAAAGATGCATGCTCTTTGGAAGAAAAGCTATGACCAAGCTAAAGCATGTTAAAAAGTAGAGACATTACTTTGAAAACAAATGCCCATCTAGTCAAAGCTATGTTTTTTCCAGTTGTCATGTACGGATGTGAGAGTTGGATTTTAAAGAAAGCTGAGTGCCAAAAAATTGATGCTTTTGAACTCTGGTGTTGGAGAAGACTCTGAGAGTCCCTTGCACAGCAAGGAGATCCAACCAGTCCATCCTAAAGGAAATCAGTCCTGAATATTTGTTGGAAGGACTGATGCTGAAGCTGAAACTCCAATATTTTGGCCATCTGATGCTAAGAGCTGACTCACGTGAAAAGACCCTGATGCTGGGGCAGATTGAAGACAGGAGTAAAAGGGAACAACAGAGGATGAGATGGTTGGATGACATCACTGACTCAATGAACATGAGTTTGGGTAGGCTCCGTGAGCTGGTGACGGACAGGCAGAATTGGCGTGCTGCAGTTCATGGGGTCGCAAAGAGTCAGAGCCGACTGAGCAACTGAAAGGAACTGAACTGAACTGGGAGGTCATGAAGGATAGGAAGTCTGACATATTGCAATCCAGGGAGTCTCAAAGAGTCAGACAAGACTGAGTGACACAACAACAACAATCATATCACATAAAACCTACCCCTTTTAAGTTACACTCAGACACTTTTTAAACTGCTAATCATGACTATGACTTTGAACAGTTTCTTATATAAATAGTGAAAATTTACATTAGATACTATACTGATTGATGACTTTTTATAATTAGAAGTTAAAATTTGTGTGTGTCTGTATTTTCTAGATTGCTTCAATATGGTCAATCCTGAGTTACTCTTAGAACCACCTCTTTGTCTGACAAAAAAAAAAAAAAGAAAAATTACCTTTGCTGTCAACCTACCTCCAGGAATTCCATGGGAAGGGATGGGGTCTGAGAACTGCTGTAGGTTACTACTACTCTAAGAGAGTTGATTGTGCAATGAAGGTTAAGAACTACTTGTCAAAGTAGAGGTAGATGAAAGCACAGGATTTCTCAGTAATTTCTGTTGCTTCTGGTAAGAAGAGAGTAAATTGATATTCATTAAGGAAATCCAGTCTGTTGTTCCATGTCCGGTTCTAACTGCTGCTTGCTGACCTGCATACAGGTTTCTCAAGAGGCAGGTCAGGAGGTCTGGTATCGCCATCTCTTTCAGAATTTCCCACAGTGTGTTGTGACCCACACAGTCAAAGGCTTTGGCATAGTCAATAAAGCAGAGATAGATGTTTTTTCTGGAACTATCTTCATTTTTCAGTGATCCAGTGGCAATTTGATCAATGGCAATTTGATCTCTGGTTCCACTGCCTTTTCTAAAACCACCTTGAACATCTGGAAGTTCATGGTTCATGTATTGCTGAAGCCTGGCTTGGAGAATTTTAAGCATCACTTTACTAACGAGTGAGATGAGTGCAATTGTGCAGTGGTTTGAGCCTTCTTTGGCATTACCTTTCTTTGGGATTGGAATGAAAGCTGACATTTTCCAGTCCTGTGGCCACTGCTGAGTTTTCCAAATTTGCTGGCATATTGAGTTCAGCACTTTCACAGAATCATCTTTCAGGATTTAAAATAGCTCAATTGGAATTCCATCACCTCCACTAGCTTTGTTCATAGTGATGCTTCTTGAGGCCCTCTTGACTTCACATTCCAGGATGTCTGGCTCTAGGTGAGTGAACAACAGTCTGGTTCAAAATAGGAAAAGGAGTAAATCAAGGCTGTAAATGGCCAGCTTATTTAATATATATGCAAAGTACATCATGAGAAACGCTGGACTTGGAGGAAGCACAAGGTGGTACACTGAAATACCAATAACTTCAGATTTGCAGATGACACCACCCTTATGGCAGAAAGTGAAGAAGAACTAAAGAGCCTCTTGATGAAAGTGAAAGTGGAGGGTGAAAAAGTTGGCTTAAAGCTCAACATTCAGAAAACAAAGATCATGGCATCTGGTCCCATCACTTCATGGCAAATAGATGGGGAAACAGTGGCTGACCTTATTTTTCTGGGCTTCAAAATCACTGTGGATGGTGATTGCAGCCATGAAATTAAAAATGCTTGCTCCCTGGAAGGAAAGTTATGGCCAATCTATAAAGCTGCACTGGAAGAAGCACAAGCTGGAATCAAGATTTGCCGGGAGAAATATCAGTAACCTCAGATATGCAGATGACACCACCCCTATGGCAGAAAGTGAAAGGAACTAAAAAGCCTCTTGATGAAAGTGACAGAAGAAAGTGAAAAAGTTGGCTTAAAGCTCAACATTCAGAAAGCTAAGACCATGGCATATGGTCCCATCACTTCATGGGAAATAGATGGGGAGACAGTGGAAACAGTGTCAGACTTTATTTTGGGGGGCTCCAAAATCACTGCAGATGGTGATTGCAGCCATGAAATGAAAAGACACTTACTCCTTGGAAGGAAAGTTATGGCCAACCTAGATAGCATATTAAAAACCAGAGATATTACAACAGAGACATTACTTTGCCAACAAAGTTCCGTCTGGTCAAGGCTATTTTTTTTCCAGTGGTCATGTATGGATGCGAGAGTTGGACTGTGAGGAAAGCTGATCACTGAAAAATTGATGCTTTTAAACTATGGTGTTGGAGAAGACTCTTGAGAGTCCCTTGGACTGCAAGGAGATCCAACCAGTCCATTCTGAAAGAGATCAGTCCTGGGTGTTCACTGGAAGGACTGATGCTGAAGCTGAAACTCCAATACTTTGGCCACCTCATGTGAAGAGTTGACTCATTGGAAAAGACCCTGATGCTGGGAAGGATTGGGGGCAGGAGGAGAAGGGGACGACAGAGGATGAGATGGCTGAATGGCATCACCAACTCGGTGGGCATGAGTTTGAGCAAATTCCGGGAGTTGGTGATGGACAGGGAGGCCTGACGTGCTGCAATTCATGGGGTCACAAAGAGTCGGAAACAACTGAGTGAATGAACTGAACTGAGACAGTATATTAAAAAGCAGAGACATTACTTTGCCAATGAAGGTCCATCTAGTCAAGGCTATTGTTTTTCCAGTGGTCATGTATGGATGTGAGATGTATGGATGTGAGGGTTTGGGTAGACTCCAGGAGTTGGTGATGGACAGGGAGGCTGGCGTGCTGCTGTTCATGGCGTCGCAAAGAGTTAGACACGACTGACTGAACTGAACTGAAGGAAAACCAGTCTCTTTCCTCTGGCAAAATTGCAAAAACATATTTGTTCTTTGCCTAGTCAGTAAACAAATGTTGAGACTGAGTGAAATTATTTGGGAGCCCAAACCTGTTTTGGGCATTCCTTATCTGCATATCTAGTTAAAACCTGGTGACCTATCACTTCCAGCATCTCTTAGTTACTTTGAGGTGCTTTAGACAAGGGACTGCCACTTGCTTTATATTCTCAGTTTGCACATGAAGCACATTTAAATGTTCTCTTCAAGTCCTCCCACAGTTAGCCAGAGAAGTAGTAAAAGATTTGGCATCTGCAATAAATAGTGTTTGTCTTCACAGGGGGTACTAACATATTTGTTTTAAAGTAACATAGCAGTTGTTGAACTGTTTTATTTAATGTTAAATTTGTGACTATGTAATACCAGGACAGAATGAACAATCAGAAATATGCAATTATTACATATGACACAGACTGCATTTATTTTTATGTGAATACCCCATATTTATTAATTTATGCAAGTGCTCTGGCAAGACTGAACAATATTTACATGTACAGCTCAATACTAGATTCAAGTGTGCATATACTGAGTTTGAAAGGATGAAAATGTACTTGGTGGATCTATCAACAGATATCATCAGTGTCAAAATATCCGATCATAACCTATCACTAAAAACAAAGTCCTAGTAACGATTTTAACAAATTCATCTTGCTCCTAGATGGAGAACATATGATTCTTGTTCGTATTTAATACATCTTAATCTTAAGAAGATGATATGTATATATCATGGCCCTTAAGAATAACTGTAGCAGACAGGACTGTCATTTTCCCCTTTCTGCATTTTCTCTTAGGAAAAGAGGATACCAGAATTCTGTGGGAGCTGTTCCTGAGGCAAACATATTTAGAGAAACAGAATTGAGTGATGACATAGGTAGAGTGAGGCAGACATGGAGATCCCAATTTCCTTTTCAGGAGAGGTTGGTTATTCTGTTGTCTGTATTCTTGTGGCAGGAATGCTTGTCAAACAGTTTCCAGCATCTCCACCCCCTCCCAAGTTGATGCTGAGAGGGACCTAAACCATTGCTCATAAGGGAGAAGAGGAAAGGAAATGAGAAAGAGAGAAATACTAATGACAATGATTTTGATCTGCCAGTCTTTATTTATGGAGCACAGAAGATGCCCACCCCTGCCTTCAGATGGTACAGGTACACTGGTAAAATTCTGAGCTTAAATGTCATTTCTGTGGGTAAGGAGGTTTTACAAATTAAATATGTTGGAAATGTTGAGTAGAAAAATGATGCTGTCTTTGTAATCTAGTCTTATAAGCTTATATTTAAAAGTCTATCAGAATAAGTCATGCACCTGAGAAATTTTTATCTAGTTAAATGGAAAAACACTCCATACTAAATGTATTTGAAAAGGATGGTAGGATAGAAAATTACACATGTGCTTTGATTATTGCATGTCATGCTTTAATATATTATTTGCATTATAGATGTTATATGTAATGATAAACTTTCTTTTGATAATTTTAAAGTTTAACATAAATGTCAAGTATGGAAACAGCTTGAAGGTTAGGGCTTTTCACCATTCCATTCAATGATAGCAAGCCAGTGTCAGAAACAGTATGTAACACATGCGTGCATACATGCTAAGTCAGGTTAGTCTTGCCCGACTCTTTGCAACCTCCTGGACTGTAGCCCACCAGGCCCCTCTGTCCACGGGATTCTCCAGGAAAGGATACTGGAGTAGGTTGCTATGCCCTCCTCCAGGGGATCTTCCTGGCCCAAGGATAGAACATGCTTCTCCTGCGGCTTCTGCATTGCATGGGGATTCTTTCCTGCTGAACCACAGGGAAGCCCGTCTAACACATATTAGAGATTTAATAACAACTTTTTGAGTGATTAAATGAGTCAACCAAATAATTGTTACTGGCAGGCTACTTAGCATAATTTTCTACCTTAAAACCAAACACTATTTTCCATTCAATATATTCTTCTTAGTTATTGCAAAATGTGCCATAATATGGATAATTGCACTTTTAAACGTTTTGTTTATATTATTTTCTCTCTCCTCACAAATCTTTCTTCTGTCTATACAAATTATTTTTGCCAGTCTATAGGTCTGCAATTCAACTTACTCTTTAGACTAAACTCATTTCTCCTCTAATTCCATTTCCAAAATACTTTTTGCAATAATATATGTGTACCAAATTATGCAATGCATTATTATGCTTTCAGTCCTCTAATTGTTTCAACAGTGCAGTTTTATATAGTACAGTATCTTCCAAGACTTTTGAGTGTGTCTTGTTATTGTTTCTATCTGGACCAGATACTATTGTTGTTTTGAAAAGCCTTTGGTCAAACTCCTCAGTTCCCAGTGCACCCATGAAGAGCTGATTGGCTCCCACATCAAGCACCAATGCCTTTCTCCTTCTGGCTTCTCTACTGTTCTGCCTAAAGGATTTCTTGATATTTTTGTGAGCTTGCTTACCCCTTGTTCTCAGCAGGATACTAAGGATCAACTGATGAGAGACCAGAGTGTCAGGCACAACTCCCAGGCTTTCCATATCCCATTGGCACAAGTCTGATATGTGCTGCTAAAAGAGTACCCAAGAGGATTAAACTCATGTTGATAATTTTTTTCACTAGCACATCCTTTATTGGCTAGTTTCTCTTCACCGTTTTCATTCTGTATTCTCACTTGTACTTCCTGGTATTATTTCCCAAATAAACCACCTGCCCTTGAGAATTTGACTAAGGCTGTGTTTTCCAGGGAATCCAAACTAAGACAAAATAATCTTTTCCAACTTTTATGTCTCTGACTAATTTTCCTCCAGAATTCAGCTTGAATATTAGACTGAACAATAATCCCTCAAAAAAGTCCATGTCCTAATTCCTGGAATCTGTGAATGTTACCTTACCTGGAAAGAGGACTTTCCACACTCAACTAACTTCAGGTTTTTGAGCTGAGATTATCCTAGCATATCCAGGTGAGTCCAGTGTAATCACAAGGTCGTGATTCAGAGAGGAAATAAGAGACAATGGAAGCAGAAGTCATAGAGGAGAAAAGATGGTACACTGCTTGTTCTTAAGATGCAAGAAGGACCACAAAACAGGGGAGGTAGGCAATGTCTAGAAGCTGGAAAGGGGCAAGGAAGCAGATTCATTCATAGATCCTCCAAAAGGAATGCACCCTTGCAGATCTATTTTTAGACTTCTGATCTCCAGAACTATAACATCAATTTGTGTTTAAGCCACTGAATTTGAGGTTATGTTTTACAGCAGCAGTAGGAAACTAATACAAATATCACTTTTTCAAAAGCCTTCCATAGTCATCTTATCTATGGGAAATTTCACTCAAGCAAACATATGGAAAATATGACTATTCTGTATTGTCACATAGTAAGTGCTCCACATTTAGTCACAAACAAGGATACCATGTACTCTTTTAAAATTTATTGTCTTTATAGCATTTTATTTATATCTATAGTATTATATTTATATATATTTATAGTATTATAGATACAGTGCATGTGTGTGTGTGTGTGTGCATGTAGGCACGCTCAATAGTGTCTGACTATTTGTGGCCTATGGACTGTGGCCCAGCAGACTCCTCTGTCCATGGAATAATCCTGGCACTAATATTAGAGTGGGTTGCCATTTCCTCCTTCAGGGGATCTCCAGACCCAGGGGTTGAACCTGCATCTCCTGCATTACAAGCAGACTCTTTATCACTGAGCCACAGTGTAAGCCCATTCTAGTACAGTATTATTGCAATAGTAATGTAATAGTAGTAATAATATTGACTGACAACATATGTTCAATGTAAAAAGAGTATGTTTCCATTCCTAACTTCTGAGTTATTGTTTAAAAGTCTTTTCCAAGATGGTTTCCTCCTACAATAACTGAACTTTTTCTTGGGCATTGTTTCCTCAGTCTATTAACCACATTTATTATTTCTCTGATTCCTCACTCCATGGGGCTGACACATGCTTTAGAGTTCAGAGATGTGTGACTTGCCAGACTAACAGTTATTTTGCACTTGAGTTATTTAACTAAGCTGCTTAAGCTTCACTACTAGCAATATTATCTGAATATCTTCCTACTCGAATGCCCTTATTAGGCATGTCTCTAATCTCTTGACAAATAAAACACTTATTGGATATGTCTTCTTGTCCCCCAGTGTACATAAAACATCCTTGATCTCCTAAGTCAAAACAAAACAAAACCAATAGACAAAGGGCAGAAAAATCCCAACCTGAAATACCCAGGTTGCCAGGTGAGACAACCAACTGCAGCTTGTTCATTATCAGCATGCTTTCTACTATGCATGACGCCACCTATGTTTTCCTAGCAGCAGAGGCTCCTTGCTATTAATATGAACTTATTAATAGCATGTTCATTAGCTGTTTATGGATCTGTATTATAATTTCAAGTGTTTAAATTTTTTCAATGTACTTGTACATACTTTCCTACCTTCATAATTGACCTTGGATATTATGCTATTAGTTATATTTTATAATATTCTTCAGTATTATAGCTTACTATATAATACCACATTTGTGCATGCTCAGTTGCTCATTGAGTCCAACTCTTTGCTACCCCATGGACTGTAGCCCTCCATGCTCATCTGTCCATGGGATTTCCAAGCAAGAATACTGGAGTGGGTTGCCATTTCCTCCTCCAGGGGACTTTCCCAACCCAGGGATGTAAACTGCATCTTCTGCATGTCCTTCATTGGCAGGCAGATTCTTTACCACTAATACACCTGGAAGCAAGCTCATATACCACATTCAGTTCAGTTCAGTTCATTTCAGTCACTCAGTCATGTCTGATTCTTTGCGACCCCAACCACAGCACACCAGATCTGCCTGTTCATCACCAGCTGCTGGAGTCTAACCAAATCCATGTCCATTGAGTCAGCGATGCCAACCAACCATCTCATCCTCTGCCATCGCCGTCTCCTCCTACCACATTCAGTTGATTGCAAACTGTCATGATTAGTAGAAACTCCAGATAATTTATTTAAATAGGATCTCTGAAGGCAAAGACTACTCTTAGGGCTAGATGTAAACTGGAAAAAAAATGTAAATACAGTCCATTAGATTGTCTGATCTCAAGATTAATCACTAGCCTAGTTCGTCACAAGGTTGGTACTTCAGAGATTATCAATAAATGAAGGCATTAATTCACTCCAGAAATGTTTACTGAGTAGCTGTTGCTGCTAAGTCTCTTCAGTCGTGTCCAACTCTGTGCGACCCCATAGATGGCAGCCCACCAGGCTCCCCCATCCCTGGGATTCTTCAGGCAAGAACACTGGAGTGGGTTGCTATTTCCTTCTCCAATGTATGAAAGTGAAAAGTGAAAGTGAAGTCACTCAGCCATGTCCGAATCTTAGCAACCCCATGGACTGCAGCCTGCCAGGCTCCTCTGTCCGTGGGATTTTCCAGGCAAGGGTACTGGAGTGGGATGCCATTGCCTTCTCTGTATTGAGTAGCTAGGGACTGAATATACTGTGTGAGTATCTATAATACAGCAAATAAAACATGTGTGGTACTGCATTCATGAAGCAAGGTAGGGAAGACGCATAGATAATAAAAATTAAGCAAACAAACAAAAACCCTTAATTATGGGGAGCTCTCTAAAAGAAAATGACAGTAGAATATAACAGAAAACAGGATGGGATATCCTCTTTTTATGTAGTTAAAACAGTGAGAATCTCTGAGAGAAATGTGATGTATAAATTGAGAGAGATAAGTAAAGAAATGAAAAGATCAAGCCTGCAGAAAGAAGAGGCCTCACAGAAAGAAGGCACACCATATGCAATTTTCTTTACTTAGGAAAATGTGTGTTCACAAAACAACAGTAAACTAGGACAATGTGTAGGGAGACTGGCTGGGAGGCGGGGAGGGAGGATTAGATAAAGTTTGAAAGTTTGTGAGAACTGTAACATTTTGTTTGTGACTGTCAGAATCTGAATTCTCTTAGCATGCTGGAGGTCTCTGAGTAGAGGTAACAGCTGGGTGATGCACAAACTGGACCCAGGGAATCTAAGGCGCCTTAGCCTTTCCCCCATCATTGGAATATACACTCTGCCCACCAGGCCCTCAGTGGGAGCCATTCTTAAAGACACAGTGTTGAGGTAGTTATGTGTTATTGAGACCATCTGCATGGTATATGTGACTAAATCCTGTTAAGGTCTCCACATAAACTTTTAAGATACTGACAGGTGGGTAACGATCTACTTGCATTTTGGCCACCCAAGATAAGCCCTATAAGTAAGTTCCCCTGTTTAATAAATCTGGAGTGATCTGCCTCTTTCTTCAATCTCCTCTTGCCCTGTTTGTGAAGCAACAGTACCATTGCCATGTGATCTAATCTTCTTAACAGAGGATAAAGCAACCTAATTTATTTTTTGAGAAATCACCCTAATTACTATGGAAAACTAGATTGTAGCCAATTATTCTCACTTTAGTGCCAAAAAAGCAGCACTGATGTTGCTATTGTCATTCTTGCAGTTGAATTTAATAAATTTTAAACCTGTAACTATTTTTCATGGAATCAATGTTTTTTCCCAATTCAAATGATAATGATGACACCCAAATATTCTGATTTGTCTTTAACTGACTGTTTTCATAAACTATTACTTAACCTCAAATAGTAAAAGCATGTAAAACATCATTTCCAAATTAGAGTTTCCCATCTTAGGAATGTTGTGTGGTTGCTTTCAATATAGATATTCTCAGTATAGATTACTTTTTTTTTCTCTTTAATATTTTTCCTTTAATAAAATTTCTCTTTTAGTCTCAGTCTTAAATTGATGACTTATTTATGGGTAATATGTTTCTTAATAGATAAAGGGATGAGATTTTGGAGTCTTCTGTGTTGCCCCTCCCCTCATCACATAAATTTGACCCTAAAAACTATCATACATAAGCATGATTCTTCTTTAATTAAAATGCTAACACTATCCACATCTAATATGAGAACCCTAGAGAGCTAGATTTAAGTGGAGAGGTAGGACTGTAGATAAATAGATGTCTCCAATACAGTGATTAGAGCTGATTAAAATAATGAACATTGTCTTGTTTAATAAAAAAAAAAAAAAAGCCAGTTAGCAATTAATACTCAACACAAGGAATGATGTAGACATGAATTGTTTTCTCTGACACTGAAGTAGCAATAATTACAATACCTCCACTAGCAGCAGCGTTAATATGAAAAGCAGCAATACCATCAGGAGAAGGAAAAGGATGACATAGAAAAGAAAGAGGTAGATAGGCATGAATGGGAATAATAGCAACAGAAACATTGTGAATAATTATTTAATTCAAGTAAAATGTGAGCACAAGTGGAATTTGAGCCAAAAGTCATAGCTGATTGGTCTTAATTAGCTTGGATACTACATGGGTAATTTCTTTAATTCCTTTTATTGGCTTCACTTTGGTTTTGTCAATTTGGATAATTCAAAATACGCATTGCTAAGAAGGCTTGTACTGGCCACTTGTAAATTCAGTGAGAATTATTCTCAGTGACAGCTTCAGTGGCTTTATTTGGGTTGGAGGCAGTGAAGTTTAAAAAAGTGATTAATTCATTAAAATTATATCATGAGAAATACAGTAACAGGCTGAATACATTTCTCACCTATAAAATTAATTAATCAGAGCTAGATTTGTCTTATAAACACTTGCTATAAAATAGAATTGGCTTAAAGAATAAAGGTAGATGATATTTTTGTTTGCCTTGTAATCTTTTTGTGGAATAACTTATTAATGGAGGACTGTGAAAACACAGTTGCAACAAAACTTTGCTCTGTTTACAGAAAGTGATGTGGAGATTTGTGTAAATGATCTTCATTCAGTTGAATACTCTTTTTTTTTGCTAAAAATATTACTTAAGTATGGATATAAAATAATTTTCTTTGTATTTACTGGGTAAATGTTATATAAAGATGCAGTGTTAATTATTTAAGGAAATAAGCAGATGGTATCCCTGTTTTACAGAGTTTTTCCAAAAAATTATGCACTATTGCTCCAAGTATTAATTCCAGGTATGAAAGCTAAACAAGCATCAATATAGCAAGCATGTAGTTTCTTTAATGTTTATTAGGGTCTATCAAAATATAATTGTATGTTTAGTTTTCTTTTAGTTGTCTGGTATTAATTTGAGAGTGCTACACTTGCAATTTTCATACTGATTTTCATTACCAAAAGAAAATGATATTTTAATGGTTGCTTCATTCTCTTTGAGTTGTTGCTAAAAATCACAGCACTTTAATTATATCTTTGTGTTAATAGGTTTAGGACTAGTTTCTACCTCAATAGATCAGAACTACCAAATCTGTTCAGTTTACTCAAACTGCAGTCAATGCTAATTTCCTTTTGGTTCAGCAATTTCATTTACTTGTGTATTGGAAGTTCAATTATTTGCAATTATAGTTTCAATGTATTAAGATAAATGTGATACAACATCTAAATTGTAAATTACAAAAGTTCAATTTTTATTATTTTGGAAGCTATTTATAAATAATCTTAGAGAGTAAGTATAAATGTTGTTAATTCTAATATTTGTGCATTTTCCTGGACATTTTGTATTCAAGTATACACATAAACATATTCACTGTCAGCATACACATTTTAAAAGATAAAACAGCAAAATTGCCTATTAAAATTGGAGTGATTCCAACCATTCAAGCACTT
Organism: Hydropotes inermis; assembly: GCA_020226075.1. Taxonomy (NCBI): domain Eukaryota; kingdom Metazoa; phylum Chordata; class Mammalia; order Artiodactyla; family Cervidae; genus Hydropotes; species Hydropotes inermis. The sequence continues at coordinate 23,332,064 of CM035295.1, forward strand.
CTTCTGTAGCATGAGTACTTTAAGCGTTGTTATTCTATGCTCCATTTTCAATGAATTATTTTTTAATATTTTAGATTTCTAACTGTATTAAAGTTGAGGATAATAAGCAATTTTATTTAATGCCATTACATTTTCCACAATTGTGCAAGATTGTCTCACATCTCAGCTGTAATCTAAAATAAGTTTCATTTTCATATGAAACACCAGTATTTCTGATCCCATTTACTATATCAAAAAATGCTTATGTGTAAGTAAGAAATTTAAAATCTCAGGTTTCCTGAAAAAAATTAAAATGTTATACAGTAAAAGTAACAGAAATTTTAGAGTGCTATGTAATAAATATTTTAAAGATTACATATATATTTTTATACTATAATTGATGTTACTGATGAGAAGCAATAGGGCCTTAATATTTTAAGTAATTTTATATTTAAAAATAAAGCATGCTTTCTTGCACATGGAGTAAAAAATATGTACTGAACTTACCTTTAAAATCAATGAAATCTTTTTTTTTTTTTTTTTTTTTTTTTTTTAGAATATGTGTTTAACATCTTAATGAAATTATTAAGACCTCCTAAAATGATTGAAGAGAGTCTTGGCATAGAGAGAAAAGTAACTTTTAAAAATTATTTTCTTTTACAAGCTCCCTTTTTTCTTATATTTCTAAAGAAAAAAATTCAACCTCTTGAGATTTTTGGTTTTAAAAAACATAAAATTTAGGGATTTGTTAAGAAATCAGATCTTTGTAAGAGGAATTATAGCCAATTCTGAAAGTAATACTTGGGGAGATTTTTAATATGCTCTATATTGTCTTCTAATATTTTTCACTTTTATTTTAAAAACTTCAAGCTTGCTATGCTTCTAACACTCACAAATTTGACCAAGTTTTTATATTCAGAGAATTATTCACAACTTTAACTTCTGAGATTTCTGTTACTTACACTAAAAATAAATATATGACTTCAAGGACATGTAATGTAAATTAAAATTTTGAAGACAATTTTTTTGGAAAAGAAAAAGAAAACTCACTACATCCCACATTGAACTGAAAGCCAGAGAACTCAAAAAGTAAATTTCTACTTAATGCTTTTTTAAGAAAATTGTAACAGTTCAGCCCTTTACTGGTAAACTGAAAGTTCACTGGTTAACAATAATGAATGCACTTGTCTTAAAGTTCTAGCAGGGCCTCTGTTTAAATGTACATTAATATAAAAAATATTTGGTATACCCTATCTAATGTTACAAAAAATTTGCTCAGATTTGTGTTTTCCTTCAAGAGTTTTTCACACAATCTCAATTTAGAGAGTTTAAAATATACTGGAAAATCTAAATGTAACATGAAATTTGCAGTTGTTATTAGTTTTGAGATGTAATATTTATAGATAATTAAGATATTTAATTTATTCATCTTAATGTTTTCTGAAAAGAAAAATCATTTTCTTTTTTGGTTGTAAGGAAACATTTTTTAAATCACTAGGCATTTTATAAGTATTCAACTTAAACTTATTTTATTTTGCAGAAAATACCCATTAATAATTATCTAAGAGATTATGATTACACTTGAAAGATCCAGCAAGAGAGCTAGATGTAAAGTAAAACATAAATGAAGAACGCCCATGGTTAATTAAATTGCATTTCTTGAGCAAAACAGAAAGTGTGCAGTCAGATTTGAGGTTCCTACTCTATCTCCCTGTAAGCACTTAAGACTTTGAGAAAAATAAAGGAATAAAGTTAGGTTTAGCATTATTATAGATGGGAGCCACATCTCTAGGAGGTAATACCATATTAGTTTTCTGGAATGACAATGAGGATACTCACCTTAAGAGTTTCCCTTTGATGCACTATCTAAAATCGCAAGTGAGGAATGTGTTAGGAATAAAATAGAACCACAGGTGGTGTTTTGGTTCTTAAGCCCCTAATGCTTCAAATAAAAGGAGTGAATTAACAGATGAAATTCAAAATCTGTATGAAGTCTGGAAGAAACTGTTCAAATATTTAACTTCTCTGTTTAGATCTTATTAATAACAACAAAACACTTCATCACAAAAAGCAAGCAGGGTTCAGATAATTACCAGTTAGTGGATCATTATCATTTGTGTGCTATTATTTTATATCTTGAGTTTTGTTTCATAGGATGATGATTTTTTTTTTTTTGAGAATTTACCAGTGAATGCATTTGTCAAAATGCTTTTAATCACACTTGCCCTAGACATTTTTTTTTTTAAAGCCATCACTAAAGGAAATCTCAACTATGAGAGGAGTATTTTTGTTTCTCTTTTCCTCACTTGGAAAATAGTTTTGTTTCTCTCTTCCTGACTTATACATAAGTTCTTGTTAAAAAAGACTGCTATTCCATTTCCTAAGATTTGCAAAAATCTTTTTTTTTTCCTTTAAATATTACCCTGCCTTTGAATAGGACACTCTCTACCTATTCATGAAAAATTATAGAAGAGTGGTTTGAGAGTTTAGAAAAGAGATCATCATGTTCAGTGGACACCAAAAAAGTTTAACTGAAAGAGTCAAAACTTCAATTTGAACTTGAATATTTAATACAAATATAGCATTTGAGTTTGAATATTCTTTTTTATTTTAGATAAACAATTTAGCTGTAACTAACACTATGGCACATAATTAAAATAAATGATTTAATGCTAACATTTGGAGCAAGGTTCATAATTTTGTTTTTTATTTAATGGAAAGACTATTAGAGTGTGAATATTTATAAATTGTTATTTTGAAGTATACTAGTTTGAACACTGAGTATTCTATTAAGCATTTCTACTCATTCAAATTTCTCACATGCTGCTTCTGTTTACTAAATGTTATCTTAACCTTGCAAGTTCTAATGAATTTTTAATTGTGAAGTGGTGAAATGGCTTTCTGCTAACACTCAAAAGCCATCCATCATTATATATATTTTACAAACCAATTCCCTTCATCTCCTGATCACCTGAAGCTTACCTACTCCTTTGACAACTTACCATTTAACTTGTTTGAAATAAAACAAGAAATACATTATTTTGCTTTTGGATTTCTTAGTAAGTTAACATAAATTGCAATTTCTCATTTACATAGAGTAACAGCTTAATTGGATTGTTATCTTAGTTTCTCCCTAGAAATCCTCTCTGCATAAGAAACTGCATTTTATACTCACTGGTGTCGATCCTGTTTATTTGAAAACATATATCTATTTATTATTCATTGAAAGAGTGCTCATATTTTGCATATTCTCATCTTTTAAGCTGAATCTTTGCGAAACATTTAAATATGTTTAAGATTCTGTCGCCTTCCCAATTAAAAAGGTGCTGTTAGCTTACCTAAAAGATATCCAAAGATTAGTTTTGAATATAATTTTCACACTTCTATATTTGAATAGTCTGCTTTATACATTAGCATAGCACTAAGCACATAGCACTGAAATCTGCTCTGGCAATCAGAGAATATATGCATTGTATAAGATCAAAGTATTTTTATTAATGTGGTGTTTTTGATCTTGTGATTTTCAGAGTTTAATTTAGAACATTATTGTAAGAAAAGAAAAAGCGATTTATGGAAAGGTAAAGAGCGAGAGAAATATTAAAATGAGAATAGTTTCAGACATTGGAGGAAGCACAAGTAAAGATTCTTAAATTCAATAAATTACTCTGCATCTTGCAGTTAGATGATTCAACCTTTTAATGTGAATTTCACTTTAGCAAATAACTATTCCTTAGAAATAATTTCAGTTAAAAGTAACAACTTTTTGTGTATCTTTAACCCTAAAAAGTATCAAATTTTAATTTATAATCAAAGTGGACAATAGAATTTTCCTATTTTATATGGATATATCTTAATCTCTTACTTTAGTGGTGCAGAGCCACTAATGGGTCATGGTGGAGAGGTCTGACAGAATGTGGTCCACTGGAGAAGGGAATGGCAAACCACTTCAATATTCTTGCCAAAGATAATTTGGCCTTGGAGTACAGAATGAAGCAGGGCAAAGGCTAATAGAGTTCTGTCAGAGGACGCACTGTTCATAGCAAACACCCTCTTCCAACAACACAAGAGAAGACTCTACACATGGACATCACCAGATGGTCAACACCAAAATCAGACTGATTATGTTCTTTGCAGTCAAAGACTGAGAAGCTCTATACAGTCAGCATTTTAAAACAAGACCAGGAGCTGACTGTGGCTCAGATCATGAACTCCTTATTGCCAAATTCAGACTTAAATTGAAGAAAGTGGGGAAAACCACTAGACCATTCAGATATGACCTAAATCAAATCCCTTATAATTATACAGTAGAAGTGAGAAATAGAAATAAGGGACTAGATCTGATAGACAGACTGCCTGATGAACTATGGATGGAGGCTCGTGACATTGTACAGGAGACCGGGAGCAAGATCATCCCCAAGAAAAAGAAATGGAAAAAAGCAAAATGGCTGTCTGAGGAGGGCTTAAAAATATCTGTGAAAAGAAGAGAAGCAAAAAGCAAAAGAGAAAAAGGAAAGATATTCCATTTGAATGCAGAGTTTCAAAGAAAATCAAGGAGAGATAAGAAAGCCTTCTTCAGTGATCAATGAAAAGAAATAGAGGAAAACAACAGAATGGGAAAGACTAGAGGTCTCTTCAAGAAAAGTAGAGATATCAAGGGAACATTTCATGCAAAGATGGGCTCAATAAAGGACAGAAATGGTAGGGACCTAACAGAAGCAGAAGATATTAAGAAGAGGTGGCAAGAATAAACAGAAGAACTGTACAAAAAAGATCTTCAAAACCCATATAATCACGATTGCATGATCACTCACCTAGAGCCAAACATCCTGGAATGTGAAGTCAAGTGGGCCTTAGAGAGCATCACTATGGACAAAGCTAGTGGATGTGATGGAATTCCAGTTGAGCTCTTTCAAATCCTGAAAGATGACACTGTGAAAGTACTGCACTCAATATGCCAGCAAATTTGGAAAACTCAGCAGTGGCCACAGGACTGGAAAAGGGCAGTTTTCATTCCACTCCCAAAGAAAGGCAATCCCAAAGAATGCTCAAACTACCACACAATTGCACTCATTGCTAGTAAAGTAATGCTCAAAATTCTCCAAAACAGGCTTTAGCAATAGGTGAACCATGAACTTCCAGATGTTCAAGCTGGATTTAGAAAAGGCAGAGGAACCAGAGATCAAATTGCCAGCATCTGCTGGATCATCAGAAAAGCAAGAGAGTTTCAGATAAACATCTATTTCTGCTTTATTGAGTAGGCCAAAGCCTTCGTCTGTGTGGATCACAATAAACTGTGGAAAATTCTGAAAGAGATGGGAATACCAGACCACCTGACCCACCTCTTGGGAAACCTGTATGCAGGTCAGGAAGCAACAGTTAGAACTGGACAAAGAACAACAGACTGGTTCCAAATAGGAAAAGGAGTACGTCAAGGCTATATATTGTCACCCTGCACCCCAATGTTCATCGCAGCACTGTTTATCATAGCCAGGGCATGGAAGCAACCTAGATGCCAATCAGCAGATGAATGGATAAGGAAGCTGTGGTATATATACACCATAGAATATTACTCAGCCATTAAAAAGAATTCATTTGAATCAGTTCTAATGAGATGGATGAAACTGGAGCCCATTATACAAAGTGAAGTAAGCCAGAAAGATAAAGACCATTACAGTATACTAACACATATATATGGAATTTAGAAAGATGTTAATGATAACCCTATATGCAGAACAGAAAAAAAAAAAGACACAGATTTATAGAACAGTCTTTTAGACTCTGTGGGAGAAGGTGAGGGTGGGATGGTTCAAGAGAACAGCATTGAAACATGTATATTATCTAGGGTGAAACAGATCACCAGCCCAGGTTGGATGCATGAGACAAGCTCTTGGACCTGGTACACTGGGAAGACCTAGAGGGAGCGGGTGGTGAGGGAGGTGGGAGGGGGGATCGGGATGGGGAACACATGTAAACCCATGGCTGTTTCATTTTAATGTATGACAAAATTCATTACAAATAAAAAAAAAACTTATATGGAGAGTGCTTCATGAGAAATGCTGGGCTGGAGGAAGCACAAGCTGGAATCAAGATTGCAGGGAGAAATATAAAGAACCTCAGATATGCAGATGACACCACCTTTATGGCAGAAAGTGAAGAACTAAAGAGTTTCTTGATGAAAGTGAAAGAGTAGAGTGAAAAAGTTGACTTAAAGCTCAACTTTCAGAAAACAAAGATCATGGCATCCGGTCCCATCACTTCATGGCAAATGGATGGGGAAACAGGGGAAACAGTGGCTGACTTTATTTTTCTGGGCTCCAAAATCACTGCAGATTGTGATTGCAGTCATGAAATTAAAAGACCCTTACTCCTTTGTCCACCTGATGTGAAGAGCTGACTCATTTGCAAAGACCCTGATGCTCGGAAAGATTGAGGGCAGGAGAAGAAGGGATGACAGTGGATGAATGGTTGGATAGCATCACCCACTCGATGGACATGGGTTTGGGTGGACTCCAGGAGTTGGTGATGGACAGGGAGGTCTGGTGTGCTGCGGCTCATGGGGTCACAAACAGTCAGACACAACTGAGCGACTGAACTGAACTGAACTGATAACTAGAATCAACTGCTTGCTCCTCGGAAGGAATGTTATGACCAACCTAGACAGCATATTAAAAAGCAGAGACATTACTTTGCCACCAAAGATCCATCTAGTCAAGGCTATGGTTTTTCCAGTGGTCATGTATGGATGTGCGAGTTGGGCTGTGAAGAAAGCTGAGTGCCAAAATATTGATGCTTTTGAACTGTGGTGTTGGAGAAGACTCTTGTGAGTCCCTTGGACTGCAAGGAGATCCAACCAGTCCATCCTAAAGGAGATCAGTCCTGGGTGTTCATTGGAAGGACTGATGCTGAAGCTGAAACTCCAGTACTTTGGCCACCTGATGCAGAGTTGACTCATTGGAAAAGACCCTAATGCTGGGAGGGACTGGGGGCAGGAGGAGAAGGGGACGACAGAGGATGAGATGGCTGGATGGCATCACCGACTCGATGGACATGGGTTTGAGTAAACTCAGGAAGTTGGTGATGGACAGGAAGTCCTGGTGTGCTGCGATTCATGGTGTCGGAAAGAGTCGAACTTGACTGAGCGACTGAACTGAACTGAACTGAGAAGTAGAATGAATCACCGATTTAGAAAACAAGCTATGGTTGCCAGGGGATGGTGGGGAGGTATAAACTGGGAGATGGGGATTGACATACACACTGCTATGTAGGTAACTAATAAGAATCTGCCATATAGCACAGGCAATTCTAGTCAATACTCTGTAATGGCTTACAAGGGGAAAGAATCTAAAATAGTGTGGATATATGTGTAAAGGATTCACTTTGATATACACGTGGAATACAAAATTGTAAATTAACTATATACCAATAAAAATGAAAAAATAAACACAGAGAAGTATCCATTATCTAAGAAAATGAAGTCTAAATGCCACATGATCAAATTATTTGGAGATTTTTTTTCCTTGCCCACAAATATCCCCAAATGTTTATTAACAAAACTAGCAATTTTTCCAAAGGAGGAGATAAAACTTATTGGATTCTAGACTAGAAAATTCATAGTGCTCAAGGACAGAAGCTGTCTTTTTTTTATAAACACAGTTCTTTTTTTGTCCTGGGATCATCAGACAATTATTTAAAGCCTATGAACTTCAGTAAACTCAGTAGCTCAGAGTGGTTTAACATGATAATGCTGCAAAATATTTAAGGTACAGTTGAATGTACAAAATAATTAGCATTGACTGAGTTCTTAGTCCATACCACTCTAGTGTTAAATGCTTAGATCTTTAAAGTTTTAAAATCATTCTGTTATCATTAGATATTATAATAAATTAAATACATCTTTCAGTGATATCTATTTTAAAAATTTGAGATCACTATAACTTGAGAATTTTGTGTGGTATAATTCCATTTTTCCTTTTTAAATTGTTTCATTCATAGCACTGTTGGTTTGATATGAGCCTTAGTTGTTTATCATGATTAATAATTTGAAGTGTTTTTGCTACAACTGTAGGTTAATAAGCAGTTGAAATGTTATGTGCTCTCTTGAAAAAATTCTTTTATCCAGTGAGTCATATCATCTGTGAATCTATATATACATCTGGTCTCCTGTTTAAAATAAAATTCATCTTATTGTAATAAAAGGGCTTTCCTGGTGGCTCAGAATCTGCCTGCATTGTAAGAGGCTCATGGTTATCCCTGGGTTGGGAAGATTCCCTGGAGAAGGGAATGGCTACCCACTCCAGTATTCTTGCTGGAAGAATTCCATGGACAGAGGAGCCTTGTGGGCTGCAGTCCATGGGGTTGCAAAGAGTTGGATGTGACTGAGCAACTAACACTTTCACTTATTTTATTATATATCTTGTAACAATATGAAGATTAAATCAAAGGACACTAAATATATATAACACCATACTGATGCCTTATACTGCACCTTAAAAATTTTTTAGGAACCTCTGAAATGATGACATACAAGGGGTATCAGTTTGAGCATAGTTCATTTTTCCAAATTCAATTATAATGAAAAATAACTGCATACAAATAACATTTGTAGAATAGATATATAAGAATATTTCTTCAGCCTCTCTTTTTTTAAACAATATTTCTGATCTCTACTAATTTTTTAACTGTAAAATGTGATTCCTGACAAGACACAATGTGCGTGCCCATCTGTGTGTGTCACTATAAATGTCTACTCATTTTTTGTTTTTTAGGTTCTTATATTTTCCTTTTCTTCAGTTTAACATATATATATATATATATATTAATTTACCTACTTTAAAATTGTTTACTGATATTTTGTAGTTACATCTGGCAAGGGGAATTTTTTAGTGAAATGTAAAATGCCTTCACATAACTGAGGGTTCTGAGTGATTTCTCAACTGACTTTGAGGTGACAGTGTCAAAGAAAATTGTGGCTTGTTGGAAATAATAGTGGCCTGGTGAGTCATTCTAACATCACAATAAAAAAGATATTTGAGATTTATTGAGCTATTAAAATTTTCTGAGTCTAGTTTATCACCTATAAAGTGGAGATAATTGTCACTACACCTATCTTATAAGATTGTTACAATGATGATAAAGATGAATTACAGGAACATTTTTTCTACATAATTAAGTAATGAAGAAAATATAAGGAAAGGTACAGATGTATGAAATCCCTACTGTACTGAGCTTTAGTTTACTGACTAAAATATTAAGTTTATCATTAATAGATTAACAGTTAATGATCATTATCTTAAAATAATATTATTAATCTAATATCTAAACTTTTTGACACAAAATAATTTAATTGCACAACTAATTTATTTTTTTAATATTATAAATTTAAAGTAATTATCATGGAGCTTCCCTGGTGGCTTAGCAGTGAAGAATTGCCTGCAGTGCAGGAAAAATGAGTTCATTCTTTCTGTCAGGAAGGTCCCTGGAGAAGGATATAGCAACCCACTCCAGTATTCTTGCCTGGGAAATCCCATAGATAAAGGAGGCTGGCAGGCTACAGAAGAAGGACCTGCAAATGAGTCAGATACAACTTAGTGACTAAACAACATCAATATCATATTAATTTAATGCATCAATATTAATAGATAGCAATAATATTATTCAAATATTTCATTAAACTGGTTGTCACTATTAAAAACCAGGGAATAAAATATTAGGTATATTACTATTCATGTAAATGCAAATGAGTAAAAGTGGTAATATATTAATTGTCAATGTAAACAAAACAATTTAACTTTTAAGATAAATACAACACTTCGTTAGGAGAGGAAGAGACAGACACTTCATTAGGAGGAGAAGGGAACCATGGTCGATGAGATGGCATCACTGACTCTATGGACATGAATTTGAGCAAGCTCCAGCAGTTGGTGATGGAGAGGGAAGCCTGGCATGCTGCAGTCCATAGGGTGGCAAAGAGTCGGACATGACTCAATGACTGAACGGAACTGAACACTTCATTATTGAACACTTGGCTAAAATAAATTGAAGGATCATAGAAAAATAAAATAGAATGAATAAATTTATTTTACAGATATTTAAAAATCTGAATTTCAGACAGTATCATCTGTACAAACACTATATTTGTAATAAAATAAAATATTCTTTAAAGATTTCTCTGAAATTTTAGTAGTAATGGTTTTAGGTTTCTGTGTTGTTATTTTAAGGTTTTCACTTTTGTTTCTATTGAATTTTTTTCTTTTTAAACACAATTTGATAGTTTAAATTCTATATGCAAATACCCTAACCTTATAATTCAATTATAGGGTATCAATTCTAGGGAGTTACAGCTGTCAATTCACAGAGACACATAAACACCCTTGATGCTGAAAATGTATTCAGTAGTTTGCTCTTCCTCAATAATACCAACTATGAGGAGAAGATCAAGGAAAAGTGACTGAAGTGACTTAGCATAGCATGCACAGGAGACTTCAGTTCCCAAAACTTCAATATGTGCACAAGATTAACCTCACTTATCTTAACCAAGACTGCTGGGAAGTGGTTCATGGAGTGAGGTAATTTGGTGGGGATTAATGAGCCCTTAGGAGGGCTTCCCAAGTGGCTCATTGGTAAAGAACCTGCCCGCTAATGCAGGAGACACAGGACACGGAGGGTTATAGCCCTGGGTCAAGGAAATCCCCTGGAGTTGTTGGTGCTTAGTCACTGTCGTATCCAACTCTGCAACCCCATGGACTGCAGCACACCAGGCTTCCCTGTCCTTCACTATCTCCCAGAGTTTGCTCAAATTCACGTCCATTGAGTCAGTGATGCTATCTAACCATCTCCTCTGTAGTCACTTCCCCTCCTGCCTGCAATATTTCCCAGCATCAGGGTCTTTTCCAGTGAGTTGGCTGTTCACATCAGGTGATCAAAGGACTGGAACTTCAGCTTCAGCACCAGTCCTTCCAATGAATATTCAGGTTCGAGTTCCTTTAGGATTGACTTGTTTGATCTTGCTGTCCAAGGACTATCAAGAGTCTTTTCCAGCACCACAATTCAAAAGCATCAATTCTTTAGGCATTCAGCCTTCTTTATGGTCCAACTCTCTCAGCAGTACCTGAGTAGGAAATGGCAGTATTTTTGCCCTGGGAAATTCCATGGACAGAGGAGCCCCATGGGCTCCAGTCTACAAAGTAGGGAAGAGTTGGACATGATTGAAGGATTGAGTATGAACACTTTCAATAAGCTAGGAAGAGAGAAATCTTATAGACCAAGAAAAATAAAAGAGGAGGGGCTATCTGTAATCTAACAAAACAAAATATATGTAAACAAATATTTTCTCATAGTATTTTTTCTACATATATTTTTTTCTAAAGCAGATTCTTTATATTACCCTGATTTCCATAACTATATGTGATTAAATACTTCTGTGCCCTTATACATTCTTGTAAAACATGCCTTTTAATGATGATAGTTGCAAAGGTTATTTAATAAAGCAATTTTGTATAACATATTTAGCTTATTTCAAAGTATTTGTTATCACAAGAAATACTATAAGGAACTAGCTTTCATTCTTATTTAGAAAATATTTTAAAATAATTTACTTAGAAAATTGGCTCACTTTAGACTTACAAACTCAAAGGTCAAATGTAATTTTAAGGATGTTGATATCATACCATAGCGATTCTGTTGGGTTTATATTAGGGGTAGAGATTGCCGGGTAGAACAAAAAAGTGAATTCAAGATATAATGGAAATGTTCTATATCTTTTTCTATATTTGGGGCACACAAATGTGTACATTTATAACAACTCAGTATGTACTCAATATTTTGCATGTCAGTTTATATAAACTTCGCCTCAAATATATAATTTTAAACAAATGTTGAAATATAATTAATGATATGCATGATGAAGAATTTAGGGGGAAGTGTATTGGCATTTACTGAAATTCTTTGCAAAATAGGTAATGTAATGGATAAAAAGACAAATGTCTCCATTAATAGATACATGATAAAGCACATATAGTATGGTGATAAAAATTTAATGTGTGTTTACTGCAAAATTCTATAACAGATCAGTTGGTGTGATAATTAACATGCCTCAGTTGGGCTGAACTATCATACCCAGAAACTTGGTCAAACATCTTTAGATGTTGCTGTGAAGGTATTTTCTGAAATAAGATTGATAATTAACCTAGTAGACTTTGAGTAAAACAGATTATCCTGCTTAATATGGGTGGACCTAGTCCAATCAGTTGAAGGCATTAAGAAAAAGACTGACCTCCCCTGAGGAAGAGGGAATTCTACAAACCATTGCCTTCAGACTTGACCTGCAACAAATCCCTTTCCAGTCTCTACAGTCTCCTGGCTGATCCTGCAGATTTTAAAATTTGCTAGCCTCTGCAATCATGTGAACCAATTCCTTAAAGTAAATCTCTGTTTCTCCCTGCTCCTCATCCTTACAACCATAGTTTCTGGGCAACCCTCTGAAAATAAGGTATATTGTTCAGATCCCTGAACTTTTGAATATTAATGGTGAGATATTTGCATTATTTATTGTTTGTTTTATTTTTACCAAAATATTGTACAAAAATCCAGTGGAAATTTCTCCACAGCCATTGATCATCAGTCTATTTATTAAGCTTTGTCCATAGCAGCAAATTTAAATATAGTTTGTAAAGTAATAGAATATAAAAATAAATAATAAAACAAAGTGTTACCAAAATGCAATTCAAAATTCCTATTTCTCGAAAGGAAAAGAATTCTGGATCTCTTCAAAAAACCTGCAGAAAAATTCAAAGCTCAAGAACAAATCATGCCCTGTGAGAAGGTTTCCATCAGATTCCATTACATCTTCCAGCAGATGTAAATGCTGCAGCAAGTTTGTTCAACATGTCCAGAAATTTTAGATAAGTATTACATATTTGAATCTTGAAGAATTGATAAAATATAAAGAGTTGAAAAGCCTTAGGACTTAGAAATGGAAATGTTGCTTCCAACCCACCCCAGTACTCTTGCCTGGACAATCCCTTGGATGGAGGAGTCTAGTAGGCTGCAGTCCATGGGGTCGCGAAGAGTCAGCAGGACTGAGCAACTTCACTTTCACTTTTCATTTTCATCCATTGAAGAAGGAAATGGCAACCCACTCCAGTGTTCTTGCCTGGAAAATCCCAGCGACGGCGGAGCCTGGTGGGTTGCCATCTACGGGGTCGCACAAAGTCGAACATAACTGGAGTGACTTAGCAGCAGCAGCAGAATACTAGAAGAATTTACAGAATCTGTATAACCAACTTACATTCCCGCTAGCAGTGCATGAAGTTTCCTCTTTATGGCATGAATTTGGATTTGTGTGAAGACTAAACATGTAAAGCATATTTTCATATACTTATAGTCTATTTCAATATCTTTTTTCACAAAGTGACTCCCTACTTTGTCACTAACTGGAACAAGTTGTTCAAGGACTATCAACTGGTCCATAGGCCACATTTTAAGTAGAAATGTTCTAAGGGATTGTTGTTGTTCTAGAGGATAAGTGATCCCACATGCTAGTCTTGCTTGTTTCTTTTCTTTTTCCTCAGGAATTGACTCTGTCATTCTTCACTACTTTGTAATTTCTCTGATAGTATAAAAAATATTTTTTTCAATAGTTTGCCAGGTTTTTCTAATTTTTAGTAGAAGTATGTTAGTCCAATTTATGTAGGCCTCCTTTAATAGAAACAGAACATGTAATTCACTTTCAAAGAGTGTCAAATATTTTTGTTACTTCTAGAATCAGTAATCTAACCTAAAATTTTTATTAATCAACTTGCATGACTTGATACTAGATTTTTATCAGAGTACTACAGAATTGGTCTCATTACACTATCATCATGGAACATTATTAAACAAAGAGTGGAGTGATTATCCAGAATGCATATGTACTTTATTCACAAGAAAGTCCTCTGAATATTGGGTGGGTGCAAATGTAATTTGCAGTTTATCCATTGTTGAAATTTGTTGTTTGATATGGAGTACATTCTCAATAAATGTGCCTGTGTACACATAAATAAATGTATACATCATTTAATGCCCATATCTCACTTTTATGTTTTTTTTTTTTTTTTGCTAATGGCATTACTCACTGTTTATATTATATCAATAGTTATTTTAAACTATGAAAATGATGGTAAACAAAAAGCAAATCTGAGTAATTTTCTTGAGTTCAAAATGTGTCATAAATCTGTAGAGACAACTCTCAACACCAGCAAACATACAGTTCAAGAAGTTCTGAGAAGGAGGCAACAGCCTTGAAGATGAGGAGCACAGTAGCTGGCCATCAGAAGGAGACAATGACCAATTGAGAGCAATCATCAAAGCTGATCCTCTTACAACTGTGTGAGAAGTTGCTCTTACAACTATGTGAGAAGTTGCTGAAGAACTCAACGCCAACCATTCTATGGTTGTTTGGCATTTGAAGCAAATTGGAAAGGTGAAAAGGCTCCGTAAGTGGATGCTTCATGACCTGAATACAAATTAAAAAAAAAAAAAAAAAATCATTGTTTTGAAGTCTCATCTTCTCGTATTCTATACAACAATGAACCATTACTCAATCAAATTGTGATATGTAACTAAAAGTGGATTTTATACAACAGTTGGCAATGACCAACTCAGTGGTTGGACCGAGAAGTTCCAAAGCACATTGCAAAGCCACACTTGCATGCAAAAAAGGTCATGGTGACTGTTTGGTGGTCTGCTGCCAGTGTCATCCACTACAGCTTTCTGAATCCTGGCGAAACTATCACATCAGAGAAGTATGTTCAGTGAATCATTGAAATGTACTGAAAACTGCAATGCCTGCATCCAGCATTGGTCAACAGAAGGGGCCCAATTCTTCTCCATGAAAACGCCTGACTATATGTCACACAACCAATGCTTCAAAAGTTGAGAGAATTGCGCTATTAAGTTTTGCCTCATCTGCCATATTCATTCAGTCCAGTTGCTCGGTCATCTGAGTTGCCATATTCATCTGACCTCTCAGCAATTGACTACCATTTCTGACAACTTTTTCAAGAGAAAATCCTTCCACAACCAACAGGAGACAAAAAATGCTTTCCAAGAGTTCATTGAATCTACAAGCACAGATTTTTATGCTACAGGAATAAGCAAGCTTAATTCTCATGGGAAAAAAATGTGTTGATTGTAACTGTTCCTGTTTTGATTAATAAAGATGTGTTTGATCCTAGTTATCAGTTCAGTTGAGTTCAGTTCAATCACTCAGTCATGCCTGACTCTTTGAGACCCCATGAACCACAGCATGCCAGACCTCCCTGTCCATCACCAACTCCTGGAGTCCACCCAAACCCATGTCCATCGAGTGGGTGATGCTATCCAACCATCTCATCCACTGTCATCCCCTTCTTCTCCTGCCCTCAATCTTTCCCAGCATCAGGGTCTTTGCAAATGAGTCAGATCTTCACATCAGGTGAACAAAGGAGTAAGGGTCTTTTAATTTCATGACTGCAATCACCATCTGCAGTGATTTTGGAGCTCAGAAAAATAAAGTCAGCCACTGTTTCCCCTGTTTCCCCATCTATTTGCCATGAAGTGATGAACTGGATGCCATGATCTTTGTTTTCTGAATGTTGAGCTTTAAGCCAACTTTTTCACTCTCCTCTTTCACTTTCATCAAGAAACTCTTTAGTTCTTCTTCACTTTCTGTCATAAGGGTGGTGTCATCTGCATATCTGAGGTTATTGATATTTCTCCCAGCAATCTTGATTCCAGCTTGTGCTTCCTTCAACCCGGCATTTCTCATGATGTACTCTGTTTATAAGTTAAATAAGCAGGGTGACAATATACAGTCTTGATGTATCTGTTGTTCCTTGTCCGGTTCTAACTGTTGCTTCCTGACCTGCACACAGGTATCCCAAGAGGTGGGTCAGGTGGTCTGGTTTTCCCATCTCTTTAAGAATTTTCCACACTTTATTGTGATCCACACAGTCAAAGGCTTTGGCATAGTCAAGAAAGTAGAAATAGATGTTTATCTGAAACTCTCTTGCTTTTCTGATGATCCAGCAGATGCTGGCAATTTGATCTCTGGTTCCTCTGCCTTTTCTAAAACCAGCTTGAACATCTGGAAGTTCATGGTTCATGTATTGCTGAAGCCTGGCTTGGAGAATTTTAATTATAATGATTCAAAATTAATAGTCTGAAGCCTCAATTACTTTTGCACCAAACTAATACTTTCTGAAGTGAAAGTGAAGTGAAAGTTGCTCAGTCATATCTGACTCTGCGATCTCATGGACTATACAGTCCATGGAATTCTCCAGGCCAGAATGTTGGAGTGGGTAGCCTTTCCCTTCTCCAGAGGATCTTACCAACCCAGGGATCAGACCCAGGTCTCCCGCATTTCAGGCAGATTCTTTACCAGCTGAGCCAAAAGGGAAGCTCTAAACTCAGTCCCAGAGGCTGTGGTGGTGATGGTGGTTTGGTTGCTAAATCATTTCCAACTCATTGCTACCCCATGGACTATAGCCTGTCAGGTTCCTATGTCCATGGGATTCTCAAGGCAAGAATACTGGAGTGGATTGCCATTTCCTTCTCAAGGGATCTTCCCAACCCAGGAATCAAACCTGGGTCTCCTGAATTGCATGCAGATTCTTTACCAACTGAACTATGAGAGAAGCCCAGGCAAAAAAAAAAAAAAAAAAAAAAAGTGAAAGTTGCTCAGTCATGTCCCACTATTTTTAACCTCAAGGACTATATAATTCCATGGAGTTCTCCAGGCCAGGATACTGGAGTGGGTTGCTTTTTCCCTTTTCCAGCAGATTTTCTCAACCCAGGAATCAAACCGGGGTCTCCTATATTGCATGCAGATTCTTTACCAAATGAGCTATGGATTTCTCCAGGGCAGTATACTGGAGTGTGTAGCCTTTCCCTTCTTCAGGGGATTTTCCCAACCCAGGGATTGAACCCAAGTCCCCCATATTGCAAGTGGATTCTTTACCTGCTGAGCTATCAGGGAAGCCCTAATAACATCTAGCTATCTTCAAGTATCAAAAAGACTACCAGAGAATAACCAAATGCCATTTTTAACTAAATTAAGTGAATAATAGGCAATTTTACAGAGTATTGAAGTAATTAATTATAATACATATTTCATACTTAAAAGAGAGTTTTAAAAATCTCATAAATTAATAAGTACTAGCCTACTTTGCATAATAACTATGAGCATCAGAGTAATATTTAACTATTTGCTAGTTTAGTTACAGAAATTCTCATTTGATTATGCATTGCTGAGAATTATTTGATTTAATGTTTTCATCCTGTTTGTAATTTACATCAAAGCATTATTCTCTATACATTAAATACTAGGTTGAAACTTTATTTTGTAAATGAGAAATAATATTTCCATCATTTGGAAGTTCAGTTCAAACTCTTATTTTAGCTATGATTGCATAGTTTAAAAGATTCTGAGATATATTCCACAGAGTATATATTTAGCACAATAATTTTGCCTATTTTTTCTTTAGTACAGGCTGATTTATAAATTTTATTATTTACTTTATTAATATGATGCTTTGTTACAGTACTTTATAAAAGTATCATTTATACATTATTAGCAGATGTCATCAGTATAAAAATAATTCACACTCTAATGAACATACATGTTTTTAAACATTTTCATCTTTGGCAACAATTCCTAAAATATTTATTTGTTTTAGAAACACTTACATGTACTGGCACTTTTCAAGCCTCTAGGTTTTTTTTTTTTTTTTTCTTTTGCCTTAAACTGTCCCATTTATGTGACCTTCTATTAGCTTTTGAAAATACACTCTTGACACTCAGTTCACCACTGAGTACCAATTTGTGATACACAGAGAGAACTCTAGGAGTCCATTTAGATGACAGAGAGAAACATGTTCTTTTTCTTTCACTGAATGTCACTTTAAGAACATAATAAGGGGAATGTTGTTTTCACAATGGCCCTGGGTTCTTAAGAATTCTGCATTCAGCTAAATCTAGCAAAAATCAGAAGACTAGATACCTGATTTCTCCAACTTTATTCAAATGCACCAAGTAAGTTTTGCATATTACATTTCTTCAGTATCAACTGCTAGCTTTCTGAAGTGTGCAATTATTGAATTTATGTGTTTTCAGATCAACTGTAATTAACTTCTTTGAAGATCCCTATTTACTTATTTTTATTTTCATAATATTCTATTAAAATGCAGTCTATAGTTGGAGATAGCCCATTAACCTAATCAAAATAATTAAGAAACAATCATTTATGTACACTTTATTCCTCAAGAACAAACTATATGTTGAAATGTTGGCTAAGAAAACATTTTAATAATACTTAATAATCTTCATACTTTATTATAATTAGTGAAGTTAATTGAATTTCTTTTCCAGTTTGAGTCAGTTTGCAATCACATTGGATATCTATAGTCAAACCCTGTATAGTATCTGACAGAAAGTGTCCTCGTAAAAAAAATGCCTTTGGACAACAGTTTTGAGATTACATGTGGTCAATATGCAATCTTTGTAGCACTAAGAGAAAGGTTCTTCCTCAGCAGTGAACTGGTGAGGTGAATAATTCAAGTAAGAACTGACATTGCTGGAGGCCAAATTGCTGAAATATTTCTCGATTAGAATTATAAGAGTATGAGGGATTTTTGGAGAGCAAATAAAGGTCATTTGGTCCATCAAGGCATATACTTTTTAGTACTTCATTTCCCCAAGGATGGCATCTAATTGTTTCTTGAATGACATTCCTGCTTTTTGCCTCAACAACTTTGCCTGCAGGCTCTTCTAAAGCATTTACTATTCTCTACATGAAAAGGTACTTTCTGAAATATGTGCTGAATTTATTTTTTAATTTCCATTTATGACTTCCTGTCCTATAATCTGTGTTGAAATGGAAATAATAATTTGGGTTGACATTATCTGTGGCAGTTAAGACTTTATATGCTTCAAATCAGACAGCTCCAACCCTGTCCTTAACATTATATGCCCAGATTTATGGTGGTAACAGCCAGCACTGCATAGCAAACGGTGGTAGGGGTTCCAGTCAGAGCACTTAATATTTCAAAAATTCATAACCTCTCAAGTATATGTTTTTCTCTGCACAATAGAGACTTGTACCAAAAATGTCTAAAAAGTTGAATTCACTGGTATATATTCCCTGTCACTTGCTTATATATATGAATATGTATTATGCATACACACATAGATATGCATATCTACACTAGTGTGTATATATATATATGTATATTTGTGGGTATATGTGTGCATGATATATATACATATATGTGTGCATATCTCTGTGCATATACACACAGTTGTGTATATATATTGTGTCTATATATATGTATAACATCCCCTGATTTTCTCCCAGAAGTTTAGTAATGAGAAAAGAGACTAGAAGTTTAGTACGATTAGCTAAACAGATTTTTTATTCTGTGTTTTTTCCTTACCCAAGATCAAATAATGATTTTATTGCCTTTGACTAAATCTTCCCAAAATATAAATTGCAATAATTAAAATTCCCACAATTTTAGAAATACTCATGTAAAATGCATTCTATTTTGAAGTAAACTGAGTGAAAATTATAGTAACAACTATTTTATAGAAACAAAGAAGTTAAGTCTGAAAACTCACATTTAGTGTGTTTCTAAACATTAACTAACAACATTTTTGTCTTTGTAAATATTAAGAAGAGAAAATCATTGCTTACCCAATATACACCTCCCTCTTAACATTAACTAAATTTTAGAAAATCAACCATTCTGTTTCACTGATATTTTTGTTAGGTCAAGCATTATCATCAAACCTCCAGTACAATGATGTTTATATCTGGAGTGAGCAGTAATCCAGGTTAAGTCATTTAATTAAACTAAACATCTCCTGATATTATCCTGGCTACAATGATTGGTTTCAGTTGATCCAATAAGACCAAAGGTCAGATTTTGTTCCAACTGTGGAAAACAATTATTTGTTTTACTGTAGGACTCAAGAAGGAACATGTAGCTTATAAAGGGTGACAGCATATTGCCAATCCTGAAGGAACCCAGGGCACAGCTCATAGGTGCATGAGTGATCCAGAGACCCTCTCAAAGTGAAAAATGGAGCCCTGAAGCCCAGTCTAAATGTCCATTTGTCATTTACATGACCAGTAAAAGTTTATATTGTTAAAAAAAAAATCTAGTGGGGTTTTAATTGCAAAGGAAAGCACTCAAGCTGATAATTTAAATTTCATATTTAAATTAAACTGTGCCACTTTTGCTCCTCTAGTTGTTACATATTTTTTATGTACTTCCTATCTGTTTGTGTCTGGATATTATTAATCGCCATCACTCTTCCTCATGACATGTTTTTGAAGGATCACCATAAAATCATTAGGGATAATTAAGATACTAACCTAACAATAATGTATAGACACAAATCATGCACTAATCTTGACCATTTTTTTTTAATTGTACAGGGTGTTCAATATCAGCCCAGTTATCCTAAATAAACTTATCTGTGGGAATGGCTGTTCTATTAGAATATACCGGAGCAGAATATCAGTTTAGACTTCTCACTTATATGTTACTTCTGATGTAGGACATAGGTGAAGAAAACTTTCTCTTTTCATTATCAGAGATCTTGTCATTAGTTTTTATTGTCACAAGAGGAGGAGAAATTTTCTATGATCATAAGAGATACTTTAATCATAAAGGAAAGAAAAAGTTATGAAAAGTAATTTTTTTTTTCTTTTATCACAAGAGCAGCAGGACTCCTCCTTTATCATGAGCAAAGTGAATTTCCTTTCCCATATCTCTTTTTGAAACAAGTTTTGGAATAAGAAGGTCATGAAGTTCAGGAAGGAAGACTGTGATTCTGAGGCTGTTTAGTACTTCCATGCCTATTTTCTAAGGTGGAATAGTGGTTTGAATCTCTAAGATTGCTTATTTCAACTATAAAAGTCTACTTAACATCTTAATCCCCAATGGTCAAGTCATTTAAAAAAGTGAAAAATACAGTGATTCATAAATTCATTTATCCACTCTTGTATTCTTTTGAGTTCTTGAACACTAGAGCTATGATATTCTAAAACCTTAAAACATGTGATATGTGCAGTGTACACTAACATAGGACATCAGAGTAAAAATAGGTGCTTCTGAAAATTAATCAGCAGTCCTTGGTCTGAAGTGACAAGCAAGAATTGGCTTCATAGTAGATAAACTATACTTCATAACTTTTATCACACTGCATGAACTATGCAGACAATCCAACTGTGATAAATTTCATTCTACTCCTTAATATGGCACATCAGTAATTTTTGAAACTAAAATAATAATAATAGTAACAGGACTTACTCCATCATTTCATTACAAATTATGCTATTTCTGTGAATAAATTCATAAAGAAAGGGCTTCTCTGGTGGCTCAGATAGCAAAGAATCTGCCTGCAATGTAGGAGACCCAGGTTCAATCCCTGTGTCAGGAAGATCTCCTGGAAAAAAGAATGGTAACCCACTCCAATATTCTTGCCTGGAGAATTCCATGGACAGAGGAGCCTGGCAGGCTATAGTCTGTGGTGTTGCAGAGTTGGACATGACTGAGCCACTAACACTCATTCACTTTAGAAAGAAAAGAACTGTGAATTCAGTAATTTTGCATCATACTAATTATTTTAATACAGAAAGGCATTGACCTTTCACTTTCAAAATATTCTAAAATGCATTTTTGCTGTACAAATAAAGCATAGAGTAGACATAAACAAACACACTTCTGAAAGTTTCAAATATTATATATAGTATTCAATTATTTTCAATGGCTAAAAATTCCATATGCTTAACAGAATGTCAACATAAAGACACTTTATGTGCTAATATGTCTGTTAAAGCCTAACATTATAAGTGTAATAAGAGAATTATATATATTCCTGCTTTTAATAATTTAATCTAAGCAGCCAGTTTATATTATTTGAAGTAAATGATGATATATTTGCTCTTTAGGTGATAATTAGCTCGGCACAATTATAAATTCCTAATTTACAATGAAATATAAAGAACACTGCTATAAAATGGGATTTCTGCTCACCACATACCAGCTATTCTCATAAATGAGACCAGATTTCTTTCTAAAGCAAATAATTATCTGTGAGTAAATTGTACATTGGCTTGACACTGCCTCCCACAGAAGCTTGCGTATCTCTCACCAATCTCTCCCTTTTCCCTGGTCTATTCTTTTTCAACAAACACATTTAACAGCTGTGGATACAAACAAGGCACATTTGGCAAAAGTAAGAACCAGATGCCAAAGTCTGAATGTACGTCTATTCAAAGCGTTGAGGCTAACTCCTTGGGGTCACCTCTGTTGGCTCCTTTCTCAAATGAATATTGGCAGGCCTCAGAGGTGCATCTGGAGATATTGTTGAGGTCATGCAGCTGTGGTCTGGTCTTGGTAGCTGTGGCTACCTGATGAGACTGCAATCATTTTTAGGTTGTTTCCTGTTCCTCAGAGTATGCTGGTAGAAAGTAATTTTCAGATCAGTGTATACACTGTTTTGAAATATTACCGATGCTCATTGAAAATAAAATCCCCAAATTTAAGAACTTCAATATCTTGCTGAGAACAAAACATTACTATCTGAAACAGTTAATACACATCATTACAAAGGTGTTTGAACACTGTAAACCCAGAGCAGAAGGAAGGAGGCAAGAGTTGTGTGTATGGGTACCAGGGATAGTAAAATAAGAGAGGTGGGAAATCAAACAATAAGCTAGGCAACTCCTCATTAGTGTTGGATCCCCCAGTAATTTCTGAAGACCCTTTTGAAATATTTATTTCAGAGATGCTTCTCTGAGAGAGGAAAGGAAAAGGCATTGGTGAACAAAAATAATTTCCCACCTTCTCCTACCATCCTGGAACTTAGGTATTGTGCATGTGAGAGTGTTGATCAGATTCCTGCGACCTTCTTTATTTTTTGGAATGGGAGAAGAAAGCCATATTTTACATGGCATGGACATATAGGAAGGCACTGTCAAATCACAACCAAAGTGAAGTAGCTGGTTTCTGGAGTCAAAGGTGGGCATATGAGGTTTAAAGTGGTAAATAAGCAGCAAAACACACAGCTTTTAATTAAAAGTTCATTAATAAAAAATTTGGACCAGAAATCATACAGAAACAGTGCATTGTTGACAAAATATTTCTTTAAAAAATGTTATTAATCAAAGCACATTTAGATTGCCTTAATTTATTTAAGACTATGTATCTAGATTAAGGGGTTTTCCTAGCGGCTCAGTGACAAAAATCTGCCTGTAATGCAGGAGGCACTGGAGACGCGGGTTTGATCTCTGGGTGGGGAAGATCCCCTGGAGAGGAAATGGCAACTTACTCCAGTATTCTTGCTTGGAGAATGCCATGGACAGAGGAACCTGGTGGGCTACAGCCCATTGGGTTGCATACAGCTGGACATTACTGAAGTAACTGAGCACACATCAAGAATCAACCTTAGCTCTTTAAGTATATTGTTTCCATATTTCCAGAATAACTCCAAGAGTAGACATTCTTATCATTATTACTCCATTTTACAGTTGAGGAAACTAAGAATACTAAAAAGTAGGGCAGTTTTCTCAGTATCTACTCACATGCTCAATTTCTTATGGCCATCCAAAGAAGACCTAAAATTTAAACCACAGCAAAATCAAACAAATGGCAAAAAATAAATATTCATTTGTTTCTACATGAATGATGGGTGCTGCTAACTAGGTGGAAAAGGAAGAATGAAGAAAAAATAGACAAAAATAAAGGAAATAGATCATCATCATTACAACTTGCCATAACTTTATGTCGGAGAATAACTGATTTCTACAAACTAAATCTTTAGGATTTCATTACATGTAAGTTTGGAAGCAAGAAAAGAACACAACTGACATTAAATTTGCATTGATTTTGCATGGATAATTTGACTTATCTAGTATGGTAGCATGTAGTATAAATTAAGGAGGAGTGTATAGAAGAAGGCTAATAGTTATCTTGGTCCAAGATAAAGCAGAATTTGCAGAGGGGAAATCAACTAGCTCTACAGCGGATGTCCTCACCAGCTATGTCAGGGTTTGTGTGACTTGAAAAACTGATTGATGGAAATAAGAGAAACAAGATAGCTGAAGTCAAATATGAGTTGGTGGGGATCAAGATTTGTCAGAGACATGATTGCAAAGATTTATTGACAAAAGAAATAAAATATATGCTGCTGCTGCTAAGTCTCTTCAGTCATGTCTGACTCTATGGGAACCCATAGATGGCAGCCCATCAGGCTCCTCTGTCCCTGGGATTCTCCAGGCAAGAATACTGGAGTGGGTTGCCATTTCCTTCTCCAAGAAAATATATGAATATACATAATTTTAGGATGGTTCTTAGAGATCCAAAATGTATTTAGAGTTACAGAGACATTATATGAGAGTGAAAATTCCAGAGAAAATGTGTGATGCACACTACTTTTATTATTTTAAATTTATTTTACTGTAATTAAATCATTTTGGATTTGTAAATGAAAGAACAAATGAATCTATAAGCCTAGTGATGGGTAGAAAAAATGAATGACTCTTAGAAAACACAGGGATTTATTATGTATTAACCTAGCCACCCACCCCCACCCCCAGAAAAAAAGTAAGAGTGTAATTAATATTCATTATACTGCAAGCCTAATGGTTAAAGAAAAAAAGTTAAGATGAGAAAGACCATGGTTATAAATAGCATAGGAGACTCAAAGATGTTATTGATATAGAAAAAATAGTGGCATTGGCATCCAATCCTGTAGAAAATATCCAAAAAAAAAATATGGAAAACAGTTCTTGATGTGAAGTAACTTGACCTCAAAAAATGATTCTATGACACAGAAAGAAGGAGGACTGGAATATAAAAAGATGAAGAAGGCATATTGAGGAATATAATGGAATACTCTATCAAGTTGATTTTATGCTAACTTAGGAAAAGTGCTTTGCATGATTCATCTTCAGATCTCCCCAAATGCATTGCAGGAATACTTAAATAAAGCAACTTCTTAATTAGAGCAAAATACTTTTATTGCAACATATTAAAGTGAGAAAAATACATGAAACATTTAGAGGTAGTTTCAAGAGATGACCGTGAAATTTTAACACACTGAGACAAAGATTATACCTAAATAAGAGTAATATATCAAAATATTAGACAATATTCTAAGATTTATAGACGTCTGCCAGGTAAAACATGCATAGTTCTTCAGGTGTGAATGCAAAATTTTAACTTATAAACCAATGAAGATAAGATATATAATCACTTGTTTAGTCCAATCTATTAGGTAACATGACTACATGCATTTCAGTAGAGTTTTTCAGTATAATTTAACAAAGAGGCTGCCATTCTATCTCCTACTGGAAAATGGTTTTGATGTTCTAAGACTTTTTTTTTTTTAATGTCTTTCAGTCTAAACTTAAAAATACTAAGGATTTCAGGACTCTGAGAAGTGTTAATAGGAAAGTGTAAGTTATTTTTTAACATTTGAAACAATAAAAACGTCTATTCTAAATTTGCTTTCAGGTTAATTAATATGCTGATATGACAGGAATATGTCATTTCTTTTTGATCATGAAGGAATTATCTTGAATATAAAACTACATTCTATTGATTGAGAAAATATATGAAAATTTAAAAAGTTGTTACATGAAAAAAGACAAGAATGTCAGTTCAAACCAGTAATTCTTAAGCTTAAAATTTCATTTTATTATACATGTAGGCAATATACTAAAGAGGCATAACTTTTAGAAAATGTTTCCACTAAATGCCTTATTTAGTACTTGAATTATCACTGTGAAATACCTTTGTTATTTTAAAAAATTATTTGAACACCAGTGCACAATGAAGTAATGTCTGCAGGTTGAAGAGTCTTTTTATATTTTAATGAGAAGATTTGTAGGTGGTTGCAGCAATATTTTGGCAATTTCAAAATAGAAAACTTTTATCTTCTGAATACCAAATGGTCAAGAACTAAACATGAAGGGATGAAAAAGGAGCAGCAGATGGGGGGAGCGTGAAGACAATCATATTTAAGGAGCTGATTAAATATGCCCTGAAAGCTCTGCCACAGCAGACCTAAAATGGAGAGCAACTATGATAATAAAATACCATAGTTGATAGCTCCTAATGGCCCTGGAATATCAGGAAGTAGTAAGAGTGTAATGTTAAAACCTTAATAGGCCATTTATGAGTAATTCAAGGAAAGACTGTTTCTGTTTTTGGATTGGAGATTGAACACTGGGTGAAATGGAAAGCAGTTGGGCAACGGTATTAATCTGTGCACTAACCACGTGTTCGGATAGCTTCTATAGGACTGAAATTGGCAACAGGTTAAAAATGGAAGATCATTGCATGTTAAAGATTTATAGAATATAAAGGTGTGTTCCTCCATGGAAAGAAAAAACTGATTTGTGGAAAAACTAAGAGTTCCTGAACAAGTAGTGAGTCATTTCCACACTTTATCAGTCTACAGTAGTAGACTTCAGGCTTGTATTAAAAATTAAAGAAACAAATATATAGCTGTGTACTTTACAAGATACATTGAAGGAAAGGAAATAATTTTCATCTAATAAAAGCCTCAAAATCACATTCCAAATAATTTCCCAGTACTTACCTTTGATGTAAAATAATTCATATATTGTGTAGGTTTTTAAATATGCATAATGTGATTTGCTTTCAGTTTGAGTTCTAGTATATTTCTGAGAACAACGTGGTTGGGTAGAATATATGATTATAGTTTGATGAGATGGCTGATTTCATTGTTTAAGGTACTCAATTTTTATAAATAAGTAAAGTAACAATTAAAATATTTCTGTTGGTTAATTATTTAAAATAATTTTAGCATATTTATTATAACAGTGTTCACTCAAAGTTCTTCTGGGAAAAATCATTCAGAAGTCATACATTATTCAAACTGGTTGCACATCAGATGTTTTGAAGTATATTTTTTCAAGCTATTTATAATAATGTTACACATTCATATTCATCTACATAGATTGAACATTCATATATGGAAATAAAACAATGTAATTGAAATTTAAACATTGTGATTGAAATAAACTTTGGGAAAAGTCAATTAAGAAAACATGTTCTGCATCCTTTGACTTAATACATACTAAACCTACAATATGTTAACTAAAAATTGTCTAGGAGTGGAATATTGGTCTATATACAAAGACTTAAAATCCTGAGTTTATCTGGTCGTTCATTTTATGTTGAGTACAAAAGTAATCACAGATGACAGTCGATTTTAAGCCTGGAAGCTTGGCAATACTTTTAGGTTAATCAGAAACTCTACAGTATTTTTAAATGTTCTAGATTATAATGAGAATAAAATGATCACTATCCCCTCAACAAATACTGATATATTTGAATATCTATGCTTCTGAAACCAATATTGACTATTATCTAGGAACTATGAAAAATTACTACCTTCCTGTAAATGCTTTAAAATATATAATTAAAATTGCTACTGCTAAGTCACTTCAGTTGTGTCCGACTCTGTGCAACCCCATCCCTGGGATTCTCCAGGCAAGAACACTGGAGTGGGTTGCCATTTCCTTCTCCAATGCATAAAAGTGAAAAGTGAAAGTGAAGTCAGTCATGTCCGACTCTTCGCGACCCCATGGACTGCAGCCTACCAGGCTCCCCCGTCCATGGGATTTTCCAGGCAAGAGTTCTGGAGTTGGGTGCCATTGCCTTCTCCGATAATTAAAATTAAATGTTGAAAAATATCTATACATGATCTGGAAGGTCATGAACAATGTTATCTTCATTTTAATAATCTAAATATTACTCTTAATGCATTCAGTTGGAGAAACACATGCATGCAAATTATGGAGTTTCACATATAGTCTCCATTCCTTTATAGTTTTTCTTTACAGAAGAAAAAATAAGTTGAAACAAGAAAGTCCATTTTTTGTTATGGTTCTGTTAAAATATCAATGTATGAGAATTTAGATAACTTGATTGGACCTTGCCTTTCCCATTAGATTATCCAGATTTTAAAAAAATTTCTAAAATATAGACAATGTAATTAACCAGCTATGCTGGAGACAAGTGCACCAATCTTAAAGGGGCATTATAGCTCACAGATATTGAAATGAGACAGAGTAATTTCTTTTTAGTTAACCCCATCAGAGAAAATGGAATATGTAGTTAGAAGTAAAATTATGTTCTCTTTTTTAGCTAACATAAAAATGTCAAAATAATCTCTCATTTATGAGTGCTAATTCCCATACTACTCCTTTGAATTATTAGCACTAAATATGTACTTGTCCCTGCCCCCAAAATTGTGTTCTTGTGTTCACAATGACTGTGGAGAGGTTGTACTACTGGTGGTTAATTGTCTGCAGTTTTACATTCTCTTCCATTATAGATATGACAAGATACTGAGTGTACTTACCTGTGCTATTCATAGGTCCTTGTTAGTTATCTATTTTAAATATAACAGTGTATATTTCAATCCAAAGCCCCTAGTTAATCCCTCTCCACCCACTATGTCCATGAGTCTACTTCTGTTTTGTAAATAAATTCACTTGTATGATATTTTTAGATTCCACATATAAGTGATATCATATATTTGTCTTTGTCTTTGGCTGATGTCACTTAATTTGATAATCTCTAGGTTCATCCATGTTGCTGCAAATGACATTGTTTCATTCCATTATATAATAAGTAGTATTTTATTATAAATATTGATCTATAAAAATTAAACCTAGTACTTTAAAAATATATCCTTTGGAGTCTAAATTCCATAGACATTCAATATTTATCATCATCTTTTGAGAAAACAAATCACTAGGCTTTTTTCTTTACAAGTAGAAAGTAATTAAATGCTTGTCTTCTCATTTCCTTTCCTCTTTCTTTCTATTACACTTACTCAAAAAAATTTTATTCTAATTTTATCCTAAATACTACTTACTCTAGGAAGTCTTTTATTGATTATTCTATTATAATTCTCATCCACAGATGTGTAAATAAAATAAAAATCATTTTTGAAAGTTTAGTTTATAAACAAGCTCCTACATGTTATAATATTTTTCTTGGAAAATTATTAGATTTACTCAAAATAATATAAATATATTGAACACTTTGATATGCCTTTTGAAGCATAAATAATAATAATCTATTTAAAAATAATTTATTAATGAGATTAGTGAATCTCTAATATAGTGGATGATCTATTCATGGATTAATTTCATTTATGATAGTGATATGATAATATTTTCTTTCTATGCTTCATCTTATAGATTTAAGTACTGGGAAAATGTTATTTTATTAAAAAGCATATTGGAATCTGAGGAATTTTTGGAGGATATAATACTTTGAATTCTCTAAGAATCATATGACAAAAGCCACATTGTGACTGATACTAAAAATAACTTTCAGTCATTTCCTGTGCTAGCAAAGTAATGCTCAAAATCCTTCAAGCTAGGCTTGAAGGCAATGGCAGCCCACTCCAGTACTCTTGCCTAGAAAATCCCATGGATGAAGGAGCCTGGTAGGCTGTGGTCCATGGGGTGGCTGAGAGTTGGCCATGACTGAACGACTTCACTTTCACTTTTCACTTTCACGCATTGGAGAAGGAAATGGCAACCCACTTCAGTGTTCTTGCCTGGAGAATCCCAGGAACGGGAGAGCCTGGTGCGCTGCCATCTGTGGGGTCACAAAGAGTCGGACACGACTGAAGTGACTTAGCAGCAGCAGCAGCTGCAGGCTTCAACAGTACATGAGCTGAGACCTTCCAGGTGGAAAAGCTGAGTTTAGGAAAGTCAGAGGGACCAGAGATCAAATTGCCAACATCCATTGGATCATTGAAAGAGCAAGGGTGAAGAAAAACATCTATTTCTGCTTTGTTGACTACACAAAATCCTTTGACTATGTGGATCATGAGAGTGAAGGATGGGAGTGAAAAAGCTGGCTTAAAACTCAATATTCAAAAAACTAAGATCATGGCAACCAGTCTCATGACTTCATGGCAGACAGATAGGGAGAAAGTAGAAACAGCGGCAGATTTTATGTTCTTCGGCTCCAAAACCACTGTGGATGGTGACTGAAGCCACAAAGTTAAAAAGACTCTTGCTCCTTGGGGGAAAGCTATGAAAAACCTAGACAGCATATTAAAAAGCAGAGACAACACTTTGCCAAAAGTTCCATATAGTCAATGCTATTGTTTTTCCAATAGTCATGTATAGATGTGAGAGTTGGTCCACAAAACAGGGTGAGCACCACAGCAGCAATGCTTTCTAAACTGTAATGCTGGAGAAGAGTCTTGAGAGGTCTTTAGACAGCAAGAGCTCAAATCAGTCAACCCTAAAGGAGATCAACCCTGAATATTCACTGGAAGGACTGATACTGAAGCTGAAGCTCTAATACTTTGGGCACCCAATGCAAAGAGCCAACTCATTGGAAAAGACCCTGATCCTGGGAAACATTGAAGGTTGGAGGAGAATGGGGTGACAGAGGATGAGATGGTTGGATGGCATCACTGATGCAATGAATATGAGTTTGAGCAAACTCCAGGGATATACTGAAGGCCAGGGAAGTCAGTCATGCTGCAGTCCATGGGGTCATGCAGTCCATGTACACAACTTAGTGACTAAACGACAACAACAAAAATACATTTAGGCATTGCTTTAGCTGTTTTGAAATTAAGTTTGAAAACCAAATAAATCATAAAATATTTGAAAATCCAATCATTTAAGTCACTCACATTCACAGTTTCCAGGAAGTATACTGAAAAAGACTTTTCTTAGACTTATCAAGTGACTATTAATTTCATAGTCTACTATAGTCTACTACTATAGACTACTATTTCATTTTTGAAATAGTAACTATTTTCATTTTGTTACCATTTCACTTTAATGGCACATTTTTAAAGAAGTCATACTCAAAAATGTTTCTGAAAATTTGAAGAAAAAAGTTCATTTTGAAATGCCATATTTAATGAAAATATATTTATCTTTTATGTCTTTTTTGTATATTTTTGATTAACTTCAGAAGTGCAGATTTAGCTCTTTAGAATTATGGAAAGTGCTTGTCATATAACCTAATTTGCATTAATGATTAAATAAACCAGACTTATTTTTGCTTTTAATATTTCTCCCTTTGAAATATGTCTGGGTCTAGTTAGGGAAGATGATCTGATCACACATTATTTAAAATTAAAACTGCATTTCTAGGTAGCTAGGTCTTTAGATTCCTTCTTTTATACTATACAGAATAACTATTATTTCATTTGTTATTAAATCTTGTATCATAAGGAACTAAAAGGACACATGAGAACTTTAACTTCTAATTTAATATAAATATTTCTTATACTCCCTGGTGGAGGGATTACTCCCTTGGTTACCAGTAAAACTTCTTAAATTAGGAAATCTCATATTCAAGGTCAGACTTCTTAAACCCACAGAGTCTCTTAAACCAGCTGAGTCCAGTCTTTGAGGTCAGAGAATAAAATAAACATTTTACAAGTAGTTTTGGGTTGGAATAGTGATATATACCACCTCCAATTCTTCTCTTTAGTTCCTGGACTCATTCATTCTGGCTCCAGGGGAAACAGCATATCCTCCACTGGTTCTTCCTAGGATATAGGACTTAAAACCCAGCTCCTAAATTTATGCTTACAGTAAGCAGAGTAACTAAGTACTGAGTAGGCTATTGAATAACTCGTAACACAGTTGCTATGGAAAGAGTTGCTAAGAAGAAAGGCACCTATCAGTGGTGACAGCCATGACAAAGATTTGGTGAAAAGAGACCATGGTCTTGAAATCTTCCCTAATCTATACTCTTGTCACCATGTCTAATTTGTCTATAAATTCATCGCTGCATGTTATGAGATAATTAATGTCTCCCAAAAACTTATATGTTGAAGTCCTACCCTACAGTAGCCTCAGAATGAGACTTTTTTTGGAACTAGTACCTACAAGGGGGTTGTTGTTCAGCCTCTAAGTCATGTCCAACTCTTTGTAACCCTATAGACTATGGCACGCCTAGTCTTCAGCAGTATAGGGACTGAACTTCCAGATGTACAAATTGGGTTTCAAAGAGTCAGAGGAACCATAGATCAAACTGCCAACACTCATTGGATCATAGAAAAAGCAAGGGAGTTCCAGAAAGACATCTACTTCTGCTTCATTGACTACACTAAAATCTTTGATTGTGTGGATCACAAAAAAACTGGAAAATGCTTAAAGAGATGGGAGTACCAGACCACCTTACCTACAAAGAAATAATTAAGGTAAAGAAGGTCATATAGGTAGGCCACAATCTAATAGGATCAGTGTTTTGTTTTGTTTTAGAAAAGGAGATTTGGATATAGATAAACACAGAGAGGAAACCAGAAGACTACAAAGAAAACAGACATTTCCAAGCTAAAGAACAGCCTGAAGAAGAAATGATCCTAGATGACATCTTGATCTTGGACTTCCAGCCTCCAGAAATGAGAGAAAATTAATTTCAGTTGTTTAATTCTCCAAGTCTTTGGTACTTAGTTATGGCAGCCCTAGATGACTGTTATACTGGGGGAGGAAGAGGTGACCTATATCCACAGGTTGTCACTATCTTTTTGACTTTAAAAACCATCTCCTAGGGAGTCTTCTCTTATATGCCCACATTCTCTCTGGGCTTATTTTCAAAGATCTATCATTGTATCAGAACCCCTGATTCCATAAACAGTGATTGATTGTGCTTTGGTTTCTTCTAACATGGCACAGTTTCAAGTCAAGATTTATTTGACATAAAAGGAAGAATCTTGCTCTGTAGTCCTCAGGAATATTTACTCTAAGTTTCCTATTCATATCATGATTTATTTTGGTTGTACAGGTAAAATTACACATCTGATTCATTCCTAGAGAATAGATGATCAATAAGCCACTAGATCAGAGCTTTTAAAATATCATTCTGACCTGATACCTATTACATTAACTTTCCCTTCTTGTTCTCATTAAATTATCTTCTGCCTCCTTATGAGCCTATTCCAATGACAGCATCTCTCCTTTTATTAATATCATATGGAAAAGATCTATTACAATGATTTTCTAGAAATACTGGTACAATCCTCAACTATATGATTCTCCAGTGTATTTCTCCTCGTGAAGTGTTTTCTCTAATCTTTTTTGAATGCATGTTTGTGTATTAGTTACTCAGTTATTTCTGACTCTTTGCAACCTCATGGACTGTAGCCCCCCAGGCTCCTCCCCCATGGAATTTTCCAGGCAAGAATATTGTAGTGGTCTGCCATTTCTCTCTCCTTTGAATACATGTGTGATGATATATATTTTATGGGTTAAA
Source organism: Hydropotes inermis (assembly GCA_020226075.1). Taxonomy (NCBI): domain Eukaryota; kingdom Metazoa; phylum Chordata; class Mammalia; order Artiodactyla; family Cervidae; genus Hydropotes; species Hydropotes inermis. The sequence continues at coordinate 23,365,354 of CM035295.1, forward strand.
AATGTGACAGTGTTTATATTGTCCTAAGTCTTTGAACCTTTTTCTGCTACCAAGACAGGATAAGCTTTAGAAAAAATTGACCTGAATAAGCCCAGAGGCCCCCACAATTGGCTTAATATTCTCCTACCCATGAAACAATGCAGCATTCACTTAAGCAAAAGATATGTGCATGATATTCAGAGTCTCTATTCTTTGTTCGCACATTTGTGTACAGCATTTACAATGGCCATGAGCAAGGAATTTCAGGTGACCCACAATCCATGGTATTATACAAGACTTGAAGCAAGTATAAGGTAAGCTTGTCACATGTGTGATTAAGTAAGCAGACGTTCTGACAGCCATGAGAGGTTATCCTTTCTGTTCAAATTAAAACTTAGTCCAAATGCAGAAAGAAGGCAGTGGCTTTCTAAAAACTAGGAATGACCAAAGAGCCTTACCTTTTCTTTCTTACTTGTGTTACTTCCCTCTGTTTGCAAACCACTTACACTGAAAATGATGTTAGTATAGGGAAATGTGATATCATTCATTCTTTCCTTACTCATCAGTAATCCGAAGGTAAAGAATGTTGGTAGAATGTGAACTATCAAGAAATTAAATAAAATCAATTAGTTAGTGTTGTTCTGGGAAAATGAAATTCATGAGTATGATGAGCCATGAGATACAAATTTCAGTAATTCTGTATAAATCAAGAATTCTTTTATTTGCATGTAAGGCTGGTAGCTAACAATATTAAAAAACAACTGTAAAATCCATGCTAATAATTTAAAGTTTCAAATAGCAAATTAAATACATATATATACTAAGTTAGCAGTAAGCCCACAGAGAAAGGGAAAAGCTTTACATTTTAGTACCCTTAACAGGACAGACAGTTTTCCTACTTTTTAAACAAGAGAAATTCGCATTTTAATTTTGTATTAAGTTCCACAAATTCTGTAGCATGCCCTGCCTGAAGGCATTACTGAGATCCTAACCCTGATAGGCCAATATTGAGTCCAGGTTCAGTCAACCAACTGGGAAAAGATTAGAAACACACACTGAGTTACCAAAGGCATGTGAAGGGGTTCAGAGCATGACAACCCAAATTATTTCACTTTGACATAAAGATTATTTTGAACTGAGGTAAATGGGAAGATGAAAACACAGGCTAAACTCTCTGCCTTCCCCTTAACTGTGTGAAAGCAGGTCATGAGTTTCTCTTGTGAAGTTGTTGTTCAACCGCTCAATTGTGTCTGACTTTGCAACCCCATGGACTGAACTACGCTAGGCTTCCCTGTCCACCATCTCCCAGAGTTTGCTCAAACTCATGTCCATTGAGTTAGTGATGCCATCCAACCATCTCTTCCTCTGTCATCCCCTTCTCCTCCTGCCCTCAATCTTTCCACTGTCAGGGTCTTTTCTAATGGTTTGGCTCTTCACATCAGGTGGCTAGAAGTAATGAAGCTTCAGCTTCAGCATCAATCCCTCCTTTGAAAATTCAGGATTAATTTCCTTTAAGATTGATTGGTTTGATCTCCTTTCTGTACAAGGGACTCTCAAGAGTCTTCTCCAACACCACAGCTCAAAAACATCAATTCTTAGATTCTCATCCTTCTATATGGTCCAAATTTCACATCCATACATGATTACTAGAAAAATCATGGCTTTGCTAGATGGACTTTGTTGGCAAAGTGATGTGTCTGCTTTTTAATATGCTATCTAGGTTTGTCACAGGTTTTCTTCCAAGGAGCAAGTGTCTTTTAATTTCATCTGCAGTGATTTTGGAGCCCAAGAAATTAAAGTCGGTCACTGTTTTCATTGTTTCCCCATTTTTTGCCATGAAGTGATGGGACCAGATGCCATGATCTTCATTTTTTGAATTTTGAGTTTTAATCCAGCTTTGTCCCTCCCCCATTTCCTATACCAGGATGGAAAGAATAACCTTATCACCACAGATAAGGTGAAACTGAGGAAAAGCCTAGAAAAACCTTGCTAACTAGCCCTTATCTTCCAATAGCTTCCTAATGTGTTTAACTTCCCACAGTTTGCTGTCCCTGAAAGTCTAAAAATGCCTTGTCCTTTGTCTTGTTCTTCTATACTAATTTATTGTCCTTTGCTAAAATGTGATTACATGCCCATTTTAAACCATCCAATTTAGTTACTCATCATTGAGGGTTCTCTACTGATGATCACTGCATGAATTAATAAACTGTTTCTTTTTATTTTGTTGATTTATGTTTTGCCAATCTAATATGCAGGGTCCTATCTGGAGAACCTCTGAAAGTAGAGGGAAAAAGTATTCCCTCTACTACAGAGGTAAGAGTAACAGTTAATATATACCAATGTTAAGTTCAAAATAGTTTTTTTCTTTTCTTGGTATTAATATAATAGAGTTAGTATTCATATCCACATATATTTCCTATAATTTTACTGATTGTAGATATAGATATTGATATCTATTATAGATATCTGTATATCATATCTATCAGTCTATCTACCTATTGGTCAAGTTGTTGGTACAATTTTTCAGAATTTGACTTTGTGATTAACTATTCAAAAAATAGTTGACAAACCTAGAGAGCATATTGAAGAGCAGAGTCATTACTTTGCTGACAAAGGTCCATCTAGTCAAAGCTAAGGTTTTTCCAGTAGTCATGCATGAATGTGAGTGTTGGACCTTAAAAAAATCTGAATGTCATAGAATTGATATTTTTGAACTGCGGTGTTGGAGAAGACTCGAGAGTCCCTTGGACTGCAAGGAGATCAAACCAGTCAATCATAAAGGAAGTCAGTCTTGGATATTCATTGGAGAGACTCATGCTGAGGTTGAAGCTCAAATACTTTGGCCACCTGATGCAAAAAACTGACTCATTAGTAAAGACCCTGATGCTGGGAAAGATTGACGGCAGGAGTAGAAGGGGATGACAGAGGATGAGATGGTTGGATGACATCACTGATGCAATGCCAACGAGTTTGGGTACACTTTGGGAGATGGTGAAGGACAGGAAGCCTAGCATGCTGCGGTCCATAGGGTCAGAAGGAGTCAGACACAACTGAGCAACTGAACAACAACAGTCAAGAAAATAAGATCTGGTTCTAGTTCTAAATCTAGACATTTTAGTGAAGTCATTACAATGTGTTTCCCAAAAAGACAAGAAAAACTTCACTGTATAGAAAGTGGTGCTTCACCCAGCTTGAGGATCTTTTGGGAGTTTAGGATACTGGATTTCATTTGCATGTTCCTTATATCACCATCCCAATTCTACTTTTCATATGCTTCTCAGTGATACTATTCTTCTATTGACTTCACATCTTGGGCTCCACATTCAGGAAACTATCAGTGAATTACAATACTGACATAGTTATTAATCCTGAGCATCACAAGGATATAAGGCACAATGGAGGCAGAAGAGAATATGTTTTAAATATTTATTTATTTAGGCTGCACTGTGCAGCTTGTGGCATTTAGTTTCCTGACTAAGGGTCAGTCCTGTGCCCTTGGCAGTGGAAGCTCAGTGAAGCTCTAACCACTAGACATCCAGAGAATTCCCAAGAATATGTTTTAAATATAAGTGATCCACTGGGGTTTCTCTTGGCCAGCTCTAGTTGTAAACGCTCTTACATGGCCTGCTAAAAATATAGGAATTAGTGTATGGTAGGTATGTTGCTCTTTCACCTACTTATCTCTTTAAGCAAGGATGTTCTGCCTAGTTTTAGAAAATGTAGTCAACAGACAGCCTTTAGCTGTCAGTTCCTTCAGTGCTAGCTCAAATGTGTAGTAACTTTTCCCTAGGTTCCACTATTCCAGGGGAAGCCTTCTTCTGATGGTCTGATGGCTGAATGAGGACAGGAACAGACACTGGGCCAATTTTTCCTAACAAATGATAGCTTCAACAGGCAACTCTTACCCCAGAATTCATTGCCAGATAGAACAAGACTTTATCAGACTTTTATAGTGTCCTCCATCTGCCAAATCCTTTTCTTCTCCTTTCTTTCATGAATATTGATCCCTAATATAAATCCCAGATCCCTAACTTCTTTTCTGAAGAACTCCACCTGAAACACAGCAGACCCTCATCCTTTGTTGAAGAGAGGCTGAGTCATTCCAGCCACTCATAGTATCCAACAGGAAAGCTCTTAGACCAAAGAAATTACTACCTGGTGGTCTAGAATTCCTGGTTTAGGAAGGCAGTGATGACTGCCAATCATGGCCTTGGGAAAAACTGCAGCATAAAAAGTAGTGTAAATCATCTCAGTAACAATCTTCTTACAATGTTTGTTTTCTACTATTGTAAAAAAAAAGGTGACAGTAAAATTCCTTTTATACATATTCCCTCATGTGATCACTGATGAGAAACAAGTTCCAAGAAAGAAAAAACATTGGGTCAACTTGAAAGGTATTTGTAAGGGTTTCAAATTATGAGAGGAAAAATCAATGGCTTAATCACTGTACTTAACCGTGACATTTTTCTAGTTTATAAATATTTAGTTTCACTTTGTAGTACATTTATTAATTCAGTTTTATCTTTTTTACAAATTAATACAGTTTGAGTGGCTCTAGGAACTATATTTCTCAAATGGTGTCCAAAGAAATTTATAACACTAGAGAAAAGTAGAAGTATGAGAAAGGTTTGGCAAATTAATGAGAGTCTTGATAGGAGTATTCTTGTGCTTATTTTCAATTTAGTAAGGCATTTACAAGTTTATTCTAATAAATAATTTCTATTTATTTAAAGTGTTGTTGAGAGAGAACAAAAGAGACAAAACACGTGCATTTGTTTCCGGAAAAAAAAAATACATTCAGTAATTTCCTAGTGTAACACATGTCCAGAGAACACATTGATTATCTTTCAAGGGTGCTGCACTTCAAATGGCATGACCTTTAGCCTGTGAACCTGAAATGATCACTCTTTTGAACAGCATGGGCATGGATATCATGCTCTTCCACTTGAAGGCATATTAACCAGAATGATTCATCCATTCATTTCATTATTATTTATGCATGTGTGTGTTCAAACTTTTGTCAATAGTTTCCTTACCATTGACTATGGCCTAGACAGTACTGTCACTATAAATATTTTCATGAACAAAACAAAACAGAATGCAGTCACTTGTTTTCTGCTTTAAGTAAAGTCATTCTTGGTTTTGTTTTGTTTTATCAATAAAATGATTAAATATAGGATTTATAAAAAGGAAGTTGATCCAACATCTGTCTCTGGTCTTATCACTGTGAATCATGAAACTATTTCATACTATAAGCATCAGGAGAATGAAAACAGAAAACAACAGGTGAGAGTGAAATGCATTTGTACATCTAGTACACAGCCAGGGCAGTAAATCCAGATACAAATGTTTCCTGGTGGTGGGAAAGAGCACCCAAAGATAAAGACAGGGCTTCCTTGATGGCCCAGGGGTAAAGGACCCACCTACCAACACAGGAAACACAGGTTTGACCCTTGGTCTGGGAAGATCCCACATGCACAGAACAACTAAACCTATGCACCCCAACTATTGAGCCCATGTGCTCTAAAGCATAGGCACCACAATGAGAGAAGCCATGACATTGAAAAACCCATGCACTGCAACTAGAGAAAAGCCCACACAACAACTAAGAGCCAGCATAGCAATCAAATAAATAAATAAAATTATTAAACAAACAAAGCAGAAATAGGAGTGTGGCAGACAGACTGTAAAATGGCCCTGTGATCTCTACTTCTTACTGCTAATGAGTTCATATAATCATCACCTCCCCATACTACCTGATCCGACTTCAAGCTTAGGCAGGACCATGATTAACCAACAATATGGCAAAGGGCTACCTTATGTAAGATTCTGTCTTGCTAGCGGGCTCTTTCTAGTTTCCCTCTCTCTTTCTTTGCTGGAAATAAGAAAGCTCTCATTAACCTTAAAGTCACAAAGAACTGAAGGCAGGCCTCCATGGTGGCTCAAACAGTAAAGAATCTGCCTTCCATTGCAGTAGATGAGGGTTCCATCCGTGGGTCGGGAAGATCCCCTGGAGAAGGGAATGGCAACCCAATCCAGTATTCTTGCCTGGAGAATTCCATGGACAGACCCTGGTAGACTATGGTCCATGGAGTTGGAAGGAGTCAGATATGACTGGGCAACTAAGGTACAGATACAACAGTCACAGGTGTGGCAAAGCAAAAGTTGTCCTTGTCAACCCCACAGATGAGAAGCCAGACCTGCTTTGCAATCATGTGAAAAACTCTGCAGAGAATACCGCTATGCCATGCTTGAATGCTGACCCAAAAAACTGTAATAATACATATTTGGGGACTTGCGTGGCAGTTCACCTTCATTCCAATGCAAGGGATATGGGTTCAATCCCTGACTGGGGAACTATGATCCCATATACCTTGGAGCAACTAAGCCCATGTACAGCAACTAGAGAAAAGCCCACATTCTGGAATGAGGACCCAGCTCAGCCAAAAGGTAAAAACTAAATGAAAAATGTTTGTCGTGCGTGCTAAGTTGCTTTAGTAATGTCCAACTCTTTGTGACCCTGTAGACTGTAGCCTGCCAGGCTCCTCTGTATATGGGGATTATCCAGGCAAGAATACTGGGCTGGGTTGCTGGTCCACTGGATCTTCCCAACCCAGGGATGGAATCCATGTCTCTTACGTCTCCTGCATTGGCAGGTGAATTCTTTACCGCTAGCACTACCTGGGAATCCCAAATGAAAAACACATATGTGTTATTTTAAAATGCTGATTTGATGGTAGTTGGTTATATATGACAATTTCTGGGCTCTCACCAGACTAGCCACAAGGAATAGAGAAAGAAAAGAGTAAATGAGACCTATTCCATGCCCTGAAATCTGAATCTAAGTAATGATTGGTAATGAGAAAAAAGAAGTGCCTTCTCTCCAGGGCAGAGGTTTGCCCACATAAACAGTATCTCACCATTACAAACCTAAGTTGTTGTTGTTCAGTTGCTCAATCATGTCCAACACTTTGCCACCCCATAGACTGCAGCATGCCAGGCTTCCTTGTCCTTCATCATCTCCTGGAGCTTGCTCAAACTCATGTCCATCGAATTGATGATGTCATCCAACCATCTCATTCTCTGATGTGCCCTTCTCCTCCTGCCTTCAATCTTTCCCAGCATCAGGGTCTATTCCAATGAGTTGGCTCTTCGCATCAGGTAGCCAAAGCATTGGAGCTTCAGCCATAGCATCAGTCCTTCTAATGAATATCCAGGATTGATTTCCTTTAAGATTGACTGGTTTGATCTCCTTGCAGTCCAAAGGACTCTCAAGAGTCTTCTCCAACACCACAATTCAAAAGCATCAATTGTTTGACACTCAGTCTTCTTTATGGTCCAACTCAACATCCACATGTGACTACCAGAAAAATCACACCTTTGACTAGATGGTCCTTTATTGGAAAAGTGATGTCTCTGCTTTTTAATACACTGTCTAGGTTTGTCTTAGCATTTGTTTCCAAGGAGCAAATGTCTTTTCATTTCAAGGCTGAAGTCACCATCTGCAGTGATTTTGGAGCCCAAGAAAATTGTCTGTCACTATTTCCATTGTTTACCCATCTATTTGCCATGAAGTGATTGAACTGGATGCCATGATCTTCATTTTTTGAATGTTGAGCTTTAAGCCAGCTTTTTCCACTCTCCTTTTTCACCTTCATCAAGAGACTCTTTAGTTCGTTTTCTGCCTTAAGGGTGGTACCATTTGCATATCTGAAGTTATTGATATCTCTCCCAGCAGTCCTGATTCCAGCTTGTGCTTCACCCAGCCTGGCAGTTCACTCTGCATATGAGCTAAATAAGCAGAGTGACATTATACAGCCTTGATGTACTCCTTTCCAAATTTGGAGATAGTCCATGTCTGGTTCTAATTGTTGCTTCTTGACCTACATACAGGTTTCTCAGGAGGCAGCTAAGGTGGTCTGATATTCCCATCTCTTTAAGAATTTCCCACAATTTGTTGTGATCTACACAGTCAAAGGCTTTAGCATATTCAATGAAGCAGAAGTAGACATTTTTTGGAAATCTCTTGCTTTTTCTATGATCCAGCATATGTTGGCAATTTGACCGCTGGTTCTTCTGCCTTTTCTAAATCCAGCTTGAACATCTGGAGGTTCTTGGTTCATGACCTGTTGAAGCCTGGCTTGGAGAATTTTGAGCTTTACTTTGCTAGCATGTGAGATGAGTGCAATAAACCTAAGTAGGCCATTCATATTCCTTCAAATGCTTAGATGCTTTTTGGTTTCCTTTTACAATAAAATTATCAGAAAGTTTCACAAAAACCTGTATGGAGCTCTCTTCCTATCTTATCAAGCAACCTTTGTACTTCAGCACATTTCTGATAAAAACATTCTTACCTGTCTCCCCACAAGATCTCACGCTTCTAACGTCTTGAATTAGGTTCTCTTCACTTTGCCTAATGAAATTTTTACTGACTTTTTATACCTTTTAAGCAACCATGACTTTCTGACAGATTTTTTTTTTTTTTTTTACTTTAGAGACTAGGTCACATCCTTTATTTTAACTTATTACCTCATTTGTCTCTATGATATCTCTACATGTTATCTCACTCTAAAAATCTATTATCTCCTTGCACTTCCCAGAGGGTAAGGATGTGAGTGTAGAAGTTGAAAACATAAAAGAAAAGAAACAAAGGCTTAAAGACTATCTGCTCCCAGAATTTAAATATACAAATGTGATTGCTTATATTGGCTAAATATTCATTCTCAAGTACTAAATAATGACAAGGAGATCACTTTTCAGAGTGACAAACACATCTGAAGTCATTGGGAGAGTTGGAAGTGGTAAACTTCCAAAGACTTCTGGTAGCAAATCAAATAAATTGATGTTTCACAATCCATTTAATGTGGCAATAAATATAGGCTTGTCAGTAGAAAAATATCTTAAGTCATTCAAAGTATTTCAGGTTGCTTTAACATGTGTCAAGGACATTATATTCAAGGAAATATAAAACACATATTAAAATAGGCTGGTTTTCTTCTAGCATGCTGAACTATTACATGCTTAAAATACAACTTTTTTGATAGCTACAGATTTGAATGATTCAGGAAAGTATTTTTTCCTCTGAGACTTGTGTTTTTCTTTTGTTTTTCTTAAGTGCACTTAATAGAAATGCTCTCTCCTTCATCTCACAAATATCATTCAATATGTACTATATTCTAAGAATTATATTTTTAATTTAATTAGAGGTAATAATTTCACAATAATAGTATACTCACTGTGGTGAATGCCAAGTGTTAAGAAAACTCACTGACAACTGTGACTTAAGAATATCACCACTGACAAATCCTATTTCTCTTGACAGTGTATTCACTTTATAAAGCCTATTGACTAGCTACTATTTGCTACCTTTTTAAGCTGGAAAGAGTAGCTATTCCAACAGCTGTGCCTTAAATAATTTTCTTTCCTTTTATACTCAGTGTAGGCTGAAGTGTATGGTTCTTCCTGACTTGATCTCGAAATATGCTGAAACAGCAGAAGTCAGCATTTATTGAACATTTTCTGATCTCACCATGCAATAAAAAAATTCTTTTTAAGCAGACTGCTATATGTATTATTTATTTTTATATTTTATACTACCTTCCAGGGGGAAAAAAAAATCTCCAATCGTGTGTACATGAAATTTTAAACAGGTAAAATACAAAAACAGCAAATAAAAATCAAGATGGGATGATGAATAAGGAAAAAGATATGTACTGAAGGGAAAAAATAGAGAAGAAATGAGATTAAAAGGAGAAAAATGTAGTCTTGGTATAAATGCGTGAATGTTTAGATTTTGTTCAAAAATACTTGTTAACATAGCCTACCTTTTGGAATTTTTGCAGAGCAAGTACATGGCTGTTCTCAGATAATATATATAATAAATTCCAAAATAATCAGCATTTTTATATAACATTCAACATCCCTTTCAAGACTTTGTAATAGTCATTATTTTTATATCTCTATTGTCCACATTTGAAAGACATGTGTACTGTTTCCAAAGTTTGTAATCAGACATGCTGCCCTGGCAGTCCTAGAATCCTATCTCTGAAGTTTTAAATTTCTGATAAGGAAAAGAGATTAAAAATGTTAAATGTATTTATAAACACTATAAAAATATTTGGATCTAAATCTAGAAGATGTTTTCTTATTTCTGCCATAACAAATTACCACAGGTTCGGTGACTTAATGTTACCTTGAGGCTCAGAGGGTAACACGTCTGCCTGTAATGCAGGAGACCTGGGCTCGATCCCTGGGTTGGGAAGATCCCCTGGAGAAGAAAATGGCAACCCACTCCGGTACTCTTGCCTGGAAAATCCCATGGACCGAGAAGCCTGGTAAGCTACAGTCCATGCAGTCGCAAAAGCCAGACACGACTGAGCGATTTCACTTTCACTTTGGTGACTTAAACAGTACCCTCACAGTTTTCAGAAGTCCAGTGAACTCATGTTGGAACTCAGCTTAGTCTCCCAAGACTGAAATCAAGAGATCCACAGGACTGTGTTCCTTTCTGCAGGCTCTGAGGAAGAAAATGCTTCCCGATTATTGCAGATTATTATCAGATTTCAGTTAAGCACTGTTGTGGGACTGAGGTCCTGAAATTTCCTTACTGGTCATTGGCAGGGTGCCTTGAGTTTTGGGGGGCTGCCTTCATTCCCTGTGTGACAGCTGTCTTCATCTCAGAACTGCGAAGGTATGTCGGGTCTTTGAATACTTCATATCTCACTGATCTCTCTTTCAGCTTCATCTGTCCTCTGCCTCCTCTCCTGTAGCATCTCTCAGACTGACCCTTCTACCTCTATCATTCATCTTTTAAGGACCCTTGTGGCTACTTAAGAGGCATGGGAAATCCAAGACAACCTGTTTAAAGTTCAGCTGACTTGCAAATTATTTTCTAAATGCAAAATCCCTTTTGTCATGTAACTACTTTGTTCCAGGGATTAGGGTGTAGACATCTTCAAGGTGGGGCATTATTTGGCCTATACACATAAATAGATATACCCTCATGAATATCATCTATGTGTATAGTATCTAGATAGGTAGACAAAATATTCTACACATCAGGCAAACTTAACATTATTAGGCATTGTTTTTAAACCATGAGCAGATGCAACTGCTTTTAATGAAAATATTTTAAAGTGAAACTAGTTACCATTTTAAAAAAGTACTTAGCTATTATTAATTATAGTTTACTCCTAATCATAAATCTGAGTTGAGTGCTTTTCTTTGCAACTGTGCAGAATCTTACTTATTGTCCTAAGAATCTTAGACTACTGCTATCAGCAATATGACTTTCTCCCAGAAAATTTTATACCTTCTCTCTAATAATTAATTTACTCATTTTAAAATACTTTCACTATGAATTTATTGAAAATAGTACTCTAGATTGCTAGACTGATATACAATGTAATGTTATGATCAATTTAATTTTAATTAACATTTAATATTCAAAATGTATGTAGTCATTAAGTGTGAACAAAATGCATGTAAAACATAGATTTGTGATTCTAAGTATTGGAGACAACACAATGAAAAAATTCTCTCAGTGAGATTACATTTTAGAATTACCATCAAAAACTGTAAATTAAAATACTAACAAAGGTTAATGGCTGAGAATTTTCAGAAACATTCATGAATATAATGTTATCTGACATAGGCCTTCAATAATGGATACAAGGGAAAATACACAAATGATATGAATGGGCATTCTTTGAATGGAATCTAAAATGTGGAGCTGCCAGTGTGTGATGTCTAAATTTGCCAATGACTACAAAGTAAATTCAAGTGAAATTTGGCAACTGAAAAAGTGGCAACCCACTCCAGTATTCTTGCCTGAAGAATCCCATGAATGGAGGAACCTGGTGGGCTACAGTCCACAGGGTCACAAAGAGTCAGACACGACTGATTGACTTAATTTCACTTTCATTTTCAGACTATGTAAGCATTCTCTGTGCATTTTCACTGTCACTCATCTTTATAAAGTCTACCTACCAATTGCTGAAGGGAAAGGCTACCCACTCCAGTATTCTGGCCTAGAGAATTCCATGGACTGTATAGTCTCTGGGGCTGCAAACAGTAAGACACGACAGAACAACTTTCACTTCACTTCACTTCACCAAGTGGAAGTATCTCCTCTGCCTCAGAAACCCATCTCTGTGTTCTTTCTTCTACCCTTACTACAACATTCAAGACCTTGCTCTTTACAACTTGCCTTCCTTTTTATCTGGTCATTGAGTGCTGTCTGCAAGATACTCTTTTATCTTTGGTTTTCAAATATTTGGGAGTCCAGTATCTGCTTGTACCATCATCATCACGATGTGCCCATTGTTGTTGTTCAGTTGGCAGGTTGTGTCTGATTCTCCTCAACCTCATGGACAGTAGCATGCCAGGCTTCCCTGTCCCTCACCATATCCCAGAGTTTTCTCAAATTCATGCCCATTGCATTGGTGATGCCATCCAACTATCTCAATCTCATCCTCTGTCACCCTCTTCTCGTTCTGCCTTCAAAATCTTTCCCAGCATCAGAGTCTTTTACAATGATTCGGCTCTTTACATCAGGTATCCAATGTACTGGAGCTTCAGCTTCAGCATCAGTCCTTCCAATGAATGAATATTCTGGGTTGATTTCCTTTAGAAATGACTGGTTTGATCTCCTTGCAGTCCAAGGGATTCTCAAGAGTCTTCTTTAGCACCACAGTTCAAAAGTATCAGTTCTTTGGTGTTCTGCCTTCTTTATGGTCCAGTTCTCACAACCATATGTAACTAGTGGAAAGACCATATCCTTGACTATATGGACTTTTGTTGGCAAAGCGATGTCTTTGTTTTTTAACATGCTGTCTAGGTTTGTCATAGCTTTCCTGCCAAGAAACAGTTGTCTTCTAATTTAATGGCTGCCGTCACCATTTGCAGTGATTTTAGAGCCCAAGAAGAGGAAATCTGTCACTGCTTCCACCTTTTCCCCTTCTATTTGTCATGAAATGATGGGACTGGATGCCATGATCTTGGTTTTTTTAGTATAGAGTTTTAAATCGACCTTTTCACTCTCTCCCTTCACCCTCATCAAGAGGTTCTTTAGTTCCTCTTCGTTTTCTGCCGTTAGAGTCGGGTAACATCCATATATCTGAGGTTGTTGATATTTCTTCCAGCAATCTTGATTCCAACTTGTAACTCAGCCAGCCTAGCATTTCTTATGGTGTGCTCTGCATATCAGAGTTTTGTCAGAACTCTCCATTATGACCCTCTGTCTTGAGTGGACTGCAGGGCATGGCTCATTTCTTCATTGAGTTATGCAAACCACTTTGCCACAACAATGCAGTGATCCATGAAGGGGTGTGTGCATATAAAAAGACTTTGTTCACTGAGATCAAAATTATTTGATTTAAACTTTTTTATTCTCCTAATTTGTATCACAATTTAAGGTGGTCACTCTCTAATTTTTCTATTCATTTAATTGTTTCAATCCCATACTGAAATGATTTCTACAAATCTAAAGCTTCACTTGAAATCATTGTACTTCACTTTTGAACAAAAAACTATAACCAAAGGTATGCAAATTAATCTGATAGAAAGTATCTTTGCCTAAATCATCCAACACAGCAAGATTTGCAAGTGTTATATTGCTCATAAAGGGGGCTTGCAAATGGAGGCAAGTGGTTGAAATTTACTGCATAACAGTTAAACATTTCACCAGCTTGGTCAATTGACAGTGTACTTGATACATGTTTAATGATGATGAAAAATATTGGTTCTAGACTATTTTTTTCACTCTCCATCACCACACTGAATTTTTGTTTGAGAGTGCAGCAGAGGAAAAAAAAAGTTGTGAATAAGAAGAAAACAATTGAAAAATAATAATGTCCCTTTTTCAAAGAAGCCTCTTCTGACAAACCACAACACATTTTTAATAGATTATTTCATAGTCAAGTGGCTTTTGTGCACAGGAAGTTATCCTTATAATTATTTTCTTTGTGAATACATTAATCTTATGAATTAATTCCATACCAAGTAACCAGTCATGAGATAACTTTTTAAATACGGTTTCATTTTATATGATAGGTTTATGATATATAAGACTTACTTATGGATTTTAATTTCTGAAATGCAGATCTTTCCCTGAACCGAGGTGTTTATATTTGCCTTGACAGTATTACCTGACCCATTGTGCTATATTCATAATATAAAAATTTGATGGTTTTTTTAGTGCTTTATTACAATTAGAAGTATTATCTAGGCTCTCCTAGGGAATTGAGGTTTATTTGTGGAGTTACCTTTCTTCTAGGCACTTGACTATTTTATCATTTTTGAACACTTGTACTCTTTCTGCTTGTTTTTACATAGTGGTCTACATATGAGAGGTGGTAACCAAAGCCAAAGGAAGCTGCCAGTTTTGGCACGTTACATTTTTGTTTAAGATATTATGAGGTTTACTAATATTTAACACTGCTCCTCTTTCCTGCTTTCAAAGACTAAAATGCATAAATACATTTAAGCAGATTCTTCAGTCATTTAGAACTCTGTTTCGATGTTCTTACATTGATACTTGCTTTCTGGCAACAACATGATGTCCTAGATACATCTAGTGTCTTTTCTGCCTCAAGTCATAGAAATGCTCTCCAAAGGTTAATATTAGTTGTTTACAAATTGATGTTGACTGATTTTTTTTAAGGTTATATTCTTAGCTCATAATAAGAACAAAAATATGCTTGCCAACTTCTATAATAATAATCATAGTAAGAGGCAAGGAAAATATAAGCTCATTTTGTGCTTTAGGCACACTCTAAATGCTTTTAAGATACATTCAGATTTTTAAAATATATTTATTTATTTTTTGGCTGTGCCATGTGGCTTGCAGGATCTTAGTTCCCTGACCAGAGATTTAATCTTGGGCCATGGTAGTGAATGTGCCGAGCTCTAACAATGGACCTCCAGGGAATTCCCAGGTACATTCACCTTTAGATCTCAAAACAACCAATTAGGTAGTTTTACAAGGGACTCAAGAACTGCCTGAAAAAAGTTATTCAGTTAATTAAAGAAGAAACATCACAACATTTATGGAACAGTGTTTCTGAAATTCCTAAACTGTTTAGGAAGACTAAAGTTAACAATTACATTAAAAAATAATTTTTCATAAATTTAAAATTCTGTATGCTGATTGTGTTTGTATAGGATTTGAGAAGCTGATTCATTTAAGGACTGAAATTAACTAAAGGTTGATATTTGAAAATAAAAGACTCACACCCAGCCTCTAAAACTTTACTTTTCCCTTTGCAAGTCTCCCAGTAGTCCACAAGTTATCATTACTTCATCAAATAAATTATTAATTTTACCTAAATGCCATTCATACTTTTCAAAATATGAGCTACTGTGGGCAACTTTAGTCATCCCGCCATGCACGTACACACACACACACACAAACCACTAGCACATCTATATACCCAGGGTTCCAAATTTTACTCTTCCTTCATATTGAGGAAAAGAAAAAAAAACTACCAGATTCAGAAAGAAAGAAAGCAGAGAAGGGCTGAATTTGATTTTTGTTTTTAAATATAGTTTTATTTATTTATTTATTTATTTTGGCTGTCATTGGTCTTCTTTATCTCACAGGCTTTCTCTAGTTGCGGGAGAATGAGCGCTTCTGTTTGTTGCAGGGCAGGGGCTCTGGGATGCTCAGCTTCAGTGGTTGCAATGTGCTGGCTTAGAGCACAGGCTTAATAGTTGCTCCCCAGCATGTGGGATCTTCCTGGACCAGGGATTGAACCCAGGTTTCCTGCATTGGCAGGCGGATTCTTTACCACTGAGCCCAAGCTCAAGCGGTTAAGTGTCCACCTGTAATGCAAGAGACCTGGGCTCAATCCCTCGGTTGGGAAGATCCCTTGGAGAAGAGAATGGCAACCCACACCAATGCTCTTGCCTTGAGAATCTCATGGACAGAGGAGTCTGGCAGACTACAACCCATGGGGTTGCAAAGAGTGAGACACGACTGAGCAACTAAGCACACATGTACTAGGGAAGACCAGAATTTGATATTAATGTCAACTGTAGAAGGGAAAAAAAAAAGAACAGAGAAGTTAAAAGTTAAACGTGGTAAGACATATACTTTATTATACGGTTCAGCCAGAAAAGTCTTTGCATGACTAGCATCACACCAGAGCAGTCGAACAACATATGAGAGAGAAAGAGAGAGAGAGAGAGAGAGAGAAAGCTAAAGGGAGGGAGAGAGAGAAGGAAGAGGAGGAGGATGACTAAATTTTTGTATGAAACTGGTGAAAAGCTGCAGATAATGAACAGGATCGGAAGGAAGAATTAAAGGTCACTGTGGTGCTGGCAGCAGCCGAGATTATTAGTGACAATAGAATGAGAAGCAACAAACACAATGACAGGGTGGAAAATAGTTCAGAATGATGAGACAGTACTCAAACAGCTTCCCAGCCCGAGGATGACACGAAGCTGTATTCTCAAGTGCATCCAGAGCCCATCTTGTCAGAGGAGAGGGATGAGGCAGGAACCAGCAGTTACTTGAGCCTTAATACTCAGTAAAGTGTGTGAGCTGTTCTTACTAGATGAATCTTGTTTAATGATGCCCATTCAAGAGATTAGGAGTCATTTCCTCTGCAAATTACTTCAAGGGCCAGCTGATTATTGAAAGTGCAAGTAGCTCAGTCCTGTCCGACTCTGCAATCCCACAGACTGTAGCCTGCCAGCCTCCTGTATCCATTGAATTCTCCAGGCAGTAATACTGGAGTGGCTTGCCATGCCCTTTTCCAGGGGATCCTCCAGACCTCTGATCTGGAGGGACTGAACCCAGGTCTCCTGCATTGCAGGCAGATTATTTACCATCTGAGCTACCAGGAAAGCCCATTCAATTCTATATTAAGTATTATCTCCATCAAACTCAATATTCCACTTGTGGCTCAGCTAGTAAAGTAATCCACTTGCAAAGTGGGACACCTGGGTTCTATCCCTGGGTTGGGAAGATGCCCTGGAGAAGGGAAAGGCTACCCACTACAGCATTCTGGTGTGGAGAATTCCATGGACTGTATAGTCCATGGGGTTGCAAAGGGTTGGACACGACTGAGCAACTTTTGCTTTCACTTCAATATTACATTGACAAATTTGGCACAAGAAAAAATGAGGCCATTGCAATATGAAGTATTTTAAAAGTTTTAGAAAATAATATGCTGACACTTAAAGTTACCAACCTCTAAAATTTTGTAAATTGTCAAATTTTTCACTTTTTTGAAATTAATATACTTTTTTTTTAATGAGTTAGATTTTTAGATGTGAAATAGATCCAATGAGCCTGTGTTTTATAACACATCTTTGGAACAGTTACTGTAAAAGAATGACAGTAGTAGATGAGGGATTATGGGGAATGGACTGAAAAACTTAGATTGGCTGATGAGCATGGATAAGCCAAGTGATATAACAATTTATGGTTGTTACAAAGGGTAGAATTTAATTGACAGAGATGTCTGGTTGATAAAACTGGAATTACAAAAAACTAGGAAGCATGAGCAATCAGAGGCTGAAGTCATAACAGAGAAGACAAAATTAAGCAGGGATGGGCATTGTAAACTCACTCAAGTTAGAGATGGGTAACTAAGACAAAATAGTTCCTAAGTATTGAAATTACCCATGGTAACTGAAAAGGTCTCAGAGGATTAATACATATTCACGTACATACATATATGCATATGAACACACATGAATATGTTCACATATACACTCATATGCATACAGGTGATATTCAATGCAGTGATTTAGAAAGTGAGATTTGGAAATGGAATGGAGTTGGACCCCATCACAACCGCACTAGCAACAATACTTCTAACCTCATCCAGCTTCATCTGATATGAACACAATAAACCATCAATAAACAGTTAACAGTTTTTTTGATTCTATATGTGTGCATTAATATATGGTCTTTGTTTTTCTCTTTCTGACTTACTTCATCCTGTACAACAGGTTCTAGGTTCATGCATCTCACTGCAACTGACTCATTTATTCCTTTTTATGGCTGATTAATATCCCAGTGTGTATAGTAGTAGAGATTGGACTGGTGGGGACAGCTTGGGAAGGAGAGGGGAGGAAAATTGAGAAAGTAGCATTGATATATACATACTATCATGTGTAAAGGAGATAACTAGTGGGAAGCTGCTGCAGAACACAGGGAGCCCAGATTGGTGCTCTGTGATGACCTAGATGGGTGGAGTGATTTACAGCAGAGACCACCACAACACTGTAAAGTAGTTACCCTCCAATAAACTTTGTGCTCTTATCATTTATTATTTAATAATTAACATAATTATGAATAATTAGCTCAAAAATTTTTGATTCTAAGATTTTATTTTTTAATGAGAGCATTGGTGCTAATGTCCTTAATGATGACTGCCTAGGTGAGGGTGGAGGTTAAAATTGATCTGAGTAACCATGGCAAAATTAAAACCCTTTGCTGCACATATATAGTCCAGAACCAGAAGCATGGTCATCACTTACAGTCTTGCTAGAAATGCAGAATCCAACTAGATTTAGTGACTCAAAACGTGTATTATGACAGTAATCCCAAGCAATTATTGTACACATTAGTTCGAGAAGTACTGAAATAGTTTATTCAGTATATTTAAATTTGTAACATGTCAAATTCCATAAAAAATTACAAAGCATAGAATTTATAGTTAAGAATCAATAGAGATCTTTGCTTCAAAAACTATGAAATACTTTATGAGAAAAGTGAGGCTCAGAAGTATTAGGTGATTACTGCAAAGCCACATGGCTATGTTGTTGTAACTGCTTTAATAATAATGGGTTGTCCCAAGGTAGTTTCAGATTTTTAGATTTAATGTTTGGAAGGCATTGTACTATTCAGCTTGAAATTTAGTCTTATGTTAATTATATGTCATCTGACTTACATATAAGTAGAAAAGAGAATTCTTGTCACAATTTATAATGTAGAGGAAACCAGAAGAAATACTGACTGATATTTTTAAACTAATATACAAATGTATTACATATATCTACATGAATTAGTTTGCTAGGTCTGCCATAACAAATGGGGCAGAATAAACAAAAGAAATGTTTTGTGTCACAGCTCTGGAGGCTAGAAGTCTGAGATCAAAGTGTCATCAGGGTTGGTTTTTCTGAGATTTTGGAGAAGAATGTCTTAAATGCCTTACTACTAGCTTCTGGTGGTTTGCTGGCAGTTTTCTGTGCTCCTTGACTAATGGAAGTATCAGCTCCATCTCTGACTTCATCTTCACATGGTTCTCCTTGTTTATGTATGTCTCTGACTCTAAATTTCCCTTTTTTTAACAAGGACACCAGTCACATAGGATGATGACACTCCCCACCATGACTTCATCTTAATTAATTACATCTGCAACAATGTTATTTCCAAATAAGGTTACCTTCCATGGTACTCAAGAAGTGCAGTGTATGAATTTTAAGGGGATTCAACCCAAAACATCAGATTTTAAATCTTAAGAAGAGGAGAGGTCCATAATTGAATTTAAAATTTGAAATACTTTATCAGTGGCTGCTAAATTAAACTGAAATCATGAAAGTTTTTTTTTAATGAAGAACTTTCATTCTTATGTGAAAAGAAATATTCAGAATATGAAAATGATTATTAAAGAAACTTTTGAAAATATGCCTCAATTTTTTCTTAAAATATCTTTATTTATGCATGTAAAAGAACAATATATAATCAAGCAAGTGAAAAGCAATTGTCATATAATTATTTGAAATTCAAGTTTTTATAATAATTTTAGCATATTTTTAAACTGGAGCCTCAAAATTGATTACTCTAAAATGTCTTCTTTCTATAATAATTATGATTATAAGAACGTTCATTTCTCTGGCTAATACCTTCCTAAATCAAAGTTCATATACTTGGAAAGGAACAGAGAAAACACCTGCTAATCAATGAATAGATGGTATTACTATGTACACAGTTTCCAAAAAGATTTTCAGAGGCCAATTCTACTCTCTCCTCTTCCTCTCCACCAATGTCTTAATGTTTTAATTCAGTTGCCAAGTCGTGTCCAACCTTCTGCGACCTCATGAACTGCAGCACGCCAGACTTCCCTGTCCTTCACTATCTCCCTGCTCATAAACTTAAGCCCATTGAATCAATGATGCCATCCAACTATCTTATCCTCTGTCACCCCCTTCTCCTCTTGCCCTCAATCTTTTCCAGCATCAGGATCTTTTCCAATGAATTGACTCTTTGCGTCAGGTGGCTGAAGTATTGATGCTTCAGCTTCAGCATCAGTGCTTGCAATGACTATTCAGGGTCAATATCCTTTGGGATTGACTAATTTGATCTCTTTGCTGTCCGAGGGACTCTCGAGAGTCTTGCCCAGCACCACAGTTTGAAAGCAATGTCTAATCAAAATCTAAATTGATATTTTGCCTCTTCCCTTATTCTCCACATAGCCACTCTAGATCTGTCATTGTTACTTCAACAATCTTGTAGTTCTCTTTAATCAGTTCTTTATCCATCAAGTTTTTCTCTCTACTACAACTAGGTTTGTTTTCCAAAGCATAAATATGATTATGTCACACTCCTGGTAAAATTCTTTAAGAGACTATTGCATACCCTTTACAAATATAGCCTATGATACTGAACTGTCAGCATTGGAATCTTAGCTTTAGTGCTAATTAGCTGAGTGAACCTGACTTCATATAAATTTAATTTTATTTATCATGTATTAATGTCCTCACCTGTAAAGCAGTAGTAATGGAAAGTATCACCTTCTTGATGGGTTTATTTTGGGGAATAAGACATGCAATATGTATAAAAGACATGAATGAATTACAAAATTGTCATCAATCATTTTCACCATTACTGAAAAAGTTGCCTTAAAACTTTTTCATGTAAAAGTTGCCTTAAAAAGATAATATAATCAAAAAAGTTTTGGCTCTTAAGGCAACAAATTTAATAACAGACCTTGTTGTGAAGGCACAATTCCCCTATTTATTTATTATGGTCCTAGAGTCATCATTCTTTAGTCCTAATTATTACTAGCACACACTTTCACTCTAAAAAGTGTTCCGATTTGGGCAATAAAGCACATGGTGACCTAGTTTAAATACTCAATTGCTCTTTCCACAAGCATTTAATATACACGTATTTAAGTCACAAGCCATTAGCTAGGGATGACATATGAGTAACAGTTTTACTTTTTGTTTTTTATTTTATTTTTATTTTTATTTTTTTGAGTAACAGTTTTAAAGCGAGTCCACCTCATCTGCTCCATTCATCCTCAGATCCATCCCTGTATCCCAATGTGGAAGTCTGCTGTTTCCCTTACTCAATATACTGTTTATGGAAATGACAACTGATTCCATTAACACAATAATCCCAAAATGTAATATGTACAGTTTACAGAGAAAAACACTGAGAGTTTAAATAACTTGTTTAAATGACTGGTAGTCATTTGCAAAGCCAGCATCTGCTCCTGGGCAGTTAACACCTGAGTCCATGCAGACAGCAAGTATTCTACTTCATAACACTACTTATTCTATACCAATTAATGTTCTCCACCTAAAGTGGTGGTCAGGCACATCAAGATAAATGCCTTGCAATGACAAAGGGCCTCTGCAAGCTTTTCAGTTTCTTGATCCTAGTTGTGGAGATTTACTCAGATGTCAAGTAACTTCTGTAAGATTTATCCCTTCAGTTGGTAGAAGTTGTTTATTTCATTCTCTTTTTAAAATTTATGAATTCCTTTTAAAATTCCTTAGCAATATAAGAGAAACATATAACATGATGACATTAATAAATACCAATGTTCTATATTTCTCTGTAAACAGCTCATCTGGTAGGTGTTTCATGTCTTCCTTGACTGCTTTAGAATATCTGGGACCTGACTGACCTTGGCAATTAGCATCATTCACAGTGTTTTCTGAAAGAAAGGAAAGATATAACTACAAATCATTAAACTAGACTAAACTGCAAACTATTTACATGGTTTTCACCTTTTGTCCAGTTCCTGCTGATGCATTCACCCTCTTTTCTCACAATGGCCTCTGTGTATCCCCACAGAGATCTCTTTTCAGTTCCTTGATGGCAGTATTCTATCTCTAGCCTCTGATAGCTTAGACCTACTGTTCTCTATCCCTGTAGAACTCTTCTCCACGTTCTTTGCCTGGCTAACTCCTTTTTTATCTTAAGAGTTTAGTGTATGTGCAACTTATTTTGTGGATCCTTTAGGTGACTCCCAGGTGCTAAGTGAGTCAATAGGTCCGCAGGACATGACTCTTCTGTGTGATTGCTACTTCCCACGCCCTTAAGAGTAATCACACACACACACAAAAAGTAATCACCTACTAACTTGTTTTACTCTCTTTTATGTATCCTATGCTCCACTGGGAATAGCCATGCCATGTTTACCACTGAAATAACTCCTAGAAGTATATTAACTAATGGTCAACAGATGTATTAGAATACATGGCTTATTCTAATTCTTTTATATTTTGTACAGGTATATATATATACCTGTATATATATATACCTGTATATATATATATATATATATATATATATATATATATATATATAAATGATCTCAGTATTTAAGTTATTTATACACAACAATATAGTATAAGAATAATCAATGAAAAAGATATTCAAGTAAACTCTGAGTTTAAAATAAAATGCAATATTAATTTAACTGAAAATATCACCATGAAAATGATTAATAGTGTGACTCATAATGGTCCTGCTAACATAAGCAGGGGTGATAGCTGCTACTTCCATTTAGCTATAGAAAGAGGAAATGTCAGAAGATAACATCTGATTAAGAAGATGTTCTGAAGATTCCTAGTTTAGTTATTCCCTCTCACTAATCCTTCCCCAATCTAAAACTGTCAGTTTGTTTGGACTACAATTAAGGCAACTCAAAAAGTGACACTGAGGAATGGAAGTAAGAGACATATTATTCTAAATCTAGGAAGAATCAGAAACGTGTGATATAGAAACAGCAGGGAGTTGGCCTTTGTGATATCCGTGTTTATAATCTAGTTTTAATTTTCTTCAAAAAGTGAACATTCAGAGAATGAGAGTGGGTAGGAAGAAAAATGAAAGCTTTTAATTTTGGACAAGACTAATAAGAATGACAAATTGATAGTGAATAATGTGTGTTTGAAAAATATAATAAAATATAATCCTATAATCCCAAAGACTTCCCTGGTGGTTCAGTATTAAAGAATTTTACCTGCCAATACCAAAGACATGAGTTCAGTCCCTAGATTGGGAAGATCCCCTGGAGAAGGAAATGGCAATCTTCTCCAGTACTCTTAGCTGGGAAATCCTATGGACAGAGGAGCCTGGAGCATTACAGCTCATGGAGTGACAAGAGTCATACATGGCTGAGCTACTAAACAACAACAGCAAACTTCCTAATTTTATATAGCTTGGAAAACATCTGTTATATAGTTTGAAAGCCATTAAACAATAATAAAATTATCTCATTAATTACACATAATAACACTATGTGTAATGCATTAATATCAACATTCACAATGGTTTTTATATTATATAAAAATATATATTAATCTCACTCTTTAAAAGGAGCATAATCCTCATTATTTAAGTCATCCTCTGGCCAGTTTGGAACTAGATAATAGCTGTTATCTATTTATTTTATTCTTATTATCTTTTAAAAATTATGAGTATTCTGAGGCATAGGCATATGCAAGATTAATAAAAAGATAGCATAGTCAAAATTTAACCCAATTCTTTTTGTCCTCTTAGCCATTACATTATAAGGTGTTTGGAGTTTTTCAAAACTAAGTTAAAAATGGATGCATAAGTATTTTCCTTTAGCACATTTCTTATAAGTGTTCCTATTTTACTTATGACCACACTTTTTTCTCACCAATTAATTTCAGTAATTTGACTTACTCTATATTTTTTCCAATATAAAATATTAACTGCAAAGCAAAATATAAGGCCTCTCAGATAATATTAAAATGATTTATCTCAAGATAAACTTAATGTTGAGACAGAATCACAGCAATATTAAATATCTAGGATCTTAATTTCAGTAATTATTTAAAATGTGACACCTACTTTGGAAATATTTTTAAAAATAGATCAGTACATCAGGTTATGACAATGCTCCACACCCAACTGTGACAGCAGGGTAAAGGGGAAGTCCTTTGTGGGTGTCTTATTTTCTTGAAGAAACTCAAATTTCAAAAAAAAAAAAAGTTAAATCAAAATAAATGATTACTGGAGAAGTTCATAATAAATACTTAAACAAAGATTTCCTTTTCAATCAAGCTTTATGCTTACTGATAGGTGTATATGATGTTTTTGTTAATATTTGCATTATTTTTTGATAACAGCAACTTTACTGGTGTGTTCCCAACCAGTAAAAATATTTAATAATGGTTTTGGTATTTAAATTCAAATGCTTCCAAAATAAGAATACTAGCCACTGGCACAAAATTAAATTATTTTAGCATTAGTTAATTACAGATTACACATATCCCTAGCCTCCATCTCACTTTCTTCTACAATAATATGTAATACCTTACTAGGTCCTAGCTCAATTGTAGAGAAAGGGATTGGTTTCTATTGTAAGAATATCCTCAAGCAAGTCTCTTTGGATCTTCTCTCTAAAGGAATAGCTATGAGACAAAGTCCACCCAGAGGAGCACAGTCTCTGGGGTTTACAGTCACTTCTGCCAATCTGTTCTACCTCTGAGTTATCAGTCAATTATGTAGACATCAGTTGTCACGAATTAACTTGCAAAGCCATAAAGAAAAGAAAGAGGGGAAGAAAGAATACATTCATCCACTTTTCTCTTTCTTTTTTCTATTCTCCTTCCTTCTTTCCTTTCTCTTTTCCTTCCATTTTTATCCATTTTTATTCTAATTTTTCTTCTTTCATTTTCTCTTTTGTGTTTCTTTTTCCTCTTATATTTATCTTTGGTCTCTGATTGATCAGTTTCTCTTGCTGTTTTGCATTGGTTGGTCAGAAACCTGATTATAAATTACATGTCTACTAAATATTAGGCCATATGAGAAGAGAAAGAAAATGGAAATTTAAATTAAAATACAGACAAAGTCTTTTCATTTGGATTTTTTTTCCCCCTTCCTTTTCCAATGTATGTTCCTATATTGCAAAC
Organism: Hydropotes inermis; assembly: GCA_020226075.1. Taxonomy (NCBI): domain Eukaryota; kingdom Metazoa; phylum Chordata; class Mammalia; order Artiodactyla; family Cervidae; genus Hydropotes; species Hydropotes inermis. Next base: position 23,390,467 of record CM035295.1, read on the forward strand.
AGATTAAAAATAAATAAATAAATGTTATGGTCATGAGGCATAAAGAACCTGTATTCTGTTCTTTTTTTTTTTAAATCATGCTAGTCAGAGAACTGACACTTGAAGGCACAGCATTTTTGGCTGCCTCCCGCTAAAACTACAAAAGATAACATTGTTGACCTTTTAGATTTTGTTACCAGGATGTATTGTTATTTTTAAATTATTTGAAATTGGTAGATCAAGTTTAATTTACATATGATCAAACCTGGGTTACAAGTAACAATAAAATAGATATTAAATAAACCTCTATATATGTCTTTTATTTCAGTTCATCAGTTAATAGGGTGATACACTTTCTAATAATATTTTCTTATTATCTCTATGCTGAAAAGTGCATAAGATTGCACTATTTTTCTGTAATGTTGAGATTAATATAATGTACTCTGGAGAAGCCTTATACAAATCTATTTCTTATTCTAGTTACACCGCAAAGAGTGTTTTTTAGTGAAGGAAATGATTAAGCAAATGTGTTTCTATAGCTGCTTGAGAATAGATTTTTACTTTTATTGTTATTATTTGTTGGTTTTAATGTAGGCCTTTGCACTCATTAAAAAAGAAAATCTTGAGAGTAAAAGAGAAGATATAATACACATTCCAAAAAAAAGTCGTTATGCAAAGGCATTGGCTTTTAAATACACAGGAGACAACATTTTTGCCAAATAGAAATGTAAAGTCAAATGCCTCCCATAGCTATTTTCAGAATTGTCTTCTGTCAGGACACTGAAACAAAATATTCAGAATGGCAAATTAAATTGAATCTATCAATAGATAGATCTTCATAAGAGTTAGAAAATAAATGCAATCTCTTTTAGAGGGTTGCCAAAAATGTCATATGCCTTGTTTAAGAAACTCTTAATTTTTGTATTAATACCTTTTTAAAGACTCAATTATATATATTGTTTATTTTGAAATACTATAGTAAGCTATTGTTGTTTTTTTTTCCAGAAAAGAGACCAGCCTGAAATTATAATTATAGATCAATGTCCCTATGACCTTAATTTAGTAAAATATACCTTCCTTTCCTAAATTTAAACTTGGTAAAATCAATTTCCCCTAGTCCTTACTGACTCATTTTTTAAAAATGTATTGTTTGCTACGTTAATTTTTCAAATAACTTTATTACATTTTCACATGGTATCAAAGCTATTTTTTAGAAGCTATGGATTTAGTCTACTGACTCCTAAATAATGAGCATAAATTTATTCTTTTCCTGGACAAAGATCATTAAAATCAAATTGAGTTTCCACTTTAACAATATTAGTTAAGTCAAGAGTATTACACAAATTGATAGTGTTTTAGGGGGTTATGACCTAAAACTTACAACTAGCTGAGGTCTTATAGAAAAGAATTAATAAATTAATTGCTTTGGTAATTAGGCTTTTTTGTTATTATATATATATTATATGATATATGATGTATGTAACTACATATGTATATTTGTATTATATCCTCAGATCTTTTTAATCTTATTGCTGAAAGTTTGTTCACTTTTTACCAACTTCTCCCTATTTTTCCCAGCACCCCCGGAAACCACTTTTCTACTCTGTTTCTATGAGTTTGGCATTTAAGAAAAATATTCTACCTATAAGGTATACCAAGAAATAATTGTCTTTTAGTTTCTGATAATTCCATAGGGTTTCCTTGGCACTAGAATGGTAAGATGCTTCCTACAGTTATCTTTCTGTCAGCCCAGTGTTTCTTTGGTGATTATATGATACAGAGTCCAAACCATACTACTTTCTCATGGAACATGAATCCCTAGTAAATCATGCAAATGACAAACTACTTAAATATACATACAATCAAGAATAAATTAGAAGTGCTTAAAGCCAGATTGAAGGGTATATGGGTGCTAAGTCTCTTCAGTCGTGTCCAACTCTTTGCGACCGCATGGTGTGTAGCCCTCGGGGCTCCTCTGTCCATGGAATTCTCCAGGCAAGAATACAGAAGTGGGTTGCCATTTCCTCCTCCAGGGGATCTTCCCAACCCAGGAATCAAACCTGTGTCTTACATCTCCTGCATTGGCATTGTCAAGCAGGTTCTTTACCACTAGTACTATCTGGAAAGCCACTGAATCCAAATTAACTATGTATGTTTTAAATCTTAAGTTGGAAATGGCAGTATGCTGTGATTCAGAATATTTATCAATAATGCCACCCAGCATCATAGTAAATTATTCTGGTCATGTTTCCAGTTGTCCTTTCTTTTGATCACAAATGTCATATTAATATCCTGGTAATGGCTGCAATACAGACTTCCTGAATTATAAACCAAACTCTTACCAATTTAGTGTTACTAAATCTATGGTCCTATTATTCTGTAAATGGGTAAGTAGTCCTTTCAGTAAGCACATAGTGAAACAAAGATATATAAACCAATTACTTGCCTAGTTTTCTACACATCTTTTATCTTTTACAAAATGGTTGTCTCTTCACTTGGAAAAAGCCTCTTGAATTAGAAAACATTAGGAAACCCCATGCCAGATCTGCTTGAATATAAAGCTCAGGGTTTTATGACATTTGGCAGAGGGACTAAATCAGGAATGAGTACATAACCAGGGGTCTGATTTGGGAATAGGGTCAAGTGTTCATAGGCAGGTAGAGGAGCATGCTTCCAAATAGAGTAGAAAACTAAAAATGATTTATAGATATAAAAACAGACCTGGCATTATTACCATAATGGAAAGTTCCAAACCAAAATCAAATACCCATATGTCTTAATGAACAGGGTCATGGAATGCTAGCAGGAAAAGTCTAAAAGATTGAGTAATTATTCCAGAATGGCAATTTAACATCACAGAAGTCAGATAATTTGCATTATGGTATGCTTAAAGTGAGAATGGAATTTCAATGGAGAAAACTAAGCAGTAAAACTTAAGGGTAGATAAAAGTTTTATCAGGATTTGAGTATAAAGACAGAACTCAGTTACAGTCAGAACTATAGTATGTACATTTTTTTTTGACAATATGAATAGACTGTGTCTCATTGAAGGAATATGATTTTCTTGCTCACAGACCTTCTTCGGCGCTCCGCGACTGAGATGTCACAGATTCTGTAAAGGTTCAGAAACTTGACCATGGACATTGATCTTTTAATTTTCTTTTGACCTTATCATCATGGAGGGAACCAAACAAATTATCTCTCCTGTTTGTGAGGCCAAAAGTGATATTAAACCAAGCTGTTACAGGGTCAGACATTTCTTTCCTCAGAAGGTATACCTTCTTTCAGATTTTTCTTAACTTCTCAAAAATAAAGAAAAGCATATCAGAACAATGGAGGACAATGACCAGCCACATCCAGTTACCATATCCAAATGTGTCTGCATGCGTGCTAAGTCACTTCACTCATGTCTGACTCTTTGCATCCCTATGGACTGTAGCCCTTTAGGCTCCTCTGTCCATAGGATTCTCCAGGCAAAAATGCTGGAATGGGTTGTCCTGCCTTCTATTAGGGGATCTTCTGGACCCAGGGATCAAACCTGCATCTCTTATATCTCCTACATTGGCAGGTGGGATTTTTACCACTAGTGCCATCCGGGAAGTCCCCCAGATATTTCTGTGTTGTGTTATGCTTAGTCGCTCAGTCATGTCCAACTCTTTGTGACACCGTGGATAGTCTGCCAGGCTCCTCTGTCCATGGGGATTTTCCAGGCAAGAATACTGGAGTGGGTTGCCCTGATCTCCTCCAGGCGATCTTCCCAACCCAGGAATTAATCCAGGCCTCCTGCATTCAGGTGGATTCTTTACCGTCTGAACTACCAGGGAAGCCCCCAAATATGCCTACTTCCTACATATTTCTGATTTTTTCTTTTTCTACATATTTCTGATTACATACTAAGTCTCTTTGTTGTAGATTCCATAGCTGGGAGATTAAGTGTATTCAGCTGTTCTCTATGTTAAATTCTTACGCTGGCGCATCCTGATACCATACTTAATTTTCCTATTGCCTACACATGTAGCTAACTCCACTAAGGGCTAAATTCTGATCTATAATTTATTGAGATTCCTAACTATAAACATTGCCATAACTTCTGTAGACTATAAAATATAAATAAACTGAAGCCCTTGATTTCACAAAGTTTAGGCTCTAATGAATAATAAGATAGGCATTCTTGACAGAAAAACTAAGGAAACAAGCCAGGGATTCAAGCACAGAGAAAAATAGACATGAAATTTCAGAAAGAGTTATTCCTGGCTTTATCCCCTATGACTTAATCTTCATTTTTTCCAATTAAATCTACATATATATTTTCTTTGACCAGTTTGTGTTACATAGTTTTAGGAAAATGGGATGAATCAGAGATCAAAAAGTTTATTTTGAGCTCTTGCTAGATATCTTTCCTCAAATGAAAGTGAAAGTGTTAGTTGCTCAGTTGTTTCTGACTCTATGCAACCCCAAGAACTGTAGCCCACCAAGCTCCTCTGTCCATGAAATTCTCCAGACAAGATTACTGGAGTGGGCAGCCACTCCCTTCTCCAGAGGATCTTCCCAATCCAGGGACTGAATCCAGGTCTCCTGCATTGCATGTGGATACTTTACCCTCCGAACCACCAGGGAAGCCCAACTTCAGTGCATTGCAAACTGAATTAATCACTACACCTTCTTTCAACTCCTCAAACCAGTAGTTTTCTTTTTTTTTTTTTTTCCTTGCATTCCCCCACCTCAGTCAGTATTCTCATGTTTAGCCACTTGAAATCTTTGAGACATCTTAGATCCATCCAGGTCCCTCATTTTCCAAATGTTGCTACCCAGATTTTTTCCAATTAAAATACTGCTCTGTTCGTTCTTTTTTTCCTGTATCACCATTGCTCTCTTTTTGTAAAACTTTTGTTTTCAGTTGGCTTCATAATGTTCTCCTCCTCTTATTTCACTTTTTCTAATCAATACTAAAGAACCAAAATTTCTGTTCTGTTTTCTTTTTTTTTCTAAAATGAAATATTTTCCCCAGAATTTATCATTTGTAAATGTATAAAGCCCTTCACATACAAATCATTGTGATATGGCTTGGATCAGCTGTCCAATCTGATCTATCCCAATACCTCTATTAACATTTATTTGGCAATATGTAACTACAAACTTGTTATGAGCTCATACATATGTCAGACCTTGACACTTTTGCTAGAATATGCTCAGACTTGGTGTTCAGTCAGCGAATTTACTCTTCTCTCTGAAGATTTCTTTTAACTCCCTCAAGTAGGGATGGGGTTTCTGTTTTCACTCTTTTTATATGTATTTAAACTTTATCAGTGTTGTTGTTCAGATGCTAAATTGTGTTCGACTCTTGGAGACCCCATGAGCTGCGCACACCAGACATCCCTGTCCTTCAGTATGTACCAGAGTTTGCTCAAACTCATGTCCATTGAATGGGTGATGTTGTCCAACCATCTCATCCTCTCACAGAGAATAAAATCAATAATCACATTGATTTCTCTTTTTAATATTTATTTGGCTGCATCATGTCTTAGTTGTGGCATATGGGTTTCTCTAGTTGCAGTGCATAAGCTTCTCTCTAGTTGCGATGTTCAGGCTCAGTAGTTGCTGTACCCAGGCTAGGTAGTTGCAGTGCTTGGGCTTAGTTGCCCCAACATATGTGGGATCTTAGTTACCAGACCAGGGTGCAAAATGATGTTCCTTGTATTGCAAGGTTCATTGCTAACTACTGGGCCACCAGGGAAGTCCAGTCACACTGTATTATACCAAATCATTTGTATTTTTATCTGCCCTCTAAACCATATGTTCCTGTAGAATGAGGACCAATCTTACCATTGTTGTGAATAACTTAGCAGTAAGCCTGCTACTTAAATGGCGTTTATCAATACATTAAATGCAGCTAAATGTTTCTGAAAGATTTTAAATTAGTGACCTTTATCTCTCTTCTCTATAGAAACATAATAATTTTAAACTTGTGAAGGTAGTCAGTGGAATGGAGTACTCACATCACATTCCCAAATCAAGAATTGCAAAAAGAAAATTCTATGAAACAAGATGAGCTAGTTTATACCAGGCTGACAACTCTGCCCCCACCTCCACATTTCTGTAGCTTAATAATTAAATTTACCTTTTACTCCTCAACTTAGCTCTTAATATGAGTGTCCTTCTGTGGCAACTCTCCTCTGTGAGACTTCTCAGCAATCCACATTGATGGGGTCTCCACTGTACAGATTCTCTGTTGCCACAATCAGTATGAAAAAGAAAAGAACATGGAGAATTGTCCATTAATTCTTCTGTATTTCACTGGCTTATTTTTCATTTGCAGAAGTGAGTCTTACAACTACCCTAAACTTCAAGGGGACAGAGAATTGTAATCATCTTATATGTCTAGGAAGAAGGAAAGCAAGAAATATTGCTTTCTACCATAATGATATAAATGCTAAGTAATCAACAACCATTATTTTTAAAAAATCATTTAATATTAAGTATTTGCATGCCATTTTAATGTATTACAGTGAAACCATTTCATAATTGACCATATATCAAAGTGATATAGTAAAAAAAAAATATGGTTGACTCATCCATGTTTCTAATTAGATAATGTTTGTTAAGGTAAGATAATGTTTGTTGCTAGGTAAGATTAAAAAAGAAATATTGTAATTTAACATGACAGGGGAGCTTTCTTTTTAAAGACTATGGCAAATTAGTGGCTAAAACACCTGAGCATTATGAAAACTATATTTATAACTATATTGTAAATGTATGTGTTAAATATTTGTATCAGCTTGTATAATCATTAAGAATACATTATTTTTTTTTTCAATTTATAAAACTGAGTTTGAAAATGTACTTGTATGGTTGGATCGTATATTTGTTATTTAGATGTGTGTCCTTGCTAAGTCACTTCAGTCATATCTGATCCCATGGACAGTAACCTGCCAGGCTCCTCTGTCCATGGGTTTTCCAGGCAATAATACTGGAGTGCCCTTCTCCAGGGGCTCTTTCCACCCAGAAATTAAACCTGTGTCTCTTATGTCTCCTGCATTGGTAGGTGGGTTCTTTATCACTAGCAACACCTGGGAAACCCTGTTATTTAGATGTGGGAGAGTTTAATCATTATCAAATATTAAGCCTTGCAAGCATCATTTTACACCATAAATCTTACATTCATGTTTCCACACTTAAAATATTGAATTTTAAAGCAGTTATTACTACATGAATTAATATGCAAATAGTATATAATTTCTCATTGATGGAGTTCTTTCTATATTTTGGTGTGTACTCTTAGTACTTATGCCTTAAGATCTGTTTCAGCTCTCTTTGTGACTATAATGAGGTTGCCCTTTTGTATCACCAAAAACAAAACAAAGTTCTTTTTGTCAATAGCACTCTAGGTTGCCCAGCAGTCAATCTTTTGGTGATTTTCTATTTGATATTAATTTATTTGAATAACTACTAAACCATCCCATATCCCCAAATGCTTTGATTTGTTATGATGATAGCAGATGTTCTGTTGAGAAAATCCCTTCAGTTTTGTTTCTGCCTCTCCTCCCTTTATCAGTCACACATCAAATATGACAGTTAACTTGCTTTCTCAGAAGGTGACTTGAATTTTCTCTTCCCAGCTGCTTTTAAACAGGTCTTTATTTTTTTTTTTCCCACTAAAGATGGAGGATTAACAATTTTCTCTTACTCTGTTCCATATCTTCCAATTTAGGATATTCACTGGTAAGGGCCATCATACATTATAATTCAACTCTGCATTTCAAGCTGAGAGAGATCTATAGTAAAAGTTATAAGATCTCTTCTTTAGGAATACTGAGAATTTGGAGTCTCTAGAGAAAATTTCTGCATGTTTTCTTATTCTGTCTATTATGTGTTAATCTTTTTCAATTTTCTCCTTAGTTAGCATTTCATTTTCAGCATGTTATTAGGCTGAAAAATGATAACTCTACAGGCCCCTGAAGGTGTTGGTCAGTCAAGTCCGACTCTTTGCAACCCCATGGACTGTAGCCTGTGATGCTCCTCTGTCCATGGGATTTCCCAGGCAAGAATACTGGGGTGGTAGCCATTCCTATCTCCAGGGGATCTTGCTAACCCAGGGATTGAAACTGGGTCTCCTGCATTGCAGGCAGATTCTTTACCGTCTAAGCTGCCAAGGAATCCACTTAACGGGTCCCTACTGCTGGCTGCTGCTAAGTCACTTCAGTCGTGTCTGACTCTGTGCGACCCCATAGATGGCAGCCCACCAGGCTCCACCGTCCCTGGGATTCTCCAGGCAAGAACACTGGAGTGAGTTGCCATTTCCTTTTCCAATGCATGAAAGTGAAAAGTAAAAGTGAAGTTGTTCAGTCGTGTCCAACTCTTCACAACCCCATGGACTGCAGCCTACCAGGCTCCTCCATCTATGGGATTTCCCAGGCAAGAGTACTGGAGTGGGGTGCCATTACAGCTCCCTCAGTTCAGCTCAGATCAGTCACTCAGTAGTGTCCAACTCTTTGTGACCCCATGAATCGCAGCATGCCAGGCCTCCCTGTCCATCACAAACTCCCAGAGTTTACTCAAACTCATGTCCATCAAGTCGGTGATGTCATCCAGCCATCTCATCCTCTGTCATCCCCTTCTCTTCCCGCCCCCAATCCCTCCCAGCATCAGTGTCCTTTCCAATGAGTCAACTCTTCGCATGAGGTAGCCAAAGTATTGGAGTTTCAGCTTCAGCATCAGTCCTTGCAGTGAACACCCAGGACTGATCTCCTTTAGGATGGACTGGTTTGGATCTCCTTGCAGTCCAAGGGACTCTTAAGAGTCTTCTTCAACATCGTAGTTCAAAAGCATCAATTTTTCGGCGCTCAGCTTCTTTATCAGGTCCCTAGCCAGTCCTAAATGTAGTAAAATCTTTAATGTATATGATAGCTCTGTGGTTGTGGTGTAGTCGCTCAGTCGTGTCCGACTCTTTGTGACCCCACGGACTGTAGCCCACCAGGCTCCTCTGTCCATGGGATTTTCCAAGCAAGAGTACTGGAGTGGGTTGCCATTCCTTTCTCCAGTGGATCTTTCCGACCCAAGGATAAAACCCGGGTCTCCTGCATGGTAGACAGACGCTTTACCATCTGAGCCACCAGGGAAGTCCATGATAGCTCTGCTGTTGCCACTAAGTCACTTCAGTCTTGTTCAACTCTGTGTGACCCCATAGACCCCACCAGGCTCCTCTGTCCCTGGGATTCTCCAGGCAATAATACTGGAGTGGATTGCCATTTCCTTCTCCAATGAATGAAAGTGAAAAGTGAATGTGAAGTCGCTCAGTCCTTTCCGACTCTTAGTGACCCCATGGACTGCAGCCTACCAGGCTTCTCCATCCATGGGATTTTCCAGGCAAGAGGACTGGAGTGGGGTGCCATTGCTTTCTCTGATGATAGCTCTAGATCCTATCAAATATTGGTAAACTCTAGTAACACCTTGGAGACCTCTGAGAGATGTGCGATGTGGATTCTTATCAGATACCATCAATGCACTTTCACATGCCATTGTAGAAGGGCTCTTGTTTTGAAACATTGTTATAAAAAAAAAACAAAAATGCTAAAATCATTAAATACCTGTTTAGAAAAGACCTGTTTAGAGATTCAGTTAATTTATAATGCTTTTTTTTTAATTTCATGTTTTGCCTAAGCATACATCAGATATAAGTTGCTTATTCTTAAATTTACCCTGAAACTTCAAAAGGGGATGCTGTAATATTTCTATATGCTCATTTTTTGTTGTTGATTGAGTCTTTTACACATATTAGATGATATAGAGTAGAAATAGATTTTATTTGAAAAACGTTAATATGGGCATGAATACATTGTATGCTTTTGTATTCATAAATTGATTATCTTCATTGAAGATATGTGATTTTCTTCTCTTTTCTTTGTTAATATTTACTAAGAAAAATGTCCAACTGATGGCTTCCATAACTATTCTCCAAATTAATATTAAATTCTTTCAACAGAATTTCTGAAGGGATGCTGGAAAAACGTATCAGCAGAAAAATGGCCATCCATAATGTCCAACCTATGAGGTAATTTTACTTATTGCAAGGCATCATGTCAATGATTATTTTAAGATGCTAGTAAAGGAAACCAAGGGACTTCCGAGATTGCACTAGTTGTAAAGGACCAGCCTGCCAATGCAAGAGATGTAAAAGATTCGGGTTCAATTCCTAGGTTGGGAAGATCCCTTGGAGGAGGGCATGGCCATCCACTCCTGTATTCTTGTCTGGAGAACCCCATTGGATAGGGGAGCCTGGCAGAATACAGTCCATAGGTACACAAAGAGTTGAACATGACTGAAGTGACGTAACACACACACAAAAGAAAACCAAAGGGGCAACATGCTTACCTATGTATAAATAAAATTTTATCTTTTCATTTAGTGTACAGAAATCTTCCAAGTGCCCACTTTACCAGTGAATCATGAGTGGTTAAGGTGACCTGGATTAGATTTTACATCAATGATCTGTGTTCACTATCAAAATTTAATATCCCACTGGAACAAATTTAGCTAGTGAAAGAAAACATTCATTTCAATGAAATTCGATGATAATTTTAGAAGTAATAAGCAATAATTACCATTTATTCTATATTTGCCCTGACACTTTATTTTCATTTACTTTACAGTACATTTACTGTACATAATTTTTTATATACAGAAATATTTAAAATAATTTCACATTCTCTGCCTGAGAAGGGCTATGAATACTTCAGTATAGTGAAAATTCAATAATTAAACCTCCATGGAGAGCAGAGGAGGGGATGCATTATCTCATGTAGTAATTTCTTTTATCATCGCAGTACACTGGTAGCTAATATGGCACAATGTGAGTAGTATAATACTTTGCATTTTTCAATTCTGAAATATTTCATGCTTACCAGAGAATCAAATTTGTATTTTGATTTTCCATTTTCTTCATGGTTAACTTTTTAAAGTTTTGCAGTATTATTTCAATTAATGTTTTCAACTTTTTGTTGGTGGTGTTGATGATAATAACATCAAGATACCTACAGATAATACACTTTCTGTGATGAAAGCCTGTTCGATATTTATAGTTTACTCATTTTCCTAGGAAGACTATTATAACTTGGCTAGCAGTGATTGCAAGTAAAATTTTCTCATAAATATTTCAAGACAAGACACATTTTATAAGGCTTCCATGGGATGTCTTTGTCATTGTTGATCTATTGACTTTCACTGTGGTCTCCTTAAATTTATTTAAGAACTAAAAATATCTAATATGCCATGAGCTTTAATTTATTACATTTGCTATTTATTTTGACACTTGCTACTATTCTCATTGAAACTGCATCTATATAGACCACTAGCTTGACTAGGATGACTGAATTTAGTGACTGCTATTCAGCTAATAGTTGTTCAATAAATCAGAATATTTGTACTGCTTGCATGTGTGCAAATTAGGCTACTGTGCACTGTAGTCTTTTGCCAAAAAAGTTTGATAAATAATTATATTTGAATGGATGAGATCCAGTTTTTCAGATATTATGAAATTCTTGTGATCTGGAAGCTGTAAAATGGCAAATAAGAATTCAGAAAGTACACTCATACTGTGATTCTTATTCTCAGCAGTTCACATTTTATCAAAAGTGATATTATAAAGAAAAAGAAGAAAGGAATGTATGATTTTTCTTCCTAAATAAAAATGTACTGATTTTAAAAGCAATTCCAACTGGATCTGAGTCAGCATCAGGCACTTCCCCCAGTTTGGCACAGGCTGGAACACTTGGCACCCCATGTGCTGCCAAGGCCCAGAGCTTGACAAGTGCTTTTGGACGGAGGTGCAGTGGCACAGCTGTTTGGGGGGACCTTATGGGGAATGTGTCTAAAATATTTTTCTAGACAATATTAGCTACCACTTCTCTTTTTCTTTTTCATAAATATTTATCAAAGTGGGAAAAAATATAAAACAATAAAGTGATACTGCTAAAATTAATTATATTTATTATCATTATAATTAAAAACAGTAATATCAATCAGAAAAAGGATAAACAGGATAAAAAGTAATATCAATAAAAAATCATGTAAAGAGGAAGGTGTGTGTGTGTTTGAAGCATTAATACATTTTTCAGCATTTAGTTTTTTCACCAGCATTTCTAGCTAAAGTTAAGGTCACTCATTCACTTTGTACAAAACCAAAGTAAAACAGCAGAGTAATGTTCATTTTATACTTAAAATTTCAAACTTGCAAAAAGAGCTGAAAAAAATTCAGTCAGTTACGACTTATCAATAATTTTTAAAAGGAGTATCAGACACTTGAACATATTTGTTCAACAGTAGGTCAATTTTAAAGGGATGTGTGGCTTCCCTGGAAGCTCAGGTGTAAAGAATCTGCCTGCAATGCAAGATATGTAGACATGATACACAGGTTCAATCACTGGGTTAGGAAGATGCCCTGGAAGAGGAAATGGCAACCCAATCCACTATTCTTGCTTGGAAAATCCCAATCCATGGGTTTGCAAAAGTCAGACATTAGTGGATGACTGAGCAACAACAAATGGAAGTGTGTGAGCAAAAATTACTTTATAGTATTTTCAATCTATTTCCTAAATTTTCTTGGGAAAATAAATTGGAGAGTGATAGAAAATATAAACTGAGAAGAAAATTTCAATATTGATAATTTTGTCCAGGTTGTTTGAATATAATCAATGACAATTAAGGTTGCCTTTCTTGTTAAATGACAGTTAAATATTTTCAACTTTGAATTTTATAACAATTCATAATATATGAAATGAGAATTAAAAGTATATAAACTTATCTGCCAAAAGAAAAAGAAGTTGTAGTATATTTATTTAAAATTCTTTGACATGAAAATATTAATACTAGTTTTTTAGTGCATTAGAAGAATGTCAAATGTAGCAGAATATAATTTGCATGGTAGTTGAATTGGCATATGTAGACCCTATATCAATGGGTCTACATTAGTCACTGGAGATATAAAGATGACAAAGACTGTGTGCTTGCTCCACTGAGATTGTATTCTAGTGAGAACCAGTGAAATTAGCCTTGAGGGAAAATGCCATGATAGTGAAAATAAAATTATACCACAGTACTGTAAGCATTATGAAAGATCAAAATCTGAAAATGAGGGGGATTTAGCCAGAGACAGACTCAAAGATAAAAATCAACTTCAGAGAAAATAAACATATGGATGGCTAACTGCAAAAAATGACCCTAACCCTTCCTTTTACCCCATTTTCACATCTTTTGCTATGCAAACTTGCAGAACCCTCTCATTTTGACTCTGAGTCACTCAGTTACAAGTCATGTGACTTACTTTTACCAGTGGGCTATCAGCAAGCTAGTTGTAAGCAGAGACTTGAAAAGGCCCTAGCCTTTTCCCATTTTGCTTTTGCTTTCTGAAATTTAGACACACACACAAAAAAACACACTATCAGAATGAAAGAGGATGGGAGAAACATGTGGAAGAGACTCTTCATTCCAGTGTATCAGTTTCCTGGTTGGCTTAGGGCAGCAGGGATTTATTCCTCAAAATGCTATTACTCTGAAATCACTGTCACTAGGCCAAAATCAAGGTTATAAAAGAGAATTTATTCCAGCTCTTGGTGGCTGCCAGCATTCCTTGGTTTGTGGTCACATCACTCTAATATCTACCACCATGGTCACATCATCTTCTCTGTGTTCTTTGATAAACTTACCCTGCCTCTCTCTTATAAAGACACCTGTGGTTTCATTTAGGGCCCTGCCAGATAATCCAAGGATTATTTGCATTTGATAATTGGATTATCCAAGGATTTGATAATCCATCTCAAAATCCTTAAATTAATCATATCTGCAAAGATACTTCCCAAATATTTACAGCTCCTGGGAATTAATATCAGATATACTTTAGCACATTTTTTAAAAATTATACCACAGTCTTTCCTCTGGTCTAAAAGATGTATATCCATGACACATGGAAAATATATTTATCACTTCCCAGCAGTCCCATCTCATAATTGATTAAAGTATCAAGTCAATTTCAAGATCTATCAGCATACCATTAGATTAAAAAGTTTCAAATCTCACAATTTATATCATTTAAGTCAGATATGTGTGAGACTGTATGATTCATCAAAGAGAAAAAAATCCCTCTCTATCTGTGGACACATGAAACTAAAAAATAAATTAGATGTTCTGAAATACAAGGTGAGAGGCGTAGGAACAGGAAAATAGTTACAGATGTTCTATTCCAAAAGGGAGAAAAAGGAAGGAAGAAGGAGATCACTATTCCGAAGCAACTTAAATTTGCCAGATTTCAAGGCCTCAGAATAAACTTGTGAGGCTGGATGTTGCAGCCTCTGGGCTCAAGGCTCTGCCCTCCAGGCCTACGGCTCTGCCCTCTCTTTTATAAAGACATGTGAGATCAAATTGCCAACCTTTGTTGGATCATAGAAAAAGCAAGAAAATTCCAAAAGATATCTATTTCTTCTCCATTGACTACACTAAAACCTTTGACTGTGATCACAACAAACTGTTGAAAATTCTGAAAGAGATGGGAATACCAGACCACCTTACCTGCCTCCTGAGAAACCTGTATGCAGGTCAAGAAGTACTAATTAGAACTGGATGTGGAACAGTGGGCTTGTTCCAAATTAGGAAAGGAGTATGTCAAGGCTGTATATTGTCACCCTGATTATTTAACTTATATGCAGAGTACATCATGGGAAATGCCAGGCTGGATGAATCACAAACTGGAATTAAGGTTGCAGGGAGAAATATCAATAACCACTTTAATGGCAGATGATACTACTTTAATGGCAGATGTTGAAGAGGAACTAAAAAGCCTCTTGATAAAGGTGAAAGAGGAGAGTGAAAAAGCTGGCTTAAAATTCAACATTCATAAAACTAAAATGGCATTTGATCCTGTCACTTTATGGCATAAAGATAGGGAAACAGTGACAGACTTTTTTTTCTTGGGCTCCAAAATCACTGCAGATGGTGACTGCAGCCATGAATTAAAAGATGCTTGCTCCTTGGAAGAGAAGCTATGACCAACCTAGACAGTGTATTAAAAAGTAAGAGTATTACTTTGCCAACAAAGGTCCATCTAGTTAAAGCTGTGATTTTTTCCAGTAGTCGTGTGTAGATGTGGGAGTTGGACCATAAAGTCTGAGTGCCTGAAGAATTGAAGTGTTTGAACTGTGAGGTTGGGGAAGACTCTTGAGTGTCCCTTGGACTGCAAGAAGATCAAAGCAGTCAATCCTAAATGAAATCAATCCTAATTATTCGTTGGAAGTACTGATGCTGAGGCTGAAACTCCAATACTTGGCCAGCTATGTGAAAAACTGACTCTTTGGCAAACCCTGATGCTGGGAAAGACCGAAGGCAGGAGGAGAAGGAAACAACAGAAGATGAGATGGCTGGATGGCATCATCACTGACTCAATGGACGTGAGTTTGAGCAAGCTCTGGGAGATGGTGAAGGACAGGGAAGCCTGGCATGCTTCAGTCCACAGGGTCACAAATATTCAGACATGACTGAATGACTGAACAACAAGATTGGATTTTAGGCCCACCACCCAGGTAGTCCAGGATAGTCTCTCCATTTCAAGATTCTTGGTCCTATCAAGATCCTTAACATAATTGTATCTGCAAAGATTCTTTCTTGATATGGCGATTTAAAAACTGTCAGGGATTAGGACCTGATATTTCTTGGGAGGTCCTTTTTCAGCCCACCCTGTGCAGTCATCTTAGCCACGGCTGACTCAATGGGCTTGAATTTGAGCAAACTCCAAAACATAGTGAAGGACAGGGAAGGCTGGCATGCTGCAGTACATGGGGTTGCAAAGAGACATGACTCAGCAACTGAACAACAGCAGCCAAGGCCAGTATAGATCAGTAAGTACATGCAACTAGGACCAGCCTCAGTCACAGTCTCATAGACTCAAGAACAAAGAAATGTTTAATGGAGACCATGATGAGTTGATATCTCAGTGGTTCTACCAGCTGCTCAGAAGGAAAAGTTAAAATGCTGCGATGAGCTGTGCAGTGTGGAGCTCTTAATCTGCAAACTGCAATCACTCAGGCAGTGCTGTCTGACTTCTCTGTTTGACATCCAAAAGATACCAAGTTCTTGTTTTTCTGGAGTTTTGAGTGTTTGAGATTAGGCTAGTGTTGAATCCAGTCTGGTTTTTGAAAGGACCTCTGAATGTTTTTTCTGCTTCAAACGCCTCAATGCTTTTCCATTGTCCTGGTAATAATTATAAATTTTAAATGCCATAATGTGGCTGAACTGAGAAACAAATTTCCTTCAGAAAGCAGTGCTTTTGGTGGGAAGAGGAAATCTTTTCATACTTCAACATTTTCTAATTACTTATTGTATACTGATGTATGGCTTTAGTACAAGGAAGCCAGCATCTCAAATGAAAGCTTTTAAAAGTTTTTTTTTAATTTTTTTCACTCCTCAGCATTTTGAGGAAAAATATGTTTCCAGAATTCGTGAGAAGGCCAAGGCATCCTAAAACCAAGTGAAGCCATGTGGGACTGCCAGGCATAGAGGCCTCCTCTCCAGCATTTCTTGTAGGCCTGACTCCAGCCATTCTAAACTTCCCTGAGTTATAAGGGCTTCCCTCATGGCTCATTCAGTGCAGGAGACCCGAGTTTGATTTTGGGGCCAGGAAGATCCCCTGGAAAAGGAGATGGAAACCAACTCCAGTATTCCTGCCTGGAAAATCCCATGTACAGAGGAGCCTGGCATGCTACAAACCATGGTGTCATAACAGTCTGACACAACTAAGTGACTAAACTACCACTGAACAGTTGCTTATCAAGGGAGAAACAGCCAAGAAACCACCTGAAGCAAGATTAAAAAGACTAGAGAAGCCCATTAAAATTAGCCAACTGACCCCCTGAGATGAGATTAAGGGAGTGCAAACCCTGCTTACCCACTCCAGTATTCTTGGGCTTCCCTTGTGGCTCAGTGGTAAAGAATATGCCTGCAATGCAGGAGACCTGGGTTCAATCCCTGGGTTGGGTCAATTCCCTGGAGGAGGGAAAGGCCACCCTTTCCAGTATTCCAGTATCCCTTTCCAAGCCAGTATTCTGGCTTGGAGAATTTCATGGACTACCCATGGGGTTTCAAGGACATGACTGAGCAACTTCAACAACCCTGCTTACACCCTAATCTTGTCAGAGACCCCACCTTTGACTCAGTGTTATGAAAACCTTCATCAGTGTCTCTGGGGTGGAAACACATAGGTTTTCAAGGCAGCCTTTTTCTGGCAAAGCAGTGAAGCTATTTGTTCTGCTTCACCCAAAGCTCTGTCTCCAGGGATTTGATTGGTGTACAGAGATCAAGCTTTATAACAAAAGCCCGCAAGGCTTCTGTGTCCATGGAATTCTCCAGGCAAGAATATTGGAATTGAACCTGGGTCTCCTACATTACAGGCAGGTTCTTTACCATCTGAGCCACCAGGAAAGCCAATAAACTTTGAGTTAGATACATATATATTAATTAAAATCAAGGCAGAGATTGTGTGGTTGGCCATGGCTGGTATGGAACAGACAAGTCAATTTATTTACATGCTTATTTCATGACTTCTGCTTGCCAGAAGAGGATGCCTTTCAGGATCTATTTTTGAGGTGTTTATATTTTCTTTAAACTTATGTTTAGCTCTCAGTTCCAACAATTTAATGAAGATCTAATAAAATGATAGATTTTTAACTTAAAAAACAGGAGGAAAAAGACTCAAGCTAGGGAGTCCAATTTTCAGGGTATTGAAATAATACATGCCCGACACATTGGAGGATATAAAGAAGAGTATATTAGATGATTCAAGTATTATTCAGGCTACAGAGTTGACAACATTTAACAATTAAGAAGAGAGGAAATTACAGATAATTAGCTTCATTTCAAAATTTAAAAAAACTAATCTATGGAATGCAATATTAAAAATGAGCACACATTTTTCAAAACAAGATAAAAACAAAGAGTTAACTTTTGTGTATGCTGGGTTTAGAGTACCTGTAGATTTAGATAACCAATAGACTACCATTTATATGGCCATATGCTTAAGAAAGAGCTGTGGGGTGCAAAAAGTTTGGGAATTCATTAGTAGATGGAGGGTAGTGATGTATAGGACTGAATGAGCCTATTCAGGAAAATGCATGAAGTACATCAAGATAGATTCAGATAAACATTAAATTTAACAGGATAAGGATAAGAAAAAAGATCCTTAGAAAAGAGTGAGAAGGAGTATAAGACAGATGGAAGGAAAGCTATATATGTGTATTTTCAAAATATCTGAGGGAAGATATTTTTAAAGAAAAAATGTCCACAGTTGTCTTAATCAATGACCCTAAGTTGGTTGCCAAGACAATCCAATTATTGTTTCCTTAGACTATTCTTAGCCCATTTTTTCCCCTAACACCTAATTCAAACATTTACAACCACTTTGAACTTACTATTTAAACACTACCACTTTGAACTTACTATTTAAATACTTATATACATTTCATATCTCAAGAAGATTTTGTCTCCTACTCACAAGATATTTTTTTTTTTTTTCAGAGAAATCATTTCAGTTTTCTGTCACTTGTTAGGTTCTTTGTGTCAGTTTGTCTTGCTGGGTATTTATTAGAGATCACCAACTGTTGAAGGAGGAAGTTGAAAGCAAGACTGAACAGACAGAGAATTAAAAGTGTGATCTTAGACAGTCCTGAAGGAAACTGGAATACTTATGTCCCACTAAAATTGTCTTGTATTGGCCTCAGTCAGTCACTGATATGGACTACCCTGGGAAGGCCACTTCCTTAAGCAAGAGGAGGTGGGTCTCTGGAGCTGGGACAGATGGGGAACCAGATAGCTGTGTCAATCAACGCTTCCTTGAAGACAGGCCTATGTTTTCATGGGCATATTAACACACTGTAACACTTACATGCACGTCACTCTTTCCTTCTTAGCATTATATAGATTCCCTCTCCTAAGCTACTTTCCTTTTTGTCAACTTTGAACTTTCAAGTTTCTTTAACTTCTCCTTTTGTATCAGCTCTTTTCTGAATGTATTTAGTAGATGTCATATATGAAAAAAAAAATAAAAAGAAAACTTCATTTATCTACATTTCCCACTCTAGCCACACTTACCTTTGTACCCAGAATAAAAAACAAAACTATTATATGATCTGCAAAGTTGAAAAGATGATCATTTTTCATGATTCTCTCTCTAGCCCCACCCTCCCCTTTTGCCTAGTACTCATTTCTGCTCCTGTCATATTGGCTTTTGTTTGTTATTATTTATTTGTTTCCTTTTCTTTAATAGTTTGTCTTTACTGGAATGCTCTTTCCCCAGATATTTACATATGACTTAGTTTCTTTTCTCAAGGTTGAAGGAAGACCTCATCACTCCCTGCCCCCAGGGCATTCTTAATCCCTTTACTTTTAAAATTAATGTTTCTCTGAAATTGTGTATTATTTGTTTTATTATGTATTAGTTTTCTTTCCCCTTATTGATGGCAAGTTCCTCAAGAGAAAAAAATGTACTACCAACGGTAATATGCCTTACAACATGAAGGCACATCCTTCAAATAGAAACACACAGAGCTAAAGGGGAGAATCAGACTACAATGCTTACAGCTCTTGAAAAGAACATGTAAGCATCTGGTGCCATACTAACTGCTGGAAGCTGACACTCTATGTCCTGGCTACATGTCTGTAGCCTCCCCGGTGGAGGGCATAATGAGAATGAACATGAGGGCTGATAACACTTAACAAAGGAGTAGTGGCACATGGACTTCCCTGGTGCCCCAGATGGTAGAAAATCTGCCTGCAACGCAGGAGACCCAGGTTTGATTCCTGCATCTGAAAGATCCTTTGGAGAAGGGAATGGAAACCCACTCCAGTATCCAAACCTGGGAAATCCCATGGACAAAGAACCATGGTGGGTCCAAGGAATTGCAAAGAGGTGGACACAGCTGAGCAGAGCACACTGGAAGAAAGAGTCAGATGGTTAGAGAGCATCAGTGACTCAATGGACATGAATTTGCACAAACTCTGGGAGACAGTAGAGGACAGAGGAAACTGGTGGGCTAAAGTCCATGGGGTCACAAAGAGTTCAACACAACTTAGCAACTGAACAACAACAGAAAGGGTATCTTTCTTGTTTTGCCAGGCAAAGAGAGATCCACCATGCTTCTGCCTCAAAAAACTATGTGTATCAAACCCAGAATATTTGATGAGGGTTTTTATGATGGGAGTTCAAAAATGGGGTCTCTGAGAAGATCAGGTTATAAGCAGAGTTTTCACCTCCTTGATCTCATCCCAGGTGATCAGTCTGCAATCTTGATGGCTTCTCTGCTCCTTTTAATCTTGCTTCAGGTCAAGGGAGGAACAGTCAGGAGATCCACCCTTTGGAACTCATGGAAAGTCACAACGGCTGGAGTTTTGCCTCTAAGGAATGGGGGCAGAAAGACCTTGGTGCCTCAGAGCCCCACAGGGCCCCACTCAGTTTCTCTGTGAAGGGAACCCAAAGTGATACTGCCAACAGAAATAGTTGGACAATCATACAGATGATTATCACAAGATCTATATGGCGAGTAACACAACATCTCACAGCTTTAAGATAAGAGTTTGAGCTATTGCTTAACTCAATTAGAGAGCTAAAAAAAAAAAAAAAAAGAAATGCTTTTCTTCTTTCTCTATCCTCTCCATACAACCTACACTAACACTTCTGGAAAGCAGAATAAGTAAGGATAGGGGGATAAAATTCCAATGTATGTTTCAGAAAGAAAACATTTGCTTCGAAATCGCACTGACAGTCTCATTTCAAGCTGGTGGTGAAAAATATATGTGATATGAAATCATCCTGTTAATAATTCCCACTCCATATCCAACAAGAAGGTAGTAATTTGAATAATTGTTCTCAAAGCTGGCTAAAAGAAACAATCCTCTTCATGGCTTTAGAAAGAGAATTAAAGGTTATCTAACTCACACCATTTTAACCAATGACATAATTTGATTATGGGGTATATAAATATGTGATTTTAAAAAAATTTGTGGTGATTTGATGGATCAAGAAAATCTGAAACTTCAAAGGTGTTATTGAGAGCAGAAGATGTTACAGAGGATGATAGTAAATAGTAATCTAACATTGAATAAGAAAAAAAATGCTGAATTAAAACTATAGCCAAGCAGTTCAAGATATATTCATGTTTTTTTTGATGACATCAGTTCTTCATGTTTTGTCAAAAGGAAGCTCAGAATGATACAAGAATTCATCTCAGCAAGGGATATAGAAATATACACATATTTTAGTTAAGAAGGTAAAACACTACATCTTACAAACATTATATTTTAGAAATTTTTCCACAAAATTAGGGGAAGCGTTATTTCAAAGGTAAAGAGCTAATTACAAATGTGCTTCAGTAAGAGGCCTCTTTTTCTTGAAAACTCTAAATAAGTTATTCTACTCTTTAAATATCTTGTCCAATAATTATTTATCTGCTAACCAAAATCTATGTGCTTAAAAATGATGACTTCATTTCTTGCCAATTACATTCACTAAAAGTTATTGAAAACACATTTCCATTTCATTTTAAAACATTTTGCCATAAAGTTAAAGCCTGTTGATTAGCAGCTATTACAGATATTTCTTCAAGCTTCTGCCATTTGGGCAAATGAAATTAAGTCCCTTGTGGAAGTGTGAACTCTTCTAATAAAGCTTCATTTCTTCTATTTGAGCCTGGTTGCTTAAGAATCATTCTTATAATTTGATTTCTAAGACCACAGAATGTTTTCCCTCCACCGTATGAATTTTATTAATATTTTATTTATTTCATTAATTTTAAATTAGAATATAGTTGCTTTACAATGTTGTAGAGCAAAATGAATCGGCTACTGTTGTTCAGTCTCTCAGTTATGTCTAAATCTTTGTGACCCCATGAACTGCAGCACACCAGGCTTCTCTGTCCTTCACCATATCATGGAGCTTACGCAAACTCATGTCCATTGAGTTGGTGATGCCATCAAACCATCTCCTCCTCTGCTGTCCCATTCGCCTCCTACCTTCAATCTTTCCCAGCATCAGGGTCTTTTCTTTTTTTTTTCCCCCCTCAGGGTTTCTTTGATTTTTATTTTTATTTTCATTTACTTTTATTAGTTGGAGGATAATTACTTTACAATACTGAAGTGGGTTTTGTCATACATTGACATGAATCAGCCATGGAGTTACGTGTATTCCCCATCCCGATCCCCCCTCCCACCTCCCTCTCCACCCGATCCCTCTGGGTCTTCCCAGTGCACCAGGTCCGAGCACTTGTCTCATGCATCCAGCCTGGGCTGGTGATCTGTTTCACCCTAGATAATATACATGTTTCAATGCTGTTCTTTCAAAACAGCCCACCCTTGCCTTCTCCCACAGAGTCCAAAAGTCTGTTCTGTCACACCAGACAACACTGAAATACAAAGGATCATAAGAGACTACTACCAGCAGCTCTATGCCAATAGGTGGACAACTTGGAAGAAATGGAAAATTCTTAGAAAAGTATAACTTTCCAAAACTGAACCAGGAAGAAATAGAAGATCTTAACAGACCCATCACAAGCAGGGAAATTGAAACTGTAATCAGAAATATTCCAGCAAACAAAAGCTCAGGACCAGATGGCTTCACAGCTGAATTCTACCAAAAATTTAGAGAAGAGCTAATACCTATCTTACTCAAACTCTTCCAGAAAATTGCAGAAGGTAAACTTCCAGACTTTCTATGAGGCTACCATCACCCTAATTCCAAAATCAGACAAAGATGCCTCAAAAAAAAGAAAACTACAGGTCAATATCACTGATGAACATAGATGCAAAAATCCTTAACAAAATTCTAGCAAACAGAATTCAACAACATATTAAAAAAAAAAAAAAAATCAGGGTCTTTTCTAATGAGTCGGCTCTTTGCATCAGGTGGCCAAAGTATTGGAGCTTCAGTATCAGTCCTTCTAATGAATATTCAGGCTTGATTTCCTTTAGGATTGGCTGGTTTGATCTCCTTGCAGTCAAAGGGACTCAAGAATTTTCTCCAACACCACATTTCAAAAACATCAATTCTTCAAACAGTCAGCCTTCTTTTTGGTCCAACTCCCATATCCACACATGACTACTGGAAAAACTGCAGCTTTGACTAGATGGACCTTTGTCACCAAAGTAAAATCTCTGCTTTTTAATATGTACTCTAGGTTGGTCATAGCTTTTCTTCCAAGGAGCAAGTATCTTTTAATTCATGGCTGCAGTCATCATCTGCAGTGATTTTGGAGCCCAAGAAAATAAAGTCTGTCCCTGTTTCCACTGTTTCCCTATTTGCCATGAAGTGATGGGGTCAGGTGCCATGATCTTAGTTTTTTGAGTGTTGAGTTTGAAGCCAGCTTTTCACTCTCCTCTTTCACCTTCATCAAGAGGCTCTTTAGTTCCTCTTCACTTTCTGACATAAGGGTTGTGTCATCTGCATATCCGAGGTTACTGATGTTTCTCCCAGCAATCTTGACTCCCGCTTGTGCTCCATCCAGCCCTGTATTTTGCATCATGCACTCTGCATATAAGTTAAATAATCAGGGTGACAATATACAGCCTTAACTTACTCCATTCCCAATTTTGAATTGCCTATAGCCATACGTATATACCCTCTTTTTGTACTTCCCTCATGCCCACCACTCATCCCGCCCATTTAGGTCATCATAGAGCACTGAGCTGAGCCCCCTGGGCTTAACAGCAGGTTCCCACTACCTGGTTTACACGTGGTAGTTCATATAGATCAGTCCAACCTCCCAGTTCATCTGTCCTTCCTCCTCCCATGCCCACATGTCTATTCTCTATGTCTGTGTCTCTATTCCTGCCCTGCAAATAGGTTCATCTGTACCATTTTTCTATTACCAATAATTGTGCCTCAGATAAACCTCATTGGCCATGATACTGCCACTGTGCAAAGCTCTACCATTTTTCTGGTTTCCACATATATGCATTAATATATTACATTTGTTTTTTTCTTTCTGACTTACTTCACTCTGTATGACAGACTATGGGTCCATTCGCATCTCTACAAATGACCCAATTCCATTCCTTTTTGTGACTGAGCAATATTCCATTGTGGGAATCCCTGGTGGCTCAGTGGTAAAGAATCTGCCTTCAATGCAGGAGACAACCAGTAATGCAGGAAAGGTAGGTTTGATCTTAAGTGGGGAAGAGCCCCTGGAAAAGGAAACGGTAACCCACTCCAGCATTGTTGCCTGAGAAATCCATGGACAGAGGAGCCTAGTGGGCTGCAGTCCATGAGGTCACAGGAGTCAGCCACGACTTAGGGATTAAACCACCAACCACCACCAATATTCCATTGTATATATGTACCACATCTTCTTTATTTACTCATCTTTCGATAGACTTTTAGGTTGCTTCCATGTCCTGGTTATCATGAATAGTGCTGCAATGAATATTGGGGTGTATATCCTTTTTGAATTATGGTTTTCTCAGGGTATATGCCCAGTAGTGAGATTGCTGTTTCATAGGATAGTTCCATTTTTAATTTTTTAAGGAATCTCCATACTCTTCACCATATTGGCTTTACCAATTTCATTCCCACCAACAATGAAAGGGGATTCCCTTTTCTCTACACGCTCTCCAGCATTTATTATTTGTAGATCTTTCGATGATGGCCATTCTGACCAGTGTGAGGTAATACTTCATTATATAGTTTTGATCTGTAGTTCTCCAATAATTAGTGATGTTCAGCATCATTTTATGTTCCTCTTGGCCATCCATACATCTTCTTTGCAGAGAGCATTTCTTTTTACATTCGTAAAAATAACTCATGAAAATGATTTTAATTTTGCACTTAATGTTATAAATCATTAAAAAGGAAAATATATAAAGAAAACACAACTTATAGAAATCTATACTGAATAAGGTATAATAGTTCCTCTGTCTTCCACAATTCAAGTCATAATAACCTATAATAACTGGCAATTAGAGCCAGATGTTATACTTGAGAATTAGGTACCAAAATTTAAAGTGGAAAAGACTTACTCTTAAAACCCTGTTCAGAAGAATGTTAGAAACCTTTGGAAAATGGAATCTGTTTGAGTCAAGAGAACTTGGACAGCTGGGAACCGGCCAGAGAGCAGTACATGGAATTAGCAGCATGGAGAAATGTTTGCCCAGACAGCTGCCCGAGATTGCCTGAAGGTTTGGTTGTCATAATGCTAATGAACTACTGTGAAGACTATTTCTGAGAAAGATGAGAGGAAAAAATAGTTTCTCAATCCATAACAGTACAACTTTAAATGTTACCTATTTGTGAAACATGATTTATCTTCCATCCGGTTTCAGACACCAAGTATACTACATCCTAATAAAAGAGCAAAAGAGCGAAAACAGCTAAGCAAAACAAACAAACAAAATAAAACATATTTTAATGTGTCAAAGTTCTTAAACATTGAAACACATTTTCTTGAGCTATGTTTCTACTTTTCAAGGCATTTTTGATTCAAAAGTTGTCATGCTTTCTTTTATCTTTTCAGGAAAATCTTTTTCAAATGAATCTTAGCAAGAGTGATAAAAGGAAAAAAAAAGAGTTTGCTACATGTTGGTTTTCTGTGAAAGATTTTCACTCTGTTCTTGATCTGAAAGAACAATTTTGAATAACCCAAGGTTCATAAGAAAAGGTAGGAAGATAAAAAAAGATCTTGGAACTATCAGTACGGCTCTATATTCAAATATGTGAAAGGAAAGAAAAGCATATGGCCATGACTGAGAGACCTCAGAGCAGAGCACTTAAGGAAATCAGCATGAAAAATAAAGTGCCCATTACCAAGTGATGATTTACTGTATAATTTATGGGAGGGTAGCGTAGGTTTGAAACTGCACTTAGCACCTGGATGCCATGAAATATAAATTGAGATGAAATGTGTTCATGAAAGTCCATTAATAAGAGGTATGATGTTGGTTTCCTTTCTATTTTGTTTCAGTTGAACAGAGCGCAGTGGTAACCCTAGGCAAAATTCAACAGCTTCTACTTGATTGTTTCTTAGACTCATAAGATCTTGGCTTATCCGGTATTACCTCTCTTTTTCTATGTGCATTTTTGTCTCCCTGTCTCTGTTTTTTTATCTCTGTTTGTCTGTCTGTCTCTCTCATCATTCAACATTCCTGAGAGATACCAAAGTATACATTTTAGAGATTGTTGCTTATTTATTCAATGATTCCATCAATATATTATCTAACTTCTATGTACTAAGCATATTTTTGGCACTTGAGATATGTCAGTAACTGACCTGAAGCTTTCCTTCATGGAGTTAACAGTCCAAAATGTGAAGTTGCAGAGTGGTTGGTTCAGTGTGTTAATCAAGGTTCTGCAGGGAAATAGAATCAATAATACATGTACGTATACAGAGAGTTGTTTTAAGGAATTGACTCATGTGCTTATGGAGGCTGGCAAGTCCAGAATCATCAGAGTAGGCTGAGTCCAAAGACCCTGGGATGAGTCAGCATGGAAGTTCAAGTCTGAAGGTTGTCTCCTGGCAGAATTTAATCTTGCTTAGGTAGGTCAGTTTTTGTTCTTTTAAAGCCTTCAGCAAATTAGATGAGGCCCACCCACACTATGGAGGGTAATCTGCGTTACTGGAGGTCCACCAATTTACATTTTTTTTAAATTTATTATTATTATTATTATTTTTTTTAGTTGGAGGCTAATTATTTTACAATATTGTAGTGGTTTTTGTCATACATTGACATGAATCAGCCATGGATATACATGTATTCCCCATCCCAAACCTCATCCAAAAAACACCTTCACAGAAAAATCCAAAATAAGAATTTAACCAAATATCTAGGCACTATGGACCAGCCATGTGGACACATAAAATTAACCATCATATTCAGAAAGCAGGGGAATTTGAGGGTGAGAATACTGTGGTAATAAAGGAAGAATCAAATGAGAACAATAAAAGACTCTTCAGAGCTTGGTCATGGTAAGAAAGTAGTCATTGTACCTTGTGTTTCTTTCAGTTTTAATTTATTATTATCAGTTGGCTTCCTTGGTGGCTCAAATGGTAAAGAATCGGCTGCAATGTGGAAGGCCTGGGTTCAATCCCTGGGTTGGGAAGATCTCTTGGAGGAGGGCATGGCAAACCCATTCTGGTATGCATGCCTGGAGAATCCCCATGGACAGAGGAGCCTGGTGGGCTACAGTCCATGGAGATGCACAGAGTCAGACATGACTGAGTGACTAAGTACACACACATTACTGTTATTATTATTAGCCTCCTCAGGTCTCAGATGTGGCACATGGAATCTTTGTTGTGGCACATGGGCTCTCTAGCTGTGGCATGTAGGTCAGTAGTTGAGACACATGGGCTTAGTTGCTCTGCTGCATGTGAGATCTTAGTTCCCCCCACCAGGGATCAAATCCATATCTCCTACACTGGAAGGCAGTTATCAATAAATGGACCACCAGAGAAATCCCTTCCCTTGCATATTGTTATAATTAATTAATTTATGTATTTTTAGTTGCACTGGGTTTTCATTGCTCTGTGGGCTTTTCTCTAGTTGCCATGCGTGGGGGTACAGAATCTCAGCACACAGGCTCAATAGTCACAGCATGTGGGCTCTAGGGTACACAGTCTTCAGTGTAAGCAACAGGGCTTAGTTGCTTTGTGTCATCCCAGACCAGAGATCAAGCCCATATCCCCTGCCTTGACAGGCAGATTCTTTTCCACTGTACCACCAGGTAAGTCTCCCTCCCTTGTGTTTTAACAGAAATTCAATGGCAGGCAAAAGAATAGGAGTGCATTGCAGTGGAAAAAAGGAAACTCTTCACATATACCCTGACTTGAAGCTGTAGCAGTGGAGCATCTTTTGTAGTTGGTTAGGGCTGCATATTTGGCTTTCTTTAGTTGGTCCTAAGTTGGAATAGGGACAAAAATTAAGAAAGCTGTCAGTTGCTAATCAAGTCTTGACCATTTGGGCCCAACTGTAATAAATATTGTTTGGTTTTCTGGAGAGAGCAGTTACTAGAGCTAGCAGTCTGATTTCCTACCAGTCTGCCTTGCAGCAGGCTGACTTCTGGGCTGATTACTGTAAATATGGGGGCTGGTTTCCTGGACAATTTGCCGAAGGCTGTGAGTCAGAGTTCTGTTTTTATATATGGCCTTGTCATCACCTGTTTGTATTTTTAGTCTCTCAATACATATCATAAACAACATAACAAGTAAGCAAACTGCATAGTATATGCGAAAGTATAAATATCGCAGAGAAAATCTAGAACCATGTATGGAAGTTTGAAATGCAAAATGGGGAAGACGTGAGATAGTTTGTTTTATTAAATTAACCATGAGAAGCAATATTCATTTAGAAGGTGAAATTTAAGCCAAAACCTTGAAGATAGTGAATTAGCCAAGCAAAGTTCTTAAGGACAATAACCATATTGAGCTCCTTATACTGAGTTGTTCTAGTGGATGGACACTCGATGTTTATTTCTGTTGTTGCTCTTCAGTCACCTGTGCACAGTTTCATAATCTTTGGTCCATGCAAACTATGAAGGATCAAGTGTGTGAAAGAGTCCAGATTAGGAATAGGGAGAGGAGATTTTTGTGGAGACTTTTGAGGGTGTCTTTAGTGTGCTGTCAATCCAAGCAAGATTAATGTCCCAAAGGGTAGGAATGGTTTTCTACTCTTTCCCTCAAGTCCATCAAGGGGTGCTTCAAGAGACCTACTCAGAGACTTCAGAAGTGTTCTCTGGAATCTGAATTCCATTCAGGATATTTGAAAGGCAGCATCAGAAAGATGAACTGCTTTTCCATTAAAGAAATAACTACATTCATATTATAAGTTAATAGGCAAAAGAATATGTGAGCTTTTCGTGTGGGATATATTTGGACCACAAAAGACAGGGAGCTGGTCTGAGATATTTTAAGTCCTATAGTGGCGTAGTAGTGACAGTTTTAGTTGCTCAGTCATGTCTGACTCTGCAACCCCATGGACTGTAGTCCACCAGGTTCCTCTATCCATGGAATTCTCCAGGCAAGAATACCAGTGGGTTGCCGTTCTGTTCTCCAGGGGATCTTCCTGACCCAGGGATTGAACCCTGGTCTCCTGCATTGCAGGCAGATTCTTTACCACCTGAACCACCAGGGAAGCTGAGAGGCCTTCATGGGAGAGTTGATGGGATTCCACTGAACGGATCATACCAGCTTTAATAAGACACAGAGTCAGACACCCTCTTACCCACACAGCTCCCCCCCACCACCACCACACATACATATACCCATCTCACAACAGGGCTCATTTAGGAAAGACCATCTCTTCCTCCATACCATTCAATGTGACTGGGCTCCAACTGCAGATGTATGGGTAACCACAGGTAATAATCAGAGAAGAGGATAAAACAGAAAGAAAGGTTTTTTTGTACCATATATGCCTATCCCTACCCCACATGCCACAGCAAGCAAAACTACCCTGGCCACTAAGGAAGAGGAAAAGATCATGTTTGCCGTTTAAGGTTAATATAAAACCATTTATCATCTAGACACTATTTGAAAAGTTATGGGGACTGACTAGGTTTTAAAACACAGGAAGATGAGTTCAACCCTCTAAAGGATAAATTTTGAAGGGTTAATGGGAAATAAAAGTAAGCTGTACTCACTGATTTTACTGGATTACTTTTGCTTTATTTATGTATTTATTTTTCTGCATCTGCTTGAATACCTCAGGGTTAGTGGCTTAGAATCATTTCTGCTTAAGTGATGTCTGTTGGCTGGAATTTCATACCACACAGATAATTCTGGTTTAGGTCTAATATCCATCCAGAACAATGAAAAAAGTTTGGAGTCTGTGCTGGTCTGCCCCTGAGATGGCCCATTCTTACCCCTTTTTGTTTCCAGTACATCCTTGTATAAATCTCCTCCCACCCTGAAAGAGGCTCACGCTGAATAATGTCCAAAAGAATTTAATAGGAAAGAGGGTGTGCGACCTGAAATGGTCATAAAGTACATTCTGGCTTTCATGTGCTCTGCAGGAAGCAGGCCACCACGTCAAAAGGCCTCCGGAGACATCCACACAGGAAGGAACCGAGGCTTCCTGCCAGTGACCAGCCCAGCTTGCAGGCGTGTGCGTGAGCTATCCTAGAATGGATGGTTTCTCCCCAGTCATATCCTGGGATGACTATACTCTGCACAACAGACTTCTGCAGTATGTGATGGTTAGTTTCATGTGTCAATTGACTGGGCTAAGGAATACCCAAATAGTTGGTAAAACAATATGTGTGTGTCTGTGTGTGTCTGCGAGAGTGTTTCCAGAAGAGATTAACATTCAGACTGGTGAACTGGGTGAAGCAGATGGTCCTTCCTAATGCAGGCGGCACCATCCAATCTGTCAAGGGTCCAAATGATAGAACAAAAAGATGGAAGGGGGTGAATTCATTTGAATACCTTGAAAAAACTAAATATTAGGGTAATTTATAATAGAAGAAAACAATGAATATATTGACATGCTTGTAATTTTTATATGAAATATGAAATTCTTAATATTAATTTTTATATTGGATAGCCTGCTTAAGCATTAATATTTTGAGATGCCAAGTAATTGACTAATAAAATTGGATTTTTCTTTGCTTATTACACTGAGAAGAAGATAGAATTTGGAATGTAAGATTGTCATTCCAAGTTTGCTCAATTATAGTTTCAGTTATCTGTGGATAACCTAGAAAGTTTCTAACTTTTCATAGTGGTTTGTGATTTTGCTAAGGTGAGGCAAAGATTTTAATTGCTTGTGTTTCAAAGCTGATATAAAGGAGAAAACCACATAGGAAGTGAGAGAACATATTCTACAGGGTATATCACCATCTCGATCCGCTCTTTTGGCCTCTATTAATTATGAAGTATACATTACTTTCGATAATGAGTTTGGAGAATCTCAAAGGTTTTAAGAACATATCTTGTCCTGTAAGAATCTAAGACTCAGTTTCCTGCTATGAGACAATTTGAATATTAGTTAGACCTAATTTCAGAAAATTCATGTCAGGTGAGAAAAAAGATAATACATATGAAAAAGCAACCAATAATCTCTAATTTCTTTACAAATTCCTATAACCATACTATGATTTAGAAACATTGTAATAACCACACAGAGATGTAATTGCAAATTACATTTTAAATTCTTTTGCAAACTATTCATAAATAAATGTTTATTCCAAGTAATAGAAAAAAAAAAGATTTTCAATTAATTAAAATGTCCTTACAGAGTACCAATATAATACCAAGTGGGAAGTTGAAACTAGATAAAACTGTATAATAAAATGCTATTTTATTAAAGCTAGACTCTATTATAAATATAAGTAATAGTATATGCTTCAGAAATATTTTCCATATAAGCCTGCTTTAAGATGCCAGTAACAATAATGCCTCAGTTATCTTAAAAATTAACATATTTATAATTTTATAGAATAAAATGAGTCAATCTCAGAGTAGCAACCACCTTTTAACATATATTTTTTGGCTTTTATCCTTTTTTTTTTTTTTAGATAAACAGTTGTTTTTGAAAACTGTTGTATCTGTAACAAATCAAGTTTTTGTGTTTTTTTTTTTTTTTTAAGAAAACTTCATATTAATATGTATCTATACCATTCTGAGTAAAATCAACATTTTTGAAGTATATACTGTGTGTTAAATTCTAAAAAGATAATGGAGATGGTGTGAACAAGTTTACCAAGTAATCTTAAATTGAAAGAAAAATTCATGTAAAAACACAATTTACCAAAAATGACACAATAGTAAATAGAAATCCAGTATAATCCTATGGGCTTCCCAAGAGGCACTAGTGGTAAAGAACATGCCTGTCAATGCAGGAGACTAAGAAACATGGGTTCTATTAATGGGTCAGCAAGATCCCCTGGAGGAAGGCATGGCAACCCATTCCAATATTCTTTGCTAGAGAATCCCAAGGACAAAGGACTGTTGTGGGCTATGGGCCATGGGGTCACAAAGAGTCAGACACAACTGAAGTGACTTAGCCCATATGCACACATATAATCCTATACCCAATACAAAAAAAACCCAAACTTGAGTTGAAAATTTTCCCACAAAGCAATTGCCAAAGCAATTGGTTTTGTTGGTTAAATTTATCCCTTCACTTAAGAGAGAGTATACTTAATTTGTAATAATTTTTCCATATATTAACATTTATTAGCTATTTTTTGAGACCAAAATAATCTTGAGAGCAAACCCTAATAAGAACACAGCAAGGAAGGATAATTGCTGGACCATTTCACCTGCAAACATAATATATGAAAACTTAAAATAGTAATAAAGATTCAAATCCAGACATTATAGATGTTCAATACTTCATAACCAAGTGGGACTTATCTGAAAAATGCAATATTGTTTTCAGTAAAATCAATCAAGTGAATTTATACATCCATAGAATAAATGAAAAACTCTCGATAGATGCTTCAAAAGTGTTTTATAAAGTTCATATTATAACACTATGTATGTTATATGTTATACAATATATGCATATGTAATATGCATATACATAATATAATGTGTTATAAAATTAATAACATAAAGTCTGAATACCAGGATAAAGTATATGCAAACTGACATACATTTTAAATCTGATAATATCTATTCAATCCTTTCCTCCTAAGAATAGGAATGAGACAAAGATACTTGTTATCATTATTTCAGTGCAAAATTTTACTTGAGATCTTGAAGGATACAAAAGGCAAGGGAAAAATGAAGTTAAAAAACCCATAAGACTGGAACAAACATATACATTTGTCATTATTATGATCAGATGATTTTTAATTTACACAATCCAGAAAAACCTGGAATACATATAATTAAAAATGAATTAAACAACTTCTTTGATATAGTATAATTTAAAATTAATGACATTCCTAAATAGCACCCACATTAAGTAATTTTTAAAATATTTAAATGATATAAAGTAACATCAGACACATCAAATAGACTTTTTTTTAATATTTGTTTATTTTTGGCTGTGCTTGGTCTTTGTTGCTACAAGGCCTTTTTTCTAGTTGGGGAGAGCTAGGGCTACTCTTTTGTTGTGGTACACGAGCTTTCCATTGTGGTGGTTTCTCTTGTCGAGGAGCATAGGCCCTAGGCATGCAGGCTTCAGTGATTGTGGCTCCCAGACTCTAGGGCATAGGCTCAGTAGTTGAGGAACATGGGCTTAGTTATTCCATGGCATGTGGGATCTTCCCAGATCAGGGATTGAACCTGCATCTCCTGCATTGGCAGGCAGATTCTTTACCACTGAGCCACCAGGGAATCCTACAATAGATTTTTGACTTCCAGCTATAGTGGAGTGGACTATGGCAAATTATCTCTTCTAATCACAAGAATAAATGTAAAAACTGGAAAATATACCCCTTCAAATTTTATAATTTCTCATCTCTGGAAATCAAATAAGGTAAAACTGTAATAAGTGTTCATTCAAGAGAAACTATTAAATGATAGTTAAGAACAGTGGACTCAAAGCTATGGTTTTTCCAGTAGTCATGTATGGATTTGAGAATTGGACTATAAAGAAAGCTGAGCACCAAAGAATTGATGCTTTTGCAGTGTGGTGTTGGAGAAGACTCTTGAGAGTCCCTTGGACTGCAAGGAGATCAAACCAGTCTACCCTAAGGGAGATCAGTCCAGAGTGTTCATTGGAAGGACTAATGTTGAAGTTGAAACTCCAATACTTTGGCCACCTGATGCAAAGAACTGACTCCTTTGAAAAGACCCTGATGCTGGGAAAGATTGAAGATGGGAGGATAAAGAGACAAAAGAGGATGAGATGGTTGGATGGCATCACTGACTCGATGGACATGAGTTTGAGTAAGCTCCAGGAGTTGGTGATGGACAGGGAAGCCTGGCATGCTGCAGTCCATGAGTTGTAAAGTCGGACACGACTGAGTGACTGAACTGAACTGAACTGAAGAACTGTGGGAGTCTGTAGTCTTACCCAACCTCTGCCCTGCCAAGCTTGATTTTGTAATATTACTATATTTGGGCTGGGAAAGGGAAAAATAAAAGTTTCACTGCCTAAGGGCAGAGTTGGTTTGAGGCAGAAGATGAATACTCGGGCCTGACTGTGTCATCTGTAAATGTAGCAAACTCTGTAGGCAACATTGGGGAAATTTTATGATTGTTACTCTGGGATTAGCATCCCTGTTGGGTCAGTGAATAAGCTAGCCAGAAAATTAGTGGGGAATCTTTGAAATTAGAGAGACATAAAAGGTTATATACCTTTTCAGATGTCCCCATCTAAGTGGGAAGCTATGTACATATACATGGGAGATCAGGCATGGTTCTAGGAAAAGGAAATGCTTAGCAAGTGTTGAAGATGGCCTCAGTGGTTCTCAACTCACACACAGATTTATTGTCAGAAATTGAAGAGAAATTCAAGTTGTTTAAGTACATTCTTTCCAATTCTGAATTAACCACTGAACTGTGTAGAAAAAGCAGACACACCAAGGAAGACGGGATAACAACAACAACAAAAAAAACAGAAGTGATATCACCAGCCATACATTTCAGGGAGGAAAATTTCATAGGTTTAGTCCAAGCAAGTTGCTAAAGTAGAATTTAAAAATCCATAAATAAATTAATAAAATAAAAATTTAAAAAAACAACTACCCTCAAGGGAGAGGGGTAGCAAAATTTGGAGTTGTAACAAAATAATATATGAAGTATCCAATTGTCAATATAAGACAGGCAAAGAAATAAAAAAGTATGACATGGACTCAGGAGAAATGTATTGAGTAAGAACTCTGAGTGGATCCATATGTTACATTTATTAAACAAAAGCTCTGACTCAGATATTGTAAATAAATTCAAGAACTTAAACTGTGTTTAAATAAACAATGAAAATTAAGAGTATAATACTTCAAATAGGGTATATTAAGACAAAAATAAAAACTGTAGAAAAGAACCAAATGAAATACCTAGAATTAGAAAGCACAAGTAATAATACCAATGTACAATGAGGTTTATGAAATATATAAAATTAGAATTTATTAAAAATGCAAAGAACTGGAAGGAAGAAATGGAAGTCAATTTGAAATGAAAGTAGATCCTAGTAAACCCAAGTTGAGTAATATAACATGAAACAAAATGTGTGCTTCGTAGAACATAGACATATACACCTAGTAAGCCAATCTAAGATACAAAATGAAATCCTCTCAGTCGTGTCCGACTCTTTGCGACCCCATGGACTGTAGCCTACCAGGCTCCTCCCTCCATGGGATTCTCCAGGCAAGATTACTGGAGTGGGTTGCTATTTCCTTCTCCAGGGGATCCGCCCAACTCAAGGATCAAACCCGGGTCCCTTGCACTGCAGGCAGACGCTTTAACCTCTGAACCACCAGGGAAGCCCAAAAAAGTATACACTTTTTAAAAAATTAAAAAAAAAAATTATGATTTGTTTATTTATTTGGCTGTGCTGGGTCTTTGCTATTGCGCGGGCTTTTCTCTAGTTGTGGAGCATGGAGGCTACTCTCCAGTTGTGGTGTGCAGGCTTCTCATTGCTATGGCTTCTCTTGTTTCAGAGCTTGGGCTCTAGGGCACGCAGGCTTCAGTAGCTGTGGTTCTTGGGCGCAGTAGTTCAGGCTCCTGGGCTCTAAGGCACAGATTCAGAAGGTGTTGTATGCAGGCTTAGCTGCCCTATGGCATGTGGGATCTTTCCAGGCCAGGGACCAAAGCTGTATCTTCTGCATTGGCAAGTTCATTCTTCACCACTGAGCCACCAGGAAGGCCGCGACATACACATTTCATCCAGGGAAAATGGAAGAAAACTTTTACACACAAGAAGTAGACGGATGACAAGCCTAAAATCAATTGATATTAGTTTCCTAGAGCTGCTCGGAGAAATAACAGCAAAATGAGTAGCTTAAAACCATAGAAATTTATTCTCTCACTATTCAAAATTTTGGACATGTGGAAGTTCAAAACCAACAGGATGACAACTGCTCTTCTTGTTCTATTTTCTTATTGTGATTATTTATAGTAAGTATTGTCAACATATATAATAAATAATCCATTAGGAATAAAATAAGTTTTATTTGAGTTAACTGAAGACTACAGCCTGAGAGACACAGTTTCAAGAAGCACCTGAATGGTATTCTTCCAGACTACAAAATGGAGGAGGCTTATTTAGATAAAACCCACAAAGTTACATAGATTGCTTGTCAAGAATTAGGATTGGAGCTGGCAAGAATAAGGTGCTTGCTAAGCAAGAATTGATTAGGGAAAAAAAAATGACAAGGATCCAAAATTGTTGCATAATTACAAGACTTTAAGACTATAAAATTGCAGCTCTCAGCTGCTAGCCCATATTGAGAATGGCTGATGCTGTTCTCGAGTCTCATACTATTCAGAAAATTCAAGTACTCAGTGATGCAATTATGATCTGAACCCATATACACAATGGCCACTTGGTTCCATTTTGAATGCTTGAACCACATTACTCCAGTTTGATTATTAAATGCATTCATTTCTTTAATGGTTACAGCAGTATGCAATGCATATTTATAGGCCATAAGACCAGCTATTCTATTTATCATAAGGTTCAAACTATGTAGAAGCCCATACCTCAACATGTGAAAATTTCTCCCATCAGTACCCTCAAAATTTTTAAGTGTATTCTGCATGGATTCATCTCTTTCTGTGAAGACTATACGCTCCTTATGGGAAGAATAACTCCTGTTTTTTTGCTCATTGTTTATAAAGTTAAAAAAAAAGTAAAGGTCTATGGTAGATATTAAATATTTGTTGAATACATGGTCATATGTATGCATAAGTACATTTTAGGACATATTTGTCTAATACTATGTAATTCACAAAGATTTGATTCAAAAAGAGCAAACAAATTAATAGATTTTTAATCCACCTCATTTAACAGGACATAGAAAACAGACCTCAGAATCAGTTTGCAATAGGGATGAGGAAATAAGTAGTTTTCAAGATACTGTTAGTCATTCAGTTGATGGTGAGATTCCCAGGTGGCTGCAGAGGTAAAGAATCTGCCTGTCAATCCATTCAGGAGACTCAGAAGAAGTAGGTTTGATTCCTTTGTCAGGAGATACCCTGGAGGAGGAAATAGAAACCCACTCCAGTATTCTTGCCTGGACAGTCCCATGGACAGAGAAGCCTGAAGGGCTAGGGGTCACAAAGAGTTGAACATGACTGAATACACACAAGATGTTTTATCTGTTTTTCTTAATGTACTCATCTTTTTTTATTTGTTTCTTTAAAAAGTTGTTCATATCTTCATTTCTTTCTAACCACAATTCCTGAGATACAGATTAAGCTTTCTGTTTCCAATAAGGTATTACTTATAACTAATCAAATAGTATCTTTCAGCCAATAAGTTGACTTTAAACAAATACACAAATAATGTAAGATAACCACCATGAATCTAGATAAATTATATGAATATGTCATTTTAGAATGAGCATAGGTTTTGATGACCAGTAGAAAATAATGTCAAACATTGACTGGGGAATTAAGAAACACTAAATATTTTCCTTGGCAATTAATAGAGATGGTTTATTTAAGTATTAAAGCTCTGTCACATGAACACCAGCTACGTTTTGCAGATGAAGAAACAAAAACACAAAAATATCTACAAAACTTGTCTGAGCTCTCATGGCTGGGAAGTGGTTGGAACAAATTTTGAAACCAAGTCACAGGATCCCAAGGGCCACATTTTTCATCATTAAGGGGATTTTTGTTTGTTTTTATAGGGGAAATTTTTTTTTCTTTCTTTTTTTTTTTGGAGTATAATTGCTTTACAATGTTGTGTTAGTTTCTGCAATACAATGAAGTGAATCAGCTATCTATATACATATATCCCCTCATCACTGTTTTAATGGCTGCTTCACTTCAGCTTATTAAATTTTTTCCTCCACAACTACTTATTTACTAGATAACTGAAGGTACATTATTTACACTCCACAAGTAGGCATGATGTTTTTGGAACTTAAATAAAGGTATGTGTTTAACTCTAGTTTTTCAGACACACTCAGAAATCTTAGTCTCTTCTCTTTCTTAAACTCAAGGATGAGAGCGCCTCTTATTTCACATTCTGTTTCTGTCTGGATCAAGTTTCCTGTGGGCTGTCAGAGCTGCTAAATCAGATATCTCTTCATACATGCCACTTAGGAGAGTCAGGAACACTGTCTTCCTGCAGATCTTGGGCCCTTTAAATACAGAGCGAGAGCCTCTCCCTGGTCTGTCTGCGCAGCGGCTCACCCTCAGCTTTTCACTGCTGTCTACCCGGCACCAGAGCCTGGAGCTCATTGAAAAAACAAAGAGAGAAACGTCTGCTCTCTGACAGACACTGATGGCAGGGGCTGTCACTCCCAGCGGGCTGTGACTTGGGCCACAACCAAACGCAGCACGCCACAGGCTGAATCCACTTTGATGAAATAGGATTCTTTCTTCTGTTGGAGGGTTCATTGGACTTATTTAAATTAGGTTGTGATTCTCCCTGGAACAGACCAATCTTGGTAACTGGCAATAATTTGCATTATTCTTCTGAAATGCAGGAGGTCATATAGGAATTTTATCCACAACTACTTCTGCAGTGTGACTTTAGCCAGAACTTCATTCTGCAATATTTTATTCTTGTTCCTAAAACCACTGTTTCCCTAGGAGTCTTATTGCTAATAAACAGAACTGTTTCAAAATCTCAGACTCTTCTTTATCTGATCATTTCATACTTCTCTATATTGAGCTTCCTTTAAAAAAAAAACTTTGGTTTCATCAAAATGTCCTTCTATTGATTTTATTTATTTATGTATTTATTTTATTTTCTGTTTTCCCCCAGAAGCTCTAGGTTGTTTTAGGGATATATAGAGCATATGGAACAAAAAGAGACAAATCATATTTGATGTGGTAGTTCATTTTGCAGATGAGAAAATGGAGAGTAACATTGATTAACCCTCTTTGTTAGTGAAGGATAAAAACAAGGACATAAATATCTTTCCCTTTAATCTAGCACACTGAAATTTGTCACACAATCACATACAAGTGAAATGAAAGGGAGAATTTCTGATGGTAAATTAGCATATTAAACTCTACTTATGTAGTATCATACACATTTATGTCATCATAACTTTTGTCCCTATACTAGCCAGATTTTATAATAGATTAAAAATAGTACTCGCTAAGCTTTGTGGAGGGCTTCCCTAGTGGATCATTGGTAAAGAATTTGCTTGCCAAAATTCAGGAGACACGGGTTCAATTCCTGGGTGGAGAAGATGCCCTGGAGAAGGCAGTGGCAACCCACTGCAGTATTCTTGCCTAGGAAAGCCCTTGGACAGAGAAGCCTGGTGGGCTACAGTCCATGTTGCTGCAAGAGAGTCAGACACGACTAAGTGGCTAAAAACCAGGAAAGCTTTTTGTGGAACAGGAATTTATCTTGTTTCATAAAGGAAATACTGAATTACAGAGCTAAAGAAAAGACAGAGATGTAGTATCATATCTTTCATTTTAATTTCAAAGTTTTTTTTTTTTAATTTCAAATATGTAAGGGAACCTCTAAAATGATATTTTAACATATCAAGATATAAACTGATATTACATGTTTATATGTAAACTGGTATTATATAAAACTCACAAAAATTACAGAAACAGTTTCAGTTTCTGTAACTAAAAGTGCTTTATTGATTTATATATAAATTTTTATGTCATTCTCTGATAAGGAAAAACTCCTCAAAATGAGCAGGAACATAATCATGAATAAAATTTGAGTGCTAGTGTCAGACTCTATTCTAAATATAGAAGGAAATTTAGCAACAGAGAATTTAGGTTGTGTATTGAAGTAGACAACGCTAGCATGCAACTACCACTCAAACAACAGAAACAAATTCTGAGAATACAATATATGCAAGGTGTGGAAAGCTGCTCAACCTTATCAATTTTCCAAAAAATTAATATTGAATCAAGAAAATGACATTTTATATACAGCAGATTAGCCAAGCATTAAAATGTGAATATTGCCAACGATGTGGAAAAATCCAAACTCTTCATCATTGGTGTAAACACAGAGTCAGACTCAACTTAGTGACCAAACATCAAAAGCACCCTGATAAGCAACTTGACAGCATTAATTAATTTGTTTTGTGTTAAGCACACATGCCCATGGAAATTTGTATCAGAGCATTAAGTATACTGTGGTTAAAAAATAAAGTTGAAGTTTTATCAACATTATTTTCCATAAGCGAACATATATATCAAATGTCCTTCAATCTTATTCTTTATCATGATAATATCTGGAAATGTGGGCTCCCTTATCATGATGAGGTTGATGTTAACAACAGGCATAAAATGATAATAAGCTAATGCAGACTTTCTATTGTGTTTGAAATCATTCACTTCTTTTAAAATACAGAAAAATGTGGCAAATACATACAAGTCAAAAAAAAATCAGCTATTTTTTCACTTGTATTAAGCTGCCATCTTTTCAGTATCAATGATTTGGGGATATAGAATACCATTCTTAAATGTTCATAACTTTTTAATGAGCTATTTTGTTTCTAAAATCAATTGTATCTAGTCCAGAACTCGTTCCTCTCTTTTATTAAATGGAGGAATAGGTTGAATTTCCTCTTTATCTCAAAGGCTTTATCTATCAAGTATTTTGCTATAATAGCTGTAAAAAAGTGTGTTTTAGATTTCATTTTAACATGTAACATTTTAAAAGTTTAGTAATTTTAAATTGTTTTTCCACTTAAACTCAGTATTTTTTCTTGAAAATCAAATGTTCCTTTGAAAATGCAAATGGAAAAAGCATAACATAGTGCTATGTATTAACATAAAATATTAAACATTTTCTAAAACATGATTAAAAGCTATTAAAATATCTATATGTTAGTAATAATCATTTTAAGATTGTGAAAAATCTCATTTTTATAATTTCAAAATTACTCTTCTTAGTAACATACACATATTGACTTTTAGCCTAGGGACGTATATCCTTTTGTTAATAGTTGGCAAACTTTTCAAAATATCTGATTACTACTATATATGAAATAAAATTTAAAAATTTTCTCACATGTTATTTTGTTAACAAATTTTTACTGTATTTTTGTAAATGTAAATATGGTATACATTTTTTTTTTCTATGTGAACAACAGGGAAACACATTGTATTGGTAATGATCTGCTATTTTCAGATTTCTTTTCAATGATACTGTCTATACACTGGAATTTTGCTTTAGAAATAAAAATGTTATTGAATATATTATTCAGTACTTCTGGAGGATGAATTAGTCCTAGAAATCTGCTGCACATCATAGTAACTCTAGTCAACAATACTGTATTGTGCATTTGA
The DNA here is from genome assembly GCA_020226075.1 of Hydropotes inermis. Taxonomy (NCBI): domain Eukaryota; kingdom Metazoa; phylum Chordata; class Mammalia; order Artiodactyla; family Cervidae; genus Hydropotes; species Hydropotes inermis. Next base: position 23,431,797 of record CM035295.1, read on the forward strand.
CAATCTATTAAAAAGGGCAGATCTCATGTTAAGTCTTGTGCTCTCTATCTTTCATACACACACAGACATACACACAAAGGCTCACAAAGACACAAGGAAACTTTTGGAGATGACGCATATGTCTCTTACTTTGATTGAAGTAATGGTTTTATCAATGTGGATACATTAAATAAACAGTTTTTGTCTAAAACTTATACCTCAGTAAAGATTTTATTTTTTACTTAGAAAAACCTGTGTATGAATATGAGTATTTTAGACTTCTCCTTCATTTTTTAAAAACCTTAAAAATATTTGGAACATGCACCAACTTCCTGTAATACTATGTAAGTACATTAAAATAAGAATATATACTATTTAAGAGTTTTTATCTTCATTATTAAAATAGAAAAATACTTAGTTACAGTAAGCAGTGTTAAAGTCAATTTCTTTAATACTTAGTTACAGTAAGCAGTGTTAAAGTCAATTTCTTTAAATATATTAAATATTTTAATTGCTATCTTTAATCATATTAATAGGGGCTTCCCTGGTAGCTCAAATGGTAAAGAATTTGCCTGCAATGTGGAAGACCCTGGTTGATCCCTGGGTCAGGAATATCCCTAGAGAAGGGAATGGCAACCCACCCCAATAACATTGCCTTGAAAATTCCATGGACAGAGGAGCCTGGTAGGCTATAGCTCAGGGGGTCGCAAAGAGTCAAACACAACTGAGGGACTAACACATCACTTGCCACTATAGATCATTATAGCCATATTAAACCAAATGATTATTTAAAAAAATATCATATACTCAGTGCAGTGCTAAGTTCTTAAAATAGGTTACCTATTTCAATTCACCCAACAACCATCTAAATTAATACTGCAACTATTCTCACTTTACAGATAAAGAAATTAGGATTTAGAGATGTGTGTATCTTTCCCAGTTCACACAGTCACAAATTTCACAGCCATTCTTGCCATAAAAACTGACTGCTCTGCCTGAGCTTTTAACTACCAGGCTGCATCTTTACTGGTGAAGGAACAGGTGGTGTAGGTCTACTGTTTCATATAGTTATTAAGAAATAATGTGCATCATATAACAAATATGAAAATGCTCAAAACATTTTTAATTCCACCGTTTTACAAAGTCAGCTAAAAAGCAAAGAATATGTAAATTTAGAAAGGTAACATGCAACAATCTGGAAAAATATATAATGCTTTTGTAGATTATTAGCATAAATGACATAGAACATTTGGTATTGATAACATTTAGAAAGTCCTTTTAAACAAAAGCAAAAAAAAGTAACTGCAGCATTTCATCCGTAACCAGATGGCCAGGCATAACAAATCAGTAGTATGTAAATAACTGCACTGTAAGGATGCATAAAAAATGCCTGGCTACTCCACATCTACTTTATACATAGATGGTTCCCATGTAGACAAGACAAAAATATGTACTTTTTATTGTGGCTAATGCAGTCCCCAGAGTTGCTAGTACCATTTTGAAGTTCATTTATATAAAGATACGAAAACAGATGTGTCAGGAACATCTGGATCCTGTGCTAAAATCAACTGTGAAATATAGTGCATATGCAATTCAAACCACACATAAAATAAAATGGGAAAATATAGTCAACTGTTAAGTTACTGAAAAGTCAGCATCATTATTCTCCATCTTGAGGCAGATAGCAAATATCTTTTCCTGCAGTACTATATTAGCAAACATTACAAAGAGAGTAATTTACATCCTCCAAGTCAGCCAATGTCATATAACAACAAGCAAATAATTTTGGAAAGAATACAAGAACATATTTTCATATGGGCATAAGTTTATTAGTGAGTTATATCTATCATAACAAAAATTTTATCAAAATATTTGCCTCAAAATAACATTTCTGATGTATTGAAGGAAGGTTACCAGCCAAAACAGGTCATCCACAGCTAATTATATGGCTTTTGTCTTTGTGCATACATTATGATTGGCAAGCTGCCAATGGACATGTGTAAATAATGAACAAAGTGATGAATTTAAAAATTCTAAACCATTGGACCTGGCTGATGTTTTAACGACAGAATATTAACTTCCACACCTGGTCCCCATTCTGATAATACTGAAGTATCTTTATCACTTTTATTTACATTGTCTGCTCCCAAATATTACCATGAGTAATATAAAGGAGGATTATAATCTTCTGGAAAAAAAACAAAAAGATTACTTTGGCTGAAGAGTTGTTTGCTTTAATAAAGTTCTGCCTTTTTTTAATTGCTTCTAATATTGTTCATGTTAACCTATTTCTTTAAATCACTTTATCTCAGCCCTCACTCATGCTATCTGTATCTAGTTTATTTCCACTGGTTTATCCAACATTTTGCTCCTCCATTTTTAAGTTAGGAGTCATGTTGTCTCTTCCTTTGTATGAGCCCTAAAAGCAGCTAGTTTTTTGTATGCTCACAATGAGTATTCAGATTTCTCCTTTAACTAATCACCTGGTTACATCATAACTTAAGACCAAAACAATGGTTCAATTTTCCTTTTGTAATAACTTTTCATGCACTTTTATGTATTTAATTGACTCTGTAGAATCTTTTTATGACTAATAAACCTGCCCCAATTATTTATGGTTTTAAAAACTCATTTAAAGACAAGTGTAGCTGCATTTTGTCAAAATTTATTAATTCTCCAAGTTAATACCTTCCCTAAAGTTAAATTTCTTTTTTTGTATTAAAAAGAATCCCTAAACATGGAAGGAATTTAATTTTCATGGTTTCTTGTATTATTCAAAAGATATCTCCCATTATTTAAACTTTATTATATTCTTGATCTTTTTCTGCTTATGTATAATAAAACTAGATACATTTGACATTTATAGAATATTTGGTTTACCTTTTGCTATAAATGTTCACAATAGATTTTAAACTATAAAATGTACTTTTAAGTAAACTTTAAAAAACTTAAAGGACAAATATTCAGTTAGAGGAGCATATTACAGATATGAATATTATACATCTCCTATTTTAACTTTTAACAAGGAAGACACAAATGCCACATCTGCTATTGCTGTAAGTTTTTATGTCCATACTAGGGCCTTCTGATAGTATACAGTACTTTCAAGTTAGAATCAAGTTTGGTCTTAAAATCTTTCCTATAATATGACTAAAATGGCTACCAATGAATTTGATTTTGTGTTTTAAAACCAGTTGTTTATTGGTTGTAAATTTGTTTTCTTAATAACCATTCAGGGAGTTTGTCATAATATACACCTCCAGGTCTGCTCCCTGGAGATTTTGATTCAGTGGATATGAGATCTGCATTTTGATTAAAATCCCCAATTAATCTTTAAAGTGTCAGGTTGACATATATTTAAGGTTGACATTTAGGAATATATGGCTTGAGACACTCAATTTAATGATCTTCTCTTTGTGATTTTACTTTTTACTTATATATCCATACATTAGTTTATTATTTGTGCTTACTTATGTAAGTAACACTACGGACTGGATGTCTATCCACAGAATCTACATGTTGAAGCCCTAATCTCCAGTGTAATTTATCTGGAGATGGGGAGTCAAAGGAAATAGTTAGGACTGTGATTTGATATGATAAGAGTAGTATTCTTATAGGAAGAGTACCTGAATGTTCACTCATTTTCTCAGGGTGTCTGCACCTAGAGCAGAGCACATGAGGACATGACAGTAAGACAGTCATCTGCAACCAGGAAGAGAGCCTCACCAGAAACAGATCATGCAGGCACCTTGATCACAGACTTCCAGTCTCCAAAACTGTGAGGCAATAAACATCTGTTATTTAAGCCACATGGTATATAGTATTTTATTATGGCAGGCTAATTAACACATGTAATGAATGACAGTAATTTCTATTAATCTTTGTTTTTTAATCATCATATTTGTAGTAAGGCTTTTTCTCATTTCCAGGGAGGCTTCCCTGTGACCATCATTTAAAAATCCAAAGGGGTGAAGCATAACAAAAAATGAAAAACAAGACAACAATATTTGTCAGATGTTAGCCAAACAAATAGTTATAGAACAAAAGTAGCCAAAAGGTAGAAATTTCAAACAGAACCTGACATGGAACAGCTGACTGGTTCAAAATTGGGAAAGGAGTACATCAAGATTGTATATTGTCACCCTGCTGATTTAACTTATATGCAGAGTACATCATGCAAAATGCCAGACTGAGTGAACCACAAGCTGGAATCAAGATTTCTGGGAGAAATAATAAGCTCAGATATGCAGATGATAGCACTGTAATGGCAGAAAGTGAAGAGGAACTAAAGACTCTCTTGATGTGGGTGAAGGAAGAGAGTGAAAAAACTGGCTTAAAACTCAACATTATAAAACTAAGACCATGGCATCCAGTCCCATCATTTCTTGGCAAATAGATGGGGAAAAAGTGAAAACAGTGACAGATTTTATATTCTTGGGCTCCAAAATCACTGTGGATGGTGACTTCATCCATGCAATTAAATGACATTTGCTCTTTGGAGGAAAAGCAGTGGCAAACCTAGATAGCAATCTCACTTTGCAAACAAAGGTCTGTATAGTCAAAGGTATGATTTTTCCAGTAGTCATATATGCATATGAGAGTTGGACCATAAACAAGGCTGAGAGCCAAAGAATTGATGTTTTTGAAATATGTTGTTGGAAAAAACTTTTGAGAATCCCTTGGAAAGCAAGGAGATCCAACAAGTCCATCCTAAAGGAAATTAGTCCTGAATATTCATTGGAAGGACTGATGCTGAAGCTCCAATACTTCGGCCCCCTGATACAAATAGCTGACTTCAAGAAAAGATCTTGATGCTGGGAAAGGTTGAGGGGAGGAGGAGAAGAGGGTGACAGAAGATGAGATGGTTGGATGGCTTCGCCAATTCAGTGGATATGAGTTTGAGCAAACTCTGGAAGATGGTGAAGGACAGGGAAGCCTGGCATGCTGCAGTCCATGGGATTGCAAAGAATTAGACATGACTCAGTGAATGAACAACAGCAATGTAATATATGGCATGATGGCTATAATTAACAGTGCTATGGTATATTTAAAATTGATAATGGTGGATTCTAATAATTTTCGTCACAAGGGAAAAAGTGTAGCTATGTAGATGATATATAGGTGATAAATGTTTGCTAAACCTACTCTGATAATTATTTCACAATATAATGTCAAATCATTAAGCCATATACCTTTAACTTATTCAGGGTTGTATGTCAAAAGTGAAAGTGAAAGTTGCTCAGTCATGTCTGACTCTTTGCCACCCCATGGACTACAGAGTCCATGGAATTCTCCAGGCCAGAATACTGCAGTGGGTAGCCTATCTCTTCTGCAGAGGATCTTCCCAAACCAGGGGTCAAACCAAGACTGCTGCATTGCAGGCAAATTCTTTACCAGCTGAGCCACAAGGAAGCCCAAGAATACTGGTGTGGGTAGCCTATCCTTTCTACAGCAGATCTTTCCAACCCGGGAATTGAACTAGAGTCTCCTGCATTGCATGAAGATTTTTTACCAACTGAGATATCAGGGAAGCCCTGCTGGATCAGATGGTAAAGAGTCCACCTGCAGTGCAGGAAACCCAGGTTCAGGCCCTGGGTTGGGATCCCTGTATGTCAATTCCTGTATGTCACTTATATCTCAGTAAAATTAGAAAATAAAATAAATTTATTAAGCAGTAGGAGAATCAGAGATTTTTTTTTTTTAATGAATTAGATCTCATAAATGAACATGAGTTGGAAGATAGTATGAGGGGGAAAAAAATGTCTGGAATGGAGAAGTTGGTGACTCAAAACAAAAGTCTGTAATGGTGCACAACTCAGAGCTACAGGAAAATGCAAGAATTTAAGCATATCTGGCAACTGAAGAAAAATTGATGTGGGAGGAGTAAGAATGTCTAAGTAAAACCTGTGGAAACTGCCAGCTCTTGGGAAGGTTTTAGTTATTTGTTTTTAACCTTCCAAATCTCATGTAAGTTTTACTGTTAATCATCTATAATCAAAAACCCTGAAGAGGGGATTCATGTAAACAACACACAACCTTAGCTACATGGACAAAGCACAAAACAGTGCAGGAACAAACCAAGAAAACTGGAATTTGGCATTCGTACAGGTACAGGTTAATTTTCTTCTGTGATTCTTCACAGTAAAATAGAGTGTAATAATAAAGCACTGACTTGGAAGTCAAAAAAATTGAGGATAATGCTCTTTACTCTTTGAATAGCTGTGTACCACAATGCAAGTCTTTCAACATTTTCAGAATAAACATTTTCTTATATGAAATGAGGTTATTAAATTAATGATGACTGAGGTTCTTTCCTGGCCTAAAATTGTATTATTCTCTTTGTTATTGTTCTTTGTCTCTTTGTTGACCACAGCAAAGGAAATCTAAAAATATGGTTAACTGTTGGAGTCTTCAATGTATTAGAGGCCTGAGACAATCAAATGTAAAGTACATTGTTTATCTTTGGTGCTTGTATATTACATGCTCTTCAAAGTCTTACATTCTCCTTCTTTATCCCAGAGAAGATTTGCTTTACTAACTCATTCATGCTCTAGACCATTCCTGGCTGTGATATTCATTAATACACACCCCATTTTAAAATCTGCATTTATAAAAGATGTTGCAGGGTAATAAAATTTAGAAGATAACATTTTGCTCCCATTAGAATAAAACAGAAAATAATATACTTTCTTTTAAAGTATCATATTATGTTTAAAATACTTTCTAATTATTTTCTATTAAAATCATTTTGATTAAAAATTTATTATTATGAGGGAGAATAGACAAATCTCTTCCAAATGAACCCCAGATTCATGAAGATACCCCATCCTCAAGAAGGTGGAGCTAGTCTTCCCTCTCTTGAGTGTTGGTTTTGTTTTGTTACTTGCTTTGAAACTGCAGAGTATTAAAAAGGGGGCAAGAGTAACTTTCCATTGTGGAAAATGGGAAAACATTACTTCCAGTGAATAACTTTTACATTATCAACAATGAGCCCTGTTGGTGGCTTGTACTTCCAGGATATTTGGAACATGGCACTTTACCTCTGTGGTCTTCCTCCCAATCATATAACCCTAGTTTTAATGCCAATGGGAAACATCATATATCCAATTAAATTACATTGTACCAAATACCTTACCAAAACTTCTTAAATATGTTAAGTTATAAAAAAGAAGAAAATTCTGAGAAATGTCACAGCCAGAAAAGCCTAAGGAGACATAATGATTAAATATAATCTGTCCTGATGGGCTCCTGGAACAGAATAAGAACATTAGGGGCAAACTTGTGAAGTCTGAATTAAGTGTGGAATTTAGTTAATAGTAATATGCCAACTTTGGCTCTAGGGTTGTATCAAATATATCGTAAAAATATAAGATGTTAAAGATAAAAGTGATGAAGGGAATATGAGAACTCTGTACTGTTTGCAATTGAAAGCTAAAGTTTATGAAAAAATAGATTATTAGATAAGATGTGTAGTTATTTTATTTTTATTCACTGAAAAAACATTAAATGCTTGCATTTATACCAGCACACACATTTAGATTTGATTCTTAAAACAAACAAGTAAAACAAAGCTCATCACTTGCAAGTATTGGGCCCATATTGTTTTATAGTCATAGTTAATTAGAAAGGACTGTGTTTTTCCAGTAAACATGACATGGATTAGGCAGTCCCCCAAAGTTTCCGTTCAACCCATCTATCTCATTTAATTTGTCTTTCTATTCTTCAGGCATTTACATTTATAACAATAATCAAGGTGGAGAAATACTATGTTAAACCAAAGATGGAATATAGTCTCATAAAAACTGTAAAAGTGTTTTATGTCTTGTGAAGAAAGAAGCAATTAACTCCTTCAAATTCCAGTTTCCTGATTGTGCTGAAATATGCTTCACTGAAATATCATTCTTATATACAAATAAGAATGTGTCAGGAAGTAATGTGTGACTAGGGCAGGATAGGCTGAGATGATAGCAGATTTTTAACAGCTGGATATCAAAAGGTTAGCTAGAGCTCAGTAATAGAATAATGCTTCTTAATCTTGGTTAATCAGCAAATCACCTGAGAATTTGTTAAAAATAGATTTCCTGGGACAGTGTTTCTCAAAGTGAGGTCCAATTAATAGTAGAGCATCACTGGGAATTTTTTAGAAATTCATATTCTTGAGCCCTATCCCAGGTCACAAACTCTGGAGAAGGAACTTAGAAGTCTGTCCTGGAAGGTTTCTCTGGTAGTTTCGATTTCAGGCTAAACTTTGAGAATTATTTCCCAGAAGATTTGTATTAGTTATCTGAGTCAGAGCTTTATTTTATCTAATATTTATTTAGGACAAATCTGATAAAGTGTGTGGCAAATATTGCCTGTGTAAAGATGCAAATGGTATGAAGAGATATGTGGATCCATCATCCTATTGGTTAGATCCTAGAGCACAATACATTTACTTTGGTGAAGAAATGTGAAAGAGTAATAATCAAAGAACAAGAGAATACATCTACATATAGTGCCTATAAGTTGATACTTGATATAGATTGCTCTAGTCAGCAGCAACTTCTATATCTTGTTTTTAAACTACCTACGAACCAGGTAGCTCAGCTGGTAAACCTTGGTAGCTCAGTTGGTAAAGATTCCTCCTGCAATGCAGGAGACCCTGGTTCAATACCTGGGTCAGGAAGATCTGCTGGAGAAGGGATAGGCTACCCACTCTAGTATTCTGGTCTGGAGAATTCCATGTATAGTACATGGGGTCACAATGAGTCAGACATGACTGAGCAACTTTCACTTTCACTGTGAGCCATTATGCAGTAAGTGTGAAGAAGTATCTGTCCATTTCTTGTGTCATCTTAGGTCTGTTAATAGAAAAAAAATCTGGGAAAATTTCTGCAAAAGTTTTGGGACATCTATATTGGCATTATTATATACCTGTTAAATCTACAGATATATAGCTGTTGTATTTATGACAAGATAATTAGTATGTATTAAGCCAAGGTTATGGTTTTTCCAGTGGTCATGTATGGATTTGAGAGTTGGACTGTGAAGAAAGCTGAGCACCGAAAAATCAATGCTTTTGAACTGTGGTGTTGGAGAAGACTCCTGAGAGTCCCTTGAACTTCGGGGAGATCCAAACAGTCCATCCTGAAGGAGATAAGTCCTGGGTGTTCATTGGAAGGACTGATGCTGAAGCTGAAACTTCAATACTTTGGCCACCTCATGCAAAGAGTTGACTCGTTGGAAAACACCCTGATGCTGGGAGGGATTGTGGGCAGGAGGAAAAGGGGACAACAGAGGATGTGATGGCTGGATGGCATCACCGACTCGAAGGACATGAGTTGGACAGGAAGGCCTGGTGTGCTTCGATTCATGGGGTCGCAAAGAGTCGGACTCCAGTGAGCGACTGAACTGAACTGAACTGAACTGAAGCCAAGATCGATTTACTGTGAATTCTGATCTAAGAGCTTTATACAAAGTTAATTCTTTCTTCTAATGAGTATGATTTCAATGATTAAAACATCTCATTAGCAAATTACAATAGAGTACTGGTTAAATTTCGTCTAAATTGAAGTATTATTGGAGTTGCAATTCAAAAAATGAAAATTAAGAAGCATTTTTTTCTTTAGAAATTTTGTAATAAAAACATATGGATATTTTTTAGATATTAATCTGAATTAAGTCAATCTTATTAAATGATGGAATTTTCTGAAATAATATAACTCACATTGGTGGCTTGATATTTTCATTTTTGTCTATTTAGAAATGAAAATAGATCTTTGCGATGTTACCATGAGCAGTTGTATTTGGATGCTATTGATGAGAACTCTGACAGCTTAAGCAGCAGTGGTTGCAGTGAGCTTCCAGGTGCTGTCTTCTCCCTGACATTTGAAAAGAGAATTAAGCCACTTTAGATTATATTATACAGGAGACACAGATGCTTAGGGCAAAGCAGTGAGGTGATAAGGAAGATGAGACAACTTTCTGCTAATGAAGATTTAGTTCTAGTGTAATTCCTTAATAAAAATTAAAAGAGAGGTGACAATATCTTTTACTTAAAACTAAACTGAAGAGTTATTCTTGTTGCAATCTTACTACACAAATGTTGTTTGCTCAACATGAAGCTTAAGGAACCAGGTGGGTTTTTTCTAGCTTTTTAAAAATAATATCCCCCCACCCACAAGAATAATTAATTTAGTATCAAAATATAATTAAATTAGTAATATTCTTATACTTGCTATGTCTTTTTATTGGTTAAATCTTGATCTATTTCCAATCAGAATATACTTTTAAAAACTAAACTAAAAAGTATCCTGTCCATGGGTTTTTATTTGGGGTATGATAATTATTCTGGCTTTCAAAATAAGGAAAGCAGTTTAAATGACAACATGACCATATATGGGAGACAGTATCAGATAATATTGTGAAGGATTACCAATCACTTTATATCCAAATTCTTAGTATCTTCTTTGACCTTCAATTTGAAAGCGTTTCTTTTTTTTTTTTCTTTTAATCTTTTGGTTTTTCTTTATTTTTTCCAGATCAAAACTATATTTGCTTTGATCCTCCCTGAGCTGATAAACATTCTCCCTCTTTTCTGTTTTTCTTTCTTTCTTTTTTGAGGTCCTACAGATTGTCTTGTTACAATGTTTAACAGCAGTGGAGCTTTTTTGCATTCATCTTTGCCTTTGTGTCATTGTGAAGGTCAAAATCTGTCAGGCTGCAGCACGTGTACTCTTAATAAGGCTTTCTTTTGCTTCTTTCACCCGGAGGCACACTGCATAATTCCTCATGAGTGTCTTCTGTCACAAAGAAATACCAGGACTCAAAAGTACTTGAAATGAGGGGTTTGGTGGCTTAGTGGATAAAACCCCTGACCCTTTACCTCAGAGAACATGGCTTAAATTCAGACTTTCAATGTAACTGAAAAGAGATTTATGGAGTTACTGATACTGCCTGTGCAGAATGTTCTAGAGTAAGACAGAAAACAACTATAACAAAAAATCTCAAGACTAAATTGACTTGAAACATCACTCATCTCTGGGGCACATAGCTTTGAAATTTAAAATTAGGGTTGCTTTGTAATTCTACATTATTTATTATTGCCTCTGCTTTTCAGAGTCTTCATCTCTGATCCCTTGCTAATTTCTTTAGTCTCACTAAAAAATATGAGAATTGTAATTAAAACCAAGGTCTCTATGTACTTTAAAAAGGAAACCGTCATATCAAAGACCAGTATTTTTCAAGTGTACCACTTTTAGAGTGCTATCCTTTATCCAAGGTGAAGAGAAGAGGTGTATTTCTCACAGGAACTGGACATCTGCCAACAGATATGTAAAAGTTTTCCTGTGAGAGAAGCGTTGTCTATAATTGATTTCTTTGGTGGTGTCTGGGTTTTCTCAATTTCATCTAGGCTTTGCACATGCCCTGATAGAGATGAAAAATAATTATATTAGAGTACAATGCATAGTGCAACCTCTTCAGCTCTGTATGAGAGAATTTATGTATTAGCATTTGCAGATCCTGAACATAATACAGCAAAGATGACATTTGCATATGCAATCTGTAGTGGAGCCTTGAAAATAGGTCAGTCCTCTCTTTACATGAGAATGATAACAAAGAAACCTGGCATGATGTTGAAAGGTAGGTTAAAATGGTGATGTCATGTGCTGTATTTAAACATAAGTATTAATCATACTTTTTTCTTATGACTATATTAATGCTATCATAGTAACGTATGTTGGATACAAATTAAATACATTCAACTATTGAATAATTGGTGTAAATTTTTATGACATATATTTGTATGAATAATTTTTAAAAATAAAGTTTCACAGAGCTCGGAATCACCTTCATGAGATTAAGCAAAATATTTTTGTCTTTTACTTTCTCATTTAAAGCCACCTTTTCATAAAAGTGCAAGATATAGGCAGGGAGGTAGAACTATACATTTTACCTACCTTTCTTTTTGAGGAAGAAATGTACTTATCCATAAAATATTTCACTGAAACCCAAGGACTTGGATAAGAGGGAAATAAAAAAAGGTAGAAAATGTTTTTAATAGGCAATGTTATAAGAAACTGTTTCCATAGGTTAATAAGTTAATAATATTGAAAAGTGTATTTCAAGTTGAAAGGACACGTTCAATGAAGAATCCACTCAGGTAAGCTGAAGGTTATTTAAAGAAAATCACCCCAAATTAGAAATCTCTTGCAATCAATTCTACATCTGTCTACTAAAAGCAACAAACATCATCCTTTGGACTGCTCACTTTTTTGCAGTTGTGTACAAGATGTTTTTATGTGTGTTTCATGGTGTGCCAGAAGGACCTGGTTTACACTTGCTGAAAGATGTGCATTCTATGTTGTTGCATTGCTACATGAAACAAGCTTGGTAGAAGATTTAACAACATGGAGATTGTCAAAAAAACTAAACTTTAATTCAACTCCTCTACTTTCTTATTTATTTATTTATTTTAGTATTTATTTATTTGGTTGCATTGGGTCTTATTTGTCGCATGCAAGATCTTTCATTGCGGTGTGTGACTCTCTAGTTGTAGTGTAGTACCTGTCTAAGTCTGGGCTTCCCTGGTGGCTCAGATGGTAAAGAATCTGCCTGCAATTGAGGAGACCTGGATTTCATCCATGGGTCAGGAAGATCTCCTGGGGAAGGGAATGGTTACCAACCCACTCCAGTCTTCTTGCCTGGAGAATTCCCTGGACAGAGGAACTGCTGGACTACAGTCCGTGGGATCACAGTGAGTCGGACACAACTGAACAAATGACGCTTCAGCTTCAACTTTCAGCTCCGTCCAAGTCGAGAGGCCAGAGAACCAGTAGAGGTGACGATATAAGTTCTAGGTTGAAGGTAGGAGATAAGTATCTTAGCTCAAGCACTGAGGCAGGAAGAATCTCCTCTTACCCATCCATTTGTTCTATTCAGGCCCTCAGTTGGTTGATTGAGACCCATCCATACTAAAGAGCGCAATCTGATTTACTCAGTCTGTTCAGATGTGAATCTCATCTAGAAACAACCCCATAGACACACCCAGAATAATGCTTAACACAGTGTCTGAGCATCCAATAGCTCCATCAAGTTGACACAACAAATTATCAAGAGGATTTTTAAAAATGCTTCCCTCACAAATCTGATTTAGTAATTATAAACTGATTTTCACTATGAAGTAAAGAATGGTTGTCCATTGGGTCATATTCCTTTTTCTCAGAGATCTGTATATTCTTTCCCCATGATTTAGCTTAAACCCAAACTCAGTTAAGATACTCTGTGTTTTTATTTATTGGTATATATTAATGCACATTGTCTTTCTTCTTATAAGAATAAACTTTAATATCACAACCTCTTTAAAGATTCAATGGAAAAAAACAACAAATTCAAATAATTTATTGCAAATAGAGGAACAGTGGGATTAAAAATAGCTTCATAAAATTGTTAACATATTATTGTATAGCTAATCTCTTCTGATACCTTTTTTTCATCTACATGACTGTTTGAAAATGATTTAAAATGTTATAATTTTCTAAACTTTCATTATATACTAGTCATGGTATTTGTCTGGATATCAGCTGCATAAGCACAACTAATCTCAGCTTCCACTGTGTTCTTATAGATCTTCTTAGTAAAATTTTCATGTTGAAAAACAATTGATTGCTTTTTAATTTAAAGTAATTGTTTCCAAGTGAACTTCATGGCATATTTTCCAATATATGTCTTATATCAAGTAGAATACTGAGAATTAGAAAGTTTTTACTTGACATTTGAAGAAAAAAGCAAAAGGAATGAGTTTTTAAATCTGAAAAAAAATTAAGTTAATTCAGTAGTGTTCATATTCTTTTCAAAATAGCACTATCCTTTATCAATTAATAAGTAGCATATTTCTGAGACATGAGGGAAAGGGTCAGGGCACAATTCTAAAAAAATTACACAGGCTTTGAGAGAAACAGAATATGAAAAAAAGGAGTTGGAACCAAATAGGCCCAATGCTGTGTACCTTCCAATTGGAATATAACATTTGCTTTTCAATACTATGTACAATGTTTTTATTGTTATTATTTTTTAATTGGAGGCTAATTACTTTATAATATTGTAGTCGTTTTTGCCATACATTGACATGAATCGGCCAGGGGTGTACATGTGTCCCCTGTCCTGAACCTCCCTCCCAACTCCCTCCCCATCCCATCCATCAAGGTCATCTCAGTGCACCAGCCCTGAAAGCTCTGTCTCATGCATTGAACCTAGATTGGCGATCTATTTCACATATGGTAATATACATGCTTCAATGCTAGTCTCTCAAATCATCCTACCCTCACCTTCTCCCACAGAGTCCAAAAGTCTGTTAATATACATGTGTCTCTTTTGCTGTCTAGCATATAGGGTCATTGGAGAAGGCAATGGCAACCTATTCCAGTACTCTTGTCTGGAAAATCCCATGAATGGAGGAGCCTGGCAGGCTGCAGTCCATGGAGCCACGAAGAGTTTTTGGGACAAGACTGAGCGACCTCACTTTCACTTTTCATTTTCATGCGTTGGAGAAGGAAATGAAAACCCACTCAAGAGTTCTTGCCTGGAGAATCCCAGGGACGACGGAGCCTGATGGGATGCCATCTATGGGGTCGCACAGAGTCGGACACGACTGAAGCAACTTAGCAGCAGTATATAGGGTCATCATTATCATCTTTCTAAATTCCATATATGCATTAACATACAATATTGGTGTTTTACTTTCTGACTTACTTCACTCTGTATAATAGGCTCCCATTTCATCCACCTCATTATAATGAATTTAAATGCATTCTTTTTAACAGCTGAGTAATATTCCATTCTGTATATGTACCACAGATTTCTTATCCATTTATCTGCCGATGGACATCTAGGTTGCTTCCATATTCTGGCTATTGTAAACAGTGCTGCAATGAACATTGTGGTACACATTCTCTTTCAGCTCTGGTTTCTTCAGTATGCATGCCCAGCAGTGAGAGTGCTGGGTCAGATGGCAGTTCTATTTTCAGTTTTTTAAGGAATCTCCACACTGTTCTCCACAGTGGCTGTACTAGTTTGCATTCCCACCAACAGTATAAGAGGGTTCCTTTTTCTCTGCACCCTCTCCAGCATTTATTGTTTGTAGATTTTTTAATAGCAGCCATTCTGACCAGCCTGAGATGGTATCTCATTGTGGTTTTGATTTGCATTTCTCTGATAATGAGTGATGTTGAGCTTCTTTTCATGTGTTTGTTAGCCATCTGTATGTCTTCTTTGGAGAACTGTCTGTTTAGTTCTTTGGTCCATTTTTTTGATTGGGTCATTTATTTTTCTGAAATTGAGCTTCAGGAGTTGCTTGTATATTTTTGAGATTAATTCTTTGTCAGTTACTTCATTTGCTATTATTTTCTACATTTTGAAGGCTGTCTTTTCACCTAGCTTTTAGTTTCCTTTGTTGTACAAAAGCTTTTATGTTTAATTAGGTCCATTTTTTGTTTGTTTGTTTGTTTGTTGCTTTTATTTTCATTACTCTGGGAGGTGGGTCATAGAGGATCCTGCTGTGATTTATGTCAGAGAGTGTTTTGCCTATGTTTTCCTCTAGGAGTTTTATAGTTTCTGTCCTTACGTTTAGATCTTTAATCCATTTTGAGTTTATTTTTGTGTATGGTGTTAGAAAGTGTTCTAGTTTCATTCTTTTACAAGTGGGTGACCAGTTTTCCCAGCACCATACTGTCTTGATTACTGTCGCTTTGTAGTAGAGTGTAAAGTCGGGTAGGTTGATTCCTCCAGTTCCATTCTTCTTTCTCATGATTGCTTTGGCTATTCGAGGTTTTTTTATATTTTCATACAAATTGTGAAATTACTTGTTATAGTTCTGTGAAGAATACCACTGGTAGCTTGGTAGGGATTACATTAACTCTATAGATTGCTTTGGGCAGTATACTCATTTTCACTATATTGTTTCTTCCGATCCATGAACATGGTATATTTTGTCATCTTTTGTGTTATGTTTGCTATCTTTCATCAGTGTTTTATAGTTTTCTACATATAGATCTTTTGTTTCTTAAGGTAGATTTATTCCTAAGTATTTTATTCTTTTCATTGCAATGGTGAATGGAATTGTTTCCTAAATTTCTCTTTCTGTTTTCCCATTGTTAGTTTTTAAGAGTGCAAGAGATTTCTGTGTATTAATTTTATATCCTGCAACTTTACTATAATCATTGATTACCTCTAGTAATTTTCTAGTGATGTCTTTAGAGAAGATCATGTTATCTGCAAGCAGTGAGAGTTTTACTTCTTTTCCAATCTGGATTCCTTTTATTTCTTTTTCTTCTCTCCTGTGGCTAAAACTTTCAAAACTATGTTAAATAATAGTGGTGAGAGTGGGCACCATTGTCTTGTTTCTGACTTTAGGGAAAGTGCTTTCAATTTTTCACCATTGAGGATAATGTTTGCTGTGGGTTTAACACATATGGTTTTTATTTTTGAGGTATGTTTGTCCTATGCCTGCTTTCTGGAAGATTTTTATCATAAACAGATGTCGAATTTTGTCAAAGACTTTCTCTGCATTGATTGAGATAATCATATTGTTTTTATCTTTTAATTTGTCAATATGGTGTATCACATTGATTGATTTGCAAATATTGAAGAATCCTTGCATCCCTGGGATAAAGCCCACTTGGTCATGATGGTTGATCCTTTTAATATGTTGTTGGATTCTTTACTAGAATATTGTTGAGGATTTTTGCATCTATGCTCATCAGTGATATTGCCCTGATGATTTCTTTTTGTCTGGCATCTTTGTCTGGTTTTGGTATTAGTGTTATGGTGGCTTCATAGAATTAGTATGGCAGTTTACATTCTTCTGCAATTTTCTGGAAGAGTTTGAGTAGGATAGGTGTTAGCTTCATAGAATTAGTATGGCAGTTTACATTCTTCTGCAATTTTCTGGAAGAGTTTGAGTAGGATAGGTGTTAGCTCTTCTCTAAATTTTTGGTATAATTTACCTGTGAAGCCATCTGCTCTTGGGCTTTTGTTTGTTGGAAGATTTTTTATTACAGTTTCAATTTCCATGCTTGTGATGGATCTGTTAAGATTTTCTATTTCTTCCTGTTTCAGTTTTGGAAGGTTATACTTTTCTAAGGATTCATCCATTTCTTCCATGTTGTCCATTTTATTGTCATATAGTTGCTGATAGTAATCTCTTATGATCCTTTATATTTCTGTGTTGGCTGTTGTGATTTCTCCATTTTCATTTCTAATTTTGTTGAATTGATTCTTCTCCTTTTGTTTCTCCATGAGTCTGGCCAATGAGTCTGGCTTTATTAATCTTCTAAAAGAATAAGCTTTTAGCTTTGTTGATTTTTGCTATAGTCTCCTTTGTTTATCTTTCATTTATTTCCTGCCCTAACTTTTATGATCTCTTTCCTTCCACTAACCCTGGAGTTCTCCATTTCTTCTTTTTCTAGTTGCTTTAGATGTAAAGGTAATTTATTTATTTGATTTTTCTCTTGTTTCTGGAGATAAGCCTGTATTACTATAAACCTTGCTCTTAACATTGCTTTTACTGAATCCCATAGGTTTTGGGTTGTTACATTTTCAATTTCATTTGTTTCTATGCATATTTTGATTTCTTTTTTTTTTTAATTTCTCCTGTGATTCATTGGTTATTCAGAAGCATGTTGTTTAACCTCCATGTTTGCATTTTTGATAGTTTTTTTTTTCTTGTATTTGACATCTAACCTTACCACATTTTGATCAGGAAAGATGCTTGAAATGATTTTTTTTTTTAATTTACCAATGCTAGATTTATGGCACAGGATGTGATCTATTATGGAGAATGTTTCCTGTGCACTTCAGAAAAAGGTGAAATTCATTGTTTTGGGGTGAAATGTTCTATAGATATCAATTATATCTAACTGGTCCATTGTATCACTTAAAGTTTGTGTTTCCTTTATAATTTTCTGTTTGATCTATCCATAGATGTGACTGGGGTATTAAAGTCTCCCACTATTATTGTGTTATTGTTATTTTCCCCTTTCATACTTGTTAGCATTTGCCTTATATATTGTGGTTCTCCTATGTTGGGTGCAGATATATTTATAATTGTTATATCTTCTTCTTGGATTGATCCTTTGATCAGTATGTAGTTTCCTTCTCTGTCTCTTGTCATGGTCTTTATTTCAAAGTCTATTTTATCTGATATGAATATTGCTACTTCTGCTTTATTTTGGTCTACTTTTGCATGAAATTTCTTTTTCCAGCCCTTCACTTTCAGTCTGCATGTGTCCCTTATTTTGAGGTGGGTTTCTTGTAGACAGCATATATAGGGGTCTTGTTTTTGTATCCATTCAGTGAGTCTTTGTCTTTTGGTTGAGACATTCAACCCATTTACATTTAAGGTAATTATTGATAAGTATGATCCTGTTGCCATTTACTTTGTTGTTTTAGGTTTAACTTTATACACCTTTTCTGTGTTTCCTGTCTAGACAAGATCCTTCAGCATTTGTTGAATGCTAAACTTTGGGGGTGCTGAATTCTCCCAGCTTTTGACTGTCGTTAAAGATTTTGATTTCTCCTTCATATTTGAAAGAGATCCTTGCTGGGTATAGTAGTCTGGGTTGCATGTTTTTCTCTTTCATCACTTGATGTCCTGCCATTCCTTTCTGGCCTAGAGAGTTTCTATCGAAAGACCAGCCGTTATCCTTATGGGAATCCCCTTGTGCGTTATTTGTTGTTTTTCACTTGCTGCTTTTAATATTTGCTGTTTGTGTTTGATCTCTATTAATTGATTAATATGTGTCTTGGGGTGTTTTGCCTTGGGCTTATCCTGTTTGGGACTCTCTGGGTTTCTTGGACTTGGGTGTCTATTTCCTTCCTTATTTTAGGGAAGTTTTCAACTATTATCTCTTCAAGTATTTTCCCATGGTCTTTCTTTTTGTCTTCTTCTTGGATGTCTATGATTCAAATGTTGGGGTGTTTAACATTGTCCGAAAGGTCTCTGATGTTGTCCTCATTTCTTTTAATTCTTTTTTCTTTTTTCCTCTCTGCCTCATTTCTTTCCACCATTCTATCTTCCACCACACTTATCCTATCTTCTGTTACTTACTCTATTGTTGATCCCCTTCAGAGTGCTTTTGATCTCAGTTATTTCATTATTCATTATTGATTGACTCTTTTTTATTTATTCTAGATCCTTATTAAACATTTGTTGCATCTTCTCAATCCTTGTTTCTAGTTTATTTATCTATAACTCCATTTTGTTTTCAAGACTTTGAATCATCTTTACTATTATTATTCTGAATTATTTTTCAGGTAGGTTCCCTAATTCCTCTTTTGTTTGATGTTCTGGGCATTTATCATGTTCCTTTCCCTGCTGAATATTTCTCTGTCATTTCATTTGGTTTAGATTGCTGTGTTTGTGGTGGCCTTTCTCTATTCTGGCAGTTTGTGGCTCCTCTTTAATGTGGAACTTGCTCCCTATGGTTGTGGTTGGACTAGTGGCTTGTCAAGGTTTCCTGGTTGGGGAAGCTTGTGTCTGTGTTCTGGTGGGTGGAACTGGACTTCTCTCTGGAGTGCACTGAAGTGTCCAGTAGTGAGTTTTGGGGTGTCTAGGTGTTTGGTGTGACTTTGGGAAGACTGTATTTTAATGATCAGGGCTGTGTTCCTGCATTGCTGGAGAATTAGCACAGTATGTCTTGCTCTGGAACTTGTTGGCTCTTGGGTGGAGCTAGATTTTAGTGTAGGTAAGGAGGCTCTTGGATGAGCTCTTCATGATTAATGTTCTCCAGAGTCAGGAGTTTTCTGGTGTTCTCAAGTTTTGGATTTAAGCCTCCTGCCTCTGGCTTTCAGTCTGATACTTACAGTAGCCTCACCCATTCAGCACCAATGATAAAACCTCTAGATTAATGGCAAAAAGATTCTCCACAGTGAGGGACATCCAGAGAGGTTGGCAGAGTTACATGGAGATGGGAAGAGGGAGGAGGGAGATAGAGGTGACCATGAGGACAAGAGGGGGAGTCAAAAGGGGAGAGTGCAATCTAGCCAGTAATCAATTCCCTGTGTGCTCTACACAGTCTGGAACACCCAGAGAGGTTCATCAAGTTACATAGAGAAGGGAAGAGGGAGGAAGGAGAAAGAGGGGACAAGGAGGAGAAGAGGGGGAGTCAAAAGGGGACAGACCAATGTAGCCAGTAATCAGTTCCCTAAGTGTTCTCCACAGCCCAGAAGCCCAGAGAGATTCCCACAACTAACTAGAGAAGAGAAGGGGGAGGGAGCGGATAGAAAGGGAGAGTCAAAAGGATAGAGAGCAGTCAAGCCAGTAATCACAGCCCTAAGCAAAAATGGGTACTGAAGATTAGATTCTTAAAGGTAAAAATTTGATAATAAGTCCCAAAAATCAAAGATTAAAAATCTAGAGTAGGTATTAGACTCTCAAAAATACAATATTAAAAATACCAAAAAATTAGTCATAAAAATTATAAAAAATATATATGAATTTGCTTTAAAAATGGTGTCCTTTTTTTTTGCAAGGCAATAGTAGGTTATCAAAATAAAAATTAAAGGGCTAATAAAGAACTTGAACATTTAAAATTTAAAAAATGATAATATAAAAATATGTCTAGGAATTTCTCTGGAGCTGTTGAGGGCAGTGTGGGGTTAGTTCAGTTCCAGATAGTTTCTTGTTCTAGCTTATACTTCTTCTCAAGGTCTATAGGCCCCTTCCAATGCTTAGTCAGTGTTAACTACAGGGCTTTAATCTGTTGCACCTGTCACTTCCAGAGTGGTTCCCTCTTCTTTGTTTATTTTGGTTTCCTCTGTTTGCAAGTCTCTTCAGTGTCTAATTTTCACCCTGACACAAGAGGGTGAATGTGGTCACTTATTTAGGTTCACTTGTGTTGTGGGGAAGGAGGGACACTTCAAACAAATATCACTGACATGTGTGGGGAGTTCTCACAGTGTATGGACCACACTGGGTTGTCCCAGCTCACAGGGCGGGTGCTTTCCTGGTCTACACTACTCAGGTTCCAAGTTGCTCTGTAAGTGTACTGTCCAAAGTGCCCTGTGTTTCATGCACTTCCCAGGTCTAAGCTGTCAGCTTGTTTCTCAGTTTCTCCACAAAGGTACAAACTTGGTTGGGCATGAGTTTTGTGCCCTTCCCAGGTCTGAGAAGCTCAAGTGACCAGATGCTTGGCAAGGGCACTGTTCCATGTGGACTATGTGTCTTAATCTCCTCCCTGGTCCCAGTTGCTTGGTTTCCTAGGTGTGTGTCATCTCAGGTGTGCCATGTGTCTCTTCTGGGGAGCTCATCTCAGGCTGCGACCCTCCTGGAAGATGTCAATTGTCCAGGATCCCAGGAAGACTTGGTTACCATCTGGGTGTCTGCTCACAGTTTGGTGGAGGATCCCAGCTCGGGCCGAGATTGCCCCTTGCTTCTGGCCCTGCCTGCCTCTCTGCCTCCAGTGGTGGGAGGGGCCAATCTGTAGCCAGCTAACTCTTCTTTGGTAATCGCTCAATCCTTTGTTCTGTGAGCAGACAGGCTGTGCCTTAGGTTAGAACATTTCATGGGAAAGTTCTCTCTGTCTCTCTCTTTTTTTCCTCTCTCTGGCTATCCCATAGTTTGGGTTGCTATCTCACGTCAGCTCCCTCAGATTGTCTTCAAGGCATTTGGGCCCAGTCCTTACCCTAAGCAATCTAGCCTGTGCCTCACTGTCCAGTCCTGCTCACTGGTGGTGGATGCAAGGGTCTGGACTACTTCTCCATGTAGATTTGCAGTTAGATGCATATTCTGTGGGTTTTTTTGTTTGTTTTCCTCCTGGTTATGTTGCCCTCTGAGACTCCAAGATTCCCCACAGACCCTCTGGTGAGAGGGTTTCCTGCTGTTTGGAAACTTCTTTACTCCCTCCCTAGGATTGATCTCTGTCCTTAACTCTTTTGTCTCTCTTTTTGTCTTTTATATTTTGTCCTACTTCCTTTCAATGAGAATGGGCTGCCTTTCTGGGTGCCTGGTATCCTCTACCAGCATTCAGTTGTTTTGTGGAATTTTCTCAGAGTTCAAGGGATCTTTTGATGAATTTGTGGGGGAGAAAATGGTCTTCCTGTCCTATTCCTCCATCTTAGGACCGCCTCTCCTGTACCAATGTTTGTTTTTACGTTATTGCACTCTCTTTCTCTGTCTCACTCTCTCTTCCTCTCTCTCTCTATTTGTACTTTTTTTTTGGTAACTTCAGACTGAATCCCAAATATTTATTCTTCCCTAAACATTTACTTGCAGATTCCCATATGCTTCTTGGATGGGTGTTAGGATGCACTACCTAGGTTCTCCTTTCAGGATCAAGGTACTCCTTCCAGCTACTGAAAGTGTCCTTGCTGCTAATGACTATCAAGTACTATGATGGAGCTAAGATTTTACTCTACTTGCAAGCTACTAAGTTAGCCTATCGAAGTATAGTGCATACTATTAGAAGACAAAAAAACTCCTGATTCAGATGCAGAGGATACTTTGTTATTCAGTGCATTTGTAGTAATCAGCATATCAGCACCATCTCCCAAAACACAGCATAAAGAGAAAACGATGATGTGTACGTGTTGAGCAGCATAATATAAAGTGGTCTTTAACAAAGTGAAATTTATCTTTTCTAATACGCTGTAACATGCCTGGCCTTGGTTCTAGATAGAGACATTATCTTTCTTCTACTGGAGAGCAAGCATTATTTTACTCCAGAGGGACATACTATTTCAATCTTCCAAGGGTTCACTTGCAGAAACACCTGCAAAGATAGTCAGGAACAGAGAAGAATTAGTGTGTTATTCTCCAATGTATCAGTCACATTCAGCCACTCAGTCAGGTCTGACTCTTTGCCACTCCATGGACTGTAGCCCACCAGGCTCCTTTGTCCATGGGATTTCCCAGCAAGAATACTGGAGTAGGTTGCCATTTCCTCCTCCAGGGGATCTTCCCTACCCAGGGATCAAACCCATGACTCCCATGTTTCCTACATTGGCAGGTGGGTTCTTTACCACTGAGCCACTTGGGAAGCCTCATCAACTATACAGAAACATCAGAGACCAAAAGAATGTGACATTGCACATGGAGGAAAACAGCTGCCTCACCCACTCTTACACTCCTCACCTCAGGCAGCCAGTATTAAAAGTGTGATGATATCAGAATTCAGAGACACAGCTCTGACTCTCTTACTCCAATTGGTGCAATTCTGCAGTGACCCCTGAGAGAGTTTTATGAACCCTCAGTTGCTACTATAGCGAGTAAGTCATTCTCTCTTCCTAATTCCAGTTCCATCAATCCCCTACACTACCCACCTGCCACAACAGAGAGCACTCCCCCTAGTAACTTCCTGCATACAAATCTCCATTTTAAAATGTTTCCTACCTAAGACAGTTTCTCACTTTGCAGCCAATGAACTATTCCCTATCGTACTCATATAGAAACATGACTCTCAGAATCATAGCTGGAAGAGTGATGAGCCTTCAACTTCCCCAGAACTGATGTCTGAACTTGAATTAGTTCAGAAAATATTTTTATTTTGTTTTAAGAGTAATTTTTTGTTTGGTAGTTACACATATATTCCATATACCTACCTTGTTTCCAAATATGCATAACCTTCCTTAACTGTTAATGTTCCCCACCAGAGTGATTTTTGTTACAATTAATGAACCTATATTGAAACACCATTATCATCCAAAGATCACAGATTAAATTAGGTTCGGCTCTTAATGTTGTACATTCAGTGGGTTTGGACAAATTTGTAATGGTATATATCCCTTATTATTGTATCATACAGAGCATTTCCATTGCCTTAAAATTCCTTGTTCTCCATTAATTCATCCTTTCCTTCCCCACCTCTGGCAACCATAAGTTTAGTGTGTCCATAATTTTGCTTTTTACTGAATGAGGTATAGTTGAAATCATACAGTATGTAATCTTTTTAGATTGACTTATTTTACTTAGTAATATATGCTTGAGTGGTTTTGCATAGTTTAAGCTCATTTCTTTTTAGTGCTGAATAACATTCCATTGTCTGAATGTATTATAATTTGCATTATATGCTTCGTAGCTGTAGTACAGTTCTTGAATATCCTTTTGTTTAAGGTTGTTAAAATGGCATTTCTTTATTAAAAATTAACATGTGCATAATAAGAAACCAAAAATACACAACAAACAAAGTATTTCATAATAACTAGCAGTTTACCATTTGATGTGCCCTTTGAGGTCTCATTTGACTATCTTTTTGTGTATGTGTATATGTTGTAGTCTTTATTGTCCTTTTACTCCTATGTTGGAGGTTTCTATGCTATGTACTCAAGCTCAGAAATTGAAAAGAAGCTTTCAAAAAATCTCCTTTGAAGGCTGTAATAAAATGGAGGAAACATTGGTGCTAGCCCATCACAACCACTTTTCCTCCCTTACCAAATATTTTCCTCCTTACTTAAGAAGATATTTAAAAATAAAAAAAGAAGTAAAAAAAATAAATAAACATTTTAAAGAAGATATTCTTAAAATATGAATCATGATTTTCTGTAAAATAAATGTATTTTAATTCTTACAGAGAGAAGCATAAATGTTATATTATGATGAGGAAGAATTTTTAAAACTTTTATACTCAACAATATTTGTAATATTAAATTCCAAAGCATTTCATAAGAGAATCACACCCAATGTAATTATGTGATTACTCTAAGGCATAGATGATTAACTTTTGTTTAGTTTACCTGTATACTTAGCATAATTCATTTTAGAAGATGTTAGTCTAAAATAACTTTAAGTTCTTATATTTCTTATATATAAGAAATTACTAGGCAGGATTGAGTTAAACATTTTTAAGCACTACATTTAATAATTAAATGCTTAAAAATATTTTATTCAAGCCTGTCTAATTGTAAGCTGCTTCTGAATTTTCATTAAACACAAAAAAAACACAAAAGATTTACAGTTTTAAATTGATTTTGACTGATAGAAAATATATGGTGTACTTATGAAAAGTGAAGGTTTTATCTCAGTAGAGTGGCTACAAGAAAAAAAAATAATGAGATAAAGTGCAGAAATTTTCCAACTCTACAGAAATTTATAGCATGTCATGTTTATCAGGTAAGAGCATATTGGAACTACCATATTTCAATGAAATCACACCCTGTATTTCATCATCAAAAGAAAATCCAAGGAGTAGGAAGTTACTAGTAAAACTGTTTATATTTAATAACTTTACAGATAGTATAGGACACATTTCTAACTTTAAAATATTTTGGCTGATATTGCCAAAAATCAGTCTCCATGGTAATAGTCACTTTAAAAAATGATTTAAAATAATAATAGCAGAAGAGGATACAACCCTCCAACATGTAAAATATAAATTGCATAAAATCTTCTGCAGATTTATTGAGGAAAAAGTTTACAGATAAAAACACCTTTCTAAAATTAGACCTAACAGAATCCTGAACATTTCAAATTCAGTTTAATCAAACATATGGCAAATATAAGACCTGATGCTGAGGAGCATGTTATTGATTAGATATATGTTAAATTATCTTCAACTGTAGGAGGGGCTTTATTCATGAAGTAATTTTCAGATGAAATTCTTCATATTGCTACACTCAATCTCCAGAGTAGAAGTTGTATTTCATTTACTTAAAAGGAAGCACTGTTTTGTCCCCTGGAAAATTTCAAATGATGTACTGAGGAGATGTCATGATAAGTGTAGAAGAAAGTATTGGTTTAGTTTAAATTTGAGTTCTCATTGTTTCCATTTTATTGAAAAAATTGAGGAAAGCTTGCTTGGATAGGTAACCAGGAGGAGCACCATTCAGGAATTACATTCAAATCAGGTCAGGTTCTATCCACTTGGTGTTTTGTGCACCCTTGTCCATGGAAAGAAGTTGTAGGCTTGGGTGACAGTGGAGATGGAAAATCCCACAAGAGACTTCCTCTAGTTAAGTGTCAGGTAAAACTCTTAAATACTTGTTTCCCATACTATGTTGAATCTCTGGGAGCCTTGAACATTTGTATACTGCACAGTAAGAATGAATCAGAATAAAAAAAAAATCCAGCAATAATAGTACAAAATATTAAACAGAATTTCTGTCATTTCATAAATCAAAATCAGAATGATGTATAATAATGAACAATTGATCCCCAAAATTATGCCAGTTGGCTTCATTTGTTTGTATTTTTTATTAAACACAAATGTCCAATCTTTGATGTCTCAGTGTATCACTACTTCATTGAAGTCCATTAATTACTATTAGGTAAACTCCTTTTTAAAGGGTCTGTTTGTAATATTTCTATGAAAGTTAAATTTGTTCACACTTCATATAACTTTTTATTTATTCAGATTTTATTTTCATAGCTAGATTTTAGGATATTTATGAAAAAATTCATAGTTTCTGTTTATTAGGAACTGACATTATTTGGGATATAATAGATGATTAGTAAATATCTGTTGGATCATTTATTTGGGTTTTATCCTGTATCCTGTATACTTTTCTAAAATGAATAACTACTAAAGTAGTGTAAGTCTAGAATTTACTATTATAAGTTTAAAAATAATGTTTCTTAAAAAATGCATATAGTTCACTAGTATTTCAAAAACATATGCTGCTGCTGCTGCTGCTGCTGCTAAGTCGCTTCAGCTGTGTCCAACTCTGTGCGATCCCATAGACGGCAGCCCACCAGGCTCTGCCGTCCGTGGGATTCTCCAGACAAGAACACTGGAGTGGGTTGCCATTTTCTTCTCCAATGCATGAAAGTGAAAAGTGAAAGTGAAGTCGCTCAGTCGTTTCGGACTCTTCGCGACCCCATGGACAGCAGCCTACCAGGCTCTTCTGTCCATGGGATTTTCCAGGCAAGAGTACTGGAGTGGGTTGCCATTGCCTTCTCCGTCAATAACATACACTATATAATAAACTTTCAAGTTTGGGGGTCATTTAATAATATTAAATACTAAAATACTTAACAAAAAATGTTTTTGTAAAAAATCTGTGGGACAAAATATGTTTGATGTAAGACAAAAAATTATATTACTGCTGATGTCATATAATTAACATCAGAATGACTTTAGACACAGATTTTCTATTGAAAATGAGAGATAAGTTAAACCATAATTTCACAAAAGTTATTTAAATAATAAGATTAATTTGTTTTTTGAAATTATTGTTGCTAAACTAATTATTAAAGAAAACAATTTAGGTTATACAAGCAAACTAATACTTCGCAAAGGTGACAGTGTCCTTTGGGAGAAGTGCAAAATGGGGCAGAAAGCAGGAAGTATTTTTTAGGATAAAGAATAAATACCAAGGAAGAGAAAAATATGAAATATTTGATTGGCTGAGGCCACATTGTCAATTTTATTGGCAGTGAAAAAGGAAAAGGAAATAAATATAGGGTCCAGAGATGGCTCGTGGTTTGGGGATTAGCTGAACGGATATACTGCATTTCTGCTCAAGTAGAGCATTTAAGTGAAGAAAGTGAAAGTGCAGAGCATTTATATGGACAGGAAAGTTATCTAAATTTGCCGACATGTCCCCTGGGTAGCAGAGACTCCATCCTGGGACTAGAAAATATTTCAACACATTTGTAAGGAAAATTTTTCATTATGTACTTATTACATATTTTTTAAAGTAATGTAAAAATATATTTCTAAAGTGAAACTGATACAGGTAAAGTTAGGCAATGTATTGCTGTGACAAACATGGAAACATGTTCAGTCATATAGCATAAGATATAGTGAAGAAGGAAACAGCAGCCCACTCCAGTATTCTTGCTGGGAGAAAGCTGTGGGCAGAGGAGCTTGGCGGGCTACAGTCCGTGGAGTTGCAGTCAAATACAGCTTAGTGACTCAACAATAACAAAATAAGATGCAACAACAGAACAAAAATAAGCCAGGCATTTTTTTTTAAACCAAAAAATAGCATTTCACTGATAAAGTAACATTTATCCAAGAGAATATGGGGGGAGAAATCACTGAGAATGTAAGACTGGGACTTCCCTGGTGGTCCAATGGCTACGACACCACACTCCCAATGGAGGGGTCCCTGGTTCGATCCCTGGTCAGGTAACTAGGTGCCACACGCTGCAACTAAGAGTTCACATGCTGCAACTAAAGATCCTGCATGCCACAACTGAAATATTTTTTAAAAGATCCTGCATGACACAGAAAATCGAAGATCTGGCATGCCGGAACTAACTCTTGGCACAGCCAAATAAATAAATAAATAAAAATATTATTAGAAATATGTGAGATTGTATCTCTGCCTAATAATTAATTGTCTTCCTCCACCTTTAGAATGCTTACATTAGATTTGATTTGCTCTTTTTCCCCCATTTTTATTCTTATTTTTTTAAATTTTGCTAATGCATTTGTATTATCTTTTTACCCACATGTCATCATGGAATTGAAAACATTTATATATTCATTTTTTATTTTAAATTGTGTATATAACCTTTTCTGTAGTCATTCTTAATTACACCTCATGTAAATTAACATTCTACTACTATAAAGTATAATAATGAAGTTCAGTAGATATGTTATTGTAAATGTTTTCTGTATATTTTCACAATTTCCCATTTATGTGAATGAGAAAGACAATTTTGTTTAGTGTGTTAAATTAGATAATAAAAACACAGTAGAATAAAATGTTAATCCTACTTATCTAGTCTTTTTAAAGTTTTAAGCATTCCCTATATTTTATGGTTTCAGTATTTATACTCCATATTGAGACCGAGATGAATATGGTTTATGGATATTTACCATCTCTTCATACTACCTTTTATGTTCCTTCTCTATAACAGGAAAATTATATTTTAAAAACGCACATACACACATTTGTTATATCCCTATGTAGCTATAAGTAAAAACTAAATTTTGAAAATGAGAAGCATGCATATGAATTATGAAAAGTGAAAGCAATGTAGAGTCCATCTTCCCATTGCTGTGAAAGCTGGAATGAAAGATTTTAGGTCTAGTTGTGGCTGCCAGTCTCCCTATTCGTGGATATGCTTCCTAGTTATTAGGCAGCTGAGGGTGAGATAAGTGGTTGTAAAAATAATGACAGATGCTTTTTTGACCTTTGGAATTCAGCTGCATTAGATTTATCTTGAAATTAATAGTCACACATTAGTCCACAGACTAATTCCTTCCAGTCTGTTAATGATATAAGAAGCTTATGATCTGTAGTAAGCAATTTTCTGCCTATAACAACCAGGACTTATTTCTGTTTCTTTTACTGAACCTCAGCTCTTGCAGACATTGTCTGGCATCATTTGTACCTAAGATACAGTCTTCCGATGATGAGTCAAACTTTTTTCTTTAATTATATTCTGAATTATTTATTTTTTCAAACAAAGATTTATTTCTGTTTGATGTTGAATCACTTTGTCTTTCTGTAATCAAATTATCCTGTATTGACCAAGAGTCTCTAGGGACTTTTGCATTGAAAAATGTGATTATGTAGTTAGTCAATATTGTAACGGAGAAGGCAATGGCAACCCACTCCAGTACTCTTGCCTGGAAAATCCCATGGACAGAGGAGCCTGGTAGGCTGCAGTCCATGTGGTTTCTAGGAGTCGGACACAACTGAGCGACTTCATTTTCACTTTTCACTTTCATGCACTGGAGAAGGAAATAGCAACCCACTTCAGTATTCTTACCTGAAGAATCCCAGGGACAGGGGAGCCTGGTGGGCTGCCGTCTATGGTGTCACACAGTCGGACACAACTGAATATTGCAGCAGCAATATTGTAAAGAATACTGAAGCTAAAATATCAAATTTTTGCTCCTAGCCATTTCTTCAATTAAGTAAGACTTAACGAATCTCTCTCAGTATTGACTTTAAGCTCCCATGCAAATAAGATGATTGATTAAACTTAACAGTCATGGTTGCCCTAGCATTCGTATACTGTCTAGCTTTTGGTTCAAATATATAAAGCTTAAGGTCAATGAGTTTATGGGTTCAGATAACAGCTGGACAAAGAAAGGAAATCTATTTCTCTCATGTTTTGCTTCTTTTATTGTAAATTTATTCAATTCCAACATTACCTCTTGCAATTTAGTGTGGGTAAATTATTTTTAAAATTTGTTGTAGATTTTTGTAAGATCATCATCAAATGATGAACTCAATGATAAATGAAAAATAATTGTAAGATGTTTAAAAGCAAAAAAACATTTAAGAGTTATATATATTGATAATCAAAATATATAAAACTGATAAGAGTTTGTCAGAAGATTGCATGTTGGTAATGATGGTATGGGTATAGAATGATGAAGATTAGCATTTAGAGAATCTAGGTGACAGAGATTAAAAATAATTGACTTAGTGAAGAAAGCATAGACATAGTTACATTTGAATTACAGCTTCAGCCCATTTTTAATTAGCTGTTTAATTTTGGGTATGTACTTAATCTTTCTGAATCTCTTCTTATAAAAATAGGTGCTGATAAAATCATCCTGCAGGTGTGAAAGTCAAATAAAAATAAATTGGTATATTCTACAAACATTAAAGTTATATTAAGATGATGTGATTTTATCTACTTTGTGATTAATATGTTTTTCAAAAATGCTAAGTAAAGATTTACTGTTTTCAGAAATTCTACTTTGAGTCTCCTTTAAATAGTGTTCTTTGCCAGTCATTTATAATTATTAAAGCTATGTTAATATTGCATTTAGTCAGACTGTGAACCATTAATAAAAGAAAACACTTTGTGTCCCATAGAATGTAGATTTGTTAGTTTACTGGAAAGGATTCCAAATGTAAATTGCTAGTTAAATATTAAGGAGCTTCTCACTTAAAATGATAGATCAAACATATTTTTTCATCTCTCTCTTGAGATACCAATAGGAGTCGTTGAAAAAAGTATGCTCTTGATCTACTACCTTTAAATTAGACTTTAACAAAAGATCAGAGGAAACTTAATGACAGAATTGTGTAGAGTACCCTTCAACTGAAAAGAGAGCAAATATACAAAGAAGAGATGCTAAAACAGTTGCTGTGAGGAGACACCAAGAATAAAAATAAGAATTTGGTCAAAATAAGTGGACAATGAAGGGATGTTTATTAGTTTTCTATTGCTGAAGAACTGATGTTTTTGAATTATGATGCTGGAGAAAACACTTGAAAATCTCCTGGATTGCAATGAGATTAAACCAGTCAATCCCAAAGGAAAGCAACTCTGCATATTCATTGGAAGAACTGATGCTGAAGCTGAAGCTCTGATACCTTCACCACTTGATGTGAAGGGTCAACTCATTGGAAAAGACCCTGGTGCTGGGAAAATTGAAGGCAAAAAGAGAAGGGGGTGGCAGAGGATGAGATGGTTAGATAGCATAACCCAGTCAATAGACATGAATTTGAGCAAACTCTAGAAGATAGTGGAGTACAGGGGAGCCTGGTGTGCTGCAGTCTATGGGGTCACAAAGAGTTGGAAATGACTTTGTGACTGAACAACAAGGGGCTTAACATACCACAGGTCTCACTGTTTCTGTGGATCAAAAATCAGGTATGACTTAGGATGGTTCTTTGCTCCAAGATCACATCAGGCTGCAGGAAACTTGTCAGTTAACCAGGCTGCATTCTCACCTCTGGACTTAGCAAAAGAAGAATCCACCTCCAGAGGCATTCAGATAATTGAAAAATTCAGGGTTTTTTTGCAGGCTGTTGACCCAGATAGGGCCTCAGTTCCTGGGCTCATCCCCCATTCCCTGCCATGCAATATCCACCATAAACAGTTCACAAAAGAGCAACTTGTTTCTCAAGGGCCAGTAAGAAAGCAAGAGAGACTTCCAGGTGAGTTTGGTCTCAACTTAATTTTCCTTAACTTTCTTCTTATTATTTTTCCATGTAATGGGTAATTCTGTATGATGAAGATCTTTCAAAATTTAGTCAGCTAAAATAAAACTAATAAAATTATATTTGTGTGTTCATTGAATATGTTTTCATAAATCAATATTTAATCATTTTGTCCCAAATACTGAAATTTATGTATTTTATATTAAAATAATTATAATTAGTAAATACCTGTTAGATAACAATCTTCAGTTAAATATTGTATAGATGTTATTTAATATTTATTATTTTATTTAATTATCCTAGCTATCTTATGATTTAAGGTGGTTTTCATTTTGGTTTTTTCCAGTAGACACAATAGAAAGAAAACAGGCTCAAGGCACTAATCAAATTACTTCAGACCAAGCTCTTGGTAAGTGAAAGATCTTGGATTCAAACTTACATATTTCTTTCCAAGGATTATTCTTGTAATGACTCTGTGGTGTTCCTCTTCTAACGCTATGAATATTTAAACAACTGTTTTTTTAATCAAATTTCTTTTATTTAAGAAATAACTGTGAAGACTCCGTCTACCAGATTTGCAATTTCTCTTCAGTTTACCTCAAAAACAGGAACATCATCAAAACATTACTTTAAATTCTGCTCTACTCCACCAAATACTACCTATTAACATACAGCTCCATTATTTGTACCACCACAATGAAGAGAAATCCAGAATTATGGACATATATTTTGTTCAGAGAAACACTGAAGTTACGGGGCTTTTCTTAGTATTCAACACTCTATCAACCCTATTTAGCATATCCAGTGGCTAGACTTTGCTATTTTCTTTTGCCAGAAGCAAAAGCAGAATCAGCTTTTATAAACAGGTATATAAACATCTAAGAAGAGGATAAGAAAAAATTTTCTAATGACGGAAGCTTGGGGATTGCAGGAACTCACATATATGCATATAAACATTTATTTTGAATAATTTTATTTACAGAGTGCAGAAACATTTTCTCTGTTCAAACCATTGTTACATTTATTCTAATGAATTGTACATGTTTTTGAAACAAAATAATTATCAGCCATAATTTTTAAATATGTTGCTTATTATTTAAAATGTGACAGGAACATTGGTCCGTGTGATCCACAGAATATTCTTATAGTACTCACAAATATTTGTTCTTTCCCCGGTATCACCTGTATAGGCTCACAGAATTTTCACTCAGTAATAATAATTAGTAAGACAATACTTTGAAAAATATACTATACTTCAGAAACATTATGAAGTGCTTTATAATCTATATATGGAAATATATATTTAAATAAAAAATGCAGTCTCTTGTATACCAATTAACATGTAGTCAGAAACAAATATCTGAGCCTCAATTTTTTATTGTTGCCATTGTCTATATTCTATTTCATATTAGTCCTAAATAAGACATGTTTTTTTACCTTAGACAAATCCTTGTTGTTTATGTAAAAACACAAGTGTTGTTCTAGTGTGCATGCACATATGAAATATGAATTGCTCACAGTGTAGCTATTTGCAGTGCAAATAGTTATTTACAATTTATGTTTGATCACAGTTCTTTTTATATTGAAGGGGATATTGCAACTGTTTAACATTGCTAGTGTTTGAGTACAAAAGATTTCCTATATTATTCATTCTAATAATATTCCTAAGCAAGCTGGAAATGGGGGAAGATGGAAATTGGCTGATAAATATAATGGTCACTTTAGAAGCATGATCAAATTCATCTTCTTGCTGTCCTAATGAACGTGGAAGCCTGCCCAGTGTGATTGGACTAAAAGGTCAGAGGCTTTGTAAAGTACAGATCTTGCAAAGTCACTAACAGCAACTAGAATACAGATATAAAGAAAAAAAAATTCAGAGATGAAATAACTGTCTCTGGAATGACTGTAAAGCATGTATTAATATGTATGTTTTGTGAGTCTGTATGTACATACATTTATATGTAAAATAAAAAGTAAACTGTTAATAGAATATCATAATGTCATATTCAAAATTAAGCATGAGCTCTAAGTCTCTATGCATTAGCTTTCATTATGCATAACACAAGAATTGTAATTTAGATGCCTATGTAACATGCAGAAATAGTTTGGTTATAATAGGCTCTTAGGTATTACAAAAGCTTGCATTGCCATTATATAAACCATTCCTTTTAATCAAAGTATGCTCAAAGCATATATCCATTAAAAGAGAACAGGAGAAACTCTCTGATCCAAATTCTTTTGGTTCCCCCTAGAAAACTACTAGTATTAGACAAACAAATGTGTTAAAGATGTGCTAAAAACTCATCAAATTAAAAATGAGGGATTGGTAGTTAAACTCTTTTTTAGCCCACAGGATGTGTTCAGTTGTAGAAAATAAAGGATCTCATATATATTTCTCTTTACTCAGCATATATTTCATTTACTTCTCAAAGGAAATTTGACTTATTAGTTACTTCTTCATTAATATGTAAGGAAAAAATAATATATTAATTAAAAGAAGGGTGGAATTTGAAAACATGGCTTATTCTAAATTTTATGACTTAGGAAAAAAATCATTTGCTGAGAATTTAGCAAGACATATTAGTGATGCTGTTTTATTTAGTCTTAATTTATCTCTCCAGTACATTAATCCTTTAGGAAGCTTTCATTTTTAATTTCCATGATGCTATTTACACTAAGAAAATGAGTAGGTGTTTAATGAAAAGAAGACAGGTCAGTGTTAAACAGTAATTATTTAATTACTAGAGTAAGTGCACTTGATAGTTGTTTTCTGAAAATACCATTGAATGGGAAGAACATTTTAAATCATGAACAAAACTGGATATACATACTAGAATAATATAAAATAATTTCTATAAAATAATATTCTAATATTTCATAATTTAAAATGCATAGACAGCATATTAAGAAAATAATTCTGATCCATGAAATCCAATCAATATATATTCTTTTACATTTGAGTAAAAAGTAGTTTGTTAATAAAATGATTATTCAATATCAATTTTATATTCCAAATCCTTATAACATGTAATGTTTTCAGTTCAGTCGCTCAGTCGTGTCCGACTCTTTGTGACCCCAAGGGCTGCAGCATGCCAGGCTTCTCTGTCCATCACCAATTCCTGGAGCTTGCTCAAATTGCATATCTCAACGTCTCAGAGCTCAGTCGTGTCTGACCCTGTGACCCCATGGACCTGCCAGGCTCTTCTCTCTGTCTATGGAATATTCCAGCCGGAATACCGAAGTAAGTTGCTGTTTCCTACTCCAGGGGATCTTCCCAACCCAGTAATCAAACCCCGTATCTCTTGTGTCTCCTGCATTGGCAGGCAGATTCTTTACCCTGTGTCACCTACAACTAAAATAAAAACATGTATCAAGTGAACACCTATATTTAAGTAAGGAAAAATTCTTAAATATATAAGCTATGAAAAATAAGACAGCCTCTTGAACTTTAATTTTATTCATTAATGACCATTTACAACTTACTCTATGCATGATTAACATTTGCATTCAGCATCATTTTTATACATTACTAAAACATCTTCCAAAAGTATTGTATCATAAATTTAAAATTCCAGCATCTCCCTCAAATATTTGGCAAAATCGATAAAGATAAACATACATGAGGGGACAACATCACATGCACATCAGCCCTGAAATGATGGGAGGAAGCCAAATTCATGACATCAGTTTTGAAAAACTTCCCCAAGGGGGGGGGGGAGCAGATGAAATGTGGTTGAAAAAAGCATCCCATACAGAAATGCCATCCAGAGAAGGCAGGGAGAATATATGCTGGCAAAATTGTCACAAAAACCCTTAATTTGGAGGGATATAATTTAGAAGATAAAGTCGACCGATGTGAAAGAAAGGAGCCCAGTGAAGAGCAGTCATTTTGTCTTGGTGATCAACATCATTATTGGTGCAGAAAAAGCACCTAGACAGCCAATGCAAACACACCAAAAGAAAAGTCTGTGGGTAACAGAGTTCCTCTGACTTAAAATCTTACCTATATTGCAGATTTTACATGCATTTGCAAGGTGGGTGAAATGGGTAGTGTATATAAAAATATGTTATGAAACATCTTGCAAAATAGAACTGAACCTATGGAAAAACTGGTGAAAAAAATAACATACATAAGTATTCAATTTGTTGGTGTGGAGATTTTCTTTTAACATTTTACTCAAAGAATGTATTCTAATTTTACATGAAGTCTTGACCATTTTAAAATGAGAAAACATTCAATTAAATATATATAGATAAGTCCAAGCACTTTATTTTATGAATTTTCTATAAATCATGTTTTTATTATTTAAATTCAACAATATATTGAAAGAATAGCCTTCCATGTCCAGTAAGGGAAAACCCTAGTGGCGCAAAGATTCCTTTTTAATTAAGAAAGAAAATTAATATAGCATATAAGATTATTACTAGTGGTGGGGGGGGAGGGTGGGCAGGGGTACTCAGGGACAGGGCGTCATAGAGGATTTGGCACAAAATGCAGCATTAAAGGTTACCCCTGCCCCCCCCAAAAAAAAAAAAAAAAAACTAGTGGAAATTATAAGGAGGCGGTGCCTCAAATCGATAAACAAAAGGATGGATTAATAAATTATTTAAGAAAAAATGACTTATTAAAATGTAAAATGGACTTGGTTAATTTCCTTAATGTAGTATCAAAATATATTCCAAATGGATTGAATATGTAATTATCAAAAAATCCTTAAAATATCAAATTAAAGGAGAATATGCATAATATGGGTTTTCCAGGTGGCACGGTGGTAAAAAATCCTTCTGCCAATGCAGAAGACACAAGCGATGCAGGTTTGATCTCTGGGCTAGGAAGATCCCCTGGAGTAGGAAATATCAACCCACTCTAGCTCTAGTATTTCCTGGAAAATGCCATGGACAGAGGAGCCTGGTTGGCTACAGTCCAGGGGTAAAGAGTCTGACACAAGTTAGCACAGCAGCAGTAGTCGCATGCATGATTTAGGATGGGTGAAATTTTCCTGAGAAAAATAACACAGGTAAAATACTTAAAGGAAATATTGCTCTTTTACTATAATGAAAATAATAAATTCTGTTGTCAATAAAGGCAATAAAATTTAAATGATAAATTGAGATATGTTGACCTATAGAAATAAGTGTAATTTGATTGCCTTGAATAAATTAAAACTGGACAAATGTCATAAGTGGACACTGCAAAACATATAATACAACTGACTGATTTGAAATTCAATGAATCAATCAACTCATTCTTTGAATCAAATAATATAATTCATTGTTTTGATTTCAAAACAATCAAATGGGTATTTGATAGTTCAAATAATTTACATATATTAATTCATGCATTTTTACTGTGCAAATGAAAAAAACAAAGCACAACAACTTCAATTCCATGTATTTAAACAATGGGACGTTGAAATGGAGAAGAAAATTACAGATTTTGATAAGATATTCCTTCTTCTATTAGCTTAGAGGAAAAAAATATTAAATAGCAGCTACTTTTATAAGATAAATAAGATATATCTGGACCTGGAATGTCCTGCCAAACAATTCTAGAACCTTTGTTCACAAATCTCTTCTCCTTATCTCTTTGGATTTCTTCATCTCTTGTTCAGTTTTGCAGTTTCCCATTTGTTTCCTCCCAAAATATTGAAAGAAAATATGGTCTTATTTACTCTGAAATATGAATATTCTTTATCTATCCCTACTTAAAATAGCATTACTGTTTCTTTTCGAATGCACAGGACAGGTTTATTTTTTATCAAAACCACCTTTTTTTTCAGAATTCTTCAGTAAACTCTGGGAGTTGGTGATGGACAGGGAGGCCTGGCGTGCAGCAGTCCATGGGGTTGCAAAGAATCAGACACAACTGAGTGACTGAACTGAACTGAACCCACATATACCATAATCTGTGACAGTACAATCCCAACAGTGTATTTGAGATGCAAAGGAGTCTTGTCAACTTCTTCCCAATTCTAGTAGCTCCACTTCCATTCTATTTTTTTAAATTTAAAGAACTCACCTGCCAATGCAAGAGGCCAAAGAGACCAAGTTCGATTCCTGGGTCCGGAAGATCCCCTGGAGCAGGAAATGGCAACCCATTCCAGCATTCTTGCCTGGAAAATTCCATAGACAAAGAAGCCTGACAGGCTACAATCCATGGGGTTGCAAAGAGTCAAGAGTCAGACATGACTGAGCAATTGAGCACAACAAGTTGATTTACAATATTTTATTAGTCTCAGGAGTGTAGCATAGTGACTATTTTTATAGGTTATACTCCATTTAAAGTTATTACAAAGTGAAGTGAAAGTCCTCAGTTGTGCCGAACTCTTTGCAAACCCATGGACTATACAGTCCGTGGAATTCTCCAGGCAAGAATACTGGAGTGGGTAACCTTTCCTTTCTCCAAGGGATCTTCCCAACCCAGGCATCGAACCCAGGTCTCCTGCATTGCAGGCGGATTCTTTACCAGCTGAGCCACAAGGAAAGCCCTTATTTCCCTGTGCTGTGCAATATCTCCTTGTTGCTTATTTATTTCATACGTATTAGTTTGTAGCTCTCTCTCTCTTTTTGGGGGGCCTCACCATGCAGCACGTTGAACTTCCCTGACTAATGAAGGAATTTGTCCCCCCTGCACCAGAAGCAAAGAGTCTTAACTTCCAGTAGTTAATGTTTCTTAATTCCATATCCTCGTCTCACCTTTCTCCCCTCCTTTCTTCCCACTAGTAAACACTAGCTTGTTCTCTATACCTGTGAGTCTGTGTCTGTTTTGTTATATACAGGCCATTTGTTTTACTTTTTAGAGTCCACCTATAAATGATAACAGATTCTTGATGAGAACCATTGAAAATAACTTTCAATAGTTCATAAAATGGTTGGCAAACTCAGGTTTACACCCTCCTATTATATTGCAACCTGGTTGCTCCCTCTAAATTCCACTTAAATGACAATATGCCAATAATCCAAAATAATTTTTTCTCAGTTATGCATGAGAGTCAAGGCAAATTATAGAGACATCTACCAATGCAAACGGTATTCTAAGTATAATCACATGGGTGCATTATAAAGGAGAGTTTTAATCTCTTTCTGTATATGTAAAATATATATTTTGTTTTCACAGCCATTGAGAAAAAATTGCCACATTTGCTTCAGCTTACACTATGTGATTAATGTAATATTTTTATTACAAAAGACAAGAAGTGGATAGCCATTAATTGACATATTGTTAAATAATTTGTATAGGCATGAATCCATCCAATAGAAAACTAACAAAAGGCAAAACACTATTCATAAGAATTATTTCATTTTTTAAGAAGTTACAGTTTATAAGAAATATCCTTGACTTGATAATAGTTTTTACTAGCTCTATTGACATGAAGTGTGAAGAAGATAATGCTAAGACAGTAAAGCAATTATAAATAAATACATTGGTTGTACAATACCTTCCAATTCTTGAGAAATTAATAAGTGAAGAAATATGTATATAAGGGGCAATCTGTTACCCCAAAATAAATATAAAGGTTTAGCAAAATATTTGTAAAAAAATCCATCTATCACTCAAAAAAGGACTGAAGTAGATATTAGTTTGAATGTGAGAACACAATGAAGTATGTTAATAAATAATAAATAAATGATAATTAGTAATAAACTTATTACCCTTTAGCAGACACTGACATTTTTCTTTTACTAGTAATCACCACTAATAATAACTAGTAAATGCTACTCTAAATGTCACCTAGTTGTTAATAAAATTAGGACGAGAATTATAAACCTAGACTTTGAACACTAGACAGTTTGTTACATGAGGAAGTCACTTTAATTTTCTCAATACTAGACTGCAGATCTCCAAAACTAGTGCAGTGTGGCCTATTGCACTGTGTGACCTCTCTGAGGCTGTTGTTAATGTCAAATAAGAAAGGCAAACACGCTTTACAATGTAAAAATATTATCCAAATAATGTTTTATCATATCATTTTACCATTAAAAAAGAAACAATAATACATACTTTTATCAAGTTATTGAAACATAAAAAAGGAAGCGGTACTTGTGAAATTTCTAGCATAATGACTCATATAATAAGTATTCTATAAGCATCCTAAGCACATATGTTTGTGATTTTGTTGTGAATTTAAATGTAGAACAACTTCCTATATTGGGCTATTTGATCTGTAAGTGCACTTCTAGATAAAGCAAATAATTATTATTTCTTTTTGAAAAGTGTTTTACAGTTCTATAATACTTAATTGCTTAAGTTTTTCATTATTATTACCATGCCATTCACTTTGAAAGCAAATAAAATAAATTATAAAATTGAGTAATATATTAACTTTGCATAAACAAAATACTATTTACTTAATATTTGTAAAGTTGACATACTTCTTGAGCTTCAGATGGATAACTTTTCAAATTTTAGCCCAAATATTTTTAAGTTCCAGGCTGTTAGAAGACATATTTTTTAAGGCTACATTCTAAATTGTAGCTAAGTTTTCTACCCCTTTGAGCATATTTAAGTCTGAATTTCTTACTTTAATTAAACAATAATTTGAATAATAAATGAAACTGTGTAACCTCAACTAATTGAAAAATGAGTGGGCTGATTACTTAATCTGATGACAGACTTGAAAGTGTTGAGCTCCACATTCAATTTATATTTATTTTAAAATATCCTTAAATGACCCAGAGGGATGGAATGGGGAGGGAGGTGGGAGGGGGATTCAGGATGGGGAACACATGTAAATCCATGGCTGATTCATATCAATGTATAGCAAAAACCACTACAATACTGTGAAGTAATTAGCCTCCAACTAATAAAAATAAATGAAAAAAATCCTTAAAGAGTACATCATTATGAATCTTAACTAAAATGGGAAATCTCACTTTTGGGGTAGGACTATGTGTATATGTGTGTGTGTTAAGCAACGTTAGAATATTTTCTCAGGTTTTCTCCTTGATATACATTCACGGATCCGCAGTAAAAATGTTCTCAAATACATTCTACTCTTCTTGATCTAAATGTGTAAGTTTCAGTCTTGATAAAGCATCATTGATTAAAATTTGGTTTCAATAATAAAATCAAATTTGATTAAGTTAGGATTTTTTAATTTGAAAAATCTTAACTGAATTAAATGAATATATATGGAGGAGGAAGATGTCAGGAAACTATCTCTTGCTTTTGTTCTTAATTTCAGTGTTATTATAGTAGTTTGCCTAAACATGAATGTCTCTGAGAAATTGTTCTCTAAAGAATATATGTTAAAAAAAAAGAAAGAATATATGTAAAGAGAGAGAGGTAATTATTATAGTTCCAGCAATATAAAAATATTACATAATACAAAAGCATTTGCCTCTTAACATTCTTAATAAGCAAAGCAATACATGTGAATTATTTCAAATTTCAATAGCAACCCACAACAACTTTAAATTTTAGGTTCTTATTGCCACAGTGAAATAAAAGAGAAAAAAATGTTAGATTTCTTCCTTCAATTCAGTAAATAGCCTAGGGGAAATTGTTCTCCATTAAAGTAAACATTACTTAATTTTTTAACTGATCTTTAATTAGAAACATATCAAGTTAGTTCTTTTAAAAATTATTAGAATATTGTTGATTTAGAGTATTGTGTAAATTTCAGGTCAATAGAAGTGATTAAGTAATACATATACATATATTCATTCTTTTTCAGATTATTTTCCCATATAGGTTATTACATATATTGTAACCTATATTCCCATATAGGTTATATAGCTACTTCTATTATGTTTGTGTGTGTGTGTGTTTGGTTTTTTGTTTCTCTCTTAGATTAAAATGATTTAATACAAATTCATCTGTAAATGACCAAGTACACACAAAGACTCCCTGAAAATTTTAAAATTCCTTTTCATTCCATTATGTCTCCAATTCCTTTTCACAATAGTACTTAGATCAGAGGGAGAAATATAAATGCACTATACCTTGCCTAGAAAATTCCATGGATAGAGGAGCCTGGTAGGCTACAGTCCATGGGGTCACAGAGTCGGACACAACTGAGCAACTTCACTTTCACTTTCGTATCTATTTGTAGAATTACTATAGGTCTTACTAAGCTCATTTTACACTTTTACATTTTGTGATTTTGGTGACTATTCAAATCTGGTTATAGAGGCAAGCCTGGATATATTTTCCTATGTCTACCACAGCTGCCTTGTGATCACCAGTAATAATTTATCCATGTCTTACAAGCTTTTCTTATTTATTGGGATAATATTAATGGATAGCCAAATATCAATTCTTTATTTTGATCCTATAATCAGTGAAACCCATTCAGTCCTTAGTAGTAGTCTGGCAACTGTTTTTCATGCTCTACTGAAAAAGAAAAGAGAAAAGTTAAATGACCTGAAAAAATTTGTATGCTCTACTAGTTTAAGGAATTGTTAATAAAGCAGTTGAACAGGAGATCATTGAAGCTCATTTTAAAAAATAGGAAAATAAAATTTTATCAAGACTGATGACATTATTAATGGGTATCTCAATATTAGTTTTTTAAATGTTACATAGCACTTTCCAAAATTTTTCAAATTTATTTTCTTAATTGAAAATTCTGGACACTATCTTGATACAGTTTAAAACAGATGATATTCTTGGCATAGAGACGAAAAAAACTAAGAAGATATGTTTAAGATTACTAAATAGTATCTAACAGAGAAAAACTCATTTTAAATTTCTGGACCTAAAATCTAATGTTTTCTGAAATATGCACATAACAATTAAAGTTATCCTCAAGGCATTAATAAAATTTAAAGTCTTCCATTGTTACACTAAAAGATAATATGAATTATCCATAATACCTAAAGGTACAGTTTAAACATGGAGACAGGATCTCATCTTATGGCATTATTTTTGTGTGACTCCCTATCCAGTTTCCAGTGTTTAGCTTTTCACATGCAAAATAGTTCAACATTTTGAGTAAAATTAGACACAATCAGTCTGTTATGTCCTTACTCATTCTTAATGAATTTGTATTTATACTAAATGCCAGTGAAAGAGAAATCTTTAAAACAAAGAGCACAGTTTCACTCTTTTATATCTTTATCCTTATAAAATAATTGAAAACAGTGGAAATTTATGTTTAGGAGGATTGTGGATAAGTATTGAATGGAAATCAATTGGATGATGTTGGTGTCTAGTGGTAAACAATAATGATATCTTCATATAATCATCCCCAATTTACAGAGAGCTTTGGAATGTATTAAAATCTTTCTCTATGGAACTATCTTCTGGCCAGTGCTAGTGAAACACAGGCACATTCTGCTTCTCCATGTTTTCTCTTAGTAATTTATCATTCTCATACTTTAATCATTTAACAATAAAATTGTTTGATGTATAATTCTGCCTCACTTCTGTCTTCATTTAAGTTCATCTCAGTTACTTTCACTGAATTTTTGAAAATATGCATTACAAGTTTATATGTATTGTCTTGGTGTTATTATAGTGAACTAATAATTTTATCCATTTATTGTTAAATTTTTCTATAATACCACAATAGTGTATTCTTACCACAAAGGAGAAGTCAGTTATTTCACTAAATTTTCCCTTGCAGATTCATGGAGTGGGTTGTAATTTTGCAGAAATGAAGTTAATAAATTGGTATACAAAAGAAATAGCCTGTCATTGTGACTGTATATGCTTTCAAATTGCAGTGATCGAAGTGATCTAAGTGAACAATATTTTGCCTTTAAAAATAGTGTAATTCATTTCATATCCTATTTTAAAACTTTTCATATTTTAGAGACAACCTATATACTTCTTCAGATTTTATTACTATTGTTTTACATACTAATTATTAATCATACAGAGTTCAATTACATTGTCTGAGAGTCTGAGAACTCTCCAAAGAGGAAAGCTTAATGTCATTGGATTTTCATATTTGAATTACCCACAAGTTCAATTCTATGATAAATGCAATAAGCATTTATTTTGGTGAACAAACATGACTGAAAGTTCACTATGTGCAAGTACCACACCAGACACTAAGGTTAGAGCCAGCAAATTAGAGAGAAAACTGCATTTAGCCAGTTTAAAATATAAGAGAGTTAATATATGAAAATAAGTGAAATTGATGGTTGCTAAGCCATGTCTGACTCTTTGAGACCCATGGACTATACAGCCCATGGAATTGTCCAGGCCAGAATACTGGAGTGGGCAGCCTTTCCCTTCTCCAAGGCATCTTCCCTTTCCAGGGATTGAGCCCAGGTCTCCTGCTTTGCAGGCAGATTCTTTACCAGATGAACCACAAGGGAAGTCCAAGAATATTGGAGTCAGTAGCCTATCCCTTCTTGAGCGCATCTTCATGACCCAGGAATCTAACCAGGGTCTCCTGCATTGCAGGCAGATTCTTTACCAACTGAGCTATCAGTAAATTTCAACATGATTGTAATGGTTTTAGCTCATCTTGAGTAAAATTTAGTGAAGTTGAGTTCACAAAATTTTTCTGAAAATTTATGAAAACAATACTAGAAATTAGTCCTAAAAGTAAGAAACTTTAAGTATCTGCCTGTCAACCTGAAGAATTTTCAGAAGTAACCACAGGAATCTATGTCAGCTCACCAGGGGAAAAAAAAAAAGTATGCAATTTCTGTCAATTAATGCAGTTTTTGTGAGGACCACCTCATGGAAAGGATAAAACTGAGGAAGAAAATACACTTCCATTTTCTTTCCAAATCAGTCAGGACCAGTTCACTCTCAAATTTGGTATATTGATATCTCTTTACTTAAACCAAATTTTTAAGCTATATTTCCATCTATTTCAATGAATATTATGGTTAAACTGAGTTAAGGAAGTGTTTTATTTCTGAAGAAATAGTGTGAAGAAGAAAACGTTGAGTTTATTAGAGTCATGAATAGCACTTACTGGCTAAAAAAATTAATCAAAGTTCTTTACAAAACATTGTTTTGCATGTTCTGAGAATATCCTTATAAATATATTAATAGATTATGTTAACCATAATTAATATAATCTGTTAACAGAATATATGAGAGACAAATATATTCCCTCTTAA
The DNA here is from genome assembly GCA_020226075.1 of Hydropotes inermis. NCBI lineage: Eukaryota > Metazoa > Chordata > Mammalia > Artiodactyla > Cervidae > Hydropotes > Hydropotes inermis. The sequence goes on from CM035295.1 coordinate 23,476,575, forward strand.
CTCAATAGAATGTTTAAAATTTAGGGCTACAAAACATCAAGTAGTTGAATAGAAACTATATATACCAATGAGGCTTCTCACTTAAAAGCAATAAAATCTCTAGGAGTGATCAAGAGCCCAAAAAATAAAAACAAGAACAATTTAAATTGCATGTGCTTCTTACTTACAAAAATATGGATTATTTAGTTACCTTCTCATTTAAATACGAAAACCCAGGGGGGAAAAAAAAAGTCATAAAGCAGCTACTTAGATATTCCACAAAACAAGAAACAAAAAGCATAATACTAAGAATAAAAAGCAAAAATATATTTTAGATGAAGAAAATCAAGAATACATAGAAGTTAATTTTAGAAAGCACTACTTAAGATCAATAATATGATTAGCAAAACATTCACTTCTTAAGGATACATAGGGTGAAACTTAAAGAAATAGCAAGAGAAAAAGAGTTAATGGAGACAACAATTTTCCTGGACGAAAAAACAAAAAATTTAAATCAAATTATAAAAATGCCCATATAGCACCAGGTAAAACTTATGTAAAGATTTACCTCCATGTACATCAAGGTGAAACTTTTGAATTTAAATTTCAGAAAATGAAGTTTGTACCCCTTGGGACAATATAAACTGTAACAGTTTATGTACTAAAGAGAATAAGTCCCATGCTTCTCCAGTGGGTAGCCTATTCCCTTCTCCAGGGGATCTTCCCCACACAGGGATCAAACCAGGTCACACACTACAGGCAGTCTTAGCCACCTGGGAAGCCCAGTATTCAGTTCAGTTCATTTCAGTCCCTCAGTCATATCTGACTATTTGCCACCCCATGGACTGCAAGATGCCAGGTTCCCTGTTCATCACCAACTCCCAGAGCTTGCTCAAACTCATGTCCATTCAGTTGGTGATGACATCCAACCATCTCATCCTCTGTCGTCCCCTTCTCCTCTCACCTTCAATCTTTCCCAGCATCAAGGGCTTTTCCAAAGAGTCAGTTCCTTGCATCAGGTGGTCAAAGTATTGGAGTTTCAGTTTCAGCATCAGTCCTTCAAATGAGTATTCAGGTGTAAGTTATGTAAGTTATATAAATAAGTTGACAATATTCAGCCTAGATGTACTCCTTTACCAACTTGGAACCAGTCTGTTGTTCCATGTCCAGTTCTAACTGTTCCTTCTTGACATGCATACAGATTTCTCAGGAGGCAGGTCAGTGGTTTTGTATTCCCATCTCTTAAGAATTTTTTCAGCTTGTTGTGATCTACACAGTCAAAGTCTTTGGCATAATCAGTAAAGCAGAAGTATAGCTACCAATATAATTAAGCACCATATCTAGAATTTGGGAGAGAAAAAAAAATGTGACACTTATTCTATATCAAGTCCATCTGTTGGTTTTTACTTGTGAAGGAAATAGTCATGTTCTTTTTTTTCTTTTTTTTTTTAATGTGAAAACCCAACCAGGTCTTAAAAAAAAAAAATTCAAAGACCCAGGACTTACACATCACAAAAATTCCTTCTTTTGTTCTTTTCATTTAAAATGACTAAACATACTTAACATACAAAGATTCTTTCCAGATGGCTCAGTGATAAAGAATCTGCCTGCTAGGACAGACTTAAAGTGATGAAAGAGAAAAATCTACAACCCAGATTACTGTACCCAGCAAGGATCTCATTTAGGTATGGAGGAGAATTCAAAAGTTTTACAGACAAGCAAAAGCTCTTCAACAAATGCTGAAGGATCTTCTCTAGACAGGAAACACAGAAAGGGTATATAAACTCGAACCTAAAACAACAAGGTAAATGGCAACAGGACTATACTTACAAATAATTACCTTAAATGTAAATAGGTTGAATGCCTCAACCAAAAGACAAAGACTAGCTGAATGGATACAAAAACAATACCCCTATATATGCTGTCAACAAGAGACCCACCCCAAAACAAGGGACACATACAGACTGAAAGTAAAGGGCTGGAAAAAGATATTTCATGAAAATGAAGACCAAAAAAAGCAAGAGTAGTAATACTCATATCAGATAAAATAGACTTTAAAATAAAGTCTGTGAAAAGAGACAAGGAAGGACACTACACAGTGACCAAAGGATCAATCCAAGGAGATATAACAATTATAAATATATATGCTCCCAACATAGGAGCACCACAATATGTAAGGCAAATGCTAACAAGTATGAAATGGGAAATTAACAATAACACAATAATAGTGGGAGACTTTAATACCTCACTCACACCTATGGTAGACCAAATAAACAGAAAATTAACAATGAAACACAAACTTTAAATGACACAATGGACCAGCTAAACCCAGTTGATATCTATAGGACATTTCACCCCAAAACAATGAATTTCACCTTTTTCTCAAGTACAGATGGAAACTTCTCCAGAATAGGTCACACCCTGGGCCATAAATCTAGCCTTGGTAAATTCAAAAAACAAATTGAAATCATTCCAATCATCTGTTCTGACTACAATGTAGTAAGATTAGATCTCAATTACAGAAAAAAGACTAAAATTCCAACATATGCAGGCTAAATGACACACATCTAAATAACCAACAAATCATAGAAGAAATCAAAATATTCATAGAACTTAATGAAAATGAAAAACACAACAACCCCAAACGTATGAGACTGTAAAAGCAGTGCTAAGAGGAAGGTTCATAGCAATACAGGCTTACCTCAAGAAACAAGAAAAAAAAAAATCAAATAAATAACCTAACTCTACACCTAAAGCAACTAGAGAAGGAAGAAATTAAGAACCCCAGGGTTAGTAGAAGGAAAGAAATCTTAAAAATTAGGGCAGAAATAAATGTCAAAGAAACAAAAGAGACCATAGCAAAAATCAACAAAGCTAAAAGTTGGTTCTTTGAGAAAATAAATAAAATAGACATACCTTTAGCCAGATTCATCAAGAAACAAAGGGAGAAGAATCAAATCAACAAAATTAGAAATGCAAATGAAGAAATCACAACAGACAACACAGAAATACAAAGGATTATAAGTGACTACTATCAGCAACTATATGCCAATAAAATGGACAACTTGGAGGAAATGGACAACTTCTTAGAAAAGTATAACTTTCCAAAACTTAACCAGGAAGGAATAAAAGATCTTAACAGACACATCACAAGCACAGGAATCAAAACTATAATCAGAAATATTCCAGCAAACAACAGCACAAAACAAGACCGCTTAATAGCTGAATTCTACAGAAAATTTAGAGAAGAGCTAACACCTACCATGCTCAGACTCTTCCAGAAAATTGCAGCAGAATGTAAACTTCCATGAGGCCACTATCACCTTAATACCAAAACCAGACAAAGATGACACAAAAAAATGAGGCCACTATCACCTTAATACCAAAACCAGACAAAGATGACACAAAAAAAGAAAACTACAGACACAAAAATCCTTAACACAATTCTAGCAAACAGAATCCTACAACATATTAAAAAGATCATCCATCATGACCAAGTGGGTGTTATACCAGGAATGCAAGGCTTCTTTAATATCTGCAAATCAATCAATGTAATACACTACATTAACAAATTGAAAGATAAAAACCATGTGATTATCTCAATAGATGCAGAAAAAGCCTTTGACAATATTCAACGTCCATTTATGATAAAAAATCACCAGAAAGCAGGCATAGAAGGAGCATACCTCAACATAAAGAAGCTATATATGACAAACCCAAAGCAAACAATATCCTCAATGGTGAAAAATTGAAAGCATTTCCTCTAAAGTCAGAAACAAGGGAGGTGCCCACTCTCACCACTACTATTCAACATAGTTTTGGAAGTTTTGGCCACAGCAATCAGAGCAGAAAAAGAAATAAAAGGAATCCAGATTGGAAAAGAAGAAGTAAAACTCTCACCATTTGCAGGTGACATGATCCTGTACGTAGAAAATCCTAAAGACTCTACCAGAATATTACTAGAGCTAATCAATGAAAATAGTAAAGTTGCAGGATATAAAATTAACACACAGAAATCCCTTGCATTCCTAGACACTAACAATGAGAAAACAGAAAGAGAAATTAAGGAAACAATTCCATTCACCATTGCAACAAAAAGAATAAAATACTTAGGAATATATATACCTAAAGAAACAAAAGAGCTATGTATCAGTTCAGTTGAGTCACTCAGTCATGTCTGACTCTTTGCAACCCCATGAATCGCAGCACACCAGGCCTCCCTGTCCATCACCAACTCCCGGATTTACTCAAATTCATGCCCATTGAGTCGGAGATGCCATCCAGCCATCTCATCCTCTCTCATCCCCTTCTCCTCCTGCCCCCAATCTCTCCCAGCATCAAGGTCTTTTCCAATGAGTCAACTCTTCACATCAGGTGGCCAAAGTATTGGAGTTTCAGCTTCAGCATCAGTCCTTCCAATGATCACCCAGGACTTATCTCCTTCAGGATGGACGGGTTGGATCTCCTTGCAGTCCAAGTGACCTATATATAGAAAACTATAGACACTGGTGAAAGAAATCAAAGAGGACACAAATAGATAAAAAAATATACCATGTTCATGGATTTGAAGAATCAATATAGTGAAAATGAGTATATGATGCAAAGCAATCTATAGATTCAATGCAATCCCTATCAAGCTACCAACCGTATTTTTCACAGAACTAGAACAAATAATTTCACAATTTATACTGAAATACAAAAAACCTCTAATAGCCCAAAGCAGTCTTGAGAAAGAAGAGTGGAACAGGAGGAATCAACCTGCCTGATTTCAGGCTCTACTACAAAGCTACAGTCATCAAGACAGTAAGGTACTGGCACAAAGACAGAAATATAAATCAATGGAACAAAATAGAAAGCCCAGAGACAAATTCATGCATCTATAGACAACTTATCTTTGACAAAGGAGGTAAAAATATAGAGTGGAGAAAAGACAATCTCTTTAACAAGTGGTGCTGGGAAACTGGTCAACCACTTTTAAAAGAATGAAACTAGAACATTTTCTTACACCATACACAAAAATAAATTCAAAATGGATTAAAGATCTAAATATAAGACCAGAAACTCTAAAACTCCCAGAGGAAAGCATAGGCAAAACACTGTCTGACATAAATCACAGCAGGATCCTCTATGACCCACCTCCCAGAGTAACAAAAATAAAAGCAAAAATAAACAAATGGGACCTAATTAAACTTAAAAGCTTTTGCACAACAAAGGAAACTATAAGCAAAATGAAAAGACAGACTTCAACATGTAGAAAATAATAGCAAATGTAGCAACTGACAATGAATTAATCTCAAAAATATACAAGCAACTCCTGAAGCTCAATTTCAGAAAAATAAATGACCCAATAAAAAAATGGGCCAAAGAACTAAACAGACAGTCCTCTGAAGAAGACATACAGATGGCTAACAAGCACATGAAAAGATGCTCAACATCAGTCATTATCAGAGAAATGCAAATCAAAACCACAGTGAGGTACCATCTCAGGCCAGTCAGAATGGCTGCTATCCAAAAACCTACAAGCAAGAAATTCTGGAGAGGGTGTGGAGAAAAAGGAACCCTCTTACACTGTTGTTGGGAATGCAAACTAGTACAGCCACTATGGATAACATTGTGGAGATTCCTTAAGAAACTGAAAATAGAACTGCCATATGACCCAGCAGTCTCACTGCTGGGCATACACACCTAGGAAAACAGAACTGAAAGAGACATGTGTATCCCAATGTTCATGGCAGCACTGTTTATAATAGCCAGGACATGGAAGCAATCTAGATGTCCACCAGCATACGAATGGATAAGAAAGCTGTGGTACATATACACAATCTAATATTATTCAGCCATTAAAAAGAATACATTTGAATCAGTTCTAATGAGGTGAATGAAACTGCAGTCTATTATACAGAGTGAACTAAGCCAGAAAAAAAAAAACACCAATACAGTATACTAATGCATATATATGGAATTTAGACAGATGGTAACAATAACCCTATATGCGAGACAGCAAAAGAGACACAGATGTATAGAACAGTCTTTTGGAATCTGTGGGAGAAGGCTAGGGAAGGATGATCTGAGAGAATGGCATTGAAACATGTATATTATCATATATGAAACATCGCCAGTCCAGGTCCGATGCATGAGACAGGGTGCTCAGGGCTGATACACTGGGATGACCCTGATTGATGGGATGCGGAGGGAAGTGGGAGGGGGGTTCAGGATGGGGAACACATGTAAACCCATGGCTGATTCATATCAATGTATGGCAAAAACCACTACAATATTGTAAATTATTTAGCCTCCAACTAAAATTAAAAAAAAAAAAAAGAAGAAGAAGAAGAATCTGCTTGCTAAACAGGAGACCTGGGTTTGATCCCTAGGTTGGGAAATTCCCCCAGGGAAATGGCAACATACTCCAATATTCTTGCCTGGAAAATCCCAGGGGAGCCTGGTGGGCCACAGTCCATGAAATGGTAAAAGATTGTAACATACAAGGTTTTTCAGAAAAAAAAAATGTAGATGCCCACATAATCACTGTTTAGTTAAATGTTAAACATTTGCCATATATCTAAGCAAAAGTTGTAAAATCAAATTCAAATTCTAACTTTTCCAGAAAACTTTACTGATCAGAAATAAAAGTCATCCTACTGTTTTCTGTTAGTCCCATGAATCTAATATGACATAGTATGTTTTCATGTTTAAAGTTTATTTAACTATTATCAGTTTATGTATCTCTTTGCAATTTTTCTTCACTTTTTGAGTTTCATCCATGATGAGTTATGTAAAAATTATATTATTATTTTTAATTCTAGTACACAGTATATTAGTTTTCCTATGAAGGAACAAAACAGTTTTCACATCTTTTTTTTTTTTTTGAAATATAAACAGTTGTTAAAATGAACAATCTTTTATATGTTTCCCAGTGGGCATATGCAAGAAAGTATCTCAGATACATTGCTAGGAATGAAATTTTTGGAGTGATACGGTATTAACAATTGTCATACTGTATGATTGAGTTGTTATGGCAAGTCAGTTCTAAGTACTTGCTTGTGCATATCATGATTTCCTTTTATAAATATTTGAATATTTTAAAAATTAAAATAAATATTTTTTTACTTCTTGCCCTTTATTTCAGTATGAGAGCACCACAGTCAAAGAACCTATATTCTCTAACTTTCACATATAGCTTTTTAATCATTTTATTTGAAGTTTCCCATCTATATTAATCTCTCTGCTTGATATAGACTTTGTGGTGATGGTTTAGTCTCTAAAGTCGTGTCTGACGCTTGTGATCCCATGGACTGTAGCCTTCCAGACTCCTCTGTTCATGGGATTTCCCAGGCAAGAATATTGGAGTGGGTTGCCATTTCCTTCTCCAGGGGATCTTCCCAACCCAGGGACTGAAACCAAGTCTACTGCATTGCAGGTTGTCTCCTGCATTGTGGCGGATTCATTACTGACTGAGCCACCAGGAAGCTGTGGTACAGACTTTACTACACATCAACTTTTTAGTGCAGTATTCTAAAATTTGTAAGGATGATTGTCATGTTTTCTTATAATTCTTTCAATGATTATTCCATGTATATTTAGACTATTTTGCTAGGTGCACTCAAGTTCAGTTTCCTTCTTGTTATTATAATGTTATCTTTATTCTAATGTCTTTAGACCTTACAATTTACTTTCTTTGAGGTTAGCATAGCTATAAAATTTTATCTTAATTTTTGATTGCCTGAAATTTATTTCCATCACTTAACGTTCAATCTGTTTCTTTCATATTTTACTATGAAAAGATGTTCTTAAATAACCATAAGTGCTATTTAATTTCATTAGAATGTTCTAATAAGCACAGGGAATGGAATAGTTGAGAGGAGTACATAAGCAATGAATTAAATGTATTAAAATGTTTTAGTATTCCACTGATTTGGAAATGCAATTAAGGGTAAATTGGAACTCTTTCCAATGTTTCATCCACATGAGCAACTTAAATAACAAATAAAAAAGAGTAGATGGCTGCTGTAACAAAATTACCACAAATCTGATGGCTTAATACAGTAGATGTCTTCCTTCACATTTTAGAGCTGAAAAGTCTAAACAGAATGTGTCCATAGGCCATAATCCCACCAGAGTTTGTGGAGAGTTTTGGAGGAGAGTTTGTTTCTTGCTTTTTTCTCTCAGCTTCTGACAGCAGCAGGAAAACCTTGGAGTTTCTTAGCTGGTAGCTGCATGATGCTGGTCTCTACCTCCTGCTTCATATCATGTTCGCCTGAGTCAATATGTCCTCTCCTCTAATCTAAGTCTGCTTCACTTTTATGAAAACATATGTCATTGGATTTAAGAGTTCATTCACATAATTCACGATTATCTCATTGTCTCAAAATTTTTAATTAATTACAGAAATAAACACTTTTTTTTCCACATAACTTTCATAGGTCACAAATATGAGGACTTGGACATACTGTTTGGTGTACACCATTCAACTTTTGACAAAGTTTATGTCAAAAACCCTTAAAACATTGATAGTTGGTTTTTTAACGATGTCTGTGAAGTCATCTTCATATTAGAAATTTGAAAGCAATGTTTTAGTAGGAATTACACAGGAATATAAAGTAAATACTATTGAGAAATACTGCAGATTTCATGGGAAAAATTAACGAGCAAAATCTTCATGGAATTATCTTTCTAAAAACAGCCAATTTTTATTGAATCTTTTATTTAAATAATTTAATAAATTATATTTAACCTATTATTTATTTTAATTAGAAATCTATGAAAATTACTACTTTTAATTCATATATAATTTCATAGATGAGTATTTCATATTTCACCATATTCTTTAAGCACCTTACACAGTAAGATCAACTGCACTTCTTTTTGCTAAAAATTCATATCTACTTTCCAGTGCTGAACTTCAGCAGATAAGCTATCACTAGAATTTAGCCAATTTCTTGATAATGTGAGTATATCAGAATAGTCTTTTACTGTTATTCTTTCTTTTGCCTACTATTTCCACATATGCCATTCCTGCATGTGATTCTTCTTTTCGGGTGCTACATTCAGTTTATGTGTTGAAATTTATGTTCTGTACATTGTGCTACTGGCTTTGGGCAACATGTACATTTTAAATAAACTAAATGAATAAATTAGTTTTGCTGTTCTAACCGCCTCTTACCTCCAGTATTTGAAAACATATAGCCTAAAGGAATATCCGAAGCCCTATTTAGCTAGAATTTTTTAGCAAACAATGGGAGGCAATTACAAAATATTTATGAAATTTATTTATATTGAAAGTATTTGTCATAATTTTACATCTACTGACACTCCCAAATATATAAAGCTGAGGAACTACATAAGGAAAGAAAAAAGAATAAACTCTGAAAGTCAGTATACCTGGAACAAGAGTTAAGACAAAATGGAATATTTGTGGACAAAAATTTCTTCCATTTATAACATTTTGTGTCACTATAACTATTTGAAGTAAAGCTGTGAACAGTCAAGGAGTTAAGATATAATGGTTGCAACTAAAAATCTTACTTAATAATATTTTTCCCCATTGTTTTCAATTATAATAAAATTAAGTAATTTTTATAAATGTTAGCTTAGATATTATAGTATAATTCCAGTAACATATTATTCCCAAATTTTATTTTCTAAGTCCTTGTAAATTATTTTTCTTATTATTTGATTATAATTAAGAGTTTTAAGATATCAATTAATCTGTTACCCAAATGGTTATTGATGATCTCTGAAATGAAACATATTGAATGCAAAGATGGAAAAGTTAGAGTCTCTGCTTTTTATTCAGTTACACAATACATTGAAGGGTACACAAAAGATTTTTTTTTGGAGGGGTAAATTTTAGGTTTTCAATCATGAAAGTGAATGTGATTAATTCTGAATTAAATACTGCAGAGGTTTTTAAAGGAAAAATATCTGACTTGGGTCATCAAAAATTTGTGTCCACAATCTGTTGGCAAAAACAATGAACTAAAGGTTGTCATCACATGGCAAACAGACAAAAATACGATAGTGAAACATAAGATTATTATTGCATTGGCAAATATTATTCATTTATATATATCACAGTTTATATATATTCTCTTGTTGAACTGCTTTTATAATCATTCAGCTATTTGCTTTACTGTGAACATACATTTTTATTTACTTGGTAAACACCTAAAATGCTATTTATTGATTACATATCAAGTCTATAAGTTAACATTAAGAGAAATGATAAGCTTTCTTCCTACATGCCTTTATTATCAGGAATTCCAGAGTTTCATGCCTGTGCAACAACTTGTCAACATTAGTGCTGTATAATCTGATGATATTTTATAAGATTATAGTATGCTCAAACTACGACACAATTGCACTCATCTCACACACTAGTAAAGTAATACTCAAAATTCTCCAAGCCAGGCTTCAGCAATACATGAACCATGAACTTCCAGATGTTCAAGCTGGCTTTATTTTTTTTTTTTTCAAGCTGGCTTTAGAAAAGGCAGAGGAACCAGAGATTAAATTGCCAACATCTGCTGGATCATCAAAAAAGCAAGAGAGTTCCAGAAAAACATCTACTTCTGCTTTAATGACTATGCCAAAGCCTTTGACTGTGTGGATCACAATAAACTGGAAAATTCTGAAAGAGATGGGAATACCAGACCACCTGACCTGCCTCTTGAGAAACCTGTATGCAGGTCAGGAAGCAACAGTTAGAACTGGACATGGAACAACAGACTGGCTCCAAATAGGAAAAGGAGTACCTCAAGGCTGTGTATGGTCACCCTGCTTATTTAACTTATATGCAGAGTGCATCATGAGAAATGCTGGGCTGGAGGAAGCACAAGCTGGAATCAAGATTGCTGGGAGAAATATCAATAACCTCAGACATGCAGATGACACCACCCTTATGGCAGAAAGTGAAGAGGAACTAAAAAGCCTCTTGATGAAAGTGAAAGAGGAGAGTGAAAATGTTGGTTTAAAGTTCAGCATTCAGAAAACAAAGATCCTGGCATCCACTCCCATCACTTCATGGGAAATAGATGAGGAAACAATGGAAACAGTGTCAGACTTTATTTTGGGGGGATCCAAAATCACTGCAGATGGTGACTACAGCCATGAAATTAAAAGATGCTTACTCCTTGGAAGGAAAGTTGTGACCAACCTAGATAGCATATTTAAAAGCAGAGATATTACTTTGCCAACAAAGGTCCATCTGTTCAAGGCTATGGTTTTTACAGTGGTCATGTATGGATGTGAAAGTTGGACTATAAAGAAAGCTGGATGCCAAAGAATCGATGCTTTTGAACTGTGGTGTTGGAGAAGACTCTTGAGAGTCCCTTGAACTGCAAGGAGATACAACCAGTCCATCCTAAAGGAGATCAGTCCTGGGTGTTCATTGGAAGGACTGATGCTAAAGCTGAAACTCCAATACCTTGGCCACCTGATGCAAAGAGTTGACTCATTGAAAAAGACACTGATGCTGGAAGGGATTAGGGGCAGGAGGAGAAGGGAATAACAGAGGTTGAGATGGCTGGATGGCATCACCAACTCAGTGCACATGAGTTTGAGTAAATTCCGGGAGTTGGTGATGGACAGGGAGGCCTGGTGTGCTGCAGTTCATGGGGTCACAAAGAGTCGGACCCGACTGAGTGACTGAACTGAACTAAACTGATATTATGTCTGGTGACATTTACCTCATTTAAGTAAATATTCAGGTTCTGTGTCTCTAAATTTTAGTATGACTCTGTTCTGGACTCTGAGTTTTCTGAACAGTTCATAAACAGAAATTAATTTTCACTTTCCTACTTTTTCTTTTCCCCCTGTCGGGATGGAAGGTACTCATTTCTAGATCTTTGATCTGTGACCTAAAACTAGAAGTCAATTTTTGTTTGTTTGTTTTGTTTTCAATGCAGAGTCAATACTTTGTATATTTATATATTCCTGGAACCTAGTAATAAAGGTTCTCAAAATTGTATGTGCATCAGAACTTGTGATGTATATTATGTATTTGGTGAGGTAGACTAAAATAATGTCCAACTTTGATGAATTTATAATATGTGTGTCTTGATATGTGTAAAGATACCTGAGCAGATCACAGTAATAGTATAAGTATATATGTATAAGTAATAATAAGAAATCATATCTTTTAAAATAGCTTAAATAGTTTTTTTTAAACCATCTGAGCCTCAGGGAAGCCCTAAAATAAATAATAATTGCTAATAAAATTTAATTAATACAATTTTTTTTAAAGTCAGGAATGTATTATGCAGGGTGGTGCAAGGCAAGAGCTATAACATCAACATTATTTCTGATTTCTTTTGAAAATTCTGCCATTATAAAGTTCTTCACTTTCCTAACAGTTTGAGAAATATAAATAGTGAGGGACTATAGAACTATTTCATGGTTTTTAGATCCTCATCCTGGAGATCTATTTGTGAATAGTTTAGATACTAAGATGAAGAAATGGTAAAATTATTGGTATGATTTGAAGTAAAATGTGATGATTCTAAAATACCTGTTTTCTTTTGTATCCTAGTAGTTTTTAATTTATTGCCTATTATATTTTTAATTTTATGGATTGTAGAATAAATAAAAGCCACCATTATTAGCTTGATTCATCTTTAAATAGTAAAGCATTTGAATCAATATATTATGTAATTCTAGCCTATATGTATTTGTGTTTGTGTGTCCATCTGTTAAACTGGGAACCACTATCAAGTAGGTTCTAACACCCATCAAAATCTTTCTCTCCATATTGTTTATAATGCAAACACACTGTCAAGGTCTGTTTGAAAATAAAAACCACTAAAAAATCAAGATAAGCATTGGAACACTTGACTTAATTGTTCCTGTTAATACCAGATCATGTTTTAAACAAATACATCATCTTTTTTGTATATTTTGTTAGGACATTCCCTTGGTTTCAAAGAAAATTATTCTTTATTTCTTTATACACTTTATTATGCTTATCTTTTGATTACAAGAAAACAGTGCTAAAAACAAAAACTCTAAAATTCCAATCTAAGAACATAAAATCAAACAAAAAAATCTTCAAAGCCAACATTTTGTGAAGCAGATTTGAAAACAAACTATCATCCCTATGGAGCCATTAAACATGCCTCTTTTTTTTTTCATGCTTAAAGAGCAAAGAAAATCTCTTTCTTGGTAAGCACTACTGAGAGTAATGACTGTCTGGCAACTTACTTCATTAGAAAATCTGTAATTTGTTTTTCTTTATCTTTACAGGTGCCCAAGAAGCTTCAATGAGCTATAGCACTTAAATGTGTTGATGTGAGAAATTAAGGTATATTTTGATTCCAAAAATATGAGAAATTTATATTTTCAGTTTAGTAAGTAGAGATTTCTTTTTCTCCTCTGTTTATGAGATTTAATTTAGTGGTCAAACTTCTACCCAGATCACCATTCTTTGTAAATTAACACTAGTAAATATAGCAATATATTTACTATAAATAAACTAATATATATTATATTATGTAATTATATATATTATATATACTATATTATTATTTTATATATTATATGTTATATAATTGTTTATAATATATAAATTTATATATTTTATATAATATATTTATGTATATTTACATATTTTATAAATGTACTTATATAAGTATATATTTATATGTAATATAATATTATATATATTATATATTTATATATTTAAATATATTTAAATATTCATATATTATATAAATATATATACTATAAATGTAGCAATTATAGATACTTAGCTATATTATTATCTTTTGTGTTCACTAGATTGGCTGCACTTGCTGTTTTTGCCTCAGGTACACAACCACAGACATGAAAGTGTTTCTTACTGTGGAACTTCGCTTTTCCATTTCATAATTTTAAACCCTCTATATCAGCTTGCTTTTAAATTTGAAAACAGTGACTATTTCTCATATAATATGTTTGTTTATTTGTACATATTTTTACAAACATGGGCTTCTCTGGTGGCTCAGGCAGTAGAGAATCCACCTGCAATGCGGGAGACCTGGATTCCATCCCCGGGTTAGGAAGATCCCCTGGAGGAGGGCATGGCAACCCACTTCAGTATTCTTGCCTGGAGAATTCCATGGCCAGGGGAGCCTGGTGGGCTATAGAGTATGGGGTTGCAAAGAGTCAGACATGAATGAGTGACTAAGCATTGCATATACAAACACAAGTGCATATGCAATCAAGAATATATATTCAATTTATATACTTACATATATGGGTACATGCAAAATCATACTGGAAAGAGTGACTTGAGTTGCCAGTATTAAGTCTTATGAAAGTGCAACTATTAGTCGCTCAGTCATGTCCAACTCTTTTTAATCTCATGAACTATAGTCCACCAGTCTCCTCTGTTCATGAAATAATGCTCCAGGCACTGATGCTACACTTTCATGTCACTTCATTAACTCTTGTAGTAATTCAAATTTTTTGCAATGCCTTATGAACTTCCTAAGAAACTGCAGAATTAAAGATACTTTGTATTATCTAATTAGAATGATCTTTGTGTTTGAGAGCTTCCCTGATAGCTCAGTCTGTAAAGAATCCACCTGCAATGCAGGAGACCCTGGTTCTATTCTTAGGTTGGGAAGATCTGCTGGAGAAGGGATAGCCTACCCCCTCCAGTATTCTTGGCTTTCCCTTGTGGCTCAGCTGGAAAAGAATCTGCCTGCAATGAGAGAGATCTGGGTTTGATCCCTGGGTTGGGATGATCCCCTGGAGAAAGGAAAGGCCACCCTCTCCAGTATTCTGGCCTGGAGAATTCCATAGACTGTATAAGTCCATGGGGTCACAAAGAGTCTGATGCGACTTTCACTTTTGTCTTTGAAGGAGATGTCACCATTTTCAACAAGCAATTGTATACTTTTGGTAGAATTTCTAAAAAGACTATTGAAAGACTAAGAGATAGTCTAAAAAGACTATTGAAATGATAAAACATTTATTTAATCTCCTTTATTTATAAATATAAAGAGTTTACCATTACAGATATAAGGAGTTCTCCAAGTCAGGGAATTGATTTTATAATTCAATTTAAGGAAAATAAAAACTTATATGACTAAGCAGAACACTAAAATCATTTTAAAATACACTTTTACAGGTAATCATTTTTATAAAATATTTCCAGTTAACTTTATTGTTTCCTAAACAGTTTGGAATATCCAAAATTCAGAAACTATATGTATACTTAAACGTAATAGCAAAGCATTCAGTTAACATAGCTTATGAGTGTACTTCATTAAAAAATTAATGTAGACAGAAATGAAAAATTCTGAGTTATTATATTCTTCATGCACATGATTTGTTAACTTTCTCATGCTGTCTCTGCCCAGGGCTCTTCTGAGAAACTAGAGCTTTGTTCTTGAAGCAGACCTCATTGTTCACCAAGATGCATCTCCAGTTACTTGCATTGGCATTGGCATTGACTGCTTTCTCATTGTCTGCTGTTGGCTCTCATGTAGCTCACAGCTACTCTCAGGCACCCAGCATGTATCTATAATGCCCCCAGGTCAAAATCATATGAAATATTACAAAGTAGGGTAACTGATATTTACTTAAAACTGTTCAGGAAACTGAAGAGTGGTACTGGAAATGCTTGAGAATGAACAATACCTAACCACCATCAAGGTGTGGACTTGAGCATGTTTAGTTGGCCTCTACACTGCCCTCCAAAGAGAAAGAATCTAGGTAATTATAAATTGATGGTTATCTGAGTGTGGTGGTCAGCTTTGGACCATCAGCCTTGACATCAGTCATCTTCTTTCTCTTGGTGTCCTCCACATAGCACTGATTTTTTCTCTTAAAGATAAACAAATATAAAAAGAATACATTCATGATGGTGAGAAAAATTATATATGCTGTATATTAGCATGTTTTGGCCTGACACTCTCCTACGAACCCCCAGAAAAAAAGTACTGACACTTATAATCTCTTTCAAGGAAGTATTTACTCTGATTTTCCCTTTTTACAATACCTATTGAAGAGGATAAAATGACTTCAAAGTCATATGTGCCTGTGGTATTACAGAATGTAACTCTCTATTGCCTGATAAAGTGTATCTTACATTAGATGTACATGTGCCAGTTGGCATCACAGTTACACACAAGAAAGACAGCACAGAGAAAAAAGCATATGTTTTATAGTTTTGTATATTAAATTAGCTTTTCTGAAATAAGAAATGTATTGTTACTAAGGAGCAAGCATTTACCTTATGAATATATTTATAATTATTTTTTTTGTTAATGTGATTATTACTTTAGCTCTGTTTTACCCTTTAAATTATAGACTTTGTTAATTTCACTTCTCATTTTATACATGGTCTTTGATACTAACATTTTGATAATTAAAACAAATTTCATTGGAAGAACTAGATATTTTTGGCATCTATTATTTGTATAGTGCAATTTATAATATGTAGAATTAATAGCTCTAGGTGCTAAATTTGAAAAAAAACATTGCAAAGAATGTTTTAAAAGCAAAATGCTATGACTCATTCAGAAATAAGATTTAAAATAAATTTTTGTTCCTTTGTAAAACACTAAATGTTTAATGTCCCTTTCCCCAATTGTTTAGTTTTATTTAATATTAATTCTTTTAAAATTCATTAGCATAAATATTTACTTATTCAAGTGTTTGACATATTCTGTTAATGTATACCAGCTATTATTTAAACATTATTATAATTATTAACAATGATTAAGTATTACCCATAATATTGTAAGCACATTTCAAATATGTATTTATATTAATACTGTACTTAACATATTTTAAACATTTCTTATTATTATTCAATTATATAATTTGATTGGATAGAAAACATTCTGCTGCATTGACATACATTATATTATGCACTCTATGTACACTTTTAAAAATATTTTAAAAATGAGGAAATGCTTTTTATTTCATGTGACAGAAAGAAATACACATACCTACAAAAATACATGTAAAAGATAATTTGGCAGAATTATGTTTGGAATTCCCACTTATTTGTATCATAAATATTTCTACAAACTATCATTTACTCCCAAGCATTGAGATAGTTGTCGCTTGGTTCATATAAATTCCTATGCTTGCTTTGGAAGAACCAATTGAATTCTCTAATTCTTCAATGATGTAAGCATTAGCATTACATTATTCCCTTCAACTATGACAATAAATAACTTTTTCATGTTTAAATCTGTAAAACACTTTATGATGAATATAATCAGAATGTGAATAAAGCAAAGAAATTTCCAAGCAATAAGTGTTTTCAATTTCACTTGTCCTTTTGTAATCTCTCTAAAATAAAGTAGGGCAAATCTGAAATATGCACATCAAACTTAATTTGGCCGGACTGAGGTATTTGAGTTGTACACTAAAGTCATACATAACAGCTTTAATGGGCTATGTGCCTTTTTAGAATGTATTTTAAAGAGGTCATTCTGTAATTTTAGATTACAGTTTGCTTGATACAGATCCCAGAAACTCCAATTATCAAGTAAAAATAATTTGGGTACTTGCAAGATATTTGAGAATAACAGATATGAAAAATTGCAAATGTCACACTAAGTATCCAAATCAGATCACCACTATTAGCATTTTTAATTTTTAATTTATTTCTTAACTTTCCTTTAAATTCACTGTACCAGGCAGTAGATTTTAGTCTACTATTTTTTCACTTATTTTGTTTAAGATCCTTAAGGATGATGAGTTGCATAATACTTCGGTAAAATGTAAGATATTTAAAATTTTCCATTTTTGATATGACATTCTGAAAGAATGGGACTAAATTTTTCCTAAAATTATGTTGACTATTTTTGCTTTGTGACTGAGGCATGCAATTAATTCATTTGTTCATTTGTACATTTAATAAATAATATCATACTACTTATAATTTGCCCATCACACTAGGCAAAATAATCTGGTAGAGGTTTTTTTAGAGTAAGGAAAATATTAACTAATAATTAAATAAACACTAGCAGAATATAACTGCTGATATAAGAGATCTATGATACGCTCTAGGAAAAGTATATAAAAGGGGTATCAAATCTAGAAAGGCAGTGAGTTGTGTGGGAGAAAGATCTCAAAGAGGAAATGACATTTCAGATGAAAAGGAGATTGTATCAGTAGGAGTTAACAGATATGGATAATTATTATACAGTACAGCTTGATAATTTAATATCCCCTTCTAGCATAGACAGCAAAGTTTCTGTTCTGCCTATTGGCCAATGAATGTTGAGAAGAGTTACTGTGTTTTTTCCCAATATAGGTATATAATTGCTAGGACTTAACTCTCTATGCCTTTCTTCCCCTGCCCCAGCAATCATGACAGCACATGCTGACATGAAGACTTTCCTCACATGGAGGTTAAACTCCTTTGGAAGTTTTCTCAACCAGCAACATAACTTGCATGAGAAAATTTTAAACCTCTGGTGTTTTATGATGCTCTGATTGGAGGGTTGTCTGTTCCTACACTATAACCCAGAGTTTCTTAAATAATATACCATACTAACATAGCACAAGGGATTGTACAAAAAGGAGACAGGAATAAGAGAAACTTTATGTTCAAATGTCAGAGATAAGAGAAAAAACATGGTATTTTGTGGGGAAAAAAATTCAATGTAGCTTGATTTTATAGAAAATGTGAAGTTGGAGTTGAAAAATTAGGCTTAAGGATCTTATATAGTATGGTAAGAAATGAAAGTTGTTAAGAGAGAAAATTGTAGAAGTTCTCAACAGAGGGATGATTTTTTTTTCCTTTTTCTTTTACTTTGTACCTAAATGAATGTTCACTAAACTTATTGTGGTAATCATTTCATCGTTTATGTAAGTAAAATCATTATGCTACACACTCAAAGTTATACATTGTTATGAAAATGATGTTTAGATTTTATCATCAGGACCAAGGGAAGCTAGTGAATAATTAGAATAATTAATATGTTATTTACATATTAGAAACACCTCCCATAGGCACACCAAATTCACAGCTTTGCATATGGAAGAACTTCCTCTGGAAAAAGCCCTAAAAACTGAGCTACTCCTATGCATCTGACAAACGAGAAATGGCCCACAGTGAAGTGGATGTAATAGGCTGGGCCACAGTTTCATCAGAAACTCCACCCTCACAGTGGGAAATAAACTCAGAGCTTCTCTTCCAGGAATAAAGGGTTTGAACACAGCAGGCACCCCGAGATTTAGAGACTTGCACCTGAGATAGTCTCCAAAACATCTAGGTTTGAAAATCAAGTTTTGTGTCCAGAGGCCCACAGGGTTGTAGATCCAAGAAGCATCTCTTAATTGGCTGGGTGCTCAGTGGCAGAGAATCCGCCTGCCAGGGCAAGAGATGCAGAAGATGCCTTGGTAGAGAAGATTCCCTTGAGGGGGAAACGACAACTCACTCCAGTATTCTTGCCTGGATATTCCCATGGACAAGAAACCTGGCGGGCTACAGTTCCTGGGTTGGCAGACTCAAACAGATTGAGCACAGAATCGTGTACTCAATGCAGGCATGCACGCACACACACATGCAGACCCTCACACATGCATGCACGCACTGGACTTACCTGCTCCAGGGCCCAGGGAGGAAGCGGCCAGTTGACAGCACCTGGACTTTGTGCATATCTGGAAGAGGCATATCTGCTTGTCTTGAAATATGAGCCTGAGAAGCAAGTGTCTGATTTGGCAAGCATCTGGGAGAAGGCCAAATTGTTCAGCGATGGATTCTGGCGGGTGCCATCTTTTTTTCCCTTTTTTCTTTCCTAGTGAGTCCCATCTTCAAGCTTTCTCTGCCTCACTACAGCTCACTGATATCTCCCAGACAGAAGCTTATACTCCAAATCTGAGTATAAGTTTGGAATATACTCCAGTCCAATCCGGATTTTTGCAACTACCACACAGGGGAACACCTCTGGATCACCCAGCACTGAGGGTGAGCAGGACTTGAACTTGTGTTCCCATTGCTGCTTTTTAGTTGCTCAGTCATGTCTGACATTTTTTTCGAGAGTGAACATTTATTCTTTCTTATATGAAATTGTATTGTGGTTTTATTTATTTTTTAAAAGCATCTTGGGTGTAGTATAGAAAAGGTATTGTATTAATTAATTAAGTGCATGAGAGGATTAGTAAGGAATTTGTTTGAGTTGATGGAAGAAAGTGTTTTATTTAGTTTTCCCTCTAGCATTTTTTAAAATATAGAACTGTTCTGTTATCCATTATCTTTGAAGAGTAATCATCCAGTCTGCCTATTTGGTTTCCTCTCTATGTATGTATCTTGTCACTGTGACAGCTTTTAATATTTTCTCTTTATCTTTGGTTTTTATGAATTTTATTATGATTTGACAAGTTTTTTTTTTTTTTTTGTATATCCTACTATGGGGCAAATAAACTTTTTAAATGTGTACTAGTGATTGTTCTCTCTAATTTTAGAAAAAAAATCTATTTTTATCTTCAATTTTTTTTTTCTACTTTACTCTCATTTTACTAAGATTGCAGTTACAGATGTTTAACATCTGGTATTATACCACAGTTTCCTTGAGTCTCTAATTTTTGTCATTTTTTTTTCTCTGTTCCTCAGATTTGAGCTTTTCTGTTGTTAATTTCTCAAGTTCTCTAAGTCTGTATTTTGTCAATATTGATCCAGTGAATTGTTCATTCACATTACTTACCCTTCAAGTATAGCATTTCCATTTGGCTCCTTATTTATAGTACCTGCTCCTTTGTTGAGTTCACTTATCCACGCATTAAAATACTATTTTTCACATTTGTGAACTTTTAAAGTTATAAACAGCATCTTTTATTTTTAACTTTTTAAATGGGTCATGGTTCTTTTTATAAGATTTATTTTATTTGTTTACTGACTGTAGTGAGTCTTCATTGCTGCACATGGTCTTTCTCTCATTGCAGAGGTCAAGGGTTATTCTTCCTGTGGTGTGCGGACTTATTGTGGTGGCTTCTCTTATTGTGGAGTACAGGCTCTAGGTACACAGTGGTTTCATCACGTGGGCTCAGAAGTTGGGGAGCATGGGCTTCTTTGCTTTGTGGCATGTGGAATCTTCCCAGACCCAGGATTGAACCCATGACCCTTGTATTGCAATGTGGATTCTTAACCACTGGACCACCAGGGAAGCCTCTATAAACAGCTGACTTTAAATCATTGTCTACTATGTTCAATATTTGTGTCATCTCAAAACCTTTTTGTTGACTGCTTGGATTTTTTTTTTTTTGTATGTTTCTTCTTGAGTTTTATTCAGTATAAATATTAGGCTGTATACCTGAAACTAACACAATATTGTAAATCAACTGTACTTCAATTTAAGAAAATTGACTGCTTGAACTTTTCATTTTGGATCACATCTTTAAGAGTTACTTGCATGTCTAGTAATTTTTATTGTATGCTTTATATTACAGATTAGTTATAGTAGAGACTCGGGGTTTTGCCATCTTTCTGTGACAAGTGTTGATTTTAGTTCTAGCAGATAGTTGAATTACTGGCTAATCATCTTGATTTTGTGTATACTTAAATTTAAGATATTTTTGGGTAGATGTGTAAACAACTCCAAGGTTTTTCCAAAGCCCTTCTAGCTTGGCATGACTTAAACCCTAATGTCTGTGTCTGTGAAGATCTTATAAAGCCTATTTTTTGGGGGTTTGTTAGAGCAGTTCTAGAAGATCAATTCTTCTCATATGTGGTGATTGTGATCCTTACATGTAATCCTGGTGTTTCAGCCAGATGCCCTTCATGATGAACACATTGTTATACTTTGGATGAATTAAAAGTTTAAAATCTCCCAATACTGATATGCTTGTTTCTCAAGCCTGCAGTAGGTTTGATAAACGGATGCACCCTCTGACAAGCCTTGAGGTTTTGATCTGCATATACAGCACAGTTTTCATCTAAGGAGTCAGGGGGGAAACTCTCAGAATGACTTCTGAAGCCCTGCAGTTGTATAGCTACTTTCTCTTGAAGGACTTATTCTGGAGATTCCAAATGCTTCAGCTGATCTGATCATTTTTCTCAGGGAACCACCATGATTTTTGGGACTCTAGCTCAGTAACAAGGCTGATCATGTTGTTCACCTCATAATTTTTCCCTTTTAATCATGAATTATAAATTTGAACTTACTGTTGTCTGGTGCCTGAAATGAACTGCCTCATATGTTCTATTTTAAATATTGTTTACAGTGGTAGAACTGATCAAATAGCACTTAATCTGTTATAGTGGAAGGTGGAAGTGAAGTTCAACATATTTTAATTTTTAAAAACAAACAGGTCAAATGGGAGAACAATGGTTTGTTAAAGTAGCCTACTGATTTTCCCCCTAATTAACCCATCACCATTATATTCCAGCAATGACTCTGTATGTCCAGACAGTTCACAGATGGGCTTGAAACAGCTACGGGCCATTTATAGGTAGAGGGACTCATAATGAATTTTATTAACAGCCTCTAAGCTTTCCCTAGAGTTCCTATTCTCTTTTTCAAGCACAGCGCTATTCTCTGTTAGCTTAGCTGGGCTTCTAAACTCGCTGAGTTTTGCTCACTGTTGTCTCAGCATCATTTTGCTCTGCTCCACTGCCTACCCAGCTCAGTTTATTTCCTTTAGTGCTCTCCAAGTTTAGCTCTCTTCTCTGACCTTTCCATTTTGTGCATTTATGCTAAAAAATGATTTGATTCTATTTTTTTTTTCAGTAGATTTTGTTTAAGGTATTTCCACTGACCTAGAAAATCATTTAGCCCATCAGATTTTAAGAGGCAAACTTAGTCATTAATAAAATAATGAACTGTGGAAAATATACAAAATTAATCTTTATAGTTTCTTTAATAATCTGTACAACTGAAAATTTAGATTTAGAAATATAATACTGAATGGAATATGAGAATAAGTGATTCTAACAGCATTAGAATAGTTACAATTTAGGTGAGCATTATGGGAATGTAAATTCAAAGCAATTCTATGAACTGCTTTGAATATGAATTCATAAAATAATTTGTATACATTTTACTTTCTGAATACTACTTTATGGTGAAATAGTTTATTCTGGTCAGTTTTACTGATGCAGAAGGGGTTATAAATATGAGGTATTTGGGGTTGATTGGAATCAGCTACTCATTCATGATATCCTGGCAACAGATGATAATCCTCACAGTGGGAATTTGATCCTAGCAGAAAAGCATATGGAGAACAGTAGGTCCAAAGAAAATATCCATCCAGTCTGCCTATTCACACTGTTCGGGGGCAATAAAAGGATCTCATAATAAATTCTCACTTGAGGTTTTTAAAATCAACTGGTAATTCTGATCTGAGCAGGAAACTATGGAGAATCAAAAATGTACACTATTGCTCATATGCTTTTGGTAACTTATTTCGAAGCCAGTTTGATTATTTATTTGAAGTAAAAGAATACTGAATGCATATAATAGGGAAATTAAGTTTACCATATTAACATCAATATTCTGGCTTTTCATTAAATATTTATGAGCAAAATGAAGATATGTATAAACTTTTTGAAGCATACTTTTCTTTGTGCTAAACAGTTCTTTGACCAGTAAGGTCTTACATATTATAAATCTCTCAATCATACACTATCAAAAAATGTTTTTTTCCACTATATTTCAGGTGATAAAAAAAAGTTCAAATAAAAAGGTCAAAGTAAATAAAGGCTCAATTTGTTCCTTAGTTTACTTTATAAATACCTTTCTTATATTTTAATAAGTTATCTATCCTGGATTTTCAGTGCTAGCCAGCCCCATAGCAAAAGCACCAGTGGCATAAGACTACAGTCATTATATTACTGGATGACATAATGAAGAAGATGAATATGTAAACAACAAAAAAATTAATTCTGGCCTGGGTCTGTCACCAACTAACTAGATTATATTACATTATTTTCTCATTTGCAAAAAGTCAAGTGTTTGACTGTATATTAAAACTGTTTCTGTAAGTAAATAGTACCACCAAATATTGGCCCAATGACACCAAAAAATATATATTCTGTTCAGTCCAGTCAGTCAGTTGGGTCCGACTCTTTGCGACCCCATGGACTGCTGCACATCAGGTTTCCCTATCCATCACAAACACCCGGATCTTGCTCAAACTCATGTCCATTGAGTCAGTGATGCCATCCAACCATCTCATCCTCTGTCATCCCCTTCTCCACCTGCCTTCAATCTTTCCCAGCATCAGGGTCTTTTCAAATGAGTCAGTTCTTCGCATCAGGTGGCCAAAGTAATGAAGTTTCAGTTTCAGCATCAATCCTTCCAATGAATATTCAGGACTAATTTCCTTTAGATTGGTTGGTTGCATCTCCTAACAGTTCAAGGGACTCAAGAGTCTTCTCCAACACCACAGTTCAAAAGCATCAGTTCTTTGGTACTCAGCTTTCTTTGTATTCTAACTCTTACATCCAGACATGACTACTGGAAGAACCATAGCTTTGACTAGATGGATTTTTGTCGGCAGAGTAATGTCTCTGCTTTTTAATATGCTCTCTAGGTTGGTCATAACTTTCCTTCCAAGGAGCAAGTATCTTTTAATTTCATGGCTGCCATCACCATCTGCAGTGATTTTGGAGCTCAAGAAAAGAAAATTGTCACTGTTTCCATTGTTTTCCCACCTATTTGTCATGACGTGATGGGACCAGATGTCATAATCTTAGTTTTCTGAATGTTGAGTTTTAAACCAACTTTTTAAGCCTCCTCTTTCACTTTCATCAAGAGACTCTTTAGTTATTCTTTGCTTTCTGCCATAACTGTGGTGTCATCTGCATACCTGACATTATTGATATTTCTCCCAACAATCTTGATTCCAGCTTGTGCTTCATCCAGCCCGGCATGTCACATGATGTACTCTGCATATAAGTTAAATAAGCTGGGTGACATTATACAGCCTTGACGTACCCCTTTCCCAATTTGGAACCAGTCTGTTGTTCCAAGTCCAGTTCTAACTGTTGCTTCTTGACCTACATACAGATTTCTCACGTTACTATATTATAATATAAGTATATTATATTACATTTGAAGAATTTATAATTATTTGTTGAAGTGATGAATCTCTACCACTGAAATCATTCATTCAAGTAAATATAATGATATCTATTTATTATAAATACTACAATGGAGTTTTCTACATAATATGGAATCTCTGTCAATTACAAACTCTGATTAATCAGAAGTGAATAATTTTTTCCTATAAATAAAGTCATTATTAACATTTTCTATTGTCAGATACTAAAGTACAGTAGTGTCCCTTTATTAATTTATCTGTAAATATGGAGCCAGAATGCTGGAGTGGTTTGCACTCCTCAAGAGGATCTTCCCAACCCAGGCATTGATCCCACATATCTTATATCTCCTGCATTGGCGGGGGCATTCTTTACCACTGGTGTCACCTGGAAAGCCCAATCCTGAAGTTATTAGGATGAAATTCTCAGGAAAAGGCAGAGAAGATAACAAAAATTAAACTGCTTTCCATCTAGACATAAATATCACATGTTTAATAAAGAACTAACATTTAAAAATTTTCCAGAAGTGGGAAGCTCATTTTAATGGGCAGTTAATTTGGACAACATATTCAGAGTTTCTTAATCTCAGGGCCCCTCTTTTGTAATGCTCTGCCTCTATCCATAGGCAATTCACAGTCTTTAATGTGTCACCATGACAGAATTAAAACTTGAGGAATTGATACAATGTGTTAGTCACATGTGTTGCTATGATTAATACCTTTGTCTCTAACCAAAAGGCCTTGTGTTTGTCTCCCAGGGTATGGGCAACCATGAGAGGCTAACTGATTTCAGTTTCGAGTCTACAGTAAGGGTAAAATCTCAGACCTTTCAAGCCTCCTGGCTTGACATTTAATTGTGTGAAAATATTACATACCAAAAAGTCCTATTTTAAAAAGAACGATTTTAATAAGTATTGTATCATAAATATAATGCCCTTTATTGTTGTTGTTTAGTCACTAAGTCGTGTCTGAATCTTTTGGGACCCCATGGAGTGTAGCCCACCGGGCTCCTCTGTCCATGGGATTTCCAAGGCAAGAGTCCTGGAGAGGATTTCCTTCTCCAGTGGCCCTTCCTATCCAGGAATAAAACCCACATGCACTGCATTGACAGGTGGGTTCTTCACCTCTGGGCCATCAGGGAAGCCCATAATATACATATCCTGGATAATTTCTATATATTGTTAATGTAATGATAAAATGTAAATTATCCACAATGATATATTTGATTTAAATGTGGAAGAAAATATGGATTTTTTTATATTTTGGGAACGGGATAGATTTTATAATACAGTTGAATTCACAATATTGTGTATAATACAACATTGTAAAGCAATTATTTTCCAACAAAAATATCTAGAAAAAATAAATAAAAGGTACAACATGTTACAGATATCTAGGTAACTGTGAATTTCCATTTTCTTCTGTTCTTTCACCTATTTCTATTAATCTTTGTTATTTGTGCCATTTGACTGAGGTATGAATGGCCATAGATTCCCAATGACTGATAGTGTTAAGTTCATATACAAATATTCCTAATAAAATATTAGGCTAAAATTAAAGCTATGAATATGAATATCATAATTCTTTAATATCTATGATAAAATCTGATACTAATTTCTAGTGTAATATTCCCTAACAGTCTAGTGAAATGCTGATCAAAAATGCCTTAGAATGGTAAAACCACAACTGGGGCATAAGAGGGAGAGAGTTGGGTAGTATTTGTAACTAAATCTGTAGATCTAGCTATATATTGTACTCCTGTTGCCAGAAGGTTAAAGAAGTAAATCTAGGGACTTCCCTGGTGGTTCAGTGATTTAATCTCCATGTTTCCAATGCAGGGTTTGTGGACCTCATCTCTGTTCAGGGAACTAAGATCCTACATGCTGTGTGGCATGGCCAAAAAAATTTTTTAAAAGGCAAAGTTCATTATATTGCAGACTTCCCTGGTGGTCCAGTGGTTAAGATTCCATGCTTCCACTGCAGGCAGTGTGGATTTGATCTGGTTGGAGAAGTAAGATTCTGAAAGCCACAGAGTCAAAAAAAGAAAAAAAAAAAAAAAAGACATAAATCTGCTGTCCAAAGCTGTGAATAACATATTTAGTGCTCCTGCCTTAGAAACAAATTTTCACCTTCACTATTTAAATACAAATATTTTCAAGCACAAAATTATAAATGTGAGTCCCATGAAATTCTTCCTCTACCTTCATAAGCTAAAATCTAATCAAGATACAACATTCTTCTCTAGAAAGTATTAATCATAATTTATGCTTGATTTTGGCAGAAATATAACTTTACAGAATTCTTTATCTCATCTAAAGTTTCATTTTTGGTTGCCATCCCACTCAATTGGTGAAAAACCTTAATATGAGAACTGTATGTGGAACAACAGACTGGTTTCAGATGGGCAAGGAATATGTCAAGGCTGTATATTGTCACTCTGCTTATTTAACTTATATACAGAGTACATTATGAGAAATGCTGGACTGGATGAAGCACAAGCTGGAATCAAGATTGCTTGGAGAAATATCAATAATGTCAGATATGCAGATGACACCACAGTTATAGCAGAAAGCGAAGAAGAACTGAAGAGCCTCTTAATGAAACTGAAAGAGGAAAGTGAAAAAGTTGGCTTAAAACTCAACATTCAGAAAACTAATATTGTGAAATCTGGTCCCATCATTTCATGACAAATAGATGGGGAAGTGAGAGACTTTTATTTTGGGGGGCTCCGAGATCACTGCAGATGGTGACTGCAGCCATGAAATTAAAAGACACTTGCTCCTTAAAAGTAAAGTTATGACTAACCTCGATAGCATATTAAAAAGCAAAGACATTACTTTGCCAACAAAGGTCAATCTAGCCAAAGCTATGGTTTTTCCAGTAGTCATGAATGGATGTGAGATTTGGACTATAAAGAAAGGTGAGCACCAAAGAATTGATGCTTTTGAACTGTGGTGTTGGAGAAGACTCTTGAGAGTCAGTTGGTCTGCAGGGAGATCCAACCAGTCCATCCTAAAGGAGATCAGTCCTGAGTGTTCACTGTAGGGCTGATGCTGAAGTTGAAACTCCAATACTTTGGCCACATAATGCAAAGAACTGACTCCCTGGAAGAGACTCTGATGCTGGGAAAGATTGAAGGCGGGAAGATAAGGGGACAACAGAGGGTGAGCTTGTTGGATGGCATCACCTACTCAATGGACATGAGTTTGAGTAAACTCCAGGAGGTGGTGATGGACAGGGAAGCTTGGCATGCAGCAATTCTTGAGGTCGCAAAGAGTCAGACACGACTGAGCGACTGAACCGAACAGTAAGTTGTAGTTCACATTTCAGATAGTAATTTAATAGAGTATGTTCACAGGGAACCATCATGTGGAAAACATTCTTGAGGAGGTCAGAGTTGAAGAAACGCTGAATGAGGCTAGACACAGAAAAAGACATTGTACAGAGTAGTGGTAGCTTCTACATGTGAGCAATGCAAGATAAATGAACAGAATTTGCTTAATTGTAATAGAAATTTCAGCTTAGAGTTTAGTGAGAGATACACCTGAACACATAATAATATCATATTTTGAAAAAAAAACATACAAACTTCATAATGTAATTTAGATTTAATGTATCACTTTACATTTCTGAGGACTTCCCTGGTGTCTCAGACAGTAAATAGTCCACCTGCAATGCAGAGGAAACTCAGGTTTGATCCATCCCTGGGATGGGAAGATCCACTGGAGAAGGAAATGGCCACCCACTTCAGAATTCTTGCCTCGAGAATTCCATGGGCAGAGGAGCCTGGTGGGCTACAGTCCATGGGATCAAAGAGTCAGACAGGATTAAGCGACTAACACTTTTGCTTTGTTTCTGAAGAACCATTTCTGCACTGAGATGTAGCACCATCACTGCAAGAAGACTCTCCAATAATTACACTAAATCACTGTATTGTGGAAATTATGTTTTTAAGTTATAGAACTTATTATCATTCTCTGATATTTTTAATTTCTACATTTGTTGACCACCTTTGCTCCAATTATTCTGTATCATGTTATCTACTAGTAAGGATAGCTATAACACCTTTTTTTTTTTTAAGTATTTGTCAATCCCCAGAGAAAATTTTGCGAGAATAAATCAAGATCATGAATTCTACCTTTATTAATACCTGCCATAATTAACACCAACTAAAGTGTTAAAATAAACAAACCAGTCACACTTGCATCAGCAACATTCGTGAGACACAGCTCTCAGCAAAAATTCCTCCTTTTCACACAATATTGATTTGTGTGTTGGAAGACAGCTTGGTTTTTATCCAAGTGTTATTTTTACAGTGTTTGTTTACTTCTTAAAGTACAGCAGACCAAAGGATAGAGCAGTGGGGCTTCCAACCTAGATTATCAACTCACACTTCCCATTGACTCCGGTTTCTCTCTTAGCTATCTGTACTTCATGTGGAATGACCACTCAGGTTCTTTGTTTACATCTCTTGTCACAGTTCGAAACCTTTCTTTTTTTGGGGGGACTCTCCCCACTGGTATCCCACCACTGATTTTTCCACCAGTCATTTGCTGCTCTTATACTTGTGTACCAGATGGTTTAAAAGGCTGAGCATGTATTTGCTGAGTGAACATAAGGAAAGCTGTCACTTGGCTTATTTCTCTTTTATTACTAACATTTTGCCATTAATGATTAGACAGGGCTATGCTTGATGGAAAGAACAAAGCCTGAACTTTAAGTGCTATCTAATATAAAGTAATTAACTTTTTATTCCCATTGTTTAGAAGACCTTTTAATGAAATCAGTAATTTGGTTGTGACATCTTTGCATTCTCTTTTAATTTTTTAATTAGGTTAATATAATTAAGTTTCTGTTGTTTTTCAGATTTGCCTGTCTCCCTCCCTCCCTTCCTCTCTTTTACCCCTTTCCTGATTTTTTCCATAATTTCCATAACAATTATGCAGTTTTAGTGATCATTATCTCAACAAAAAAATGTGCTGGTAATTTCCTAGTTATCTTGTGTGTAATTGTTGAAGGAAAATTTCTCTTTAACTTGTCAATAAATAATGTGCCAGTATAGGAAAGTTATGACCAACCTAGATAGCATATTAAAAAGCAGAGACATTATTTTGAAAACAAAGGTCTCTCTGGTCAAGGGTATGGTTTTTCCAGTAGTCATGTTTGGACGTGAGAGTTGGACTGTAAAGAAAGCTAAGCACCAGAAAATTGATGCTTTTGAACTGTGGTGTTGGAGAAGACTCTTGAGAGTCCCTTGGACTGCAAGGAGATCCAAACAGTCCATCCTAAAGGAGATCAGTCCTGGGTGTTCATTGGAAGGACTGATGCTGAAGCTGAAACTCCAGTACTTTGGTCACCTCATGCAAAGAGTTGATTAATTGGAAAAGACGCTGATGCTGGGAAGGATTGGGGGCAGGAGAAGAAGGGGATGACAGATGATGAGATGGTTGGATGGCATCACTGACTCGATGGACATGGGTTTGAATAATCTCCGGGAGTTGGTGATGGACAGGGAGGCCTGGCGTGCTGTGATTCATGGGGTCACAAACAGCCGGACACGACAGAGCGACTGAACTGACTGACTGATGCTTATCAGAATTGAAAAAGTAAGAAGCAAATATGATTTTCAAAAATCTCCCCTGAGTAAATAGATTATTGCTTTCTACAGCCAAACCTCCTACATTTAAATTTTAACCACAATTCCATAGAGGCTCCATTAAAAGCCAGAGATAATATACATACTTCTTCACCATTAAATTTCTTCACCAGTAAGTTTACATGTTCTCTAAATAACCACACTTCTGTTTCTCATACCTATTGTTATTAGAAAAGATTATGTTTGATATGTATTTTCCTATGTATCTTATTCTCTTTTTAGAGCATTTAGTTCAGACATTTAGTTTGCTTTTTAAATCTTTTAGTTCCTAATTATAGTGGTAAACTAGAAAATGTGTTTACATTTAGTCTGTAAGAATATCAACAAAAAGACAAAAAAATCAAATGTTATATTATAGGAACTTATCATTGCTAGTATACTGATGTAGCTGAAGTACCTCAAATGTTTTAGCAGGAAAAATGTTTAAATGAAATATAAGCACATCATAAGCAGGCAATAATTTTTCCTAAAAGACAGATTTTCTTGGGATATTCTGTGCTGAGTGGAAATAAAAAGTTGTTTATTGTGAACATTTGGAAAAGAAAATGTAAATTTAGTGTTCTCTTAAAATTTTGAGCCAAATTATCATCTCTGCATTTTTGAAATGACACCTATTTAAAATCTTTGAAGTGAATATTTGTTTAAAATTATTTTTCCTTTCTTTAGTGCATTGACACTTGAAGAAAGATTGTATTCAAAGATCGTAGTAGTTTTTTTTTTTTTTTCAATGCTTTCTCCCAACTCTGCCTTGTAACACTGGAACTAATAAAAACTTCCCAAAGGTTCTATCTCAGGCTTTCATTTAGTGAACTGCCTTCTCTTGGCTAGCTCAGCCTTTGCCCTACCTTTGGCAGCTCTGTCTATAGGGGAAGTACTCTTTCCAATTTCTGGGAACATTTTCCCCCGGGGGAAGTCCTCTCCTCTACTTTTAAACCACAGAGTTGGTTCTGCTGACTTTTTTCCAAAACTCATTTCTGTTAGCTAGCAATAACTTTGTCTAAATCCTTTGTTTGGTGTGCCTGTTGTTAAATTTTGTTGTCATTGAGGATGACATTTTAAAGCTGTTATAATCTTAAGTATAAAACAAATGTTTTTAATCTCTCCTAAAGTCTGTGACTATATCAGTTTTTAATGCTACATTGTACCTATATTTTATCAAATATATATAAACACTTTTGTAAGTATGAATGCAATTTAATAGCTTGTTAGTTATAGTTGACTTATTTAGGGTGTATGCTTCTGCTTGAGATTGTGAAGAAGAATACTAAAGAGTTTGTTTATGGCATATTCCAAGATAAACACACAATATTATAAATGCTGTACTTATAAAATTTAATAAGTAAGAAACATCTGTTTTGCATATATCTCAAACAGTAAGGAGGAGTTGATCATATCAGTAATTGTTAACAATCATTCATGATTGATAATTTGACACTGGAGGTACTATCATACTGCATATAACAGTTTTTATTTGTCTGATCGCCTTGACTTTTATTACTTTTATTCATGTCTTCCTGCTTTTTCTTTGTACCCAGTGTTCATTGCCCTGAATTTATTTTCTATCATAATTCCACTTATTGACATAACCAGTGTGATTAAGATATATAGTTATATTGCTTCAGTTGCTATTTTTATTCTTTCCATTTTTTGAAGATATTATTGTCATATAGTACTATATAAGTTTAGGGTATGCAGTATGATGATTTTACTCACAGATATCAGGAATGATTATCACAGTAAGTTAGTGGACATCCGACATCTCATATAGATACAAAATTAAAGAAAAAGAAAAAAAATGTGGTGAGATTACTTAGGACTTACTCTCCTAACTTTAATATATAACATACAGCAGTATTTTTCATGATGTATATACTACAAGCCTAGTTCTCTTTTATTTATTTTTTATTTCTTTTTGGCTGCCCCAGGTTTCCATTGCTGTGCAGGCTCTTCTCTAATTGCAGAGAAGAATGGAGGCTACTTTCTTGTTGCAGAGCACAGGCTTTAGGGTGTGTGGGCTTCAGTAATTACGGCACACGGGCTTGGTAGTCAGGGCTCCTTGGCTCTAGATCATAAGCTCAGTAGTCATGGCACAGGGGCTTAGTTGCTCCGTGGCATGTGGAATCCTCCCAGACTAGGGATTAGACTTGTGTCTCCTGCATTGGCAGGCTGATTCTCTACCACTGAGCCACCAGGGAAGCCCCCTAGTTCTTGTTTATCTCACAACTGGAAGTTTGCACCTTTTGACTGTCGTTATCCAAGTCCCCTCTCCCATCCCTATCTCTGAGGTGATGGAATTCCAGTTGAACTATTTCAAATCCTAAAAGGTGATGCCGTGAAAGTGCTGCACTCAATATGCCAGCAAATTTGGAAAACTCAGCAGTGGCCACAGGACCGGAAAAGGGCAGTTTTCATTCTAATCCCAAAGAAAGGGAATGCCAAAGAATGCTAACTACTGCACAATTGCACTCATCTCACACACTAGTAAAGTAATGCTCAAAATCCTCCAAGGTAGGCTTCAATGGTACGTAAAGCATGAACTTCCAGATGTTCAAGCTGGTTTCAGAAAAGGCAGAGGAACCAGAGATTAAACTGCCAACATCTGTTGGATCATTGAAAAAGCAAGACAGTTCCAGAAAAACATCTACTTCTGTTTTATTGACTATGTGAAAGCCTTTGACTTTGTGAATCACAACAAACTGTGGAAAATTCTGCAAGATATGGGAATACCAGGCCACCTCTTCCTCAGGTCAGGAAGTAACAGTTTGAACTGGGCATGGAACAAAGGAGTACATCAAA
Source organism: Hydropotes inermis (assembly GCA_020226075.1). Classification (NCBI taxonomy): domain Eukaryota; kingdom Metazoa; phylum Chordata; class Mammalia; order Artiodactyla; family Cervidae; genus Hydropotes; species Hydropotes inermis. The sequence continues at coordinate 23,509,990 of CM035295.1, forward strand.
GCTGTATATTGTTACCTGGCTTATTTAACTTATATGTAGAGTACATCATGAGAAACGCTGGGATGGATGAAGAACAAGCTGGAATCAAGATTGCTGAGAGAAATATCAATAACCAAAGATATGCAATAACACCAGCCTTATGGCAGAAAACAAAGAAGAGCTAAAGAGTCTCTTGATGCAAGTGAAAGAGGAAGGTGAAAAGTTGGCTTAAAACTCAACAGTCAGACAACTAAGATCATAGCTTCTGGTCCCATCACTTCATGCATATAGATGGGGAAACAATGGAAACAGTGACAGACTTTATTTGGGGGGGGCTCCAAAATCACTGCAGATGGTAATTGCAGCCATGAAATTAAAAGACACTTACTCCTTGGAAGGAAAGTTATGACCAAACTAGACAGCATCTTAAAAAGCAGAGACATTACTTTGCCAATAAAGGTCCGTCTAGTCAAAGCTATGTTTTTTCCAGCAGTCATGTATGGATGTGAGAGTTGGACTATAAAGAAAGCTGAGCACCAAAGAATTAATGCTTTTGAATTGTGGTGTTGGAGAAAACTCTTGAGAGTCCCTTGGATTGCAAGGAAACCCAACCAGTCAATCCTGAAGGAAATCAGTCCTGAACATTCATTAGAAGACTGATGCTAAAGCTGAAACTCCAATACTTTGGCCACCTGATGCAAAGAATTGACTCATTGGAAAAAAAAACCCTGATCTGGGAAAGATTGAAGGTGGAAGGAGAAGGGGATGACAGAGGATGAGATGGCTGGGAGGCATCACCAACTTAAGGGACATGCGTTTGAGTAAATTCCAGGAATTGGTGGTGGACAGGGAACCCTGGCATGCAGCAGTCCAAGGGGTCACAAAGTGTCGGACATGACTGAGTGACTGAACTGAACTGAACTTTATGATGCTACAAAGAACATGTGGGTGCATGTATCTTTTCTAGTTAGTGTTTTTGTTTTCTTTGGATACACCACCAGGAGTGAAATTGCTAGATCATATGATAGTCCAATGTTTAATTTTGTGAGGAATATTCATACAGCTTTCCTTAGTGGCTGCACCAATTTACATTCCTACTAACAGTGTATGAGTGTTCCCTTTTCTCTATTTGCTCTCTCACACTTGTTACTTGTCTTTTTGAGAATAGCCATTGTGACAGGTGTGAGATGTTAGCTCATTGTGGCTTTAATTTGAACATCTTTTCATGTGCCTGTGTTAATCTGAATATCTTTGGAAAGATATCTATTCAGATTCTCTGTGTTTTAAAATTGGTTTTTTTTTTTTTTTTTGGTGCGGTGCTAGTTGTATGAGTTCTTTGTGTATTTTGAATACCAACCCACTATCAGAAATATCCTTTGCAAATATCTTCTTCCAGTCATTAGGTGACTTTTGTTTGTTTTATAGATAATTTCCTTTGCTATGTAAAAGCATTTTAGTTTGATATAGTACCACTTGTTTATTGTTGCTATTGTTTCCCTTTCCGGAAAAGAAATAGCCAAAAGATATATTACTAAGACAGATGTCAAAGAGCTTACTTTCTGTGTTTTCTTCTAGAAGACTTATGGTTTCTGAGTTTTACTTTTAAGTTTTTAATCTGTTTTGAATTTATTTTTGTGCATGATGTTATAGAGTATTCCAGTTTGATTCTTTTGCACAGAGTGCTCCAGTTTCCCTACCACCATATACTGGCTGTTTTGGGGGGCTGTCTTTTCCCCAGTGTATATTTTGGCCACCTTTGTCATAAATTAATAGCCAAGTAAATGTGGATTCATTTCTGGACTTTCTATTATGTTCCACTGATATATGTGTCTCTTTTTGTACCAGTAGCATGCTTTTGTCTTTTAACATTCTTACTAACTTTGTACATAGATGATTCCCTGCCTTTACTATATGTTTGCCTTATTGATGAATTTTTACCTTTTATAACTTTTATTTCCTAGTTGTGACCTTTTCTTTTATGCTTAGAGAAGTTCCTTTAGCAGTTCTAGTAAAGCTCTTTAAGTGGTGCCAAAATCTTTTACTTTTTGCTTGTCTATAACGCTTTTGATCTCTGCATCAAATTTGAACAAGAGTCTTGCTGGGTAGAGTATTCTTGTTTGTAGGTGTTTACCTTTAATCACCTTAGGTATATTATGCTACTCCTTTCTGGCCTGCAGAGTTTTTACTGAAAAGTAAGCTGATAGCCTTATGGGAATACTCTTGTACATAATATCTTGCTTTTAATAGTCTCTAATTTTTGCCATTTAATTACAGTATATCTTGGTATGCGTCTCTTTGAGTTGATCCTGTTTAGGACACTCTGTGTCTCCTGAACCTATGTGTCTTTTTCCTTTCCCATATTAGGGAAATTTTCAGCTAGTATGCCTTTAAATACGTTATTGGCCCCTTTCTGTCTCTCTTCTCTTTCTGGAACCCTAAAATACAAATATTAGTACACTTGATGTTGTCCTAAAGGTCTCTCGACCTGTCCTCCATTTCAGTGATTTCCACTACTTTGTTTTTCAGATCGCTCATCCAGTCGTGTATCAGCTAGTCTACTGTGGATTCCTTCCTGTATATTGTTAAAATTTAAGGTATTGTATTCTTCATCTCTTGTTTGATTCATCTTTATATTTTTAAATTCTTTATTAGAAACTTTGGAGTTCTCACTCTTTTCATCCAGTCTTCTCCCAAGTTTTTTGAGCATCTTTAGGATCATTTCCTTGAACTCCATCTCTGGTAGTTTGCTTACATCCATTTCACTTAGTTCTTCTTCTATGGTTTTATCTTGTTTCTTCATTTGAAACATATTTCTTTGTTGCCTCACTTTGCCTAATCTGCTGTTTTTATTTCTACATATTTGGTAGGTTGCTAATATTTCCCATGCTTGGAGAAGTGGCCTTTTGTAGGAGGTGTCCAAGGCTTTTGAGCAGTCCACTCCCCTCTGGTCACCAGAGCTATATGCTTTAGGAATTCCCCATGTGCAGGCTGGGCAGATACTTCTGTAGAGGTGGGCTGTGGAGGTGGGGGGTCTGGTAGATGTGACTATACCTCATTCAGGTTTGCTGTCAAACCCAGCTTTGTGCAGAGGCTGCTGGCCACTGATGGGTGGGGCTAAGTCATGAAGTGAATGGCTAAGGAGTCCCAGGGGGTCCTGGGGCTAATGCTAGCCCAGTGGTGGATGGAGTCAGGTTCTGAGGTGGGTGATTGTGGGATCAGGTGTCTTGGATATAATTTTGACCTGCTGTTAGTGAAGCTCATTCCTGACATGGCTGGCTGTAGGGTTTGGGGCATTTCCAAACTGATGCTGAGTGGTACTGGATCCCAGGGTAGTTGGCGGAAGGGTCCAAGGTGTCTCATAGCTGGTGTTGCCCTGCTGCTGGTAGGTAGGGTCAGATCCTGGGGAGGCTAACTGGGGAGCCCAAGTTGTTGCAGAGCTAGGGTTTGCCTGCTGATGGGCAGGGCTGAGTTACCATGGGTCCCTGAGCTGTGGCCACCAGGCTGGTGAGTGGTGCATGTAATAATTTGGAAATATTTTTAGTTATTACTTTAATAACATTAGCTTATAATTAAAAAAATATTAGCTATAATAGTGAATATTTCTCTGAGTACTTAGTCTAGTATTGTGCTTTATATGTGTTTTTAAATTTTTGCTTATAAAAGACTTCATGAGATGAAAAATTAATGTTTATTTACAACTGACTAAGTTGAGATTTCAAGAATTCACCTGGGAAGTGGCCTGTAATTGTTACTCCTACAATACACTGGGTTTTTTACTTCAGTCAAACTGAAAATAGTGTACTCCTAAGACAGGTGAGGCTGAAAGTGGTAGGAATTTTCTCTGATAATTAAAGTCCACACTTACCAGACACTGTACTCTTATTTGCCAACTGTAGATAATGTTATGCACAATTTCCTATAATGGCTAAAGGATATGTTATAACTATATCTAAAGTTAAAAGAAACATTGTTATAATAAAAATGTCAACAGTATAGTATTTCTAAGAGACAAAACAATTTCCTTTGGATTATTTCTGATTTTCCAAGGTGAATTAGTGAGATTCAGTCTATTAGTATAAGTATTTACCTTATTTTAAATGTCACAACCTCATGAAGAAAGTAAACATGAAATCTTGTCAGTATAATCTTCTGAGAGCTATAGATCCTTCATAGAGGTTTGAAGAAACTTCTTCTGGAGGCTTAGAATAAACAACTGATGGGATGACAGGACATGGACAGAAAAGCTGAGGTCTCTGAAATTACCTGGTGTACTCTTTTGCTTGAGTCTGGTTGTATTCAAGACTGTGTGATGAAAATAAGATGAGGGCTGTACATTTATCTTCTTTTCCTCTTTTGAGTATAACCACTACATAAACAGATTCCAACTTCTGTTGGCTGTATGTTAGCAAAGATTTTTTTTTTTTTTTTCCCACTGAATGTTGTCCTCAATATGGCAGAACAGACTGGTTCAAAGCAAAGTTTTGATGAAATGTTTTCTCAGGAAAATCTGTTTCTGCTGCTAAGAGACTGCCACCTACAACCATCTGTGGTTTTGTATTCCTTGCCAAACTTTCCTGTTGTCTTCATGTGGATACCGCCTTTTGTCATTTTTTGTGGTATCCAAACATGGCAAACACTCCTATCAGCTTAATTCTTTGGTTAAAATTGTCTTACTGCCCTGCTAAATATTATAATGCATCTTCACACACATATAGATACAATACCTAGTTTAATATAGTAATCACTATATCATTCTAGCTAACTTATCCAGAAAGAAGCATACAACTACCTTAAGGATTCTTATCCCAGTATTGGCAACAGTGGTTTGTATAAACATTATGAATCATAAAAGAAATTAAGGAAAGATAGATCAACTGTAGTCACAGATTTATAAGAGATAAACTATCTAATTGGTTCAAATGTAGTTTTAATGGAATAAAATATATAACATGGCAGATAAGAAATACTGGAAATGATAATTACTAAGTTTCCAGAACTGAAGAAAGACTTGTGTTCTTCAGTAATAAACACATGCTGATTTCCAAGCAAGACAAATTAAAAAAAAAGTAAATTCTCAGTTTGATGCACACGACTGAGTGACTGAACTGAACTGAATGAAAAGACAGTACATCTAGAAAAAGTGACAAAAGCCCATTAGCCACAAGGAAGGAAGTTAAAGACTACATTCAAAAACAAATTAGTGTTTTCAGATATAATAAGTCAGTTCAGTCACACAGTCCTGTCCAACTTTTTGTGACCCGTGGACTGCAGCATGCCAGGCCTCCCTGTCCAGCACCAACTCCTGGAGTTTACTCAGACTCATGTCCATTTAGTCAGTGATGCCATTCCACAGTCTCATGCTCTGTCGACCCCTTCTCCTCCCACCTTCAATCTTTCCCAGCAACAGGGTCTTTTCAGATGAGTCACTTCTTTGCATTAGGTGGCCAAAGTATTGGAGTTTCAGCTTCAGCATCAGATATAATAGGGTAGGTCATATCAAATTAATACTTCTACCTAGAGCAGCTAAAGAGCTAGATTAAGTATCATTATTATTATCATTATTATTTGCAACAATAGCAAAAAAATAAAAAGCCTCCTTGAGGTATTGGAAATAAACCAAATCAGAGAGAAATTAAGAGACCAAAATATAAGGAAGATTAAATAAAATGAGCCTTACATTTGTCTGCTGGTATTTTTCTGAGTTTGCTGATTATTGGTATAGATCACACTATCTAAATAAGAAAACAACAACCTAAAATTTAGGGTAGTTACAATGGTCTGGGGACATAGAAATTGATATTTTGAACTATCAAGATAGCCAGGAATTGGAAGACCAATATTCTAGAGGAAAGAGAGTTGCAGGCCAACAGATCCATCACTCAGAACACAGTTTTTCTGAGGCATCTGTCACCTCTAAGGCTATAAGTCTATTTGTGTGTGTATGCTTGGTTTGAAGGGTAGCATTGGAAGAAATCCAGAATAAAGAAGCAGTTATAAATTAAGAAGAGAGAGAGAAAGACTGAGAGAGGGCAAGAGAGGTTTTCTGTTTTGGTTCTGTTTTTTTCTTATCAAGAAGAGAAAGATTAGCTAGTAATAATGAGCCTTAAGAACAATTTGTGGCTTTCAGGTAAAATTGTGAAGAATTCTACATTAAAATGCAAGTAAATCAGACTGGATTGAGGAAATATAACCATTCTCTATCAAAGAAACATAAATACTCTGTAAGGAAAGATAACAGTTCACAGTTACTATTTTTTTTCCTTACATATGTTTACTACAAAAGTCAGCTATTGCTGCCACAAGATTGTGTAATAAAGCACACTGACATTTATTGCTTGAAATAGCCACTTATTCTTATATTCATAGGTTTCAATGTCTGTACTTTTGTCATTTATAGACTGGTTCAGCTAGGCTTGACCCATGTTGGATATTGATTCAATTCTGATCCACGTTCTTTTGTGGCCTGTGTCCCTTTTTGGGTGCATTCATATTAATGGCAGAAGGAAAAGACAGTATATCGAATGCAAAAACAACCTTAAACTTGTACCTTAAACCATAATTACTAATGTTTATCAGTCAAATTAATAACACGATCTATTCCAATTTCAATGTTAGAGAAATATGCTCCATATTTACTGGGAAAAACTAAAAGCCATTTTCATATGCTGAAGAATAATGCAAGTTACTAGTTCTCACAGTCATTTAATACCTTAAAGCATGTAAGAATAACAGAACCATATGTTAGACAACCAAAAACAGAAAACAAAACCCACATGTAAGTGATTCAAAATATACAGTTAACAGAGAGTGACAAAATATAATTATGATTAATATTTTGAGAAAATTAAAAGAGGAAAAGATGAAGAATATCACAAGGATAGCTTAGCATTTATTTTTTTTAAAGTTGAAAATAGCATTGAGGTAATATTAATAGCATATTCAGTTCAGTTTAGTCTCTCAGTCATGTCCAACTCTTTGTGACTCCATGAATCGCAGCACGCCAGGCCTCCCTGTCCATCACCACCTGCCGGAGTTCACCCAAACTCATGTGCATTGAGTAGGTGATGCCATCCAGCCATCTCATCCTCTGTTGCCCCCTTCTCCTCCTGCCCCCAATGCTTTCCAGCATTAGGTTCAGCCACAGGACTGGAAAATGTCAGTTTTCATTTCAATCCCAAAGAAAGGCAATCCCAAAGAATGCTCAAACTACTGCACAATTGCACTCATCTCATACACTAGTAAAGTAATGCTCATTTTCTGTTTTGTATATAAGGTTATCATTACCATCTTTTTAAATTCCATATATATGCATTAGTATACTGTATTGGTCTTTATCTTTCTGGCTTACTTCACTCTGTATAATGGGCTCCAGTTTTATCCATCTCATTAGAACTGATTCAAATGAATTCTTTTTAATGGCTGAGTAATATTCTATAGTGTATATGTACCACAGCTTCCTTATCCATTCATCTGCTGATGAATGCATGAGACAAGTGCTCAGGGCTGGTGCACTGGGAAGACCCAGAGGGATGGGATGGAGAGGGAGGCAGGAGGAGGGAGCAGGATGGGGAACACATATAAATCCATAGCTGATTCATGTCAATGTATGGCGAAAACCACTACAATGAAAGAAAAAAAAAAAAAAAGTAATGCTCAAAATTCTCCAAGCCAGGCTTCAGCAGTACGTGAACAGTGAACTTCCAGATGTTCAAGCTGGTTTTAGAAAAGCCAGAGGAACCAGAGATCAAATTGCCAACATCCACTGGATCACTGAAAAAGCAAGAGAGTTCCAGAAAAACATCTATTTCTGCTTTATTGACTAGGCCAAAGCCTTTGACTGTGTGGACCACAATAAAGTCTGGAAAATTCTTAAAAATATGGTAATACCAGACCTTCTGACCTGTCTTGAGAAACCTGTATGCAGGTCAGGAAGAAACAGTTAGAACTGGACATGGAACAACAGACTGGTTCCAAATAGGAAAATAGCATATTAGACAAAGCGAAATGGAAAGCAAGTGAATATATTGTGTTCAAATAGAGGCAAAAAGAAAAATGAAAAGGTACAAGTAGAAGCATGGAAACATGTATTTAATTCACACACAGAAAACAAACAAAATATGAGAATGTGAAAAGGGAACCCTCTTACACTATTGGTGGGAATGGAAACTAGTACAGCCCCTATGGAAAACAGTGTGGAGATTTCTTAAGAGAATGTGAAGAAGTATAACTGAAAGATAATAACTGCAAATTTTCAAAAATGATGAAAGATATAGAACCACAAATACAGTAATGTCAATTATGTCTAAGCAGAATACACAGAAAATTAATCATAGGCAATTTTTAGTAATATTGAAGTTAAAAGACAAAGAGAAACCTTACCATCAATAAGAGCTTTTTCCAATTCTGTTTAGGGTTTATAAAGCTTGAAAGGGTGATTCTCCCATCATAATAAAAGAAAACTATGGGTAAAGTAAATCATAGTTTTTCTTGAATCCATCAGAGTTGCAAGGAAATAAAGTAGAGTGAAATCTAAGAAATTACAGGCTCTTCTATAAGAGATGGAGCTTTGCTGGTGGCTCAGGTGGTAAAGAATCTACTGGCAATGTAGGAGACCTGGGTTTGATCTCTGGGTCAGGAAGATCCCCTGCAGAAGTAAATAGTAACCCACTCCAGTATTCTTGCCTGGAGAGTTCCCTGAATAGAGGAGCCTGGCAGGCTACAGTCTATGGTGTCACAAAGTCAGACATGACTGAGTGACTAACACTTTACACTTTCTGTAAGAGGCAGACACAACAATTATTCACCTGTAGTAAAACATAGGAGGGAGAGGTGCTGGTTGCCATTAAATGGGTCAAAATAATCCAAATAAAGTTTTTGTAAACTGCTAAATGTCGAGTGTAGGTTAGAATAAATGTATAGAAGCACTTGGAATCAGAGTTATAGTCATCCGTCTTTTCTGTGAACTTCCATGCGATGCTCACAGGACTGGAGAACAGGGTGTGGACTGGGGAGGGGTCACAAGGTAGTGTCATCCTAAAGGAGGGAATTAGCTTTTGCTACAGTAAATACACAGAGCCCCACACAAAACCTTATCCATTATGAACCAAAAGGTTTATGCCACTGGAGAAGCGATAGACATGCTCTCACTGCCAGAGTCAGGATGAAGACCTGGAGGAGTTTCCTGGAAATCAAATCTCTACTCACAGAAATGAGACAGGAAGGAATACGGGACCAGAGATCAGTATGGCATTCAAAATGTTAAAGGCATTCAAAATATTTTACCACTGCAAGAGGAGCAGGGACTACTTTCTCTTATAGTAACTATCAAAGATGCTAATTAGATGTTAGCTGCAGTAGAAAAGAGATAAGACCACTGAGAACAGACCTCTCCAGAGACCCGAGTATAAGTTTGAATCTAGTATTTAAAGAATTACCTCTAACCTTCATCTTTGGCCTGGAAAGTGCCAAGTAACAGCAACATTGTTACAGCCCTGGGGAAAAACAAGAGTGTGGAAATTGACAGCCTCTGTGGCATGAGCACAACAACCTATTAGTAAGAGTCAAAGCAATAAACAAACTCAGATCCTGACCCAGGCTCATAAATGTCTCCAATGTTGACATTACCATAAATAAATTTTACATGACTGTGATTACCATATTAAATACTCTAGTGGAAAAGGTAGACAACATGCATTAACAGTTGATGAATTTCAACCAACAAATAGAAACTATAAGACTCAAATGGAAATGCTAAAAAAAAAACCAATAACATGGAACAGAAGTAAAACATGCCTTAGACAAGCTCATCAGTAGACCTAATTTACATTTATAGAAAAATCTATCCAACAACAGCAGAATGTACATTCTCTTTAATTATACATGATTCATCCAGGTAGATCATACTCTGCGTGATAAACACATCTCAATAAATTTAAAAGATTTTGAATTATACAAAGAATTGTCTTTGTCTACATATAATTAAGCTAGAAAATAATACTAAAAGATAACTTCGATAATCATAAATATTCGGAAATTAATTTTACTTTCACTGACTTATAGATCAAATACAAAGCTACAAATGAAATGTAAAAGTATTTTAAACTGAATGAATATGAAAAGAAAACAATTTGCCATATATATATAAAGAACCAATAGATGCAGAAAAAATACTTGCAAAATTTAGAATTCATCAGTCATATTTAAAAAGGCTCCTTAAGTTCAGAATTAGATGAAGCTTTAATAAAATGAGGGATGTACATACAAATAAGTGCTATAGATAACATTATATATGTATGATGAAAAACTAATTATTTGCTCCTACAATTAGACACAGAGTCAGAATGTTCACTGTCAGTCGTCCTAATCAATAGCTTTTATATCTTCATGACTATAACAATGTTAAAAAAAAGATGTAGAGTATTTAAAACACACAACACACATAAAAAAACTGTAACAGAAGAAACATCTCCATGTAAAATTTCTAACAAATATACACTTTAAAAAAATAAGTGAATTTAGTGATGTCAAAGACATGTCAGTATAAAAAAGGTAATTTTATTTCTCAATACTAATAATTAATAATTAGGATTTAAAATTGAAAGAAGTATTTATTAAGTTCACAAAGTCATTTAAAAGCTAGGTATAAAGCTGACAAATATATGCAAGTTCTGTATGCTAAAAATTAGAAAACCTTATTTTTTCTATTAAAGAAGACGTTATTTGAATTAGAATTTTTAAATGTCAGTTAGCTTAAAACAGATTTACAAATTCACTTAATATTAATCAAATACCAGCGAGATATTTTGTAGAAACCAAATTAAGGTATTAGTTTAATTATTAATTAATTCATACAAATGAACTCAAAATAAATTAGATAAGAAACAGATATTCCTTCTCATGGCATTTATTTTCCATTTACTTATCATGAAAACACCTATCTATGCTCATGAAATTAAAAGATGCTTGCTCCTTTGGAAGAAAAGCTATGACCAACCTAGATAGCATATCAAAAAGCAGAGACCTTACTTTACCAACAAAGGTCTGTCTAGTCAAAGCTATGGTTTTTCCAGTGGTCATGTATGGACATGAGAGTTGGACTGTAAAGGAAAGCTGAGCACTGAAGAATTGATGCTTTTGAATTGTGGTGTTGGACAAGACTTGAGAGTCCCTTGGACTGCAAGAAGATCCAACCAGTCCATCCTAAAGGAAATCAGTCCTGAATATTCTTTGGAAAGACTGATGCTGAAGCTGAAACTCCAATACTTTGGCCACCTGATGAGAAGAACTGACTCATTGGAAAATACCCTGATGGTGAGAAAGACTGAAAGCGGAAGGAGAAGGGGATGACAGAGGATGAGATGATTGTGTGGCATCACCAACGCGATGGACAGGAGTTTGAGTAAGCTCCGGAAGTTGGTGATGGATGAGGAGGCCTGGTATGCTGTAGTCCATGGGGTTGCAAAGAGTCTGACATGACTGAGCAACTGAACTGAATTGAACTGATGCTTATATGATACATTTTATATATGCAAATTTTAATATTTTTATATATTTTAGAAGAATGTAATATCCTTATATACCTTTAAAAATCTATACTTATATTTTAAGATTCTAGAGTTGCCAATGTTCTTTCTTGAATATAATTTTTTGACATCAGTAAAACTTGATAATTAGATAATATCCTTGAGGCCTGGGCTTTAGGAGTGGCTAGCAAGTAGAGTTGCTTTGTTTTAGGGTTTTTTTCTTGATAATTCATAAAGAAATTATGTTAAATTAGAATGTAATATTGAAGTACAGTGAATAAAGTACAGTGAAATATATACATACATAATATTCACTGTAAGCCAGTGAAAACCTGGCCAAAAAAGCTAAACATTAGATAATTTTTCTTGCTTTTTAGTGTATTAGGTATTTCATAAAACCCAAAGATAAAAGAGAAACATTTCATTTCCTCCATTGGGTTTATTGAAGATATGTATCTTTTTTGCTTCCAGGGAAGTTTATGAAGTAGAAGAGTAATGAATCAATGGTCAGGATGCTTTGGCTGTATCCTGCAACACTGAACCATCCTAACAGCCACAATTTAATCATCTAAAACAGGGATTGGGGGAAATTTATGAAACCAAAGTCATTCCTGTTTAGTATTTAACAGGAAAGCTGTATATCATCAATATAAGCTAGCATTTATGTTAGAAAAATGTGTATCTTAAAAGTAATAGTTAAAATTTCTTTTGTATCTGTATTTGTAGAAATCAGTTGATTGTTCAGGACAGTGTTTCTCAATTAGTCTGAGTCTTGTGGGGAACCTCTCCACATCAGAATTGGTTGCATACAAGAGGTGTGTGGGATTTCAAAATGGTTACCAGGTGATTTTAAAGACGTCTCTGGGTGACATCTACAAAAGACTCAGAAAATGTAGTGCTTATGATGGAGGGGGTAGAAACAGTTGGACAAAACGAAGCAAAAACCCATGTAAAACCCATTTACAATAAACTCTAGAGCAGACACAAACATTTTAAGTGGATGTAGTGCTATGCACTCAAATCAGATGAAGGCACTTGTTTCTCTCGCTTCTTGGAGTGGTGGCTGCTCACAACTCAGCCTTCCTAGAGCTAGCCACTGACCAAAGGAGTTGCCTTGCCCATTAACAATTCACTTTATGCCAGTTCAACGTTTCTGTCAGCCAAATCCTACTATTCTTACCTTCTTATAGATCTTTCCCCCAAAGTACTTTCTAATACATTTCCTGCATACAAATCTAGATTTCAGAGTGTGCTTCCCAGGGAACAAAACTAAGACAGCTGGAACAAAAGGTAGCCCTGTGATGCAGATTCTAAAAATGAGAACAGGAACATCATCATATGTTTCTTGCTTGATGGTGGAGTAGGTCCTCACCACTGATGGGAGGTGGGATCCTGATAGCCTATAGCAAGCTATAGCTATAGTGATGAAATGGCTATGCTTTAACTTGGAGGGACCTACAACAGGATACTGACAAAAGAGAATGCTGTGGAATGTGCACTATTTCAGGTATTTGAGAGGTTCATAGGAGAAATCATAATAATGACTGTGAAATTGGATGACTACTGTTAAAGGTTACTAAATCATTGGCAAAGGAAAATATAAGGCTGAGGGAGATATACATCTATTTTGAGAAAAATATGAAAACCAGAAGAGTTCCTTAGTAGCATGTAAAGTATCAAGCATTTAATGCAGGAGGAGGAAGGCTGTTCATGCTAATGATCAGGATTGAGATTTAATATTTTTGAAGAAAAGCTCCAGATAAAGTTGAATTCTCAACCTCAGCCAATGTGCTACACTGACTAGGGAGCCCTGGAACACTGAAATTTAGAACTGGTTTCTTCTGAAGTCTGTGAGAAAAAAAAAAAATGTTCAATGTTATTCACCTAGCTTCTGGTAGTCTGCTAGAAATCTTTGGCATTCCTTTGTTTGTAGATCCACAACCCCAATTTGTGCCTTCTTCATATGTAATACCTGTTGGTTGCATTCCTGTCTCCAACTTTCTCTGTTTTATAAGGATACCACCTATGTTGGATTAGAGGGCCACCTTCTCTAGTATGACCTAATGTTATTGTAACTAATTGAATGTGCAATGACACATTTTAAATTATGTCACATTTGAGGTACACAGGGTAAAGAATTCAACATATGCATTCTAAGGGGCATAATTCAACCCACAGTACCTACTATATGATTATATACTGTGAGAGGACCTGAAGAACCATTTTCCAATGTAATAGAATAGATTCTATTATAGAACAGGACTTCCCTTATTCCATGGAGATGATAAGATCCCAATATAATAGAGATCAAGCAGGAACACTTAACCATTAGAATCGAGGCAGGTACAAATATTATACTGAATTGCAAAGTCAGAATATCAGCCAAGAAGCCCTAATCATGAGAACTTTGTCAATAATTAACATATCTCATGATTTTTGGCAAAAGTATTGAAGGAGAATCAATGAGTACTTTGCTTTATTTATTTAAGTTATCAAGGATAGATTATCAGAAGGCTGTGGGCAATGTCCCCAATTTAGTAGTTCACAATCCTTGGCCTAGTTTTAGGGCCTGAGAAAATTTTCAGACTTGGTATTCTTTGAAAGGTATTTTCATCTCTATGAAGAAAAAACTTATAACACCACAGCAGATTTATGTGTTTCCTAGAAGGACAACTACAGACATTTATTCTAATAGCTGTACATTGGGAAAGAGATAATACATAAATATTTAGGATAATTTGATACATAGTTAAAACTGACATCAAGATTCAGGGTCTTAAAGTGTCACATTGGCTGCTCTGGAATCACATAGAGTTCTAGTCAAGATTCTGTTTGTAAAACCAAATTACCCAGTGATCACTTTCCTTTCCCAGAAAACACATTTAGGATGGATATTCTTAGTAGTTGGCAGGACACCAACTTTTGTTCCTCATCCTGTAGGATAAGAAAACAATATACAGAGAAGGCCAAATAGAGGACTTTGAACACTTTCCTCACCCCCATCCTCAGTCAAGATAATGCATCATAAAAAATGCCATATAAAAGAAGAACAGCAGAGATTAGTGAATGGCATAGATTAGTTAAAAACCTGAAAATGCCAGAATGACCATCATCTGCCAAGAAATTTACCAGACTTATGAGTAATGATTTTTTTAAAATTTCAGTTCTTCTTACGGTCTATTTTTGAAACATAATTCAACATCCAAAATACGGTGCTTAATAAATATTAATTTGAATGATTCATAACAGTAATATTTTAACTATTTACTGAATGGTATAAAAGTCTATCAGATTTGAATGGGATCAAAAATAGGGAAAAACTCTGCATCAGGTAAAGGTTGAGCCTGCCAATGGATCCATGTGACCCAGCAGACCGCATATCACTAGAGATACCTACAATGGTAAAACAGGCCTTGCAGAGTTTTTATCAGGCCCAATAGAAGAACCAGAAGGTAGACCCCTAGAGGGTTAGAGGAAAGTCCTGCTGTGTATAACAGAAAAATATACATCTTTCTAAAATTAGTGGCTAGCATACTATTGGGTCCTGGTATACATGGTACCTAAATATGAGATGTGAAAGGCCCACATGGCCAGAGCTGCCCTCATGAGCTAGGGCTTCTGAGTCCCACTTAGGTTAAAAAGTTTGAGTTTCTGTTTTCAATAGTAATCTGTATAGAAGCTATACATCCAGATTCAGTCATGGACAGAATCAGAGATCATAGATAAATTTCTTATTTATATTTCTCCCCCACCACCAAGGAAAGAGGTTGATGCTTGACCAGAATCAAGAGCTGGGGTAGGTTCTTTCAGAGCCATTATAATAAGAATTTTGCAATCAAACTGAATGGGATAAGTTCCTGATAACTTCAAGCTTTGTAAATAAATTGGTTTCTTATGTTACCTAATTTAACCTTAATTTCTTTGTGCATAAAATGAATATTTAAATTTCCAACTCATATAATATGAGGATAAAATAGCATAACCCAACACAGAACAGTGCCTTGCATAAAGAAATCACTCATTAAATACTATTAATAGCTTATAATAATAAATTATTTAAAAGTTAGACTAAAGAATAATTAAAGACACTACATATGCTCTAATTAGACTTCTTAAGTCTTAAAAATTCTATATAATTGGGTAATTAGGGAGAATATAATAAGGAAAACAAAACGTTCAAGTAGTTAGAATGTTGCCAATATAATAAAATATGTTCTCTCTCTTTTTTATTTTTCTCTGCAAAGCAGTATTTAGCAGAACAGTGTACTTGCCTTTTTATGAAATATATACTTTGTAAAGGAGCTTCCCTGATTGTTGAGTTGGTAGAGAATCCACCTGCAATGCAGGAGACCCTGGTTTGACTCCTGGGTCAGGAAGGTCTGCTGGAGAAGGGATCGGCTGCCCGCTATAGTATTCTTGGGCTTCCCTGATGGCTCAGTTGGTAAGGAATCTGTCTGCAATGGGGGAGATGTGGGTTCAATCCCTGGGTTGTAAAGATCCCCAGGAGAAGAGAAAGGCTACCTACTCCAATATTTTGGCCTGGAGAATTCCATGGACTGTATAGTTCATGGGGTCACAAAGAGTCAGACATGACTGAGCGACTTTTACTCACTCACTCATACTTTATAAAAAATGTCAAGAAAGTACTCTCATTTATTAAAAATTTCAAGCATAAAAACTTCCTTTAACATTGTTTTATGTTTGACTACCCTTTATTTTTATATTTTATACATTTATTTTGTTATCATGCATCAATTTTGTATTTATTTTTATAGTGTAACTTACACTCATGAACCTACCACCTACATAATAAGAACTGGAATTTTGCTAAAATCTTTCAGCACTCAATTGCTACGCTCTTCTCCAATTACCTTCCTCACAAGCCTGGTTTTAGATGTGTTCTGTTTCTATGACTCTAAAGTATGTATTTTCTTGTTGTTGTTCCTTTTTCTGTTTGTTTGCTAAAATAGTTAACATCTTTGATGTGATTCTTTTCTTCCTGCTTCAGGGATATTTGAAGGATGTTAACCTCTAGTCAGGTTTCTAATGGAATCATTTAAAGGTCTGTACCTATTTGGAGAGGTTAGCTGGGATTTCTATACATTAATTAATGAGTACTGAAGCACCTCAACATGTGTCACTGGGATTATTCATTGTACGATTGTGGACTTCAGGTTCATTAAAGACTGGGAAAACACTACATATCCCACCAGGTGGTAGTGACTGGCAAGTTTAGCAGAGGCAACCGGTATATGTTCTTGACTTATGTGTCAACTCTTGTCACCATCCTGCATAATAGCATCTTGAGCAATAAAGGGCACTTTATTTTTGTGTTTGGGGACATTAGAAATTGTAAGTGGGTAATTAAAGTTTCTCAGATCCTGCTGCTATGAATGCCACTTTATCCTTTCCTAAACATAACTAAACTTTATGCTGGGTCGACTATTGTGTGTAGTGTTTGGTTAATAATCCAATCTAGAAACTTGCTTTTATGGCCATGTAATTCCTTATGTTATTATCCTTTTTATATTGATAACTGTTAAATATTAGAAAAATGATTTGCATTGCTCTGTCAGAATTTTATTATTACATTTTGTATAGGTTAATACATATTCTGCAATACTTTTTTTTCCTATTGTTGTATAATACCAGTGTGTGCATATACATAAATAATTGATTACTGAATCTATATATGTATCATACATGCATGTATATTATATATGCATTACCTTCTCACCAGCTCTGTATGAGAATTACAATTCTTCCAAATCCTTGCCAATAAAACTACCAGTACTTTTTGTTTATTTGTTTGTTTTAGGTTTAGATATTCTAATAGGTAAAAAGTGGCATCTCATTGTGTCTTTAAAGTGCATTAATGTCCATTTTTTTAGTTACTGACAACATAGAGCATATTTTCTTGTGAATATTTGCATTCATAAATTTTCTATAGTAGGGTGTCTTAAAATGTTTTGTGCAATTTTTTAATTGTGTGATTTACTTCTTTTTACTGAATAGTATTAGGTGTTTATGTATTTTAAGTCTGTGTTCCTTATCAGATATATAATTCCCCTAGCCTGTAGCTTGGTTCTCTTTTTTACTTAATATATTTATTTTATTGAAGTATAGTTGACTTACAGTGTTTCAGGTACAAGCAAGGTGATTCAGTTATACATGTACACATATTATTTTTGAGGTTATTTTCTGCTACAGGTTATTACAAGATATAGATTATAGTTCCCTGTGCTATACAGTAAACCTTTGTTTCTTGTTGCATATATATTTTTTTAATTAGAAAGCTAACATTCTTTGCATACGGAGTCAAACAAGTAGAATCAAAATGTCATAATTTTTTAGTTTAGCAACAATTGATAAGTTCTTTAAAATACATATATTATGCATCCTATATATATATATATATATGTATATTCTACTATGCTTGATAAAAGCTTGAGAAAGAACATCAAAGAAAGAAGAGATGGAGAAATTGGAAAACAGAAACTAAATGAAA
>CM035295.1:23528008-23749922 GCA_020226075.1 Hydropotes inermis
TGGGAGCACTAAATATGAAATAGAAAAAGTAAATCAAATTAGATAAAAGCAAAAGATCATCATATAGTCCAGTTGTTTTTAAACATCACTGTTTATTAGAAACATATCTGGAGCTTTGGAGGAAAAAAGCAATACTTGAGCGTTTGTATTTTAAAAAAAATTCCAAGGTAATTCTGATATGCATCTAGAGTGTACAAAGTGATTACAGGTTTTTCTATTAAATGGTAGTTTTGGTGATACAGGATTCTATTATTTTTCTGTTGACTAATCATGGTACAGTGGCATTGAGTAATAGCTACATAATCACAACAGTAAAAGATGTTTATCAGTTTTCACAATCAATAGCCAGACAAAAAATAAAAGGTAATTTCAATTGCAAGCTATAGGGAATTTGATTAACCTAACAATATAAAATAATTACATACAATCTAGGGGCTCAACAGAATGATGTGACAAGTGGAAATGTTTTGTTGGCAAAGTAATATCTCTGCTTTTTAATATGCTGTCTAGGTTGGTCATAACTTTCCTTCCAAGCAATAAGCATCTTTTAATTTCATGGCTGCAGTAACCATCTGCAGTGATTTTGCAGCTCCCCAAAATAAAGTCTGCCAATGTTTCCACTGTTTTAGTTTTCTGAATGTTGAGTTTTAAGCCAACATTTTCACTCTCCTCTTTCACTTTCATCAAGAGGTTTTTTAAGTCTTCTTCACTTTCTGCCATAAGGGTGGTGTCATCTGCATATCTGAGGTTATTGATATTTCTCCCAGCAATCTTGATTCCAGCTTGTGCTTCCTCCAGCCCAGTGTTTCTCTTGATGTTCTCTGCATACAAGTTAAATAAGCAGTGACTTAGCATACCCCTGATCCTATTACCATTTTCTTGATTATTTTGGGTTTATTTTCTGTGGGTCTTTTTCTTCCCTTGTGTTTCCCATCCAGTGAAGTTCCTTTAGCATTTGTTGTAAAGCTAGTTTAGTGGTGTTGAATTCTCTTAATTTTTGCTTGTCTGGAAATCTTTTGATTTCTCTATAAAATCTGAATGAGAGTCTTTCTGTGTATTCTTAGTTGTAAGTTATTCCCTTTCATCACTTTAAATATATTGTGCCATTCCCTTCTGGCTTGTAGAATTTCTGTTGAGAAATCATCTGGTAACCTTCTGGGAGTTACACTGTATGCTTTTTGTCATTTTCCCCTTGTTGCTTTTAATATTTTATCTTTGTCTTTAATTTTTGTCACTTTGATTACTATGTGTCTTGCTGTATTCCTCCTTGAGTTTATCCTTTCTGTGACCCTCTGTACTTCCTGGACTTGGTTGACTATTTCCTTTCCCATGTTAGGGGAGTTTTCAGCTATTATCTCTTTACATATTTCTCAGGTCTTTTCTCTCTTCTTCTGGGACCCCTATAATGTGAATGTTAGTGTATTTAATGTTGTCTCAGAAATCTCTTAGACTGTCTTCATTTTTTTCATTCTTGTTTCTATTTTCTGTTCTGTGGCAGTGATTTCCACCATTCTATCCTCCAGGTCACTTTTCCATTCTTGTAGGTCTTTGTAAACATTTCTTGCATCTTCTCCATTCTGCTTTTGAGATCCTGGATTATCTTCACTATCATTTTTCTGATTCTTTTTCTGAAAGATTCCCCCTCTCCACTTCATTTAGTTGTTTTTCTGGGGTTTTATATTATCTTTTTGTTTGGGACATAACTTTACGATTTTTAATCCTAATTAAATTTCTGTAATGTGGTTTTTGTTCTAGCTGCTGTGGGATTGTGGTTCTTCTTGTTTCCTCTGTCCGCACTCTGGTGGATGAGGCTAAGAGGCTTCTGAAAAATTATTGATGGGAAAGATGGTAGGAAAAAACTAGGTCTTGCTCTGGTGGGCAGGAGCTTGCTTAGCAAAACTTTAATCCAATTATCTGCTGATGGATTGTGTTGTGCTCCTTCCCTGCTAGTTGTATGACTTGAGGTGACCCAACCCTGAAGTCTGTGGGCTCCATGGTAGGGTTAATGATGACATCCAAGAGGGCTTATGCCCAAGGGGACCTTCCAGGACTGCTGCCAATGTCCCCATCCCTTTGGCAAGCTCCTGTTGACCCACGCCTTCCCAGCAGGTAGTTTTGGTTCAGCCTCTTGTGGGGTCACCCCTCCTTTCCTCTAGGTCTTGGTGAGCACAAGATTTTATTTGTGCCCTCCTAGGAAATGGCAACCCACTCCAGTGTTCTTGCCTGGAGAATCCCAGGGATGCGGGAGCCTGGTGGGCTGCTGTCTATGGGGTCGCACAGAGTCAGACACAACTGAAGTGATTTAACAGCAGCAGCAGCAGTCCTGAGGAAGTCCTATAATCAAATCCCACTGGCCTTCAAGGTCAGATTCCTTGGGGATTCGCAATCCCTTTGTCGGATCCCCAGGCTGAGAAGCCTAACATGGGGCTCAGGACCTTCACAACAGTGGGGGATCTTCTTTGGTGCTATTGTTCTTCAGTTTGTGGGTCACCCCCCTGGTGGATATAGGATTTGAGTTTATCATGATTGCACTCCACCTACCAACTCAGTGCATATTCTTTTCTGTCTTTGGATGTGGAGTGTCTTTTTGGCGGGTTACAGCATCCTCTTGGTGATAGCTGTTCAATAGTAAGGGGCATTTCTGATACTCTTGCAAGAGGAGATGAGCATACATCATTCTACTCCACCATTCAGAACTGGAAGCCTGTAGCTTGCTTTTCATTGTCTTAAACTTTCAAAGAGTAGATATTTTATTTACATCTTTATGAAGTACATTTTATTAATGAATTTGGCCAATTCATGTTTTTGGTGTCATATCTGAGAAAGCTGTGCCTAGCCAAAATCAGAAACGTTTTTCTCTATGTTTTGCTTTAGAAGTTTTATACTTTTAAAGTTTTCATTTAGATATATGATAAAATTTAGAGGTAATATCTATATACGATAAAAACATGTGGATCCAGGCTTCTTTAATTTTGAATATGGTTATCCAATTGCCCCAAAACCATTTATTAAAAAAAAAATTATCCAATCTCCAGTGTATTGGCTTCACACCTTGTTTAAAATCAGTTTTCCATTATATGTTGTTCTATTACCTGACCCTCTATTCTATTCTACTGGACTGTTTATCTAACTTGACAGTGGTACCACAGTATTTTGATTACTTTGGTTTTATAAAAGCCTTAAAATTAGGTAATGTTGGTACTTCAACTTTGTTAAATCAATGTGCAATAGGAAATAAGTACCTAAAATAGCAAAGTGAGATTTTTTTGTTGTTGTTGCTTTTACAACTCATGTTTTTTGTTTGACTTTGAAAAGCTTAACTGTTAAAATTTGAATTTGCACAGTTTTTAAAAACTTTTATCCTTCTTGGTATTTATTGAACATATAAATATATAAATTTATTTCTTACCATCAAATTTGTTAATTTTTCAGTATTTAATAAATTATCTTCCTTATGCTTTTTCTTCTTCTGAAACTCTAATAGTGTTTGGTATACTTTTTCATAATATATAACACTTCTGTGATTCATGTTTATGTTTTTAATTTTCTCTATGTCTCAGATTAGGTAACAGATATTGAAATATCATTAAATTCATTTGCTATCTTCAGACATAACAATGTTGTTCTTAAATCTATGCAAATTTTTTTCATATATTATATTTCAAGAATTTCTATTTGGGACTTCCCTTTTAGTCCAGTGGTTAAGAATGCTCCTTTCAGTGCAGTGAATGTGGTTTCAATCCTTGGTCAAGGAACTAAGATCCCACATGCCATGGGGCAACTAAGCTCTCAGGTCTCAACTAGAAAGCCTCCATGCCACAATGAAAGATCCTGCATACCGCAACTAAGACCCCAAATCAGGCAAAAATACATACATAACTATTTACTTAGCTTATAAAAATGGAAATCATTTAGTTTAACATAAATGGCAGCATAAAGTTTTTGTTGTCTATTTGAATCCTCAGATTTTTATTTTTGATAACTTATTTTTATATATGCACATAAACTTTAATTCTAAGATATTATTCTGATATGAGTATTCCAGTTTCACAATCCACATGTTGGGAAAGTTGATCATTATCATAGCAGGAATCATCTCAATTTTATTATTTATTTATATTTAATTTAGTACAGTCTTACCAGGAGTCTTGATTTTCTTTCAATATTTTCAAAGGCAACAATACTGAGTGCCACAGTACCACAGCTAATTATTTGGAATGGATGGAACTTTATCTTTTACATACATGATTTGAAGTCAGCTGTCACTTAAGAAAAAAATTATTTATGAAATAAAAGATGCTACAATAGAAGGTTTGCAGAATGTTTTTCAGTTTTCTTCACTGAAATAATTTTATATTCAAAGTTCCTCAACAGTTAATAGAATTATAATGGAGGGGAAAAGATAATAAAAAGAAAACTGCCTTGTGTCTTACTTTAACTATAACAATGGGACAATCAAGTTGTAAAGATTTTTCTATGGTTAATGGCAAAAATCTAAATGACCCATTTAAAAATTAAGTGTGTGTCATATTCTAATGAGCCTAAGATAAGGCCAAGCATACCTAGTTGTATGTAGATCTTCCTAATTACTTAGGAGGAGATTGTCTTCATCATGAACATAAACATCTAGAATCCACAAATTATAATACTGATGCCTTTTAAATATACGAGTCTCTGTAACATGCCTATGGGTTAATTTTTGCTGATGAGTTTATTACTCTGATTTCATTGCATTGCAATGAATTCCTATAGGCAAGCACCTGGAAGTAATTACCTGAGAAACTTAACTATATACATAGGTATGGCTTAGGAGAGCAAAAATATGCTCTAGTTTATGCAAAATTCAATAGCTTGCCTGTTGTGTTACATTTCTGAGTTAACTGAAAATCATAACACTGAAACTTTTAGGATCTAAGACAAACCTAAAAAATTCAAACTGAAGACATTTTAGTCTTCATGGCTCTGTTGACAAAACTAAGACCAGTTTAGAAGATGAAGTATTATTGTAGAAAGCTGATACAAGGCCCTCTACTGTATATTCTAGAAAGCCTTCATGATTTGGGGCCTATATTTAATTTATCCAAAAACTGGATTTCCATTTTGTAGAAATTGTATCATGATTAAATAATATTAAACACATAAATGACAGTAGAATTCAGGCACATTGTAAAAACTGTCAATAATTTCCACAAAGATCATTATTGCCATCATTTACATCATCTCACAGCCCTTGGAAAGAACCAAACTTGCCAGTACCTTCATGTGGCACGGGTAGTCTCCAGAACTGTAAGACTGTATATAGATTGCTATTGTATAAGTCACACAGTTTATGGTACTTTTTTAATGGAAGCCATAGCATCTACAACAATTATGATCTTTCCTTTTAGAAAGTAACTCCAGTTCAATGTAGAAAATATCATCCTTGAATATGATGTATTTTTTTTAATACCTGTTATTGTGTTGAAGAAAATTCCTTCCATTCCTGGTTTCCTGAGCATTTTTATCCTGAAATTAGATTTTTGTCAAATGGCTTCTGTGTATCACCTGAGATGATATAGGCTTTTTGCTGTTGTTGTTGTTGTTGTTATATTTTATTAATTGATTTTCTTGTGTTGAACTATTATTCCTGTAATAAATTTCACATCATAATGGTGTAAAGTACTTCTAATATATTGCCAGACTTGGTTTGCTGAATTTTGTTGATAATTTTGTATCCATATCCATTAGGGATATTAATCTGTAATATTTCTTGTGTTGTCTTTGCTCATAGAATGTGTTTCACATTTTTTGGAATGTTTGAGAGATATTGGGATTAATTCATCTTAAATGTTTGAAAGAATTCACCAGAGATGATAATACTGGAGTTTTCATTATTGGAAATTTTTCTTTACTAATTCAGTCTCTTTATTTGTTATAATTCTGTTTAGAAATTTCTTCTAGAGTTGTTTAGGTAACTTGTCTGTATCAAGGGATTTGTATATTGCTTATGAATTATCCAATTTGTTGATGCACAATTGTTCATATGTTCTATTAATATTATAAACCTTTTTACTTCTGTAAGGTCAGTAGTAATTTCCTCATTTTCAAATTTTATCAATATTTACTGTTCTTAAAGCTTTTTTACTTCTGTAAGGTCAGTAGTAATTTCCCCATTTTCAAATTTTATCAATATTTACTTTCTTTGTCAATATAGTTGTGCTGTTCAGTCACTCAGTCCTGTCTGACTCTTTGCAACCCCATGGACTGCAGTATGCCAGGCCTCCCTGTCCATCACCAACTCCTGGAGCCTGCTCAAATTCATGTCCATTCTGATCCCATCCAATCATCCCATCTTATGTTGTTCCCCCTCTCCCCCAGTCTTTAATCTTTCCCAACATCACAGTCTTTTCCAGTAATTCAGTTCTTCTTATCAGGTGGCCAAAGTATTGAGCTTCAGCTTCCTCATCAGTCCTTTCAATGAATATTCAGGACTGATTTCCTTTAGGATTGACTGGTTTGATCTCCTTGCAGTCCAAGGGACTCTTGAGCCTTCTCCAACACCATGGTTCAAAAGCATCAATTCTTCGGTGCTTAGCTTTCTTTATGTTCCAACTGTCACATATAGCTAAAGATATATTAATTCTTAAAATCTTTCCCCAAAACCAAAAGTTGATTTTATTAGCACTCTCCATTGTTTCTCTAATCTTTATTTCATTTACTTCTGCTAATGTCTCTATTAATTCCTTCCTTCTCTTAGTTTTGGATTAACTTTACTATTTTTGTCTATTTATTCAAATTATAAAGTTAGGTTATTGATTTGAGATCTTTCTTCTTCTTTTTTTAATATAGGTTTTTTTCTCACTATGAATATTTCTCTGAGCACTGATTCTACATGCCAACCCAAAAGTTTTGGTATGTTATGATTTTGTTTTCAGTTATCTCTAATTATTGGACACTTGGGCTTCCATTGTGGCTCAGCGGTAAAGAATCCACCTGCTAATCCAGAGATGTGAATTCAATCCTTGTGCCAGGAAGATCCCCTGGAGGAGGGAATGGGTATGCACTCGAGTATTCTTGCCTGGGAAATTCCATGGACAGAGGAGTCTGGTAGGCTATGGGGTCACAAGAGGTTAAGTCAACATATAGCAACTTAACAACGGTGAACAGTTGGAGATTTTAATCCACATATTAAATGTAATAGCAAATGAACAATTTTTTGTTTGTGTATATATTTATAATGTCTCTTTTGTCACTAATTTCCTCCATTACTACCTTCTTTTGTATTTATTTTTTAAATTTTTTTGAGGAAATTAACTTTTTTTATTCTCTTTTTGTTTTCTTTTGTGTATATACACACACATATATAAATTTTTTTCTTTACCTAGATTCAGATTTTTTTTCAATTCCACGTGCACAGACTCCTATTTTTATTAAGGTGTTATGTTTTTAGAGTTTTAAATTGACAAAAAAATTAAGGGGAAGATAAAGAGATTTCCCATACTTTCCTACTGCCATACATGCACAGCCTCCCTCTTTATCAATGTCATCCACCAGAACATAAACCTGTTAGAATTGGTAAACTTCCATTGACACATCACAATCATCTGAAGTCCATAAACTACATTATTGTGTACTCTTGGTGTTGTACATTCGGTGAGTTTGAACAAGTGTATAATGACATTTATCCATGATTATGGTACCATAACAGTATTTTAACTGCCTCCAGAATACTCCACCTTTATGTGAACATTTTTTTCAATATTTAGGTTACTGTGGAGATTGCATTTGACATCCTAAATTAATAACAATCTAGTTTATTTTGATAGCCATTTACTTTGAATAGAATATGAATACTTTGTTCTTAAACTGATTTTCTCCCTACTTGTGTTAATGCTACCATGAATTACATTTTATGTTGTTTCACACAAGAGATTTATGGAAATTTTTAACCATTTGTCTTTTATATCTTGTAGGAGATAAAAGGTAGAGTTACAATCCCCCTCCCCAAAATTATTACCAGATTTTATATTTTCCCAAGAAATAACATTTGCAAGAAATCTTTACTTCTTTTAAGGCACGGTACTCTCTAGTAGTAATGGGCTTCTCTGATGGCTCAGACAGAAACAGGCTTCTTCAGCTTTCTTCTTCCTTCTAAATGTGGGAGTATCTTAATAGTGTCTTCATTTGTGAAGAACAGATTTGCCAGATACAAAATTTTAGTTGGCATTATTTTATTCCTTCAGCACTTTAAACATGTCATCCCAGTGCATTTTATCTTCTATGGTTTCTAATAAGAAATTGAGTGTTAATGTTATTGAGGATCTCTTGTATACACTAAGACACTTTTTTGTTGTTGCTTTTAAGATTCTCTCTTTGATTATTTCTTTTGACAGTTTGATTATAATGTGTTTCAGTGTGGGTCACTTTGCTTATCCTACTTTCAGTTTATTGAACTTAGAGTATAGATTCATATTTTGCAGCAAATTTGAAAAGTTTCATGCTTTTATTTCTTCAAATATTCTTTCTGACCTTTTTTCTCTCTTCTATTTCTGGGATTCCCATGATCCATAAGTTTGGTCGGCTTGATGGTGTCTTATATGCCCCTAGACTAAGTTCACAGTTATCATTTTTTTTTCCTCAGAATATGTCATGTTCTGTTTTCAAGTTTTATGATTATGTCTTCTCTTTGATCAAGTCTGATGTTGAGTCCCTGTAGTAAATTCTTTATTTCAGTTATTAAACTTTATAGCTTCAGAATTTCTAATAATTTCCTTTTTAATAATATATTAATATTTATCATTTTTTTCATTTTCTATTGTTTATGCTTTGTACTCCTGGTTTCCCTTACCTCTTTACCCATGATTTGTGTTAATGGTTTGAGCAAATTTAAGACAGTTGATCTAAAGTCTTTTTGTAATAAGTATATTTTGTGACCTTCCTTATAATAATTTCTGTCAATTTTTTCCTGTGAATTGGCCATATTTTTTAGTTTCTTAATATACTGTGTGCTATTTTGTTGAAACTTAGTCATTGATTATAATAATGGGTAACCCTGAATGTCAGATTTCCCCCTTCTAGCATTTGTTATTTTTTAAAATTTGATTGTTATAGCCTGTCAAACCATAGCTTTGACTGTATAGACCTTTGTTGGCAAAGTGATGTCTTTGCTTTGTAGTATGCTGTCTAGGTTTGGCATAGCTTTTCTTCTAAGGAGGAAGCGTCATTTAATTTAGATCCCTGGGTTGAGAAGTTCCTCTGGAGAAAGGAATGGCAATCCACTCCAGTATTCTTGCCTAGAGAATCCCATGATCAGAGAAGCCTGGAAGGCTACAGTCCATGGGGTCTCAAAGAGTTGGACACGACTGAGTGACTAACAAACACAGTCACTGTAACCCTTAGTGGCCCATTTATTAGTGACTTTTTCTAAACTGTATTTATCAGAGGTTGTATTTCTTATCGAATATGGTCACTGAAGTGTCTATTCCTTAGATTGTGTTGTTACTGTTTCAAAAGAGATTTCCTTAAACACCAAGGATTTCCTTAAACAAACACAAAAAAATCTTAGTTTACAGATTTTGTCTGCACTTGAGATTTTCTTTAAAACTTAGCTAGGCTTACCCCCAGCCTAGAGACCAGCCTGAGGTGAAAACTTAGGGTCTTCTCAGGACTTTTCTGTACATGTGTCTCTGAGAATGTATGTGGATTTCTATATTCTTCCATCAACATGAGTTCTTTTGAATGTCCTGATTTCCCAAATAAACTATCTCTGGTTGTTCCTTCCAAATCTTAGGGTAGCTAGTGTTTGTCTAATATGTTTGTATGTGATCTTCTGCTCCAAGTTTCTTCATGTTGACCGTCTACCTGTGTTATGTTGCGTTTGAGTAATGATCACTGCTTCTCTGGGTTGAGTGGGTTCTGCATTAAACAAAACATAAATCTTCATCTTGAATCAGTCCTTCAAGCAAATTCTATGTAGGTTAGGCTAGACATACACAGGAATGTGGGAGTAAGATTTACTTTGCTATCTCCAGAAGCAGGAATCAGGTTCCCATTTTGGAAACATGGGTTGCCAACTTTAAGACTTCCAACAAGTTAAAGTGAATGAGGAGAGGGCATCTAAATATGCCACAAAGCTTTTTTATGGTACTTATGCTGCCTTTCTCCCTGTAACCTTTGATTTTAAACCTGTAGTTGTTTTTCAAAGTTCTGATGAAGTTGGTTCCAACTGTTTATGCTAGTTTTTCATTGTTTCTGTGGAGGAATATAAAATTGTTGCAGCCTGTTCTATTTTTTTTCTTGATATTACTCCAAGATATAGTCTTTTTTGAAGGTCTTTGCCCATTTAAAAGTTTAAATTGGTAGTTTTAAAATGTTTATTGTTTTTAAGGTTTTTTTTTTTTGCATTTTATTCTAAATTAGTGCTTATGTCTCCTAAATATTTTGTTCCATCATCTCATCTTTTAAACTCTATTAAATAATACACATTTTCTTGAACTTTATTGGTACAAATAATGTCTAAAGCGGCCTTCAATAATTGAATAAATTTTTTATATTCCTTTTCTCTAAATTCTGAGTAGAAATTTAATATTATATTTGAGCATAAAACTTTCTGTAGACTTAGATTGCTGTGGCTTAAGGAAGCTTTATTCATAAGTTAATATAAATTGTGATTTTTTTATGTCATGTTTCATGATATTATTAAATCAATTATCACAACAATAGCATAATAGGCTCTATTATTTTAATTTTAGAGATTAAGAAACTGAATATTTAGACTATGGTCACATGCCAACAATGTGCCTGCTAGAACTGAGCAGAAATCTATATTTCAAAATCAAATGTGATTAAATAAGAACCT
Organism: Hydropotes inermis; assembly: GCA_020226075.1. Classification (NCBI taxonomy): domain Eukaryota; kingdom Metazoa; phylum Chordata; class Mammalia; order Artiodactyla; family Cervidae; genus Hydropotes; species Hydropotes inermis. The sequence continues at coordinate 23,538,846 of CM035295.1, forward strand.
ATACTGTCTCTCATTTTTTTGTTTCTGTTTCTTTACTGATCTTTGAATGATGTTGGTTTATTCATTCATGACATTTGCTCAAAAATCCTATGCATATATATTTCCTGTCTTTCAATATAGTATTTAAATCCTTTCTCTGGAACATAAGTTGGATGACTGGTTGATGAGAGTTTATATTAACGGTTTAGTGATCTTTATACCTAAGGGGTTTGGAGAAAAATAGTCATAGACAAATCCAGTTTTATGTGGGTTTTTTTCAGATTTCATGAAATCAACATACTGACAGCCAAATTTCTATATCTAATATTATGTTTGACCCTTACTTCAGTACTTCTCAGTTATGTGTTGTTTCTCCCTCCCGTGGCTGCCATTCATTTTTCATGACTGAGCCCACCCCTAATAGCACAAGTCCTGCAGATTTCTGTTCTGTTGTGGTTATGCCAGTCCCCACTGGTGCTTCTGAATCCTATGGGTGGCCTCATGAACACTCCACCAAGCAAATATTCAGTTGCACATTCACCCTTGATTTTAGAGCCCAGTCCTTTCTTCAGCTACTTATGTCACTGTAGCACTGGGTTACTTTCTCTGGAGGGAGAATTGCCCTGGACCTTCTACATTATATGTAGCAACAAGACTCACAGTATCTCTGTAGTGGTGGAAGTCTTTCCCTAATTTCCATCCAGGATGCTTGTCTCTCCACATTTTTATAATATTCTGCTGTTTTCAGCAAAGTTCTGTTGGAAGGTGGTGGTCAAAGTTGTCATATAGCCATAATTCTGCGTTTTAATTAAGTTACATAACTTAATAGAATGAGCTATTTGGACATATGTGACTGCTGTTTCCCCATATGTTTCAGAGTTAAACCCAGTCCCAGCTATTTATGTATATACTTTCTAAGAAATTTTATCTATGCATAGACTTTAAAATGCTGTAAATATTCACTTATTTTCCAATATATTCCTTGTTATATTTATCTGTTCAACATCATAAATTAAGCTTATATTCTCTAAATTTTTAAATTTCTTTCAGGTGTTACACTTCAGATGTAAGAACAGATCTATTTTCAAGGGGTTCACAGAATAGTAGAAAAGAGAAACACACATGTAATCTCCAGGGCATCTTCCTGACTAAAGGATTGCACTGTAGGCAGATTCTTACCATTTGAGCCACCAGGGAAACCCCTATTTATGGAGATGTAAAACCATATATATATGATTCAAAGTAAGATGACAAAATAAAGTGATCACATTTGTATCAACAGTAATGAAAATTTTTAAATTTACTTTTATAACAAGTGTGTCTTATTGTCTAAGGAAAAATGTAGGAGATACAGATAGTAAAATTTAATTTTTTTCATAAGATATATCAGAAACCACTGGGAAAATCAGTAGCCTTTGTGGAAAACAATTCATTTTAATTAAAGTAACCCTCTGAACTTTACTTGATTCATTCATCCAATACAGTTACCCAATATGGTTATATTTGAACCTAGTTTGAGCTGACTCTGGGGCTTATGAACCCAGAGTCCCAGTTGAAATTGGGTGGCTTTATGATACACTGGACTTTTGTACCTTAGACACACACATCATTTAAAAAAATAAAAGCTATTTTAAATGAAAATTCTCAAGGTAAAACCTGCAATAATAAAAAATACCATAATATAATGATTTTCAAATAATTTATAGTGGTAAATGAAATTTGAGTTTAATAAGATGTTTTGAAAATGTCTAGTGTGAAAATTATTTATTACACTTGAGGAGAAAAGTAAACCTAAGCATTTGTTGTATTGTACAAACAAAAATATTTTATGTTGTATCTTTCTATTTGAATAACTTAGTCATTAATTATATTCTTAATAAAACATATAGGCATTGTAAGTGGACATATTAGGGATTTTTGATTCAGATAAATGCCAGAGTCATATTGAGGGTAATTATTAATGCTTTCCTTTGGTGTTCCCTAAGATGGAAGTTCTAGGTTTCTAATAGCAAATATGAAAATTAGAAAAACCTGCAGGAATAAATTTCATATTTGGTAGTATAAGTTTGTTTCTAAATGCATGATCATATTTCACCTAAATATCATATTGACTTTATAAGTGACTATTACCAAATTACATTATGAGAACTTTTATATTAATCAACTTGTTCCATCGCCCAGTCACATCCAACTCTTTGTGACCCCATGGACTGACTGTAGCATGCCAGGCCTCCCTGTCCCTCACCATCTCCTGGAATTTGCCAGAGCTTATGTTCATTGCATCAGATTTTACTATCTCACCCTCTGACACCCTCTTCCCCTTCTGCCCTTGATCTTCCCCAACATCAGGGAGTTTTCTAATCAATCGTCTGTTCGTACCAGATGACCAAAATACTGGAGCTTCAGCTTTCACATCAGTCCTTCCAGTAACTATTAAGGGTTGATTTCCCTTAAGATTGACTGGTTTGATCTCTTTGCTATCCAAGGGACTTTCAGGAGGCTTCTCCAGCACCACCGTTTGGAGGCATCAACTCTTTGGCATTCTGACTTCTTACGGTCCAGCCATATGTGACCGCTGAGAAGACCATAGCCTTGACTTTTGACTATATGGACTTTTTTCAGCAGAGTAATGTCTCTGCTTTTCAACACACTGTCTAGGTTTGCCATTGCTTTCCTGCCAAGAAATAATCATCTTCTGATTTCATGGCTGCGGTCACCATCCGCAGTGATTTTTGAGCCCAAGAAGAAATCTGTCACTACTTTCACCTTGTCCCCTTCTATTTGCCATGTAGTAATGGGGCCAGGTGCCATGATCTTTGTGTTTTTATTTTTAATATTTAACCTTAAGTCATCTCTTTCACTCTTCTCCTTCACTCTCATCAAGAGGCTCTTTAGTTCCTCTTTGCCTTCTGCCATTAGAGTTACCACTGGATGATGTTTCACCCACCTATTCAGATTCAGGCTTGCAACTCATCCACCCTGGCATTTCTCATGAGGTGCTCAGCATACAGTTTAAACAAACTGGGCGAGAGTAGGAAGCCCTGTCGTACTCCTTTATTGATCTTGAACCAGTCAGTTGTTCCATAGTGGGTTCTAACTGTTGCTTCTTGACCCACATATAGGTTTCTCAGGAGACAGGTAAGATGGTCTGGTATTCCCATCTCTCTAAAAACTTTCCACAGTTTGTCATGATCTACACAGTCAAAGGCTTTAGCGTAGTTGATGAAATAGAAATAGAGGTTTTCTGAAATTCCCTTGTTTTTTCTATAATTCAGTGAATGTTGGCAATTTGATCTCTAGTCCCTTTTCCTTTTCTAAACCCAGCTGGGACATCTGAAGTTTTTGGTGCACATAATGCTGAAACTTAGAACTCAAGATGTTACACATGGCCTTACTAGCATGGAAGATTAATGCAATTGCCCAATAGTTAGTACATTCTTTGATACTACCCTTCTTGGGAAATGAGATGAGGATTGGCCTTTTCCAGTCCTTTGGTCACTGCTGGATCTTTCAGATTTACTGACATAATAAATGCAAAACCTTGATGGCATCCTCCTTTAGGGCTTTGAATAGTTCTGCTGAAATTTCATCACCTCCACTAGCTTTATTAACAACAGTGCTTCTTAAGGCCCACTTGACTTCACACTCCAGAATGTCTAGCTCTGGGTGACTAAGCATACCATCATAGTAATTCAGTTCATTAAGGTCTTTTTAATACAGTTCTTCCATGCATTCCTTCCATCCCTTCTTGATCTCTTCAGCATCTACTAGGTCTCTACCATCTTCATCCTTTATTGGGCCAATCTTTGGGAAAGCTCCTTTGATGTTTCCAAGTTTTCCAAAAAGGATGTCTAGTCTTTCCCCTTTTGTTGTTTTCTTCTATTATTAAGCACTGTTCATTGAAGAAGGCCTTCTTTTCTCTCCTACCTATTCTTTGAAACTCTGTGTTTAATTGGATACATCTTTCCCTCTTTTCCTTGCTTTTCACTTTGCTTTATTCTTCTACTATGCATAAAGCCTCTTCAGGTAACTACTTTACCTTCTTGCTTTTCTCTTTCTTTGAGATGGTTTTGTTTGCTACCTCCTGTAAATATTGTGGACCTCTGCCATACTTCTTCAGTCACACTGTTATCTAGATCTAGCCCCTTGAAATCTATGCAAATTCAATCCAGGGTTTGATTTAAATTATACCTGGCTGGCCTAGTGTTTTTCCCAGTTTTCTTTAGCTTAAGCCTGAATTTTGCTATATTAATCAGTAGCTACCTTCAAAGAATGATTCCAAATTTTTTTCTTATTTCGTTTATTTTTATTAGTTTGAGGCTAATCACTTTTCAATATTGTAGTGGTTTTTGTCATACATTGACATACACTGACATACATCAGCCATGGATTTACATGTGTTCCCCATCCCGATCCCTCCTGCCACCTCCCTCCCCATCCCATCGCTCTGGGTCCTCCCAATGAACCAGCCCTGAGCACTTGTCTCACACATCCAACCTGGCCTGGTGATCTGTTTCACCCTTGATAGTATACTTGCTTCAATGCTGTTCTCTCCGAACATCCCACCCTCACCTTCTCCCATAGAGTCCCAAAGTTTGTTCTGTACATCTGTGTCTCTTTTTCTGTTTTGCATATAGGGTTATTGTTACCATCTTTCTAAATTCCATATATATATGTTAGTATATTGTAATGGTCTTTATCTTTCTGGCTTACTTCACTCTGTATAATGCGCTCCAGTTTCATCCATCTCATTAGAACTGATTCAAATGAATTCTTTTTAATGGCTGAGTAATATTCCATAGTACATATGTACCACAGCTTCCTTATCCATTCGTCTGCTGATGGGCATCTAGGTTGCTTCCATGTCCTGGCTATTATAAACAGTGCTGCGATGAACACTGGGGTGCACGTGTCTCTTTCAGACCTGGTTTCCTCAGTGTTCATGCCCAGAAGTGGGATTGCTGGGTCATATGGCAGTTCTATTTCCAGTTTTTTTTAAGGAATCTCCACACTGTTCTCCATAGTGGCTGTACTAGTTTGCATTCCCACCAACAGTGTAAGAGGGTTCCCTTTTCTCCACACCCTCTCCAGCATTTATTGCTTGTAGACTTTTGGATAGCAGCAATCCTGACTGGCGTGTAATGGTACCTCATTGTGGTTTTGATTTGCATTTCTCTGATAATGAGTGATGTTGAGCATCCTTTCATGTGTTTGTTAGCCATCTGTATGTCTTCTTTGGAGAAATGTCTGTTTAGTTCTTTGGCCCATTTTTTCATTGGGTCATTTATTTTTCTGGTGTTGAGCTGGAGGAGTTGCTTGTATATTTTTGAGATTAATCCTTCATTTCTTCATTTGCTATTATTTTCTCCCAATCTGAGGGCTGTCTTTTCACCTTGCTTATAGTTTCCTTTGCTGTGTAAAAGCTTTTAAGTCTCATTAGGTCCCATTTGTTTATTTTTGCTTTTGTTTCTAATATTCTGGGATGTGGGTCATAGAGGATCCTGCTGTGATTTATGTCGGAGAGTGTTTTGCCTATGTTCTCCTCTAGGAGTTTTATAGTTTCTGGTCTTACATTTAGACCTTTAATCCATTTTGAGTTTATTTTTGTGTATGGTGTTAGAAAGTGTTCTAGTTTCATTCTTTTACAAGTGGTTGACCATTTTTCTCAGCACCACTCATTAAAGAGGTTGTCTTTTTTCCATTGTATATTCTTAAAAAGTATCATCATTTGCAAGTATTTCCTCCCAATCTGTGGGTTGTCTTTTTATTTTATTTATGGTTTCTTTTCCTTTTTATTTTGCTTATGCTTTTCCTAATTAAACTTTTAGTTAGGTTCTGTTAGTTTATTTTTGTTTTTACCTCCCTTATTCTCAAAGATGGATTCATTTCTGAGAGTATTCTGCCTATGTTTTCCCCAAATTTTCTCTTTAGTTTATATGATCTGACAATATTTGGCTTATATGAATATTGCCTACAGCCATACTTCTAGTGACAGATTAGAAAACATAGGGCAGCATTTTACCTTAAAATGGTTAGGAGAAGCAAGCAAACATAGAAAAAACTGGCAGTGTATGTATGAACAATAATGCTGCTACAGCCTAATAGGAGATACAGATCCTGTGTGAAAGCTGTGCTAGTCATTACTTCCAAAGTTGCCAAAGAATAGCATTGCTTTCTACTCCATTTACAAAATCTTAAATCTGATATCAGGCTGTTGTGATTTCATTAGAAAGAATTTGGGGAGGTGTCCATATGCAAACATAAAATTTTAAAATGTACACATATGTCATCAGGAAAAGGTCAGATTGCAGCTTGACAAGGATTCACTTTTAGACTAAGACAAAGAGAAAATCTGCTTCTAGATGAATACAAGAAAAGTAAAGTTTTTTTCTTTATTTTATGGCCAGTAGCTCTCAGAACAACAAAGATTGCCTAATGGAATTTCTTAATTGCCATTTGCATCTTTGCATTACTTTGTAATTACCTTTGTGCATTTTGATTTTTTAATATTTGTGATGATTGTTCTCTAATTACACTAAAAATAAGATAAAATACTATCAACTTGACTAGGAAGAAAGACCACTCTGTCATTTTCACAAGAGATCTTGCAAAATCTTTCAAAATGACTGATTTAGTGTACAGTAAATAGTGACCTTTTATACCAGTTGAATGTTGAATTGTTTTGAAGACATTAAGCTGCTACATAATCTTCATTTCCACCCATTAAAACCAAGAGTATTAGTATATGCAGAACAGAAAAAAAAAAGACACAGATTTATAGAACAGTCTTTTAGACTCTATGGGAGAAGGCGAGGGTGGGATGTTTCAAGAGAACAGCATCGAAACATATATATTATCTAGGGTGAAACAGATCACCAGCCCAGGTTGGATGCATGAGACAAGCTCTCGGACCTGGTGCACTGGGAAAACCTAGAGGGAGCGGGTGGAGAGGGAGGTGGGAGGGGGGATCCGGATGGGGAACACATGTTAACCCATGGCTGTTTCATTTCAATGTATGACAAAATTCACTACAAATAAAAAAAATAAATAAATAAAGTGGAAAAAAAAAACAAGCGTATTGCAAGCAATTATTCATGCTCTTGTTTGTTGTTTGGGATTAACTGTATTTTACACAGTTTTTAAAGTAATTTAATTGCAAATCATTCTTATGTGGGACAGTCATTAACTTACCATGTTTAGAGAAAGCAAGAAAGCAGAATAAGAGAAAGGGAATGGTTTCCTGTTAAAAGGAGAGCTATACTTTGGATGTTTAGTTATCTTTGATGAAAAAGTAGGATATTTATTTATCTGAAAACAAGCGGTATTGATAAAGATTACATTTACTCTTTTATGCTTTAGATAAATATAGAACATACAAACAGGCTTATTCAAAGACTAGTCCCATAGACTACTTTGATGATAAAGTTTAACTATTGTAACCATACAAATTGTTATCACTGTTAGATATTTTTAGACATTTCAATTAATTAATTTGGGTGTTTATATTAATTAAATTAATTCCCAGATTGACATTTTATTTTTATTATTTTTCTAAGAGTCTGTGTATTTTTTACTGCTGTAGACTTAAAAAAATTAAATCAAATGAGTGAACAAGACAATGGTGGAAAAACAAAAAGAAGTTGGAAAGAATAAGATGTAAACTGATGACCTTCTAAAAGTTCCATTTTCCTTTACTCTGTATTTATGCATAGTTTATGAGACTCCATTGAAGCTTAAGGATGTATTAAGCACTGAAACTAAAGTGTTACTTTTAGTGGAAACAATAGAAACTTCAATTATACAGTACTTTCATAGATATCTTTGACATCTTGTCTGAAATTGCTTCAAAAATAAAAATAATGAATCATAGATAATAATTACTCAAATGACTCAATTAAATGTGATGATAAATTCTAGCTTTTAAAGTGCAATTAAAGTTTCTGTTTTATAGATTAAAAAAGAATTCTTTTTCATTTTGAAAATTAGCAAAAAATGCACCAAATTCATGTTATCAGATACCACTTAATTCAACATACTAAGGAACAAAAGGTTTTATAAAGGATAGCAGAGGTAAAATAGCCACATACAACTCTAGAATTCATAAAAACTTCCCTATTGGCAGGGATTCCCAGGTGGCTTAATGGTAAAGAATCCTCCTGCCAATGCAGGAGATGGGTGTTCAATCCCTGTGTCAGGAAGATCCTTGGAGAAGGAAATGGCAACCCACTCCAGTATTCTTTTTTTTTTTTCATTTATTTTTATTAGTTGGAGGCTAATTACTTTACAATATTGTAATGGGTTTTGTCATACACTGACATGAATCAGCCATGGATTAACATGAATTCCCCATCCCGATCCCCCCTCCCACCTCCCTCTCTACCCCATCCTTCTGGGTCTTCCCAGTGCACCAGGCCCGAGCACTTGTCTCATGCATCCAACCTGGGCTGGTGATCTCTTTCACCACTCCAGTATTCTTGCCTGGAGAATATCATCAACAGAGGAGCCTGGCAGCCTATGGTCCATGGTGTCTCATAGAGTCAGACATGACTGAGCACACATATACACATTGGTAGTATATTCTTTGAAATAAACACTGCAATAATTGAAACTGCAATTAATATTTAATTGATTCAGAGTCATATCATTTGAATTTAATAGGGGTTTTGAAGTGAAATAAGACATAAGTGATATGTATGGGTCTATGTACACCTATAACATGATCATTTTTATTATAAGATAAAATGTAGTATTTTTTAGGAAAGTATATCAAAGAATATTAAATTTCAATTTGACATGCAATGAGATTCAAACATTTTATTCTTTGCTTTCATGTTCTTCTAAATATATGCACATTTACGTTTTTTGACAACTCCATTTTGAAAATATTTATTTATTTATTTACTTATTTTAATTGGATAATTACAATATTGTAGTGTTTTTTGCCATATATTGACATGAATCAGCCATGGATGTGTTCCCCATCCTTACCCTCCCTCCCATCTCCCTCCGTATCCCATCCCTCAGGATCATCCCAGTGCACCAGCCCTGAGTACCCTGCCTCATGCATCAAACCTAGACTGGTGATCTATTTCACATATGATAATACACATGTTTTTATACTAGTCTCTCAAATCATCCCACCCTTACCTTCTCCCACAGAGTCCAACAGTCTGTTCTTTACATCTGTCTCTTTGTTGTCTCTCATATAGGATCATCATTACCATCTTTCTAAATTCCATATATGTGCATTAATATACTGTATTGGTGTTGATCACTATGTTCACAGAGAACAACATAGCTTTGAATTCCCTTAAAGAATTTCTCAGGATGATAATAAGTTTCCAAATATCTTCTAGTTTCGTAAGTTTCAAACATAAATTATCATTGAAATTCAGCAGTATTTAAGGATAATCTCAATTTTTCTGAGTGATTTTCTCTACCTACCTCACTTCATTTTCTCCCCCCCCCAAATTCTTTCTTCTCAGAGCTTCATTTTGGATGATTGTGTGAGAGGAGGTATGAGTTATCAAATTGTTTCAGCCTTTGATTTCTACAGCTATCAAGCCAGAAGCATACATTTATCAATCTTTTTATTTCCTTGGGCTATTTTTCTCTACAAACATAAAAGATAGGTTGAAAAGTATTATCAAATTTCTATCGACCAAAAGGGTGGGAATTGTTGATAAAGATTCTGCTTAAGACAAGACTGAGAAAAGCCTGATGGGATTTGTGGGATTACACTGCCCAGGGCACATCAATAACAGGCACTGCTTGCATTTTTAAAATGGAAAGTTTTAATAAATATAGATATCTAATGTTAAACATTTATATACAAAGAATGAAATTTTAAACAAAATTAAGGCAAGACACCAACTGATGAAAACTATTTACTCTATGAGTAACTAAAGCGGCATTAGTAGTCAGAATGTGTAGGATATTCTCCGTATAGGTAAGAACTTTTGAAAAAAAGAACAACTAGAAGGGGAAAGGTAGGGAGGAGGGACAGATTAGGAGTTGGGGATTAACCATTACTATATATAAGCAGTCAGCAAGAACCTTCTGTATAGCACAGGTAATTCTACTCAGTATTCTGTAATAACCTACATTGGAAAAGCATCTGAAAAAGAATGGATATACATAAATGTATAACTGAACCACTTTGCTATACTGGTAGCTCAGTCAGTAAAGAATCTGCCTGCACTGCAGGAAACTGGCTACAAGGCCAGAGACCTGGGTTCAGTCCCTGGGTCAGGAAGATCACCTGAATAGGGAAATGGAAACCCACTTCAGTATTCTTGCCTGGAAAATTCTATGGACTGAGGAGCCTGGTGGGCTACAGTCCATGAGATTGCCAGAGTCAGACATGGCTTAGGGACTAAACCACCATAACTGACCACTTTGTGTACACCTGAAACTAAAGTAACATTGTCAATCAACTATACTCCAATATAAAATTAAAAAATTAAATAAAAAAAAATTCAACTACAAAATTTAAGAAAATATGAATAGGCAATTTAGAGATAGGGAACAAGGATTCATTGCAAATATATGCATATTTTTGACTTGGAACAAGTTTAAAGGTTAAGTGGGTTGGTGAGACTGGGAGTCATTAGAAACTTATATACCTCTGGTAGAAATTTAAACTGGTAACAACATTTTTAAGGACAAATTAGGTGGTATATATTAAAGGTTAAAATATGTATATTCCAAAAGACAGTGGCCATAGCTAATAACTATTGAAGTGCTTGATCTCATCTTTTTTCTCAACACATGATGGATTATGTTTCCCTGACCTCCTTGAATTTAGGTTGAGTAACATGACATTTTCTAGCCAATAGGTTGTGAGTGGGAATGTCATTTGCTTTTTTAATCTGAAACATGTAATTGCTCATATGAAAATCCAGTGTTTTCTTCCTTGAGCATGCAAATAAAAGAAGTTGTATGTTCCAGTCCTAATATTCAGTTTTAGAAACAGTTTGACTCATTAGTGACCATGTTGTTTCAAATGCATTGTGAATTTTCTGAAACTGTACTGGGGCTTAGCATAAATATTTACTGTTTTAAATCAGTGATATTTGAAGTTTGGTATCACAGCACAACATAAATGTTCTTGACTGATATTACTTCTTGATACTGTTATCTTTATGTAAAAGTAACTGTAACAGCCTTTTATAATTCAGACTCACTCCTTGTGATTATTATTTAGTTGCTAAATTGTGTCCAATACTTTTGTGACCACATGGATGGTAGCCCGCCAGGCTCCTCTGTCCATGGGATTTTCCAGGCTAGAATACAGGACCAGGTTGTCATTTCCTTTGCCAGGGGAATCTTTCCAACCCAGGAATTGAACCTGTGCCTCCTGTGTCTCCTGCATTGGCAGGCAGATTCTGTACCACTGTGCTACCTGCAAAGTCAAAACTAAAACTATATAAAAATAAAAAATAAAACCACAAGCACTTTTCTATAAAAAGTTAATAAAATGTGATATGAGACCAGTCTTATGGCAGAAAGCAAAAAAGAAGTAAAGAGCCTCTTGTTGAAAGTGAAAGAGGAGAGTGAAAAAGTTGGCTTAAAACTCAACATTCCAAAAACCAAGATCATGGCATCTGGTCCCATCACTTCATGGCAAATAGATGGGGAAACAATGGAAACAGTAACTGACTTTATTCTGGGGACTCCAAAATCACTGCAGATGGTGACTGCAGCCATGAAATTAAAAGATGCTTGCCCCTTGGATGAAAAGCTATGACCAACCCAGACAGCATATTAAAAAAACAGAGACATTACTTTGCTGACAAAGGTCCATCTAGTCAAAGCTATGGTTTTTTCAGTAGTCATATATGGTTGTGAGAGTTGAGCTGTAAAGGAAGCTGAGCACCAAGGAATTGATGATTTTTGAACTGTGGTGTTGGAGAAGACTCTTGACAGTCCCTTGGACTGCAAGGAAATCCAGCCAGTCTATCCTTAAGGAAATCAGTCCTGAACATTCACTGGGAGGACTGATGCTGAACCTGAAACTCCAGTACTTTGGCCACCTGATGGGAAGAACTGACTCATTTGAAAAGACCCTTTTGCTGGGAGGGATTGAGGGCAGGAGGAGAAGGGGATGACAGAGGATGAGATGGCTGGATGGCATCACTGACTCAATGGACATGAGTTTGAGCAAGCTGTGGGAGTTGCTGATGGGCAGGGAAGCCTAGCCTGCTGCAGTCCATGGGGTCACAAAGAGACACAACTGAGCAACTGAACTGAACTGAAAAGATGATAAATGATTTCTATAAGTTAGAAAAAATAAGAAGGAAACAGTGAAAGGTAGTTCATATGAATGAAATGCAATGTGATAAGGAAACAGAAATTTGTATATAATTGGTCATGCCAGATTCATTGATGTAATGTCTTAGTAAAGATAACTGGCATGTTTCTAAAAATTTTTGGTATATAATATGCATACACCAGTTCCTATTAGAGAGTTGCATAAGAATAGTGTCAAGTTTTCACAGAATGTCAAGTACTGACTAGGAGTATGATCTCTAGAGTGAGACTGTCTGTGAATAGATCTTGAGACCATCACCTATTAGTTCTCTGATCTTCAGGAAGTTTTAAAAAATCTTCTGTACTGACATTTTCAAATTTCTTAATCTCTGAATGTGTTATATCTGTGTGGGTGCATAAATATTCATGCATGCACACACACATACGTGTTCATGTATTCATGAATTAGATATATGGGTGTGTGCATGTGTGTATGAAAATTATAAGAATATGTCCTGTTACATGACTAATTCATAATGGTAGTTGGTGTTGGAGAAGTGGGTGATAAGTGGCAGGAAAACAGAAAAGCAGTTTGAGATACCGATTTTAATTTGTAGTTTGTCACTTTAGGTAAAAGGTATAAATCACATATAAAATATTTACATAATGTGGAATATGGAGAAAACATTCCCCAGTGCATTATTTTTGTAGTTTATGTATTTACATATGTAGAAAACAAAGAAAAACAGGAGGTGAGGAAGTGGAGAGAGTATTGTAAACAGTGGGTTTGAGTAACAAAGTTCTGCTTCACCAAAGATGGGAGAATGTTTGAATGTCAATGGAAAGAATTCACTGGAAAAAACAGCTGACGATGTATTAATGGAAATAAATCAAATCCTGATATGATTTCAGGAATAATCTCTTGAGGAGACTCTGTTTGTGACTGAGCACATAGATAGAAGTGTTGGCTTTTGAATGTTGCATAGATCACAGGCATGAAGTATACAACCATAAATAATAAAGCTAGAGGATTAAGACACGTTTTTGTTTAATTATCTTTGAAAGGAAAGCAACTGTCTTGAATCATCTTTCAGCAAAGTATAGGTGTTCATTGTCTTTTTTACTTATTCTTGGCATAAATAATTGTTAAAATGATAGCAGTATGGCTGTGTATGTGCATGTACCTAAGAAGGGATATTCATTTAACCACAAAAGGAATCAAACTTGAGTCTTTATTTACTTATCATGACCTAGGAGGAATTCCTTTGGATAAATGCCAAAGGGCAACTTTGTGACTATATACAATTTGGAGCACATATATGAGACTTATTTGCTAACCTGTCTTAAAAATAGCCTAGTACCTGCGGTAGAAAACTGTTCTGTTCTTTGCAATAAAGCTCAGTTATTTGATGTTTTACTTTTAATGTATTGATTTGATATCAGTTCAGTTCAGTTGCTCACTCATGTCTGACTCTTTGCGACCCCATGGACTGCAAAATGCCAGGCTTCCCTGTCAATCACCAACTCCTGGAGCTTGCTCAAACTCATGTCCGTTGAATCTGTGATGCTATCCAACCATCTCATCCTCTGTCGTCCCCTTCTCCTACCTTCAATCTTTCCCAGCATCAGGGTCTTTTCCAATGAGTCAGCTCTTTGCATCAGGTGGCCGAAGTATTGGAGTTTCAGCTCAGCGTCAGTCCTTCCGGTAAATATTCAGGGTTAATATTCTTTAAGATGACTGGTTTGATCTGCTTGCTGTCCAAGGGACTCTTAAGAATATTCTCCAGCACTACAGTTCAAAAGCATCAATTCTTCCGCAGTCAGCCTTCTTTCCTGGAGAAGGAAATGGGATCCCACTCCAGTATTCTTGCCTAGAGAATTCCTTGGACAGAAGAGCCTGGTGGACCCCATAAGTTGGGGTCAAAAGAGTCTGACACTACTGAGGGGCTAACACACACAAACAAACACAACCTTCTTTATGGTCCAACTCTCACATTCATACATGCCTACTGGAAAAACCATAGCTTTGACTAAATCGACCTTTGTCAGCAAAGTAATGTCTCTGTTTTTTAATATGCTGTCTAGGTTGGTCATAGCTTTTCTTCCAAAGAGCAAGCATCTTTTAATTTTATGGCTGCATTCACCATCTGCAGTGATTTTGGAGCCTAAAAAAATAAAGTCTCTCACGGTCTCCATTGTTTCCCCGTCTATCTGCCTTGAAGTGATGGGACAGATGCCATGATCTTAATTTATTGAATGTTGAGTTTTAAGCCAACTTTTTCACTCTCATCTTTCACTTTCATCAAGAGGCTGTTTAGTTCTTCTTTGCTTTCTGCCATAAGGGTGGTGTCATCTGCATATCTGAGGTTACAGATATTTCTCCCAGCAATCTTGATTCCAGTTTGTGCTTCATCCAGGCTGGTGATTTGCATGATGTACTCTGGATTTAAGTTAAATAAGCAGGGTGACAGTATACAGCCTTGAACTACTCTTTTATCAATTTGGAACCAGTCTGTCGTTCCATGTCTGGTTCTAACTGTTGCTTCTTGACCTGTATACAGATTTCTCAGGAGGCAGGTAAGGTGGTCTAGTATTCCCACCTCTTCATGAATTTTCCAGTTTGTTGTAATCCAAACAGTCAAAGACATTGGTCTAATCAATAATGCATAAGTAATTTTTTTTCTGGAACTCTCTTGCTTTTTTGATCACCCACCAGATGTTGGCCATTTGATCTCTGGTTCCTCTGCCTTTTCTAAATTCAGCTTGAACATCTGGAATTTCACAGTTCGCATATCATTGAAACCTGGCTTAGGGAATTTTGAGCATTCTTTTGCTAGTGTGTGAGATGAGTGCAATTGTGCGGTAGTTTGAGCATTCTTTGGCATTGCCTTTCTTTGGGATTGGAATGAAAACTGAATTTTCCAGTCCTGTGGCTATTGCTGAGTTTTCCAAATTTGTTGGCATATTGAGTGCAGCACTTTCACAGCATCATCTTTTAGTATTTGAAATAGCTCAATTGGAATTCCATCACCTACACTAGCTTTGTTCATAGTGATGCTTCCTAAAGCATGCTTGACTTTGTATTCCACTTGACTTTGCATTGAACCTTTGATTTGATATCAAAAGTTCAGTGAATTAAATTTCACTTGCTCTTTTTTTTTGTATTCTCTGCTTGATTTCATAATCTAGTGACCAATCTCTTGAAATGTTTTGTGTATAAATTCCATCCTAATGTGTAAGTTTATGTTGTAAAAGCCGTAAGTACAAAATATTAAGACTAACAGGTACACTGTTTGATGCAATGGTCTGTGATATATTACAAAAAACAATGTTTAATTGCAGATATGTATACACATATAACAAAGTACTACCAAACATATTCTAGTTGTCTTTTCCTTTTAATCATTAAATGACTTCATTTTTGCTTTTTTTTTTTTAATTACAAGATTTAAATAGTCAAACTAAAGCATTTTAGGCAACAGGTGAGCCTAAAAGAGACCCTTGAGTACATGATAAATTAAGTTTGGCCTCACCCAGAAATTCTGCTTTTATCTTTCAACAACAAATGCAGCATACTTTTTTCAATTGCTTGCAACAACTGGAATGAAGGTTACTCTAAGGGAACTCATTAAATCTTCTAAAGCTAAATCAGTTTTAAAATGTTTTCTTCCATCTTTGACCACTTAAGAAGAAATTATTTTTAGTGCCGGTAATGTGTCACTGAGCCTTCGTGGCTCAGAGGGTAAAGCACCTGCTTGAAATGCAGTAGACCTGGGTTTGATCCCTGGCTCAGGAAGATCCCCTGGAGAAGGAAGTGGCAGCCCACTCCAGTCCTCTTGCCTGGAAAATCCCATGGATAGAGGAGCCTGGTAGCCTGCAGTCCATGGGGTCGCAAAGACTCGGACACCAGTGAGCAATTCCATTCAATGTAAGTATGGCAATAAAAACACCTTATATCAGAGTTTTCAAAAATAGTAAATAAAGAAGTTGAAGAAAAATAAGTAATTGGTTATTTTTAATGTGATCAATTTCTATTTCTCATTTTTTTCTAGGTTTCTTGCAACCTGGCTAAGCAGTCTATTTAATAAATCAGTATTTTCCCAGCTACATCCTATATTTTATCCTTAATTTAGTTCATATCTAAAAGATAAAATATTAGATCTGGATTTATGATTTCAACTAATTAAATAAGACTTCAAATATCAATCCTTCATTATCCTCTGCAAATGTAGAGTTCAGAAATCTCTTTGAAGGACTGAGTGCAGTATTTTCAGTGATCACTGAAATAACCAATAACACTGTTGTTTTTATTCATATACATTATTGTATTTATGATTTGCACAGAGTTTGAAGTCATGATTTTTAAATGTTTAGAATTTGTAACCACTTTATACTATACCTGCTTAGAGGTGGATTGACAACATTAATCTTTGTAGGTGCACATTTGTCAGAATTTCTAGCTTAATTTCAAAATTATTGTTACAAAGCAAGTTTTATTAAAACTTTTCTGAAGGCTTTGTTGTGCTAAAGTATCATTTATTTTCAAAGATATTTGCAAGGGTCCTCATCTCTGTGGTCATCCCTCTGTTATGTTCAGGTTAACCAAATTGCATCTCACTTTAAATACTTTTTATAACATTGTCCATAATAAAAGAAACAAGATAATTTTACAAGAGCTTGAAACATGTAAATATAATTTAATGGATTACATTATTGACTTTAATTCAAATACAAAACCAAAAATTTAGAAGTACAAATACATTTTTCTTGTTTAGACTGTACTTTTGATGTTTCTAAATTATATTTCAAAGTAATTAAATTAGAAAACTATAGTCTTGCAATTAAATATAATATCCAGGCAAATATGCAGAATGCCCCAAGGCTTGGAGAAAAACTGGATTAGTGGTTTTAATAAGCATGTGCTTCCTCAGAAACCTCATTATGAGTTATTTTCATGGATTGTAACCATGCTTCCAAAAAATGTTTTAAATAAGATGGTAGAGAAATAGCTTTCTGTAGTACCACATTATCTTGCATTAGTTGTGGTTTTATTTACCATTTACAAAATAATTTCAGCATCATAATTTTATTTTGGTATGGATGACCAATGTGTATAAACAATGTCCAAGAACAATTTGAGAGATATTCAAGGCAGTAGTTGACACAACATTATGCCAAAGAAGCCTTTCTCTCTCTCTTTTTTTCTCTCTCTGCGTAAAGCATCATTCTTTCACTGTATCTAATCAATTAATATGTTGTAATGTAATAATGTTTGACTTGAAATATAACAGAAATATATCTTGCAAATAATATGTTTTCGTTATTTTGAATTTAGCTGTGGCTTTTGGCTAAAGACGAATTTCTTGAGTAGGACAAATTTAATATTCTTTTCTTTAAAATTGCTGAGCATGAAATAGTATTCTAAGCCACCATTGGCATTTCAGGACAAGTACAAACAAGTTTTCTAGCATGACATAATAGTTTCCTACACTGAAGATCACCTTTGATCTTCCTCACAGACCTTTGCTATAATGTGCATAAAATTATGAAAAGGATCTTAAAATGTCACCTTCTTTTCATCAAATAATTGTATTGTAGAAAGTTGCGTAGTACAAAAGTGCTTTTAGAGAATTATGCAGACTCATTTTACTAAATGTTAGATGGTCACTTACATTTTATACCCAACTGTATTCTTTCAGATTTTTTTAAACAATCACCAATTATTGGAAATAGGCATACACCATTTTAACAGTTAGCTTTCTATAGAGTGAAATAATAATTGGTCCATGTGTAAACTTAATGCACCTAATAATGGCTGTGGTTGTTTGATTTATTCGTTAAGTGGTGTCTGACTCTTTCACAACTCCTTGGACTGTAGCCACCCAGGTTCCTCTGTTCATGGAATTTCTCAGGCAAGAATACTGAAGTGGGTTGCCATTTCCTCCTCCAGGGAATCTTCCCAACTCAGAAATTGGACCTGGATCACTTGCATTGCTGACAGATTCTTTACCACCAGGCTGTAGAGATATGTGTGTGTGTGTTCATTGCTCAGCTGTGTCTGATTCTTTGCAACGTCATGGGCTGTAGCCTGCCAGGCTCCTTTGTCCATGGAATTCTCTAGGTAAGAATTCTGGAGTGGGGTGCCATTCACGTCTCCAGGGGATCTTCCCAGGGATCCCAGGTGATCCCAACCCAGGGATCAAACCCATGTTTCCTGCATTGCACATAGATTCTTTGCCATCTGAGCCCTCAGGGAGTAGAGATATGATGAAAAGTAAATATTCTTTGTACACATTGTGTTCTTGGACTCATGACCACATATAGAAACATAAGTGATTTGTCTCCAAAATATAGATGGTATCTAAAAAATTATGGGGCTTCCCTAATAGTTCAGTTGGTAAAGAATCTGCCTGCAGTGCAGGAGACCCAGGTTTGATACCCAGGTCAGGAAGATCCCCTGGAGAAGGAAATGGCAACCCATTCCAGTACTCTTGTCTGGAGAATTCCATGGACAGAGGAGCAGCAACAGGCTGCTGTACATGGAGTCGCAAAGAGTCGGACAAGACTGTGCAACTAACTTTCAAAGACTTAAGAACTTAAAATATCATGTCTAGTAACTTATAAATAACTAAATATTTAATAGATGACACAA
Source organism: Hydropotes inermis (assembly GCA_020226075.1). Taxonomy (NCBI): domain Eukaryota; kingdom Metazoa; phylum Chordata; class Mammalia; order Artiodactyla; family Cervidae; genus Hydropotes; species Hydropotes inermis. Next base: position 23,557,729 of record CM035295.1, read on the forward strand.
AATCAGGATATGCCTGTTATCTGAATAAATACAGATTCTTCATGCAATTTAAAAAATGTTGGTGTATAGTTAATTTACAATGTTTTGCTAATTTCATGCATACAGCAAAGTGAATCACACACACACACACATATATATATATATATATATATATATATATACACACACACATATATCCACTCCTTTTTTAGATTATTTTCCCGTATGGTTATTACAGAGTATTGAGTATAATTCCCTGTTTTATACATTAGGTCCTCATTAGTTATCTATTATATATATATTTATATATTATATATTTCATATTAATTTTATATTAATATTGATTTTATATATTATGCATTATATATATATTGCTGTGTATATATCAATCCCAATCTTCCAATTTACCCCTACCTTTAACGCCCCCAACCATAAATTAGTTTTCTATATTTGCAACTCTATTTCTTTTTTGTAGATAAGTTCATTTGTATCCTTTTTTAAGTTCCACATGTAAGCAATGCCATACAGTATTTGTCTTTCTCTGTCTGGCTTACTTCACTCAATACAACAATCTCTAGATCCAATGATGTTATTACATATGACATTATATCATTCATTTCAATGGCTGAGTGCCACATTTTCTTTATTCATTCCTCTACTGATAGACTTTTAGGTTGCTTCTGTGTCCTGGCTACTATAAATAGCTTTGCAATGAGCACTGTAATGCAAGTATCTTTTCAAATTATGATTTTCTGTGGATATAAGCCCATGAGTAGGATTATTGAATCATATGCTCTATTTTTAGCTTTTTATCATAGCTCTATTTTTATCATAGCTTATATCATAGCTTATATTATAGCTCTATTTTTAGTTTTTTAAGGAACCTCTGTACTGTTCTCCATAGTCACTGTACCAATTTAAATTCCCACAGAGTGTAAGAGTGTTTCTGTTTATTGTTTGAATTTATTGTTTGTAGATTTTTGATGATGGCATTCTGAGCACTGTGAAGTGGTCAGACTACCTCATTGTAGTCTTGATTTACATTTCTCTAATAAATAGTGTTTTTTGAGCATTTTTCATGTTCTTCAGGTACAAAAGTAGACATTTTAATAGAATTTTGGAATTAATTATCAGAAAACTTGATAGAAGATATTATCCTCTTTGGTAAATCTTTGTGCATGGATGTAGAGTTTCAAGAAAAATTGTCAGTTACACAGAAATACAAATATGGACAAAGTTTTTCAGTACCTGTATCAAGGTCTATTTTCTCTGTGATATATTTTGGAGATGTACCTTCTGTAAAAGTCTTCTTTTTTACAAAAAATAGTATATACTTGTGCCATATACTCAGACAATTTTCAGAGTGAAACAGTCTTTACATTTTTAATCAATCAGCTTGATCAAAAATGATTCATTTAGTCAAAACTCATCCAAATAAGTTGATTAACCCAAATAGTGAATACATATTTATCATATTCAATCTCAAATGGGAACATGAACTCCCTAGCTTTTGCTATGTTTCTTGGGTAAACTATTTGTTTCACGCTAAGTAGATTCAATAAGATTTTTTTTATATGAAATCTTTCTACAATTACCTATAAACTTTTGACTTAGATTTATAAATCAATAACAGTGATAATAAGTTGCTACTTTGCACTAGGAAAATCCTAAGCAATTCACTAAGAGCAGTCTCATTTATCCTCATAGCAACCCTATGAGACAGGGGCCTATGTTCATCAGCATTTTCCTTATGTGGAAACTGAAGCATATACTAATTCGAGGACTTGTCAATATCACAGAGAGTAAGTGGCAATGATGAGATTAGAATTCAAGCAACCTGTGTACAAAGGTTATGTATTTAAATGTTACACTTAAATTTCTTCTATTTCCTATGCAATAGGAGCCTTATATTTGAAATCCTTCCATTTCCTGCTACCATACAGTAATTTTGACTGTATGCATTTAACTTTTCCTCATTTTTATTATTTGACTAAATAAGATATTGAACTTCTAAAGCTAGTTTTCCCACTTACCAATCAGAGCTTATCCTCTCCATTTTTCTCATGGCACCTTCCATCCACTTTTTAATCTCCCCTGGTTAGTGTATTTCTTAATCATATTTATTATCATAAGAATTTAATTATGATCAATTGTTCTAGGCTTAAAACAATGAAACAATAAAATCCACAAATAAAGATCTCTTTCCAGCTGTTATTCTTCTTTAATTTTTACCATCAAAGTATAATGTTATATATTAATAATAATAAAAAAAATGACTCTTCTCACTTTGACTTCCATTTACTTTGAAGGCCACTGTTTATTGATTATTTCCTGAAAATAATTTGTGTCTTCTACCCTCTGTGTAAAATCCACAAGACAATTTCAATTTCTTTTCAGTTATTCATTTTTCAGTTTTAACTTGGTCATTAGTTACTTCCTCCTTGAAATACTCTTTTAAATGTGTTCATGTTGCCACACTATCTGATTTTCAATAACTCTACCTCAGAGACTTTCTCATTGAGCAACTCCTTCTTCACTCTCCATACTCCCCTCCATATTGTCATTACTTAAGGATCACTCCTCATCTCTGTTGTCTAGCTTTATGTTATCCCCAAGCAAGCACATCATGTTCTATCTTTTTATCATTAACCTACCCTAATATTTGTACATGGAATTATGATCTATACATACACTGATCTAGCTGTGTTTAATACATAATATACAGTTTTCCTAAGAGCTATCCAGTCACAATATCCTTTCAAAAAGATTTCCTCATTGTTCCAAATTTGTCTATCCGGTACCCCATTCACTCGTGTTTAGTCACTCTGTCTTATTTGACTCTTATTGACCCCATGGACTGTAAACCAGCAGACTCCTCTATCCATGGAATGTTCCAGGCAAGAATAATGGAGTGGGTTGCCATTTTCTTCTTCAGGGAGTCTTTCTAAACCAGGGATCAAACCTAGGTCTCCTGAATTGCAGGCAGATTCTTTACCATCTGAGTCACCAGGGAAGGCCACTCTATTAACTGTTATCACTTAAATAAAGACCACATCCATTATTATTTGAAGTATTATAACAGTTTCTTAACTTATACTCTTATAGAACCTAACTTTGTCTAATTCCTTCAGTCACATGCATGTACAGTGAACTTTCTATATCTTAAGTCGGGTTATGATCACTCCTTTGATCAAAACATTTCACTGAGTCTTCATCACATTTAGAGTCAAGCCCACACTCAGAACCTTGGACTTAGATCAGGTCCACACTTCTCTGGTAGATCAGATGGTAAAGAATCCACCTATAATGCAGAAAACCGTGATTTGACTCCTGGGTTGCAAAGATTCCCTGGAGAATGGAATGGCTACCCATTCCAGTTTTCTTGCCTGGAGAATTCCACGGACAGAGGAGCCTGGTGACCTATGTGGTCACAAAGAGTCAGATGTGACTGAGAAAATTTCACACACATATTCACACTCATTAACATGATGAGATGGCTGGATGGCATCACCGACTCAATGGAGCTTGAGTAAACTCCGGGCGTTGGTGATGGACAGGAGGCCTGCTCTGCTGCAGTTCATGGGGTCACAGGGTCAGACACGACTGAGCGACTGAACTGAACTGAACTGAAGTTTTCTGTCGGCCTGGTTCTGATGAGCTCTCTAGGCATATCTCATCCTATCTTTGTAAATTGTAAACCTTTGTTAATGAACTTTTTCCCTGATATTCAGTTTGATACATTTTTGTCAGCCAGTTTGTTGTTTCTGCCAGGAACACTTTTTCATGCTTTACCTAACTCACATTTGTATGCATAGCTACATAGCTTTTCTGGAAAGCCTTATTCAAGTCTCCAAAAATGAGTTAGGTGTTCATCTTGCATGTTTCTAGTAAGTTCTCCTAGCACTTAACAATATGCTTTGTCACTTCCTGTTTCCTTGTCTCCCTATCCACTATGTTCAAGTTTTGTGCAGCAAGGACAATATCTGACCTCTTCAATGATTAATATTTAGTTGTTTCTCAGTAAACATGTGTTCAATTAATACATTATTAAAAACATACATTAGTTTTCTCAAATAATAAAATTGTTTTGTGTATCTGTTTCCATTCTGATATACCCCACCTTCTACTCTAGATTTCATTTACATTATTTTCTTTTACACATGTTCAGTTGTATTCTCCAAAATTATAACATTGCCAGAATTCAATCCTATATGGTTGAGGGAATGATGGTGATATTTATAGAAACCTGAAACTTGAAGGGAATGAGGATTGAGACAAATGTTAGAGATGACTGAAATTGTCTCACAATTTTGAGTTTGTGGAACTAACAAGTATTTGGAAAGCAGTTTCTGGTATATAATGGAATTTGAAAGCCTGGAGCTTAGGAAAGAAGCCAAAGCTGAAGATCTGAAGTTAATCTGCATAGAGTTAATATATAAATCTGGGGTTTTTATGATATGGCTAGGTAAGATGACTAAAAGAAGCGAGAACGGTGAACCATAACCTGAGTTTTATTCCCCCATAATTAAGGTATAGAAACTAGAATAGAAGCAATGAAAGCAGAAGAAAAGAAGTCACAAAATTCAAGGGAGAAATGGAAATACATAGAACAAAAAAATAACATTTTAAAACAGTGATTTTTTTTAACAGTATTATGCTGAAGAACTATCAGACTGGTAGGGTCTGAAAAATAACTTTGGCTGTTAGGACATCACTGACTTTTTGGCCAGAATGTTTGATTTGTAAATAATTAATTTAAATAAATAAATATGTAATTGTTTATTGAGCAATGACTCTTTGAAACATTTAAGACTTATTCCCTAATTGCTAAAGGTTTAAATCCTGCTGAGAAAGGTAAGCATAGTAGTGCTAAGATTTATTGAACCATACCATGCACTAGGTGTTGTATTGTGTACTAACTGCATTATGTATTCTCATAACAAACCTATGAGATAGGTACTAAGTTATCCATACTTAACAGAAACATAAACTTCATAAATGCTCAATACCTTTCCTAAAGTCACAAAGGTAATTAATTATAGAAGCTCTATTTGAAAATGTATTTGATTTCAGTTCTATTCTTTCTATCACAATTACAGAAACTAATACAAGACAGACTGCAATAAGTGTTATCATAAGGGTGTCTTTCATATAAAATAATTTGTTTAAGAGAACTTCTATGCATATTTAAAAAAATGTGTGAATAGTCTGAGTACTTAGAGGTTAAATAATATAACCAGCTATTGGTTGTTGTCCTACTATGATACAACATCCTGTGAAACACAACTATGCATGTGCTACCAGAGATGACCTTTGTTAGCCAATGTAAACAATATCAGTTTTTTAATAGACTTTTGTAGAGATAGTATCATCTAATTTAATTGAATGATACCTATCTTTACAAATTTAATTTTGGAATGAACCAATCTCTTTCTAATCCTGCCTTTTTAATAGTTGCTATGTAAAGTTTGGTGCTCTGGGTAGCAATTTTATTTCACCTGAATACTGAAGAAAAGAAAGTTCATTTGTGGTAAGAAAAATAAAGTAGATATGCAGACAGGAGAAAATTCAAAGAGAAAATGAGAGCATTGACTATAAGTTTCTTCCATGTTTCAATGTTTCAATCCATTTTTTAAATTATGGTTGATTTCAGACATTTTATTACATAAATCAACTTGTAACTTAGAGGAAATTTAACCTACCCACTTAATTAATGCCAGTGTATTTGTCATGTTTAGTTAGATTGTCCTACTATAATTTTGCACTTCCCTGGTGGTCCAGGGAACCAGAGATCAAATTTCCAACATCTGTTGGATCATAGAAAAAGCAATGGAATTCTAGAAAAACATCTACTTTGCTACATTGACTTCTCTAAAGTCTTTGACTGTGTGGATCACAACAAACTGTAAAGAATTCTTCAAGAGCTGGGCATACCAGACCACCTTACTTATCTCCTGAGAAACCTGTAGGCAGGTCAAAAAGCAACAGTTAGAACTGGACATGGAACAACAGACTGGTTCTAAATTGGCAAAGGAGTATGATGGGGCTGTATATTGTCACCTTTCTATTCAACTCATACATAGACTACATCACGCAAAATGCTGGTTTAGATGAGTCACAAGCTGGAATCAAGATTGCTGGGAGAAATAGCAACAACCTCAGATGTACAGATGACACCACCCTTATGGCAGAAAGTGAAGAGGAACTAAAGAGCCTCTTGATGAAGGTGAAAGACCAAAGCAAAAAGCTGTCTTAAAACTCAACATTCAAAAAGCTAAGATCTTGGCTTTCAGTCCCATCAATCATGGATAATAGATGGAGAAAAGTGGAAACAAGTGACAAGTTTTATTTTCTTGGCCTCCAAAATCACTGCAGACAGTGACTATAGCCATGACATTAAAAGACTCTTGCTTCTTGGAAGGAAAGCTGTGACAAACCTAGACAGCATACTAAAGAGCAAAGACATTACTTTGCCGACAAAGATCCATCTAGTCAAAGCTATAGTTTTTCCAGTGGTTATGCACAGGTATGCGAGTTGGACCATAAAGAAGTATGAGCACCAAAAATTGGATGCTTTTAAACTGTGGTGCTATAGAAAACTCTTGAGAGTCTCTTGTACAGCAAAGAGGTCCAGCTTGTCATTCCTAAAGGAAATCAACCCTGAATATTCATTGGAAGGACTGATGCTGAAACTCCAATACTTTGGCCACTTGATGGGAAGAACCAACTCATTGGAAAAAACTCTAATGCTGGGAATGATTGAGGGCAGGAAGAGAAGGGGGTGACAGATAGTGAAATGGATGGATGGTATGATCAACTCAATGCACATGAGTTTGAGCAAGCTGGGAGACAGTGAAGGACAGGTAGGCCTGGTGTGCTGCAGTCCATGGGGTTGCAGAGAGTTGGACATGACATAGTGATTGAACAACAGCAACTATAGTTTTAAGTATGGAATATATAGCAAAGAAAGAATCAACAATATTTGAAAGTTTGTTGGCACTTTGGATTGTGAGATATTTTTATTTTAGAGATTTTAATCAGATCAAGGGAAGACATAATATTTATACTTGTGATTTAATGAATGAGTGATAATATAGAGGGAAGGGTTGATATTAGAGATAATATAATGAGAGAAGAAAGGAGACTGAAGAGAAATTTGAAACTGTAATTTAATAGATGTTATTTTGTTCCAGCACAGACAGAGTAGTGAGTATCATCCTTATTCTTATACCACAAATAATTATAAAACTTGATAGGCTATATTAAATAAAGTTTTTCATGTATTAGACAACAAATGTAAAGACACTACCATTCAAATAAGGAAAACATATGAGATCAGTTTCATAATTACTCTGTTTTTCTATGGTCATTTTTCAAACTATTACCGAGAAGTCAGTTCAAAACAGAACAAAATGACAAAATAAAGAGCTACATTCTAGATTGCTAATGTGTCTATAATTTTTAGCACAGAGAACCATCGATAAGGGGACTATGGAAAGAAAGAGGTCTAGAAGTTCAAAGAGGGTCTCTTGACTCTCTGACAGATTACTGGGCTGCACGTGCTCATGGTGAGACTCCATGAAACCTGGCAGAGAATAAAGACCAGCTTTTTAGAAAAGAGCCACTGAAAAAGAGCTTGTGAGGTATATGGGAATTCTGGAGCACTCACAGTGATTAGAGACATATTTACACCAGATAAAGAACAGTCTCACTCATTCCCTAGACAATCAGTTAAGATCTCAGAAGAGTCACTCCTTAATAGGAAATACTCTAACCATTAAGGTAGTACTCTAAAATCAGCCTTGTCAGAATGAAACATAAGCCTTTATAGGACAAAGTGAATCCAGCAGGAATATTACTGTGTGTCTCAGTTCAGTTCAGTTCAATTCAGTCGCTCAGTTGTGTCGGACTCTTTGTGACCCCATGGACTGCAACATGCCAAGCTTCCCTGTCCATCACCAACTCCTGGAGCTTACTCAAACTCATGTCCATAGTCAGTGATTCAAAATCTTTGGAAGAATAAAAGGAAATCCAGACTTTCAACAATGTAATATGCACAATGCCAACATACAAGGGCAATTTTAGATATGAAAACAACAGGAAAATGTAACACATAATCAAGAGAAAAAACACTAGTCAATATAAACGTATACAGCAAGGAAACACAGCACTAAAGCCATTAAGTATGTTGTAAAACAGAAATATATATCATATATACATGTGCATTCATCAGTTCATTCAGGTCAGTTTAGTCACTTGGTCATGTCCAACTTTTTGCAACCCCATGAGCTGCAGCACGCCAGGCCTCCCTGTCCATCACCAACTCCTGGAGTTTACTCAGCTCATGTCCATTGAGTCAGTCATGCCAACCAACCATCTCATCCTCTGACATCCCCTTCTCTTTCATCAGGGTCTTTTCAAATGAGTCAGCTCTTCCCATCAGGTGGCCAAAGTATTGGAGTTTCAGCTTCAGCATCAGTCCTTCCAATGAATATTCAGGACTGTTTTCCTTTAGGATAGACTGGTTGGATCTCTTTGCAGTCCAAAGGACTCTCAAGAGTCTTCTCCAACCCCACAGTTCAAAAGCATCAATTCTTTGGTGTTCAGCTTTCTTTATAGTAGTTCAACTCTCACATCCACACATAGCTACTGGAAAAACCATAGCTCTGACTGGACAGACATTTGTTGGCAAAGTGATGTCTCTGCTTTTTAATATGCTGCCTAGGTTGGTCATAGCTTTTCTTCCAAGGAGCAAGTATCTTTTAATTTCATGGCTGCAGTCACCAGTCACCATCTGCAGTGATTTTGAAGTCTGTCACTGTTTTCAATATTTCCCCATCTATTTGCCATGAAGTGATGGGACCAGATGCCATGATCTTAGTTTTCTGAATGTTGAGTTTTAAGCCAAATTTTTCAGTCTCCTCTTTCACTTTCATCAAGAGGGTCCTTAGTTCTTCTTAGCTTTCCACCATAAGGGTGGTGTCTTCTGAATATCTGATATTATTGATACTTCTCCTTGCAATCTTGATTCCAACTTGTTCTTCATCCAGCCCAGCATTTCTCATGATGTACTCTGCATATAAGTTAAATAAGCAGGGTGACAATATACAACCTTGACGTACTGCTTTCCTGATTTGGAACCAGTCTGTAGTTCCATGCCCTGTGCTAACTGTTACTTCCTGACCTGCATACAGATTGTCAAGAGGCAGGTCAGGTGGTCTGGTATTCTCATCTCTTTAAGAATTTTCCACAGTTTGTTGTGATCCACACAGTCAAAGGTTTTGTCATAGTAAAGCAGAAGCAAATGTTTTTCTGGAACTCTCTTGCTTTTTCAGTGATCCAGCAGATGTTGGCAATTTGATCTCTGTTTCCTCTGCCTTTTATAAAACCAGCTTTAACATCTGGAATTTCATGGTTCACGTATTGTTGAAACCTGGCTTGGAGAATTTTGAGCATTACTTTACTAGCATGTGAGATGCATGCAGTTGTGTGGTAGTTTGAACATTCTTTGGCATAGCCTTTCTTTGGGATTGGAATGAAAGCTGACCTTTTCCAGTCCTGTGGCCACTGCTGAGTTTTCCAAATTTGCTGGCATATTGAGTGTAGCACCTTCACAGCATCATCTTTTATGTGCATGTGTATATAAATAAAAAAAACATTTATGTGGTTTTCATTTTTTAACTTTAAATGTTTAAACAAAACTAAGAAGATAAAATTAAAGAGATAATAAGATACATTTTTAACAATTAAGCATATTAAGCATTATTTTGTTGTGGTTTTTAGTCTGTTAGTGTGCCCTACTCTTTGCCACCCCATGGACTTCAACACACCAGGCCTACCTCTCCTTCACCATATCCTGGAGCCTGCTCACACTCATGTCCATCAAGTCAGTGATGCCATCCAACCATCTCCTCTGCTGTTCCCTTCCCCTCCTGACTTCAAGCTTTCCCAACATCGTGGCCTTTTCTAATGAGTCAGTTCTTCGCATCAAGTTGTCAAAATATTGCAGCTGCAGCTTCAGCATCAGTCCTTCCAGTGAACATTCAGAGTTGATTTCCTTTAGGATTGGCTGGTTTGATCTCTTGCTGCACAAGTAACTCTCAAGAGTCTTCTCCAGCACCACAGTTTGAAGGCATCAGTTCTTCAGTGCTCAGCCTTTTTTATTGTCCAGCTCTCACATCCATACATGACTACTGGAAAAAACATAGAATTGACTTGACAGACCTTTGTTACCAAAGTAATGTCTCTGCTTTTGAATACACTGTCTAGGTTTGTCACTGCTTTCTTCCAAAGAGCAAGCATTTTTTAAATTTCGTGGCTCCAGTCACCATCTGCAGTGATTTTGGAGCCGAAGAAAATAGTCTGCACAGTTTCCATTGTTTCTGCATGTATTTGACATGAAGTAAAAAGCAGAGACATTACTTTGCCAACAAAGGTCCGTCTAGTCAAGGCTATGGTTTTTCCAGTGGTCATGTGTGGGTGTGAGAGTTGGACTGTGAAGAAAGCTGAGTGCCAAAGAATTGATGCTTTTGAACTGTGGGGTTGGAGAAGACTCTTGAGAGTCTCTTGGACTGCAAGGAGATCCAATCAGTCCATCCTAAAGGAGATCAGTCCTGGGTGTTCATTGGAAGGACTGATGTTGAAGCTGAAACTCCAATACTTTGGCCACCTCATGCGAAGCGTTGACTCACTGGAAAAGACCCTGATCCTGGGAGGGATTGGGGGCAGGAGGAGAAGGGGCCGACAGAGGATGAGATGGCTGGGTGGCATCACTGACTCAATGGACATGAGTTTGAGTAAACTCTGGGAGTTGGTGACGGACAGGGAGGCCTGGCATGCTGCGATTCATGGAGTTGCAAGGAGTTGGACATGACTGAGCAACTGAACTGAATTGACTGAACTGAATGGGACCGAATGTCATGATCTTAGTTTTTTTGAACGTTGAGTTTTTAGCCAGCTTTTTCACTCTCCTTTTTCACCTTCATCAAGAGACTCTTTAGTTCCTCTTCCCTTTCTATCATTAGGGTGGTGTCATCTGAATGTCTGAGATCATTGATATTTCTCCCAGCAACCTTGCTTTCAGTTTGTGATTCATCCTGCACTGCTTTGCACATGATGTACTCTGCAGATAAGTTAAATATACTGGGTAACTATATGCAGCCTTTACCTACTCCTTTCCCAATTTTAAACCTATCTGTTGTTACATGTTTGATTCTAACTGTTGCTTCTTGACCTGCATACAGGTTTTGTAGGAGTCAGGTAAGGTGGTCTGGTATTCCCATCTCTTAATTTTCCAAAGTTTGTTGTGATCCACACAGTCAAAGGCTTTAGCATTGTCAACAAAGCAGAAGTAGATATTTTTCTGGAATTTCCTTACTTTTTCTATGATCCAACATATGTTGGCAATTTGATCTCTGGTTCCTCCGCCTTTTCTAAATCCAGCTTGAATATCTGGAAGTTCTCAGTTCACATACTACTTAAGCCTGTCTTGGAGAATTTTGAGCATTACTTTACCAACATGTTACATGAGTGTAATTTTGTGTGTAAGTTGAACATTCTTAGGCATTGCCCTTCTTTGGGACTGAAATGAAAACTGACCTTTTCCAGGCCTGTGGTTACTGCTGAGTTTTCCAAATATTTGGCATATTGAATGCAGAACTTTTGCAACATTATCTTTTATGATTAAGAATAACTAGCTATAATTCCATCACCTCCACTACCTTTGTTCATAGTGATGCTTCCTGAGGTCCACTTGACTTCACAGTCTAAGATTTCTGGCTCTAGGTGAGTGATCACACCATCATGGTTATCTGGGTCATTAAGATCTCTTTTGTATAGTTCTTGCCACTTCTTCTGGACAAGCATTATGGATTGTCTTATTAATATCAGAAAAAGTAGGTGTCAAAACAAAGATATTTGTGAGAAATAAAATAATTCTAATGATGTAATCAGAGTATTTAAAATAAATAAAAATTTTGACTTCTCTGTTCTTCAAAAGCATGATGCAAAAATGGAGAGAAACAGATAAAGAAATAAATATATGTTTAGGTGGAGTTTTAATACTTCTCAGAATCCAGTATAAGAATAAAAATCAGTGAATGTTTGGGAAATTGTAAAGCTCTATAAACAGAATGAACATAATGGCATTCACACTGCATTACACTCATCATGTATAGTATACACTTTATTTTACAGAGGCATATGGGACAACCCAAGTAAGTCCATGGTCATAAGAAGGTAGATTTCAAAGTATTGCAGTAATTCAGAGAATAGCCTCTGATGACAATGGGATTAAATTTAAAATTAATAACAGAAAAGTATATGGAACATTTTCACATATTGCCAATTAAACAAACTATTTTAAATAACTGAGTCAAAGAAACTTACAAAAATATTGCACATGGAGTAATAATGAAAAAAAGTGTGTCAAATCCAGTAAATTATTCTTCCTCTTTGCCTTCTCATCTAAAACTGAACAATTTAATATTAAAACCACTGTATCCTTTACATCAAGGTTAAGCATCCAAGATGGAGATTGTAGGAAGAAAAAAAATTGGCCAAAATTGCAGTTTTAGAGCATGGACAAAATAAGGGTGCCTGTAGGATGGTGCCTTTCACAGGGTGTCTGAAAATGATCAGATTTAGAAACATAGTTGAATGATCAAGTAAGTTTAGAAGAGTGTCAAACATAAACTCATCTTGGTAAAGGGTGGCAGAGCCCATAAGGAAGAATTTAATTCTCTTATCAGCCCTTGAAATGTTTTCTCCATTTTGTGGTGAAGAAAATGAGAAACTTGAAGTTTAAATAACTTTTCCAAGTTCATACAAGTAGTAAGTGGGTGGGTACAGGGGGGAGTTGGAATACATGGTGGATATACTATGAGTCCATTACAATGCTTTAATATTTATAGAGGATGTATGAAGATCATTGCTTTGAAAATAAAGGAGATGCTTCCTTTTGTGTTGACATCAGAAAAAATGTATCATTGTAAGTTCAGAAATTAAACATATTTCTATGGCTAGAATTCCTTTTTAAACTGTTTTAAGAAAAGAAAAGGAATTATTAAAGTACAAACCAGTGAGTCATCCAAATAAATCCCTGGGACTCAAACAGTGTGTTGGAGGAGTAAAAGAAAAACGCTTATTTCAAAACATGGCCAGTACTTTGTATGTCTAATAGTGGAAACTGAAGTTAGATGACTCTTTGTTTGATACAATACATTCATCACCCTTTGGTTATTAAAGGAAAGGCATTGTCTGCAACAAAAAGTTTGAGATAAAAAGGAGTTGGGCTACTTTGCATAAAATCATAAAATGGAGGGTACAATATTATTAGAACCTTAAATGATTATTGGACTTCCAGTAGGTATAGAAAATATCATTCAGGTCCTTGAGACTCAAAACGGAAGAAAGTTTAAATGTATATTGGGCAAAGAATCTATCTTGCAACAGAAGAAAGAGACAGGAAGTAAGAAATGTTAAATAAAATAGTTAAATTTTAATATTCTAATTTCAATAGGTTAATGATGGTTTGTAATTTTTTTTTTTTATTTTCAAATCCCTTTTTCCCCTTTTATTAAACACAAGTACCTCCTCTCCAGTACCAACATGGTACTCCATCCTCTTTTTACCCTCCCACATTAAAACTATAGGTAAGCACTATTTTTACCTGTATTTGTCTCAGAGCAGTCTTGGGAAATGAGAAGATAATCATGTCTTTCCTGGAGAAAAAGAACAGGAAGCAGGAAGATAATATTGGCAAGATTACTACAGTTTGAACCATGAAGATGAATTAGTTTTTCACATGACTAGGGGTAAATAATCAGCCTGGAAATGCAGATGTATGAGATGCCAATTTTATCCTTGAGTCCAAAGATCCTTGAAGGAGGAAATGGCAAACCACTTCAATACTCTTGCCTGGAAAATCCCATGAGCAGAGGAGCCTTGCAGGCTACAGTCAATGGGATCACAAAGAGTCGGATACAACTGAGCACACAAAAAGAGCACAAAGTTTTGTTAAGGCTCAGAATTTTAAAAACATACAAAGCTATAATAAAAAATATTTTTCCCAATTCTGATTGTTCTTGGCATTCTTCCACGAAAGGGAATCACTCATATTTTCTGGTGTATCATTCCAGAGTTTTTCATGCATATTTAAACAAATATAAATTTATGAATTTCTGATTTCCTACCGTTAAAAAAATCCTATTTCCTATGCACACTGTTCTACTTTATGCTTTTTAATTATAAAGATACATTTTAAATAACACTCTGTAATATTGTAAAGAACTTTCTTAGAGTTGTATAATATTTGTGTTTAGATATTGGATTGACCATAATGTTTGTTAGGGTTTTTTCCATACAATGTTATGGAAAAGCCTGAATGAATCTTTTGGCCAACCCAGTATGTTATCATGCAAACCTTAACTAATATTTAGACTATCTCCAATCATTTGATTTAAAATAAATGATGCAATGACATACTATAAACTTGTTTCTCTGTTGTTGTTCAGTAGTAGCTCAGTCGTGTCTGACTCCACGACCCCATGGACTGCAGCACACCAGGCTTCCCTGTCCTTCACCATCTCCCAGAGTTTGCTCAAACTCATGTCCATTGAATTTGTGATGCCATTCAACTGTTTCATCCTCTGTCGTCCCCTTCTCCTCCTGCCTTCAGTCTTTCCCAGCATCAGGGTCTTTTCCAATGAACAGGTTCACATCAGGTAGCCAAAGCACTGGAGCTTCAGCTTCAGCATCAGTCCTTCCAATGAATATTCAGGGTTTATTTCCTTTAGGAGTGACTGGTTTGATCTCCTTGCTGTCCAAGGAACTCTCAAGAGTCTTCCTAAAAGTGTATTTCGAAGTCATCAATTCTTTGGCACTCAGCTTTTTTTTTAATTATCCAGCTCTCCCTTCTTTATAGGACTACTGGAAAAAAACAAAACAAAAAAAAAACAAAACAAAACAAAACAAAACAAAAAAACATAGCATTGATTAGGACTTTGTAGGCAATACACTGTCTAGCTTTGTCATAGCTTTTCTTCCAGGCAGCAAGTGTCTTTTAATTTCATTGCTGCAGTCACTATCTGCAGTGATTTTGGAGCCCAAGAAAATAAAGCCTGTCACTGTTTCCATTGTTTCCCCCCTCTATTTGCCATGAAGTGGTGGGACCAGACATATCTCTATATACATCTGCAAATACACCATTTGGATGAACACTCAGAATTGTTGGATCAAAAGTCATGTGACTATTGCTATTAATACAGTGCTTTTCATAGGGTTTGTAATAGTTTATACTCCCATCAGCAAAGTATGAGTAGCTACTTCTCCAAAGACTTGCCATTATAAAAGTAAAAGACACTCAGATATACCAACCAAATAGAAGAAAACAGTATCTTTTATGAGGGAGGTTAAGCATCTTTTCATATATGTAAATGATCTTTTTAAAGAAAATTCATCACTGTTTATATCCTTACCAATTTTTTTGTTGGGTTTTGCTTTCTAGGTTTCTTCACATATTAAAAAATACAGGTCTTTTATCTAAGGTAGGAGATGCAGTATTTTTCCTGATTTGCCTTTTGTATTGTGACTATGCTTATGACATACATGTTCATTGTGTTAATAAAGGAAGATTGTTATTTAAAAATTAATGTTGTCAATCTTTTATTGTATTATATTTAGTTTTGTATTTGGAATTAGATTTAAAAAGGCCTTCTTTTGTCCATGTTTTCAAAGAAATAGTCCAAGCTTTTCAATTTAATTTTTTTTTCAACTTGAAGCTTAAACAAATTTGTAATTTACCATGGCATATGGTATGATGGATAATTCCAGGTTAACTCTTTTTGTTTTTGTCTAGAAAGAATATGTTATGTATATTCATTATGCCAACTCTTCCTTTGTGTCTATAGTAGTATTTTATTTTTGGTTTATTATAATACATGTCTAGCATTTTTCTTTAAATTTTTCATAAAATATTATATTTTATTTATGCTTGTGATATTTCCTACATGTTTTTCATATGCATGAACATAGCTGTCATGTATACAATTGACTTGTTATAGTTTCCTAGTTGTTTTTAATAGTTCTTTGCTTTTTCCTTTCAGGTATTCTGGTGTATTATTTATACAAATGTTTTTATCTCCTTCCTTCATTTCTTATAATTATTGCATCCTTCCTTCTCTTTCTGCATTGGCGAATGCACTTGTTTTGTTTTTAGCTTTAGTGAAAATTCCAGTATATTTTCCCATTAAGTATGACATCCATTTTATAATTGAGGTAGAGCTATAGTGTCAGCCTGCCAGTGCTGGAGACATAAGAGATGCAGGCTTGATCCTTAGGCGGGGAAGATCCCCTGGAGAAGGACATGGCAACCCACTGCAGTATTTTTGCCTAGAGAATTCCATGGATAGAGGAGCCTGGTGGGCTATATTCCATAGAGTTGCAAAGAGTCAGACACAATTAAGTGACTTAGTATGTATGTAAATTATCATATAAATAATATTTTTATCCAATCATAATAATTCTGATTAATGGTTTTACACTGCTTTGCAAATACTTTTTCATCATCTATGTAGATTGCTGGGTATATTTTATCTTTTGATCTTTTAAAATAATGTGTTCACAGATGTACAGAACAGAATTTTGGACTCTGGGAGAAGGCGAGGGTGGGATATTTTGAGAGAACAGCATCGAAACATGTATATTATCTGGGGTGAAACAGTTCACCAGCCCAGACTGGATGAATGAGACAAGTGCTCAGGCCTGGTGCACTGGGAAGACTCAGAGGAATCGGGTGGAGAGAGAAGTGGGGGGGAGGATCAGGGTGGGAAATACATGTAAATCCATGGTGGATTCATGTCAATGTATGGCAAAAATCACTACAATATTATAAAGTAATTAGCCTCCAACTAATAAAAATAAATGAAAATAAAATAAAATAAAATAATGTGTTCAGGTAACATATATATTAAGCACATAGTTTATATCAATAGTTTTCTAAATGTTTACCTAAATTTTCATTCCTTGCACAAATCTCACTGCCAAAATATTTTACTTTTAATGTGTTCATATCAATAATTTACTGACTATGTTATCAATGATGTTCAACAAATATTTCTGGCTTGCTTTCATCTGGCATATTGTACAAATGTACTTTCCTAACACTTTTGAAATTAGTCATGTTAACAGAGCTTGAGTGATGGGTTTATATGCAGATATTTTACTTGGGGAAGTAATTTCAGAGAATAGGAAAGAGGAAACTGGGAAGAATAAAACAAGCAAACAAAAAGGTGGGGAAGTCTATCCATGATGAATTATTGAGCTATTATTTCAGTGGAAATTTGAACTTAATCTCTCGGCAAAAACTCTGAGAAATCATGCAGAATCAAACATGGCATTGACTGCCTGGAAAGAAGAGGGTTATTTTAATCAAAGATTGATCCAAAGATTGATCCAGGGGATACTACCCTTTTGTAGGCATGGGTTTTTGCATATTCCTGGATGACTACTTGAGCTCTCCTCCAAATTACCTTCAATGGCTGGGAAAGAAAGCTACATGGAAAGAAAAACATACAACATGCCACTAAGCCATGGTACTATAAAACTGTAAGAATACAGTTATTTCAGTACAGCAAAAGTCAAATCAAATGGAGGACTGAGCTGTTTTGAGATGAGGCATAAATGATGTTCAACACTTTAACTGTGGTCAAATGTCTTTCCCTAGAAATTAAAATGAGTGGGGGTGAAATATGCCACTTCTAGATGGAAACATTAAGAGCCACTGTGCATTTTTTATATCCCATTCCTTCTCTCAATGACTAACAATATAGTCAAGAATAATTTCTTCTATCACATGTGTCGTGGGGGCTTCCTCGATGGCTCAGCAGGTGAAGAAACTGCCTGCAAAGCAGTAGGCATGGGTTCAAACCTTGGGTCAGGAAGATCCCTTGGAGAAGTAATGGCAACCCACTCCAGTCTTCTTGCCTGGAAAACTTCACGGGCAGAGGAGCCTCACAGGCTACAATCCACGGGTCAAAGAGTAGAACATGAGTGAACACACAGGCAGCTTGTGTCACAGGTGAGGAAAAACGAACAGACTGTTCCTTGATGGCCATGCAGAGTAGGTGAAAAATAATCTTTTGTCGTGTCAAACTATTGAATTTGGAGGATTGATTTTTTTTTCTTTTTACATAAAGATAGTTTATTTTAGAAACATGGTCCTACTCTATATTTCAATGTAATAATTTTCTAACACAACACATTGGTTGTAGTGATGGACAAGCATTCTTTTACTATAAAGGAATAATACATATAAAAAATTCAGTGGGTAAAGGAGAGAGAGAATAGAACCTGCATGTGCTTGAAGAAAGACTTCTGGCTGTGTCAAAAACTGCCATTGTTTACCTCTTGAAGTGCAGCCCTGGAGCAATATCATTATCTTCACCTGGAAACACATTAGAAATGTAAATTCTCAGACCTCTTTCGCATCTAGGAAGCATAAACCCTGGTGGTGGGGCTTAACCATATGTTTTAACAAGCCACCCAGGTTGTTCTGATACATGCTCAATTTGGAAAACAGCTCTGAATGGTCCCATCATAGAAGCTCGGCTCTCAGACCCTGCGGCAGTTGCGGCAGATACACTGAAATGCTTAGGTGTTGCTGTTCCGAGAGGTTTCTTCCAAATGGTGAGTCTGTGATTCCAAGATTCTACCCGATTTTGTACACTATTTTTAACATTTCTGTGCCAACTTATCACTCACTGCCTGTAGATATCAAACATCAGTTTACTTTTCAGAATGCAATGATGCCACACACATAAAACCCCAAACAAACAAAAACAACTTCTATCAGTAATTCCAACTTGGTGCTCTAGTTTTAAATCCTAAAAATCAGTGTTTGCAGTACGAATATTTAGTAAGTGAGTATCGTCACTGAAAAATGAATGTTTATGAGACTGTTGTTGAAAAATTTAGGTGATACAAACAAACTTCAACTCTTCGTGAAAGGGACTGTCTTCCTTTTGGAGAATGGCAAAATGGAGGAGAAAGCAGGAAGATTTTACAGGATAAGGAACAAGAAAGAGAAAAATATATCTGACGGGCTGAGGTCACATAGTCAACCTTGTTTAGGGAAGAGGAACTGAGGAATGAAATGCAGGGTCCAGGGTTGGCTTGGCATTTTGGGGATCATTTGGTTGTATGTATTGCCTTTCTGGTCAAGCAGAGTGTTAACAAGGGGACAAGTGTTGATTTTAAGTTTTGGCCTGGTGACTTGGCACCCTGGACAGCAGCAGCTTATCTTGAGCCTAGAAATTTATTTCAACACTATCAACTCCTTTGTGTAGTCTTGGACTTCTTTGGTCTCACCATTATAAAAGCAGTATTACCAAATGGTGAGTTTTTAAAAAACTGCAATGTAGCTTCCAAAACTGTGGCCAACTGATGCAAAGAACTAACTCATTGGAAAAATCCCTGATGCTGGGAAAGATTGAAGGCGGGTGGAGAAGAGGGCGACAGAGGATGAGATGGTTGAATGGCATCACTGACTCAATTGCCATGAATCTGAGTAACCTCTGGGAGTTGGTGATGGACAGGGGGCCCTGGTGTTCTGCAGTCCATGGGGTCGCAAAGAGTCGGACATGACTGAGCGACTGAACTGAACTGAATTAGCGAAACTTAAAGTATTTTTTTTTAAATTCAGACTTTGCTGCAATGAAAGCATATATTAATATCTGTACTCAATCTATGTTTATAAAATTACTGAATATGGTGAAAATAGGTTAAGATCAATTACTGTGACTATTTTATTGAAACTTTAAAAGATGATCATTCACTGTTTTAAGAAGACAATTAAATTTGAATTAATAATTTTAGCCCTTTTTGTATTTAAATATGTATTATTAATTTTTTCAGTTAAGTATAGAGAAAGGCAAATTAAAATTTTGTATTTGTCCCCAAATGGAAAGAACCTGAATATACACCAAATGATGAATGGACAAATAAAATATATATTTTATATAATGGAATATTACTCAGCATTTTAAAAATGTGAATCAGTGATAATGTTACCTACATAGATACTTCTTGAAAATTTTTAAGTTAAAGAAGTCAGTTGTAAAAGACCACATATTTTATGATTCCATGTGTGAAAAATGTCAAGAATAAGCAAGTCTAGAAGCAGAAATTAGATTAGGGAAATGACTGGGGAAACTACCAGAGTAGAAAAGTGGGAGTGGCTACTAACGGGTGCAGAGTTTTATTTGGAGGTAATCAAATATTTTAAAAAGTTGATTATGATGATAACAACAAAACATTGTGAATCTAGAAAGAGCCATTGAACTTTGTAATTAAAACAGGTTTATTATATGATATGTTAATTATATCTCAAAGGTGTTAAGAAAAATCTCTTTGATAACCCTATTGTGTTTCTTTTAATATGTAACAAATATTTTGATATTTCATATGTTATACTATGATTATATCATAGCAATTATTAACACCTTTATGATATCACATAATTATTTGTTTCTAGTGATCATTATCATTAAGATCTAATCTCCTAGCGGGTTTATAATAATGTTGTCTATATTCACTAAACTGTACATTGTATCTCTAGAGCTGATATATTACTTTTTGCATTTTTGTACCCTTAAATACTACCTTTTGTATCCTCTTACCCTATATCCTCTGGTAACAGTCATTGTACTGTGATTTTATGACTTTGTTATTTTTATATTCCACTATAAGTGATATCATACAATATTCCTTTTTCTCTGTCTGATTTATTTCACTAAATATAATGTCCTCAAGGTCCATATATGTTGTTGCAAGTGGCAGGGTGTCTTTCTTTCTTGTGACTAAATAATATTCCATTATACATATATGTGTGTATACCACATTCTCTTTTTTCATTTGTTAACAGGCACTTAGGTTGCTTCTATGTCTTGGCTATTGTGAATAATAATGCAGTCAACATAGGAGTGCATATATCTCTTTGATATACTGTTTCCATTTCCTTTGATATATCCCCAGAATTGAAATTGCTGGATCATATGATAGATCAATTTTCAACTCTTTGAAGAGCCCCCATATTGTTTCTGTAATGGCTGAATCAACTTATATTACCTTCAAAAGTGTACAAGGGTTTCTTTTTTTCCACATCCTTTCTATCACTTGTTTGCATTTATATTTTTGATGATAACTATTGTAACAGGTTTGAGGTAATATCTCATTGTACCTTTAATTTGTATTTCCTTAATGACTAATGGTGTTCAACAGTGTTTCATGTACCTGTTGGTCATCTATACATCTTCTTTGGAAAAATGTCTGTTTAGTTTCTGTGCCAAATTTGAAAATGTTTTTTGTGTTATTGACATATGTTATGTCTTTATGAATTCTTTATATATTTTGGATATTAAACACTTAGATGTGGTTTGCAAATATTGTCTTCCATTCTGTTTGTTGTCTTTATATTTTATTACTCCCTTTGGTGTGCAGAAGATTTTTGAGTTTGGTGTAGTCCTATTTGTATATTTGTACTTTTTTGTTGTTTGTGCTTTAGGTATAACACGCAAAAAATTCATTGCCAAAACCGGTATTGAGGATCTTTCATGTTTTATTCTAAGAGTTTGACAGTATCAGGTCTTAAGTTTTTGGTACATTTTGAGATAAATTTTGTTAATGATATAAGATGAGGGACTCGTTTTTTTTTTTCTGCATGTATTTATTCAGTTTTCCCAGCACATTGATTGGAAAGATTATTCTTCTCCATTGGATGTTCTTGGCTGCCTTATCCATTTTAATTGACTGCATGTACATGCATGGGTTTATTTCTGGGCTCTCTATTCTGTTTCATTGATTTCTGTGTCTGTATTCATGCCAGTACTATAGTGTTTTAGTTCCTATAACTTCGTGATATAGTTTGAAATCAGAATGTATAGTACCTCTAGCTTGATTATTTTTCAAATATTTTG
Organism: Hydropotes inermis; assembly: GCA_020226075.1. Taxonomy (NCBI): domain Eukaryota; kingdom Metazoa; phylum Chordata; class Mammalia; order Artiodactyla; family Cervidae; genus Hydropotes; species Hydropotes inermis. Next base: position 23,579,679 of record CM035295.1, read on the forward strand.
GTATTTAGTGTCTTTAAGATTTCACATGAATTCAAGAACTATTTTTTCTTTCTGTGAAGAATGCCACTGAGTTCTTGATAGGGAACACATTGAATCTATATAGGAATGCATTGCTTCTATAGATGACTTTGGGTATTACAGGCATTTTAACAGTATTATTTCTTCCAATTCATGTGTACTAGATGTCTTTCCATTTGTATCTTCAATTTCTTTGATCAAGGTCTTGGAGTTTTCACCATCATATTTCTCTGTACAAAGTTGTCACTGTACAGATATTTCACTGCTTTGGTTAAATTTTTTCCTTGATATTTTTGTGTTTTTTATGCTATTGTAAATAGGATAGTTTTATTTATTGTTCAGGTATTTCATTACTAGGTTGTAGAAATGCAATTGTTTTCTGTGTGCTGATTTTGTATCTTACAACTTTACTGAATTCATTGGTTAGTTCCAATAGTTTTTTTTTTTATTTAGGGGATTTTTCTATATACAAAATCATATCATCTGCACATAATTAAATTAACTTCTTCCTTTCCAATTTGGGAGCTTTTTTGTTTCTTTGTCTTGCCTAATTTTTCTATCTAGAACTTCTAGTACTATAATGAATAAGAGTGGTGATAATGGGCATACTGTTTATTTTCCTCCAGATTTTTTAAAAGATAGAAATTGACAAAACTTTAATGACAAAAGACTTAAACATATTCAATATTTATTTCTTGACAAGTTCTGTTTTATGTTCATTGTCTTTGAATGGAATTAAATTCCTTGGTCAACCATTTGTACGATTCTTTGGAGTAAAGAAACACAATTGAATCTAAGATATTCTGTTCCTGTACCCTTATGGAAGGACTCTTTCCTGCCCACATGGTTTGTCTATGGATTTCTTTGTGTGGCCTGGGTTGTTCTGCTTTTCTGATCCAAAATAGATCCAGAACTATTTCGGTCAATAAACTTTCTCAATCCTTGTTCTAAGAAGTCATATTGCAATTACACCATAGTATTGCATTTCATGATAGACTATGCTCCTTTAATGGTTTGGTTGTTGTTTTCTGGGAACTTTAGTAGCTGATCTTTCTTGACACTGCTGAAATTTTTCTCTTGTTTTTTCAAGAACTTCTGCCTAATTTCAATTAAAAAATCTATTCTGCCCAGTTTGCTTTTACAAATACTGCCTAAACTATGAAGCATAGACTATATCTGTCAGATTTTTATACTGGTCATGTAATGTTGGGACTTTTCCCCAATTTGTTTTGAATTTCTGTGATTCAAATGAGAAAGGGAAAGATGATTCCATGCAGTTTTGCTTGTATATTTGGTTAAATACTGGATCAAGATATTTATAGCTCTCCTTACTCTGTAATCCAAATAAAATGTTGTTGTTTAGTTGCTAAGTCATATCTAACCTTGTGACCTCATGAACTTAAGCATGCCAGTTCCTCTGTCCATAGGAGATTGTTAGTCATTACTATTTAATTAAGTAGTATCTGCTATAATTATGTCATATACAAGATAGACAAGTAAAAATTAAAAAAAAAATTAGGTATGTTTAAGTTGGAGGAAATTGCCTGAGATACAGCAGATGATACCTGGAATACTAAAGGGGGAAAGATAGATTCCAAAAGTCCCAGATTTATTAAATGCTGAAAAAATTTTAGAACAGCTAATATAATAAATGATGTGATAGCACTTGGAAGGAAAATAATGACATGTAGAAGGCAAACAGCAAGTTTAAATTCATAATGTCAAGATTTTATTTCATTTGTATATCTGTGTGATTCAGGAAAAGTTTCATAATATTTCATTCTAGGGGATAGATGATAGTTCATTTATGTGTAACATTATAGTTACTGGTTGATTAATTATACCTGGGGAACTGATGAATGGATTGTTTTAAACCTGGAGAGAGGGCCCTGAGGTTATGATATTAGATTTTATTATTGATTTTGCACTATTTACCAGGTTTTTTTTCAGTGATATGGCAGAATATAAAGAAAGTTGCTTATAGAGAACAAATGGTTCTGTACAGTAGATAATACATTATTTGTTAAAATTGGAATTGTAAATTGTTTTTAAGTTATGAAAAGCCAACTCATGAAGATATGTTTCAAAGTGTTATATTAATAAATTAAAACATTTAAGTTTCAAGTTCATTCTAATTGTTACAATGCTGAAAAACAGTTTTTAAAAAGGTTTATTGTTTCAAAAATACCTGGAAATCCTACTTGAAATTAAGCTCCCCCTACTGAATGACATGAGTTAAAATTATTAGTATAAAATTAGATTTGGTTTTAGTATATCCACATCTTGGTGCCCTGTCAATGACAGGAAGTAGGAACCATGTGTGCATTATCAGCTGAATGGAAATAATCTCACAGTATGTGTGATATATCAGATCAGAGCTAACACAGTGACAAACCTAGACAGTCTATTGAAAAGTGGAGACATTACTCTGCTGGCAAAGGTCTGTGTAGTCAAGGCGATTGTTTTTCCAATGGTCATATATGGTTGTGAGAACTGTGCCATGAAGAAGGAAGAATGCCAAAGAATTGATACCTTCAAACTATGGTGCTGGAGACTACTTCTGAGAGTCCCCTTTGCAGCAAGGAGATCAAACCAGTCAATCTTAAGGGAGATCAACCCTGAATATTCATTGGAAGAACTGAGGCTGAAGCTGAAACTCCAGGATTTTGGTCATCTGATGAAAACAGACAACTCATTGGAAAAGTCCCTGATGCTGGGAAAGATTGAAGGCAGAAGGAGAAGAGGGCATCATGAGATGAGATGGCTGGATGACATCACTAATGCAATGAACATGAACTTGGGCAAATTCAGGAGATGGTGAGGGACAATGAGGCCTGGAGTGCTGTAGTCCATAGGTTGCAAAGAGTTGGACACGACTGGGCAACTGAACAAGAACAACAACCTAATGTAGTGTTAAGACTTCTCATGGAGAAACATGCTCGTGAAGTGAGAATGCAGGCTTTGGATCCAGATCCCCAGGGGCTGAGAACCAGTTCTAATGCTTTATGACTGAGTGACTGTTTGGGGGCTGTGTCACTCAAATCATCATATATAAAATTAAATGAATGATGAAGCTTATCCCAAAGAGTTGTTAGAGTTAAACTAAATAATTAATATGAAATTAATACAAGTAATTCCTTGTACTTAGTAAATGCTGAACAAATGGTTAGCTGTATTAATATCTTGGTGTACCATATCTGTGAAATTTTAAATCAGGAAGAATAAATATAAAACTAACTGGCTCCATGCGAAATCAATAAATGCCCTCATGTAGTAATCAAATATTACTAATCTAGAAAGACTGATTTTACATTTAGTGTTCCATTTCTCTGATAATTTTAATAGTGTTATCAAGAATAATAACATAATATATTCTAAAAAGTGTGAAGTGAAAAGTCAGTTATATTCTATTTATATATCACTGAAGCCTTTGCAGATGGTGCTAGTGATATAGAACCCACCTGCTAATGCAGGAGACATGAGTCATGGGTTCTATCCCTCAGCTTGGAAGATCCCCTGGAGTGGGGTATGGCAGTCTGTGTTCCAGTGTTCTTGTCTAGAGTATCCCACACATATATCATTGAAGAAGTTATTCTCTTTGGACTAAAAATGGAATTATATATTTGTCATCCTAAATTGAAAATAAATATGTAGATACTTTTTAAGAACATTTCTAATGCAGCGTACTTGCCTTCTGTGTCTTATATAAAAAAAAAAAGCAAAGGGGACACTTTTAAGTTCTTTAAGTTATGTGTCTATAGAAATTTGACTTAACCAACCTCCAATTTCCCCATTTATTCACTTACAGATTTTGGTTTCCTTCTGTATTTTCTTTCTTTAATAACTAGGTAAAAGGTTTGGGGAGTATAGTTAGTAATTGTAAGTAGGGGAAGGATTTTGGGCAGAAGTTTCTTTTTGTTGTTGTTCTCTTAAACTTGCTTTCCAATGGAAGATTACATTTTATGCTGTAAAGAGTTCAAATTTCTTGTGACTTTCAATGTAATATTTAATGCTCACAGTAGACCACCTGAATCTACAGATTCTACACTCACAGAACTACTCTATTTTTATAAAGAACTTGAGCATCCTTGGAGTTTAGTTTTAGGACCCCCTGTGGATACCAATCTCCTGCAGAAACCAAGTGAAGACAATTATTTCTGTATATGGGTGATCTTTATTTTTGTGTCTACAGTCTTTTCTTCCCTTCTAGTTCCATGAATAAGCATTTATGATTCTCTCACCAAATATAATTTTTACTTAAACACTTTTTTACAGAATATATTATATTCTAAAGCAACATCATATGTGATAAAGTATTTTATTCCTTTAAAAACATTTATTTTAAATAAGATCTGTTGTAATAGTTTTGACCCAATTCACCAGTGGAAAATATTTACAAAGCAAGATTTTGCCAAGGTTTAGACAAATTTCCTTGCTTTTAATAAACAGATGGTGGCTATTAAATATTACTCTGTTAAGCCATGGTAATAGAGCATCATTTATTATTCAGGTGCCAGATATGTCTCTGACAGATGGAACCTCAGTGTAGCTAATATCGGGTGATGTGAGCATTGAAAGCATGGTACTAACGTGATAGCTATGGCATTGCCACTTGGAACCACTGAAGTCTTCTTGGCAGCACTGGAAGGGCTGTCGTGACTGGCTGGATGTCTATGGCCAAGCGAGCACATAACTGTCAGTCATATTATTTGGAAGGAAGGTATAGTCAAAACTAAAACTGGCCACTGTATGTTTCTATTTAAACCCAACTCTGAATTTTGTCAAGTCCATATGCTTTACTCTGTTTTCCTTGTTGTTCATGTAACATTTAAGATAAGAAGACATCTGCTAACTTTGGCTCAGAATGCTACATGGACTTATTCTCAGTCATCCTGCTCTTGAAACAATTTTCTAACAACAAAAAAAGTTTTTCAGGAAGCTTCAGGCCTAGTCAGTCATTTTGTATAATTCAGTGTGGCTGAAAGATCTTTTTTTTTTTTTTTAAATGATTTTTAGTGGGCTTTTCAGAATTACAATTGCAGGTTGTTTCCTTTCTGAAATCTCTGAACAAAATGGCCTTAAGCACGCTCCAAGAACAAGCTGCTCTTTGGCATAAGCCATTTGACATTCATCCTACTTCCTGAAACCTGATTCATCTGGACTGTGACATCTCACTGAATTTAGCCAGAAGCTAGAGAAATTGCCTTCTAGCATTTTTTTATGCATTTCCTGAACCTAGATACAGGTTTCTTTACATCCTGACCTTCAGCTTCTGCTGAGGTCTTGTAGCCTTTCTGTTCCTGAGGCATATAAGTCATCTAAGATTGTGCTGTCGAATATGCTTTGTGCTTAAGTAATATTGATTCCAGCTGACATTCATAGAAAAATACTAAGTCATGCATGCCTTATCCTATTTAGTATGTTCATTCTATCTTTGTAAGATTAAAAACTCAGATTACAAAAGAGGAGCTGGCATGTAGCATTGGGAAACAAAGCAAAACAAGTCCTGCTTCAGCTACCATATTGAATTTTGCTGACTTCTTTGCACTATGATGAATAGATAAATATGTTGTATTTTCATTGTCAAAATAGGTGAAAGTTTCTTTTCAAATGTATGCTGGCTAGTCCTTTAGCAGTTTCTGATCTAGGCTTCAATCAATGTGCTGAAAAACCCGAAGGAGTAGGAAAAGTGCACTCAATGTTTTAGATATCAAACCAGGCATCCTGGTAAGACTCTTTTCATTAGGAGGATGAAAAACTAGCAAAATATATTGGTAGTTAAATTTTCATTAATAAACCATTATTTTAAGTACTCTAGAAATCTTCTATACTATAAAAGGTTAAAAGTGTTCCAAAATGGATTGATGTGTATTTAAATCTGTTACCCTTTTGGAATACAACTGATTTTTAAATGATGTTATTGAAACATATGGTTATATATTATTTTTAGCATCTTTAGAAATTTGCTTAATTTCCTCACATTACTAGAAATATCAGTAATTGTATTAGCAAATATAATTTGTATCAACCCTCAATCAATAGAGGCACAATGATCTGTTTTGTTCAATTTAAGTTTTATTGAAAAGCATGCCTGACAATTGTTATTTTTGGTGAACATTTGCTTGAAATAGCACAGTATCTGATATGAGATAGGTGGAGCAGCTGCTTTAGTTTCACAGAAAATGTTGCCAAACAGAAATTGTGTCCCTAAGGCATGGGCTGAGTTACAGCTTTAAAAACTTAAATTAGCCCAGGACAAGTTTGGCTCCCCGTTACTTGGCTTCCTTGTACCATGGCCCTCCACCGTGGCTTCCTATTTGTTTGGCCCAAAGTCTTCTGTAGTTTATTGACAGTAGCATGATAAATCAGTTTCTACTGGGCACCATACCTGCTCACGTGGTCCTAGTCTCTGTAAGGGGGCCAATAATCATGCCTTCTCATTCAGGATTGTGAAATTGTTCTTTTAAAAGCTTAGAAATTGATGTTCTATGAACCGAAGTGTTCTTAATCCAAGCAGTAATTCTTAGGGAGTTGTGATTCTGCTCTCAAAAATGGCCACAATTCCACCTCAGAATTTGCATCTGTTCATCTTATTGTAAGACTCATAGTCATAAATATTCCATTAATGGAGGAAATGATAAATATAACTATGGAAAGGAGTGGTAGAGTTTCTGATTTTTATTATTAAAAATATTTTAGGTGAATGTTAATTTTTAGATTTACAAATCAGTTCTTAAATGGCAATAGAAAACATCCTATTAATCTGAAACAATTTAATTAAATCTCCTTTGACTTTCATTTATGCCATGAGTTTATCTCATATGTGAGAGGGCAAAAAAAAAGGCATATTACTTGAATTATATGTCCCAATCCTTTTACTTACCTTAGGCTACTGTTCAATTAAATTTTAATTATAACATGTGTCTTGAATTTATGGATAACCAAAGAACCTCTACTATATGACATAATACCATCATAGGATAAAATTAGAGTCTCTGTGGCTACTTGGAGAGGAATGTCATTATATTTCAATGAAATATTAATCAAAATTTGATATAAAGCAAAAGGAGAAAATGAATAATGAGATATCTACCAAATTGGCTTAAGTGAAAAGCCTGTGCTGTTATAAAAAAATTATTATTCTATATTAAGCAGAAAATATGTGTATTTAATATCTCACCTGTTGCTTAGGAAAAAAGAATTCACCTTTGATTTCTCAGAGCATTGCTTAAGAATTGGATGCTCAAATTACATAGGCTGCATTGTTTCAAAAGAGTACATTTTCTAAAAGTTTGTGTCATTTATTCATTTGACCCTGTTTTTAACAAATATAAGTAGAACTGAATTTTATAGTGACAAATGTATAATAAATATATTAAAATAAGCTGAAAATTTTGGAGTTTTCTAAGATAAGAGGTCAAATGAATTGAGTGAGGTTCATGCCTACTTTCAATACTTTTCTGCTTTATGATTTTACCCAGGGCTAATAATGTTATCCAAAGGACATTTTTAGAATACATTTTTTGCTATTTCTTGGGTAGTTTGATTTGTTTTTTCAGTGCTGTCACTAACATAGTAAATCAATGTTCTGTGACACTTTTCCAGTGATATATAACATAACTCTTCTTATTTTGCTTGGATTCAGAAGAAAGCTTTAGTAGATGAATCCCTTTCAACCTGATTCATTTCTAGTATTGATTTCCAAAAGTCTAGAATAGGATGGCAACATTTCAAGTTATTGAACACTTAAAGAGTGATCTACTTGAATTATTTTTTTATTCATCTTAAAACTTGATACTAAAGAGATCTTACTGATTTTTAGGTTATAAAGGATTTATAAAAGCAAGAATTATTTTTTTTTCTGTAACTTTTGGTTCTATCACCAGTTTGCTTAAGAACCAATGATGGTTTTCTATCTTGTGCATGGATATGGACCATGAAAATATAATGGAGTATCTGCTGTCACAAAGTATATCTTCTAAAAAAAAAAGAAAGTCTGCATTAACTAAAACAAAACTCAGTAAATTCATTTTGCTTTCATTTTACGAGAGAAGGAATACCAAGCCATTTAGCTTTGTGCTGTATAGTTGTTTTCTTAAGGGGGAAAAAAAAAAGCATCATTCACTTAAGATATATTTAATGACTATTGAAGTATAGTATATATTCTTAGAATTTTAGTTTTTGTAAGAGTTTTCTATATATAATCAAAGACTTAAAGACAAAATTGTAAAAACAACAACTGAGTTTAAATTAAAAATGTTTTTCAAGTTTTTGTTCGTACCATGTTTACATATTGCTTAGTTTGACACTGTATTTTGGAAATATGGGTCAAATGACAATACTGCAGGGCAGTTCTGTTAAATATTTCATGCAAATCTTAATTTAATGATCTTTAATAAAAAGTTTTGTTCCTGTCCCTCCATCCAGGAAAGCTTTTTGTTTAAAGATCAGATGGAGTATGGCATTGACATTTTTACTGAATGCTTACAATGAGCCAGCCTCTGTCTAAATGTAGCCACTCAGTCATGTCCGGCTCTTTGTGACCCTGTGGACTGTAGCCCACCAGGCTCTTCTATCTGTGGGATTCTCCAGGCAAGAACACTGGAGTGGGTTGCTCACTCAAGTGAATGCTTACAATGAGCCAGTCTCTGTCTAGGTATCCCAAATTCCTAATTTTATTAAATTACCAATAATTTCTATAAGGGAAGTATCATTACCCTTATTGTGCAGATGAAATAGAAACCTAAAAAGTTAACTTCACTTGTCTAGCAGTATTATTCAGTTAGTTGCTGAAAGAACTACAGTTTGAACCCTGATGTTTAGGAAATTAAAACTTTCCATTTTGTTAGACAATGGAAAAATACATTTTGAAATTAGTTTTGTTACTGTTTTTACTTTCAAATTTTGTTGCTTATGCTCCACGATTAAATAACTTATATTCATCTCCATGTGTATTGTCTGAAGCAAAACTGCTGGGAAATTGAGGCATATAAGTTGCCTTCTGTTTTATTTTTTCCCCAATAATCTGTTGTTTGGAAAGTTATTTCACTAATGCAACTAATCATAAAAGCATAAATAAAAATAAGACTTTTGATGACAGTTGAAGAATTCATTTTTTGTAACCAGCTTAAAATATGCAATTTGGGGTATTGTGTGATCTGTAATATAAATTAATGTAGTAGTTAATAACATGGCATCTGGAACCAAGATCCTAAGGTTCAAACCTCAGCTCCTTTACTAAATCTTTGACATTAGCCATGTGGCTTACATTTTCTATGCTTCAGTTCCCTCATATGTAAAGTGGGGATCAAAATGGAGCCTTTCAAAGGCTTTTTTTGAATTCTAAATATCTTTACAGAATTTATATGTGAAAAAACCCTTATTACAGTGCCTCAGCAATTGATAGCTATTGGTATTATTAATTTTCCATGCTATTCTAAAAATCAATTGATCCAACAGAAATGATTGTATAATATATCAGTGTGTCCATATTTATATTGAGTAAAATATCTGGAGAAGGGCATGGCAATCCACTCCAGTGTTCTTACCTGGAAAACCCCATGATCAGAGTAGCCTGGTGGGCTACATTTCATGGGGTTGCAAAGAGTTGGACATGACTGACCAAAATATATTTACATGAGAGATTAAATTATATAAATATATATTATTTGATTTAATTTTAAGAAATAAAATATTTTAAATAACAGAACACTGTTTTATCCTCAGCTAGAGAAGTTTAATTTCCATATATATGACTAAGTTATATGAAACATATTTATTCAGATATATCTAAGCAAATCAAGGGACAAAACAAGAATGAGGTTTAAATAAGCTTTTTAAAAAATTCATTCTCTAAGACCTTAGCAAAAAACACCATAGTTAACAATATTCTCATAAAAATAAATAATTTTGCTCTATAGGATTCTTATCATTCAAGAATGTAGAATTTAAATGCAATGTATTAAGAAAATGCATTGTCCTAGCTTATTAAAATATCTGAAACACTTTAATGTAACATTTTTCTGCAGACTAATGATTCCATTTATACAGTTGCCTCTTAACCTATGCATGAATCCCACCATTCTCTTGAGGTCACTAAGGACATTGGGGTGGGCAAAGTAATAATACTTCCACTAAATATCAACACATTCTCTCTGGTTCTGTTCTCACTTTTTTTTTTTTTTTTCCCTATAAACACCTATATTTTAGTCTTTTGAAAAGCAAATTATATCCTGTCATTTTTCCTACTTTTTATAATCAGCTACAGATATCATGGTTACTCAACATATTAATTAAAATATCTCTGTGACAGTATTGGATAATTTCAATATTTATGTTTATATACCTCTATGGCTCAGGCAGTAAAGCATCTGCCTGAAATGAGGGAGACCTGGGTTCAACCCCTGGGAAGATCCCCTGGAGAAGGAAATGGCAAACCATTCTAGTATTCTTGCATGGAAAATCCCATGGATGGAGGAGCCTGGTAGGCTACAGTTCATGGGGTTGCAAAAAATCAGACACGACTAAGGGACTTCACTCACTTCTATCTCAAAGCTTCTCAGTCCTTGAATTTTTCAGGGAGCTTTTCTTCTATACTGTGTCACCAGTGATTTTTGTCATTACCAAGAATTGTACCTATATGCTAGTCTCAGTTTTAAGCATCCCACTTTCCAAGGAACAACCTTTCCATTTCTCCCACAAACACCTTGATTCCAATTTTTTTAAACTTATTATATCTGAAAATATATTGATTCTAACTGAGTTTGAACTGTTTTATTTGTTGTTGTTGCTAGCCTATTCATGTGTTCAGTTCTCTTTCTCCTTCTGAAGTACATGTCTAAAAAACCCCCAAACACTGTATTAACTCATCTTTAAATCCATTACTACCAATAACTGCTGGGTCCTTGATAATCCTATTTCTTTATTTTCCTAAAGACCTTGATAGAACTTAAATTCTACTAACTATTTAAGACACTTTAAATTTTTTGGATTTCATATGCAGATAATCTTTCCATCTTAAGCAGTTTTATTTTTATTCATTAACTATTCCTTTTGGTTAACAAAGTTCTGGCTAGGATCTCTAGTCCACTCTTGAACAAAAGTGGTGAGAGAGGACTGTCTTGCTTTGTATTCAATCTTAGGATCCCGCCCCTTATTTAACTCACAACAGAGATCTTTTCCCCATACCACTTCACACAAGCTGCTCATCAAGATGGACATGAATCCCATTGTCTTAATTCTAATGGTCAATTCTCAGACCTTTAACTTAACCTATTTTTTAGGCACTCCTTCCCTCTTTGGCTTCATAATAACACAGTCCTGATTTTATTCCTGGCTTACAAGCTGCTGCTTTTAAATTCCTTTAGTTTTTCCTTTTTATCCCTTCAAATATTACATTTCATTTGCTTCAATGCTCAGGCCTCATAATTCTTCTGTTCTCTATCTGGACCAGTTCTACACATTTTCTCTTCTAGTTTCATGGCATATGTCATGTAAATTCAGTCAGATTCTTTGTTCCTAATTTAAATGTCTATGGAAGACCAATCATGTAGATTAGTATATTTAACTGTATTTTCTTTGATTTCTATTAGATATATCAAACTTAACAAGTCGCATTTAATCTCATAATTTTCCTTCCAAAATTGGCTCTTTTGCATTCTTTTTTGATAAGTAGCAACTCCACATTTTCAGTTGCTCAGATCAAAAAACTTTAAGTATTTAAAAAAGTTTTCCCATCATATTTCATAACAAATTCTGCTAATCATGTTTACTTTATCTTCAAAACATACCAGAATCCAACACTTTTCAGTACATATGTCTTAGTAAACTAGTCCAAGCTACCATTAACTCTTGGCAAAATTGTTCTATAACCTGAAATTTCTATCCATATTTCTACCCTTTTTCCCCTTCCCCAATTCATTCCACACATAGCAGCTAAGGAGATCCTTTTCAGAGAGTCACTCTTCTAATCATATTCCTCAAGTGGTTTCCTAGTTTCTGCAACTTGGAATTAAAATTTCTCACATAAGATTTTTAAATACTCAGGCCTCCCTCTCAAATATCTGGTTTAATTTCCTATTCTCCCTTTGCTCAATCAATCCAGATGCACACATGTCTTCTCTATTCCTCTAGTGTTGCAAATAAAACTTGAGTTCTTTACACTTGGTATTTCTGAGCTTAGAACATCCTTCCCTTTGATACCCATGTAGTTTCATTTCTCATCTTTCGGTTCAGTTCAGTTCAGTTCAGTTGCTCAGTCATGTCCGACTCTTTGCAACCCCATGAATGACAGCACGCCAGGCCTCCCTGTCCATCACCAACTCACAGAGTTTACTCAAAATCATGTCCATCGAGTCAGTGATGCCATCCAGCCATCTCATCCTGTGTTGTCCCCTTCTCCTCCTGCCTCCAATTCTTCCCAGGATTAGGGTCTTTTCCAATGAGTCAAATCTTCGCATGAGGTGGTCAAAGTATTGGAGTTTCAGCTTCAGCATCAGTCCTTCCAATGAACACCCAGGAATGATCTCCTTTAGGATGGACTGGTTGGATCTCCTTGCAGTCCAAGAGATATTCAAGAGTCTTCTCCAACACCATAGTTAAAAAACATCAATTCTTCAGGGTTAAGCTTTCCTTATAGTCCAACTCGCACATCCATACCTAACTACTGGAAAAACCATAGCCTTGACTAGATGGACCTTTGTTGGCAAAGTAGTGTCTCTGCTTTTAAATACGCTATCTAGGTTGGTCATAACTTTCCTTCCAAGGAGTAAGCGTCTTTTAATTTCATGGCTGCAGTCACCATCTGCAGTGATTTTGGAGCCCAAAAAAAATAAATGCAGCAACTGTTTACACTGTATCCCCATCTATTTCCCATGAAGTGATGGAACCGGATGTCATGATCTTAGTTTTTTGAATGTTGAGCTTTAAGCCAACTTTTTCACTCTCCTCTTTCACTTTCATCAAGAAACTCTTTAGTTCCTCTTCACCCTCTGCCGTAAGGGTGGTGTCATCTGCATATCTGAAGTTATTGATATTTCTCCCAGCAATCTTGATTCCAGCTTGTGCTTCTTCCAGCCCAGTGTTTCTTATGATGTATTCTGCATATAAATTAAATAAGCAGGGTGACAATATACAGCCTTGATGTACTCCTTTTCCTATTTGGAACCAGTCTGTTGTTCCATGTCCAGTTTTAACTGTTGCTTCCTGACCTGCATACAGGTTTCTTAAGAGGCAGGTCACGTGGTCTGATATGCCCATCTCTTTCAGAATTTTCCATATTTTATTGTGATCCACACAGTCAAAGGCTTTGGCATAGTCAATAAAGCAGAAGTAGATGTTTTTCTGAAACTCTTTTGCTTTTTGATAATCCAACAGATGTTGGCAATTTGATCTCTGGTCCCTCTGCCTTTTCTAAAACCAGCTTGCACATCTGGAAGTTCACAGTTTACATATTGCTAGAGGCTCACTTGGAGAATTTTGAGCATTACAGTACTAACGTGTGAGATGAGTGCAATTGTGTGGTAGTTTGAGCATTCTTTGGCATTGCCTTTCTTTGGGAATGAAAACTGACCTTTTCCAGTCCTGTGGACACTGCTGAGTTTTCCAAATTTGCTGTCATATTGAGTGCAGCACTTTCACAGCATCATCTTTCAGGATTTGAAATAGCTCAACTGGAATTCCATCACCTCCACTAGCTTTGTTCATAGTGATGCTTCCTAAGGACCACTTGACTTCACATTCCAGGATGTCTGGCTCTAGGTGAGTGATCACATCATAGTGATTATCTGGGTCATGAAGATGTTTTTTGTATAGTTCTTCTGTGTATCCTCGCCACCTCTTCTTAATATCTTCTGCTTCTATTAGGTCCATACCATCTCTGTCCTATATCGAGTACATCTTTGCATGAAATGTTCCCTTGATATATCTAATTTTCTTGAAGACACCTTTAGTCTTTCCCATTCTGTTATTTTCCTCTATTTCTTTGCATTGATTGCTGAGGAACACTTTTTTATCTCTTCTTGCTATTCTTTGGAACTCTGCAGTAAAATGGGAATATCTTTCCTTTTTTCCTTTGCTATTCACTTCTCTTTTCACAGTTATTTGTAAGGCCTCCTCAGACAGTCATTTTGCTTTTTTTCATTTGTTTTCCATGGGGATGGTCTTAAATCCTGTCTCCTGTACAATGTCACAAACCTTCTTGCATGTTTCATCAGGCATTCTGTCTATCAGATCTAGTCCCTTAAATCTATTTCTCACTTCCACTGTGTAATCATAATCACCATGTAATCATCTTTCAGGCATTTTATGAAATGTTAGCTTATATTTGAGCACTTTTCTGATTATATTCTTTAAAATGCTATGTTTTAAAAATGTATGCCACACATACGTTATCATCTAAAGTGCTAGTTTTTAGAATTGTTGTCAAAGAAAAAAATTCTACTGAGTCAATTTTTAAGATTTTATTGGCTTTGGTCAGTCATTCATGAATCAGGCAACACTGAATCTAGTGGATAAAAAGCATCTACCAAGATTATAGGCAGAAGGGAATAATAATAAGGATGTTATACTAGTATGAAGCAGATTTATTATTGAAAAACTTCTTTATAGGGGATGGCTGGGTTGGGAGGTGGTTATCTGGCAGAATACCTAACGTTAATCAGGTGATTCCTGATTGGTAGGCTACAATTCCACTTCTGGGACAGTCAAAACTGTAGCTAAGTTCATTTTTGGTTTGATGACCTGGGACTTTGTATAAGCAATTCCAATTTGGACCTGTTGTCTTTAACAGTATTCTTCCTTCACAAAAACTGCAGTTAAGTAAGACAGCTTTTTATTTGCTCACAACTGTGTTCCAAGCATATAGAAGTTTTAATTGTACAAAGCACGTGTTTTTGAATGTCTGGATGACTGAAGGAAAAACATTTTCCATTTTATTTTAAAAGCATTTTATCTGTTATATGAAATGTATTTTTTGTAAGAGATCAATGGTAATTGTTAAAAAATCAGACCACAATATAAGCAATTTCAATTGTGTAAGAGCAAGAAAATTTTACTTTGTGAGAATCTTTTATTGTGAGGTGCATCATCGTACTTTTCCTTCTGTTTCTAAACGGGAAATATTCAAATGTATAAGCTTTGGGAGAGGGAAGGGAGGCTACAGAGGGAGGGGATGTATGTTTAATTATGGTTCATTTGCATTATTGTGTGGCAGAAACCAATACACATTGCAAAAATTTAATTATATATGTGTGTGTGTGTATATATATATATATATATGTATATATATATATAGTATGGCATTTACATAAATGAGGCATTGCAATAAAAAAGATGACTCAGAAAGTAATTATAAAAAAGTCTTTAGTCAAGAAATATGTTAATATGTTGTTGTTCAGTTGCTCCGTTGTGTCCAACTCTTTGTGACCTCATGAATTGCAGCACTCCAGGCTCACCCATCCTTCACTCTCTCCCAAAGTTTGCTCAAATTCATGTGCCCATTGAGTAGATGATGCCGTCCAACCATCTCATCCTCTGTTGCCCTCTTTTCCTCCTTGTCTCAGTCTTCCTCAGATTCAGGATCTTTTCCAGTCAGCTGGCTCTTCACATCAGGTGGCTAAAGTGTTGGAGCTTCAGCATCAGTCTTTCCAATGAATATTCGGTGTTAACTTCCTTTAGGATTGATTCTTCAACTTTAAAAAAAATACATGTGGAAATTTTGTGTGTAAATTTTTAAATCAAACTGATTTTGTATCAGTATGGCCTATTTAACAATATTGGGGTGGTTTCAGGTAGACAGGAAAAGGATTCAGCCATACATATACATATATGCATTCTCCCCCCAGTCCCCCTTCCCATCTAGGCTGCCACATAACATTGAGTGGAATTATGTTGTCTTAAGGTCTTCCCAGGTGGCTCAGTGGTAAAGAACCCCCCAGCCAAGCAGGAGATGCAGGTTCAATCCCTAGGTTGGGAAGATCCCCCTGCATATGGAAATGGAAACCCACTCCAGTATTCTATTGCTTGGGAAATCCTGTAGACAGAGGAGCCTGCTGGGCTATGGTTCATGGGGGTCTCAAAAGAGTTGGGCAATTCTTAGTGACTAAAACAACAACACCACACTAAAACAACAATAAAGAACACAACTGTAAATCATTGTGATTCTGTATTAATAATAGCTTGGACAAAATTTATGTGGATAGACATGTATGGCAAAAGCATGTATGGCAAAAACTGTTTGGACTTTGATAGCAAACATATCTTTTAAATTTTACTACAAATCCTTAATGCTAGTCACTACTACCTCAATGTGCATAACCAAAAGTATTCACAGTTTTTGCTACAGTTATATGCATGCTTTTGATAGGTCAATTCTCAGCCATTTTTTTCTGACCTAACCCAAAATGCCCTTGAATTGTAATATTAATGGTGTCAATAAAAATGGAAACCAGAAGACAGACATAAATTGTTAAATTAGAAAAGCCAGTAAAAATATAAATGCTTTCTTATCCAATGTATACTGTACTTTACCATAATCTGAAGGCTTTGAACAATTCATTTAATAGAGTGTTTAGAATATAGAAATGATTATTAAATTTTAATTTTTCTCCAAATATAAAGTGCTAGAATATATATTTTCTGCTTTGCTTGCTAATGAAGCATGTTTACCTCATAAACCTTTCTACATGTTACCTTCTAGCATTGAAATTACTGTTTTTACCAAGACCTACTTATAAATAGTAGATGGAGAAACTTCTAGCATTTTTAAGTCCTTTTCTTTTAGAAGCTTTGCCTTTTTGGAATGGTGATAAAGCTATGCATCTGCCAAACTATTTCATAGTGTAGGCTATTGCCTTGTGGCTAATCCTGTATAAAATATTATAGAAAGAATAGCAATGTGATTTTTAGAATTTTAAAATATATTATAAGCATTAGCTCATGTAAGCATGATCCATAGATGGTCTTTCATAGCAACTGGTAAAAGATTTATTATAAGAATTTCTTTGTGGCAAAATATAAAATCTCTTATTTAATTGTATTTGGATTCTTGGATTGAGTGCCATTATATGACTTGTTAAGATGCTTTTTTTAATCCATCATGAGTGATAGACTCTTAGCACTTATTTGGTGCTTAGTGTAGAAAAAGCACCCCAGAAAAGGGCACCTGTTATCTTGAATGATATTTCTTACATTTTAAATAATTATGTGTGTGCATCATATTTGCATAAGTGTCTCAATGACTTCTTAAGTAATCATCAGGTTCAAATTGTTGACCTGTTTGAATTGTATTTCATCTTTACCTAATAAACTGGAAAATTTATTCACAAAGTTAAAGTCACTCAGTCATGTCTGATTCTTTGTGACACCATGGACAATACAGTCCATGGAATTCTCCAGGCCAGAATACTGGAGTGGGTAGCCTTTCCCTTCTCCAGGGGATCTTCCCAACCCAGGGATCGAACCCAGGTCTCCCTCATTGCAAGCGGATTCTTTACCAACTGAGTTATCAGGAAAGCCCATTCACAAAATGAACTTTAAAAGAAAAACAATGTGATACTTCTTTCAATCAAATATTGCAGTTTCCTCAAATATTTATAGAAACCATTTGAGAAGAATCTTTAAATCTTATTAATAAATGAAGGCATAATAAGCCTAGTTCCATTTATCTCCTCTCTTAGTTATTGTTTAGAATATCATCAAATGACATTTCATTGTTATGATATGCAGTCCATGGTATTGTTAGTTTGCACTGCTGCTGCTAAGTCGCTTCAGTCATGTCCGACTCTGTGTGACCCCCTAGACAGCAGCCCACCAGGCTCCTCTATCCCTGGGATTCTCCAGGCAAGAATACTGGAGTGGGTTGCCATTTTCTTTTCCAATGGATGAAAGTGAAAAGTTAATGTGAAGTTGCTCAGTCCTGTCCGACTCTTCACGACCCCATGGACTGCAGCCTACCAGGCCCCTTCCTTCCATGAGATTTTCCAGGCAAGAGTAGTGGAGTGGAGTGACATTGCCTTCTCCGGTTAGTTTGCACACATCCATTCAAATAGTATATGTCCCTTTGCCAAGAAAATATAAGAAATTATTATGTGGAATATAACTTTAGCATAGCATCTCTCAGGCAGTCTTTCAATATGCTTTTATTTTCCATAATATGATATGAAAATAAAAGGAAACCACATTAAGGATATCATTAAATATATAATACTAGTCAGCAGGTATTGACTAGAGCAGTGTCTGAGTGAGTGTGAGTGAAAATGTGTCCATTTTCAGTTTTCTTTCTCTTACATTACCAATTCTTGATAAATCAGAAATTGTAGTCTTCAGTGGCGTGTCAGTATGAAGTGTTTTGATCTTCAATTCTAATAAGATAATGGTCATTTTTAATCAGATAACTAATACAAACTATTATAATATTTATAACTGTCTTACCATTACCTAATTTGCAACTGGTGTCTCATTTAAATTTTAGGGCACACGTTTTAATAGTCATATTAGTGATAAAGATATAAAGACTCAAGTCTTAGAAGCTTGTAAAAGGTCATAGAAATCAATTATCATGTGAACTTTGTTTAATATCACTATAGTTCTTATAGTGAGCCATTCAGGAATTGGATATTCCTTTTTATTTTTTTAATTTTTATTTTATATTAAATATAGTTGATTACCAATGTTTTAGTTTCAAGTGTACATCAAAATAATTCAATTATGCATATATATGTATCCTTCTTCAAATTATTTTTGCATTTAGGTTATTACCGAGTATTCAGTAGGGTTCCCTGTGCTATATAGCAGATCCTTGTTGGTTATCTATTTTAAATACAGCACTATGTACATGTCAATATGAAGAATGTCAAAACAAGCTGTGTTAAGTACTTTTATATGTGTAATCTGTTGTGTTTAGGGGACTTCCCTGGTGGCTCAGGGAGTAAAGTGTCTGCCTACAATGTGGGAGACCTGGGTTTGATCCCTGAATCGGGAAGATCCTTTGGAGAAGGAAATGACAACCCTCTCCAGTACTCTTGCCTGGAAAACCCATAGATGGAGGAGCCCAATAGTCTACAATCCATGGGGTCACAAAGAGTCAGACACAACTGAGCGACTAAACTTTCACTGTCACTATTGTGTTTAGGCACAATAAACCTGAAAGTTAGGAATTATTTTTTTAAATTGCATAAAGTGTTATCCTAAATGTTGTGAAGATTGCAGAGGATCACAGTTTGATAAACTGTTGACCTAGAAATAGGATTTAGCTATTTCTGATCCCACAAAATCTTTTTCCTTTTCTTTACTATCTATTAAAATATAGAAGACAAGTGTAAACTTATTTTCTGATTTGTTGTGTGCTGTTACTCAAAGTGGTTTACACTCTAAAAAATTTTCAAGAAATAGACAATGCCTATAATTAAACAATTTACCTTAATCCTTGTTTATGATGTGACTACAATGTAATATAATATTATAGAGCTTTTGTGCTCTCTTCACAAAGTATTTTTGAAGTCCAAAGTACTTGAGGAAGAACAAAAGAACATTCTGAACATTCTGCTGTGGCATTGCTAAATTATTGGGGTATCAGTTCAGTTCAGTCACTCACTCATGTCCGACTCTGTAACACCATGGACTGCAGCATGCCAGGCCTCCCTGTCCATCACCAACTACCAGAGTTTACTCTAACTTATGTCCATTGAGTTGGTGATGCCATCCAACCATTTCATCCTCTGTCATCCCCTTCTCCTCCCGCCTTCAATCTTTCCCAGTAACAGGTCCTTGTTCAAGTGAGTCAGCACTTTGAACCAGATGGTCAAAGTATTGGAGTTTCAGCTTCAGCATCAGTCCTATATACTTAATTCTAATATTGACTAGTCACTACCCTCATTCAGAATGAATAAATTAATAAAAATAACAGAGTGAGTTTTATCAATATAAATGATCAGGATTTATAATAATATACCTGAAAAATAAAGATTGGTGTTGATTTTAGATGTTAACTGTATTAATAACCAGTATAATATATGGTAATGAAATAAATGTTTTTCTAAGTTTCCTTCATATTTTAATAGTGAATAGTGTATCAAATAGATTTTGTAAGGTCAAATCAAAGATAAGTAGCTACTTTGGATACCTAAGTAGGGGATACCTGGTCTTACTAGTAATATGTTACAAACAAAAATGACACCTTTTTTCACAGTTGCATTAATCATATCTATAATTGTATATATCTAATTTCCTATTTAAACTATTTCAGAGTGTTTCTTATTATAAAACTTAATATTACTTTGAATTTTAAATAATTTTCAACACATATATTCAAGAATAAAATTAAACATGTTATTTAATTAATTAAGTGAGACAGATCAAAAATAAAGCCTCTATCTCCTAACTACTGTGTTTTCTTTAATATTTTGTATATCATTATTAAGAAAAGTTTACATGGAAAATAACAATTACTTTAAACATTATATAAGCAAAGTCCTAACTGTAAACTAGAAAAAATGCTCTCATTTATATAACATTATATTTTCAAATTGATTTTATGGTTTCCTACCATAAATCTGTTTTCATCTCTTTATGGTTTCATCTCTTTATGGTTTCCTACCATAAATCTGTTTTCATCTCCTTAGGATGGTGTAAACTTGTCTGGGCAGTTTGGCCTTTTATGGAGCCAATCTGTGACCTTTTGGGCATTGGATGGCCCAAAACATCAGCATAGATTTTGCATAAAAAACATATTTTCATGTCAGAGAAGATACTATTTTTTATTGTATAATTTTCAATGTAAACTATTTTGTATACTGGCAAAATGAATATTTGGGACCATTTTGTTGCTGCAGTTAAAATAGTTGTTTTGTTTCTCAGTGGTATATTGCTTAGGGGAATGGAGATTCTGCTTGCTGTTCAGTCTTTCATATAGTACGATAAAAGGAGCTGAAAGAGGTTTATGTAGAAAAGTGGATATCTCTTTGTTTTTCTAACAAATTGGAACTTTATCACTGGCAACCTTATCATTATTTGATAGCCCAATTTTGATAGCATGTTTTAATGCACTTGAGTTTTAATGGTCTTTTTGATTTATGAAGACAAAGTACAGAGTGCATTGCTTACCAAATCTTTCTCTGAACCCATTCCAGACTATTATTCCTTAAGGAAATGATACTTTTAACTTTACAATGATCAGGTCTCAATTATCTGCTACCATTAAGTAAGCGTTGGGTGGAATATGATAATTTTTGTTTGATTTAATTCTTTATAACTTTTATGATGTAACATTTTTATTAACTGTATTATTTCACTAGCACACTCTTCAGAATATTGTGAAATTATATTATAGTTAAGTGTCAGAGTGTGCTTAACAAGATCCTTCAAATGTTCTTCTATATGCTCGGAGACAAGTATGAAAAAAATCATTTCATTTAATATGTAAGAGATGAAGGTGACCTCAATAAATTGTAAAAAATTCCACTTCACACTTTTAGATAGAGTTACTTTTGAATAATTAAAATGAGACATCCCCACCCCATTTTTTTAGGCAACCCAGCTGATCATATCTTGGTATTCGGATAAAGTTTTCTCTAGGGACTGAAGAATTATTGGTTTCCTAAGAGGCACACGTCCTTCATATATTTCATGTTAATGAGTAGGGTGAGTTGAGTGGAATCATTTTAGAAAGGGGATCAATTTTGATAAAAATTTAAACATTATCATAAAAGCTCTGTTTCCTTGACTGCAATGTGAAATATCCTTATTTGCAATACACACTTGATTTAGCTAGAAGTTGCTTCTTGTCTTCCAATATGAACGACTCAAAGGTTAAAGCAAATTTTAAACACATTAAAATACCACATACTGCAACATGAGAATATGGTTGAATTCCATTATAACTTTGTAAGAAAATTAATTAGTCATCTACATAAAAAAGTAATATAGCTTTATTGAATCCTTACTTGTATGATATATACTATATTCACACCAGTGTTTTATTTATGGTCGTGTATGTTAGAAAATATGAGAAAAATAATCTACATGAAACAATCATAATTTTAAAAGATAGTAATTATGTATATCAGGGTGCAAAACTCAAAAGTTCAGCATTTTGATATGGAATAGAGTAAAAGGAGTAAAATAGTATAGATTAGTACTGAATTCAAAATAGGCATTTTAAGAAATGTAAGGCTAATATTAGGAAGTGTGTGGAATATTTGAAAATATGATTTGTAAAGAGAAATTGGTGATAAGAAATTTAAAAGCTCAACATATAAATGGTTACATTTAACTACGATTCCTTCTGGGAAATTTTGTGTTTTCTCTTCAATGGATCTGAGATATCTACCAGTAAGTTAGAAAAACATTAGTTAATGGATACAGTGATCAAATTATAAGACATTAATTCCTTAGCATGGATAAAATAATTAGCAGGAAATAAAAATAATTTTATTTTTAAGCTGTACTCTTTATAGAACTAAGAAAGGCCATTCATATATTTTATATAAATTTTCCACTCACACAAACATTCTCATATGTGTGTGTGTTTACATGGATAATTTTGATGATACTGCTAAAGGAAATGTGAAATTTGCCTCTTTAATAGAACATTAATTAGATTACACACCCATTTTAATAGAATGATGGTTTGTAAAGTCAAATGACTGAATAGTAGAATCAGTACTAAGAGTAATTAAAAATATTAAAATAGATTAATATGATTATCAATCAGGTTATAATTATTCACACCTGATCAAAATTGTACAAGGCATAACTAAGCCCGAGATAAACAATTCAATTCCAATGACATTAATTATAAAGCTCAGCTTTTTCTATTTTTATGCACTAATACTTAACTTTTGAAAATCCTTAATTTGTGCCAAGCACTGTTAAAAAGTATTTCAATAAATACCCTCAACCTGTCTCAATATTCCTATAGATAACTTGACTAGTATCACAAAGTCAGGAAATAACAGAACTGGAATTTAATTTCAGTCTGTATTTTCAACCACTATCAATGAATTGTATGTAACTATAATTTGTGTCACATTTCCTGGTCAGGTCAACAGTGAAAATGGTTTTATAGACCTCATGATCTACTTTATGTGTGCACCAGAAAAGAAGCTAGGTATTTAGAAGGTCTATTATTATTATCATGTGATTTCCCAGGGCTTGCAGTGGTAAAGAATCTGCCTGCAGTGCAGGAGACACTAGAGATGCTGGTTCAATCCCTGGGTCAGAAAGATCCCCTGAATTGGGAAATGGCAACCGGCTCCAGTATTCTTGCCTGGATGGACAGAGGGGCCAGGCAGGCGACAGGCCTTGGTGTCTTGAAAGAGTTGGACAGGACTGAGCATGTGTACACATTCTTCTTATGAGTATGAATAGAGCGCCTGTCTCTTAAGTTTCCCAGAAAAAATAAGTCTGAAACACCCGAAGGATTTTTTACATAGTTGGGACACTGTTTAGGGTCATAGCATACAGATTTAAATACTACATATAGAGGAGTCCCCCAATTTAGTATGTAAAGGAAAGTGTTAGTCACTCAGTCGCCGACTTTGTAACCTATGGCCTATAGGCCGCCAGGCTTCTCTGCCCGTGGGATTTTCCTGGAGGGAATACTGGAGTGGGCTACCATTCCCTTATCCAGGGGACCTTGCCGTCACAGGGATCAAATCTGGGTGTCCTGAATTGCAGGCAGATTCTTTACCGTCTGAGTCACCAGCGGCTTCAACGTGTAAAGGAAGAACTCTATGTTGTGAACCATCTTTTTGAATTAGAACACAGAATTAACCTCTGGAGAAGGGAAAGGCCACTCACTCCAGTATTCTGGCCTGGAAAATTTCGTGGACTGTATACTCCAAGGGGTCGCAAAGAGTCTGACATGACTGAGCGACTTTCCCTTCACTAAGTTAACCTGCTTTGCAATTTACTGTAAAAGAAGAGTCGTATTTTAACAATTTATATCGTTAGTTAGTCAAATTATTGAGAAATCAGCATATTTTTATGGAGAAAGTATCTTTCACTAGTACATTTGTTATATAAACAATTGTCTGGTACCAATTATCTAGTGCCTAATATGCTTCAGTCTTTTCCCAAATATTATAAACATATTCAAGGCCCACAAAAATACCCATGTTTTCCCATATTCCTCCAGCCTCTTTGAAGTTTGTCAGGGCCATGTATTGCTTCTGAGTGAAATTACTTAGAGTCACAAGGTGACAACTCCTTCATTATATTCCCTTCTGGGATAGAGAAAGCAACCATTGCTATTACAGGATGTAAAATGAAAGCGTCTAGATTCATGAGTAATTGATTGGAACAATGCAGTTCTAAAGATCCTTCTAATTCTCCGAAGACCTTCATGATTATAAAATATTTGTTATATTTAACCAGTGAGATTTCAGTCAATTTGATACAGTCGTATTGACTTCCATCTTACATGAGAGCGATATACATTCGGTAAGGGATAAGGCATATGGTTTCTCACCACATGGATCTCACAATTGGCTACAGTATAAAGACAGTAATCAAAACAAAAAAAGTATTCAGGTTAATGTTTCCTGGGATTCTGTCAACCATGCTTTGGCAAAACTTGATTGATATTAAGTGAACACAACATTGCAATATCAATATCAAATTAATAATATGATGTAAAATTATTTGTTAATATACTGAAGTAGGTGATTGAAAAAATAAAGCAAGGATTTTACTGTCTTTTTCTTCAGTCTTCAATAGTACTTAGTAATCAGTCTATCTTATTCTTCATCGATTTTTCCTCTACTGTTTCTGACTCTATGTATCTTCTGATGTTGTCTATCTCTTCTGAATCACAGGGTTTGCACTTTTGGCCTTAGCAACTGATTTGTGCTAGAACTGCAGTGACATTGATAAATAGAATCTTTTGTACTGCTCTTATTCTAATCTTAATGGTGATATCAGGCTAGTACATAATTTTATGGTTATGTGTTAGCACCAGACAACTGGGGATAAGAATATAATTAATCTATATGTATCTTATTTTTTTAGTTTTTAGAAAGAAAACTATTATTTTCTTCACTAAAATTCCTTCTCAACTTACCTGAGAACCATATTTTCCAATTTGGAGCATTGAGTTATACTGGAAAAAGAAAAGAGAAAAAAAGAAAAGGAAAACAGAAAAGAAAAAATAGACAATTTCAATAAAATACTGTTTAAATAAACTCTTGTTTCCCTAGCATAGTAAAGACAGATCCAAATAATTGAGTAAACTGGACTTCTTGGAGGGTAGAAACAGAAAGCAACTTGATTCTTTCACTAGATCATCTGGTATGAACAAAAGCAGATGTTCTCTCCTTATACAGAGACATTTCATAATGGGTTGGGGGCGCAGGGGAAAGTTACAATAGTCACAAAATTATAGGCAGGACACTTTCAAAAGTAGAAGAGAAAGACTGATGGGAAGTGCCATACTGAAGCAAGCATTAATTCTCGAAATCTAAATTCCTACAGACTATAGGAAGAAAGTGGGGTAGGAAGACTGACAAAAAAAAGAAGGATATTTTAATATTTTACAATGAGCTGGGCAAGTGTGTTTTGTCTGAATAAGAACCTTGATTATGATGCCAGTATCTCCTCTAAAATTAAATATTTTATAGCCTTAGCTGGCCCTGCCCATGTGTCATAATAACTTTAAATCAGAATGCTAAAATATAACAGAACAACTTCAAAAATAACATATACTTTAAACCATCGGGGTTTACTCATATGGAATAATCACTTTGTTGGTAATACCTATGATTCTGCTAAGGTTTCAGTTCAGTTCAGTTCAGTCACTCAGTCGCATCTGACTCTTTGCAACCCCATGAATCCCAGCACGCCAGGCCTCCCTGTCCATCACCAACTCCTGGAGTTTAAACAAACTTATGTCCATCGAGTCAGTGATGCCATCCAGCCATCTCATCCTCTGTCATCCCCTTCTCCTCCTGCCCCCAATCCCTCCCAGCATCAGGGTCTTTTCCAATGAGTCAACTCTTCCCATGAGGTGGCCAAAATACTGGAGTTTCAGCTTCAGCATCAGTCCTTCCAAGGAACACCCAGGACTGATCTCCTTTAGGATGGACTGGTTGGATCTCCTTGCAGTCCAAGGGACTCTCAAGAGTCTTCTCCAACACGACAGTTGAAAAGCATCAATTTTTTTGTGCTCAACTTTCTTCACAGTCCAACTCTCACATCCATACATGACCACTGGAAAAAGCATAGCCTTGACTAGATGGACCTTTGTTGGCAAAGTAATGTCTCTGCTTTTAATATGCTATCTAGACTGGTCATAACTTTCCTTCCAAAGAGTAAACAGTCTTTTAATTTCATGGCTGCAGTCACCATCTGCAGTGATTTTGGAGCCCCCCAAAATGAAGTCTGACACTGTTTCCACTGTCTCCCCATCTATTTTCCATGAGGTGATGGGACCAGATGCCATGATCTTAGTTTTCTGAATGTTGAGCTTTAAGCCAATATTTTCACTCTCCTCTTTCACATTCATCAAGAGGCTTCTTAGTTCCTCTTCACTCTCTGCCATAAGGGTGGTGTCATCTGCATATCTGAGGCTATTTATATTTCTCCCAGCAATCTTGATTCCAGCTTGTGCTTCTTCCAGCCCAGCTTTCCTCATGAGGTACTCTGCATGTAAGTTAAATAAGCAGGGTGACAATACACAGCCTTGACATACTCCTTTTCCTATTTGGAACCAGCCTGTTGTTCTATGTCCAGTTTTAACTGTTGCTTCCTGACCTGCATACAGATTTCTCAAGAGGCAGATTAAGTGGTCTGGTATTCCCCTCTCCTTCAGAATTTTCCACAGTTTATTGTGATCCACACAGTCGAAGGCTTTGGCATAGTCAATAAAGCAGAAATAGATGTTTTTCTGGAACTCTCTTGCTTTTTTGGTGATCCAGTGGATATTGGCAATTTGATCTCTGGTCCCTCTGCCTTTTCTAAAATCAGCTTTAACATCTGGAAGTTCTCGGTTCATGTATTGCTGAAGCCTGGCTTGGAGAATTTTGAACATTACTTTACTAGCATGTGAGATGAGTGCAATTGTGTGGTAGTCTGAGCATTCTTTGGCATTGCCTTTCTTTGGGACTGGAATAAAAACTGACCTTTTCCAGTCCTGTGGCCACTGCTGAGTTTTCCAAATTTGCTGTCATATTGAGTGCAGCACTTTCACAGCATCATCTTTCAGGATTTGAAATAACTCAACTGGAATTCCATCACCTCCAATAGCTTTGTTTGTAGTGATGCTTCCTAAGACCCACTTGACTTCACATTCCAGGATGTCTGGCTCTAGGTTAGTGATCATACCATTGTGATTATCTGGGTCATGAAGATCTTTTTTGTACAGAAAAATAGATGCTTCCGAATTGTTGTGCTGGAGAAGACTCTTGAGAGTCCTTGGACTGCATGAAGATCAAACCAGTCAATCCTAAAGGAAATCAACCTTGAATGCTCATTGGAAAGGCTGAAGCTGAGGCTCCACTACTTGGCCTCCTGATGCGAAGAGCTGACTCATTGGAAAATGAGTTAGTCTTTCCCACAGGTGTGGGAAAGATTGAATGCAAAAAAAGAAAGAGGTAAGAGAGAGATGAAATTGTTAGACAGCATCACTGACTCAATGGACATGAACTTGAGCAAACTCTAGGAGACAGTGAAGGACAGGGGAAGCCTGGTGTGCTGCGGTCCATGGGGTCACAAAGAGTCAGACTCAACTAAACAACATAAGGGCCAGACTCACATAGATTAAACTCTGTTATTCTTGGAAGCCTTGACTGGATGTGTGGGCTATCTTAAGTCTTCCTTATTAGATGATTTTGAGAATCAAATAAGATGGCTGTGCTGGTGCCGTGTAAGCTATGGAGTACTTACAACTCTGGACTATAATGGCAAGGGGTTAAGAGGGAAATAGTGGTACTACATTAATCATGGCCCATAGTCTCATATTCTGGTTTATGTTTTTTCTGATAACTAAGTTATATAATATAGGTGACCTCACAATAATAAATCATAGAATTTTGTCAAGAGATTGTTGACCATGAAGTCATTTTATTTATGAACAAGTTTGAATTCAAAGGACTAATCAAATGCAAATTGTATCTGGCAGATTTTGGCAGATATCTGGACTTGTTAATACATGTTTAAGGTGATGTACATCAGCATTTTCAAAAATCATTTTTTACATCTCATATTTAAGCAGTGAGAATGAGCAGAATCATTGGTAAAAGACCCCTCCTGTTGTAGGATAATTATTTAATTTTGGGGGAAGTAGGCATGAGTCATTAAAGCTGCTGAGACTATATTATTTATTAAAATTTTAAATGAAGGGATATATTAATCTAATTTATTTAATACATTTAATTTACAATTAAAACACCCCCCCAAAGGAATACCCTGCTATTCTCTCCCCTCTACCCTTACTCAAGGCTGTTAACCAGCTATGCATGTATTTTCAAAATAATCAATTAAAAGTTTCTTCAGTAACAAATAGTCACAAAATTTATTATCCTAATTAAATGAAAAACACATAAGTACATTTAATATAGAGTTGTTTTTTTTTTAATTCCATACTTCAAGTAGCATTGAAGAGTCCTGAAATGTTTACTTAGAAATAAAAGTGAATTTTATTTTTCCCAATATACAGATAACTAAATAGTTTTTATTTTCTATACTCAATAAGATGTTCCATTTAATCTGAATCACATATTTAAGGTTCTATGAGTAGGAGTTCAATTATGTTTACCAAGAGTTATTCACCAAAAGTTGATAGTTTCAAATAAATAGAAATAAGGCAACTTTTTAGTATCAGAAAAAGCATGATTAAAGGGAGATAAATGACAGAAGTAGTTGCATTAGGAAAAAGGCAAGGCTCATATTCTACTTAATCCAACCTGGGATAGAAACATCTAGAACAAAAAGATAATTCTTATAAATTTTTGAACTAATATTTACTTGTTTTAAGGACCTGCCATTATGGATATTGGTATATTTGTGGTTAGCATAAAGTACCTAAGCTTTATTATTAAAATTTGAAATTGTATTTGAAATTTGTTGCATCTAAAATTTATTGTATTTAGGCATTCACAAATACTGTAGAATAATATTCTTTAATAAAATGAATACAATGATTATGTGTTGCAAATTAGAAAAATACAAAAGTTTACTTCAGTAGTCAGTTTAAATTATTTTGTCATCTGAATATAGTGAGCAATTACAATGAATACAAGTACTGATAAAACAAATTGTGTTTGCAAAGTGCTCATTTGTTTAATATGATTTTTTTTAAATGTATGCTGCTTATATGTACACACAGATTATACTGTGAAGACTAATTGGCAAAAGAAAATAGTAACTAAAACAGTTCCTTAAAATCAGTGCACACAATATACACTCCTTAAATGGATCTTTATCATAAAACATATCTTGGAAGTTCAATGCAGTCATAGTATCAACTGGGGCATACTTTAAAAGGTGTAATTGGCCTTTATCCCAGAAAAGGCTAAATAAATTGAAATATGTTTTGAATCATTATTCATAGTCTTCTGTGATAAAAATAGCCTTATATTTCCTAGTAGGATGAAAAATTGTCCAACGAGGGAATAATCAGAAAAGAAGGAAAAGAAGCAATCAAAAGAGAAAGGGAAAGAATTTTAGCAAAGAAAGCAATAAATGACTTGTGTGAATAATTTCAAAGCCTTGAATAAGCTGCTTGTACCTCCCGGAAGACTTGTGGAAAAAATTAAAGAAATGTTTTAAACACTTGTAGAGAACATATAAGACAATTTTCTTGTTTTTTTTTATCTGGAACATAAAAATGTGAGAAGTACAATATTTACTGTACAAAGCCTTACCTGAGAAGCCATTAACAGAATATGGAAATAGCTTAATATTGCAAGTCTATAGCCCGTGAAATTTTTCCAGTAAACAAAAGATCCTCCCTAACATGTAAATTCATTTTGGTGATGTTCAATGAAGAAATTGCCTTATTACTTCTATAAAAGTTTTGCAAAGGGCTATATTTACACATTACAAAGGAGGTGGGATCTACAATTTAGTGTCATTTTCATGTTTGTTGAAGGCGAAATATGGGGGGTTCTACCACAGTTATGGGATTTCAATTCCTGATTTTTAGTGTTTAAGTATAGGGAGACAAAACATTGCAACTCTACTGTTACTGGGATCTACATGATTTTTATATCTTGTAGTATTTTTGTATATAGGCTTAAAATAGTAAACTGTAATCAAATTGATCCCAAGCTTCCAATACAATTGTATAGATAGTGTTATTTACTCAATTATATATGAACAGCTTATATATTTCAAGATCTTAACATTTTGGATACTTCAAACCTCACTATTATTAAGATTACCTTACTGTTTTTAATCATATTTTACTTTTCATCTTCCATTTTTCTAAGTCCATCTCTTAGCATTCAGACTCTGGAAGAGTGAGAATTATCTTTCTTGAGTGGATTATAGTTTTTTATTAGTCAAGGCTTATAGTTTTATTAGTCAATTGAGAGCAATTCTCTTTATCTTAGAATAAGCTGAGTCAAAGGATTACAGAGTAACTTTGAAGAATAGATTTTCCTTTTGTTTACAGAAATCTCTTCAGATCTATTTCAGCCCATAAATCTGTAATCTTTAGTAACTGTGTTTTACCCTTTTCTGAAATTACCACTTACTGTTTGATCTCTCTGGTCAATGCCATACTTTTTTTTCTTTCCTTTATTATTTCTTTGATTTTTCTTTTTATATTCATTGAATGAGTTTATAATTATACCTAATACTGAATTATTAAAATGTTTTTTTTGTTTGCTTCTTTTATGTTTGTGGTTGCCTATAAGTGTTTCTTATAATAGTTCCTTCACACAAATGCAAAATTTATTTTATGCAAACACTCAACAGACATGTTATTAAGCTTACAAACATGAATACAGCACTTACAGAAGAATTTGTAACTTCTTCATATGTTATAAACAAATAACTTCATGTTTGTCTATAGCATATGAATATAGCACTTATGGAAGAATATGAGGCAGCATATGAAATAAAAAAATTAACATCATTGTCTTTAAAAGCAAAACAAATTTCACACCAGTTTAATTTGGTATGAAAATTTAATTCAGTTTCTCAAAGTTTAAACATAACCAAAAGAAGCAACAGACAAAGGATTAATCTCAAAAATATACAAGCAACTCCTGAAGCTCAATTCCAGAAAAATAAATGACCCAATCAAAAAATGGGCCAAAGAACTGAACAGACATTTCTCCAAAGAAGACCTACAGACGGCTAACAAACACATGAAAAGATGCTCAACATCACTCATTATCAGAGAAATGCAAATCAAAACCACAATGAGGTACCATTACACACGTCAGGATGGCTGCTATCCAAAAATCTACAAGCAATAAATGCTGGAGAGTGTGTGGAGAAAAGGGAACCCTCTTACACTGTTGGTGGGAATGCAAGCTAGTACAGTTGCTATGGAGAACAGTGTGGAGATTCCTTAAAAAACTGGAAATAGAACATGCCACTTCTGGGCATACACACTGAGGAAAACAGATCTGAAAGAGACACGTGCTCCCCAATGACCATCTCAGCATTGTTTATAATAGCCAGGACATGGAAGCAATCTAAATGCCCATCAGCAGACAAATGGTTAAGGAAGCTGTGGTACATATACACCATGGAATATTACTCAGCCATTAAAAAGAATTCATTTGAATCAGTTCTAATGAGATGGATGAAACTGGAGCCCATTATACAGAGTGAAGTAAGCCAGAAAGATAAAGACCAAATCAGTAAACTAAAGCATATATATGGAATTTAAAAAGATGGTAATGATAACCCTATATGCAAAACAGAAAAAGAGACACAGATATACAGAACAGACTTTGGGACTCTGTGGGAGAAGGCGAGGGTGGGATGTTCTGAGAGAACAGCATTGAAACAAGTATACTATCAAGGGTGAAACAGATCCCCAGCCCAGGTTGGATGTATGAGACAAGTGCTGAGGGCTGGTGCACTGGGAAGACCCAGAGGGATGGGATGGAAAGGAAGGCGGGAGGGGGACCGGGATGGGGAGCTCATGTAAATCCATGGCTGATTCATGTCAATGTATGGCAAAATCCACTACAATATTGTAAAGTAATTAGCCTCCAACTAATAAAAATAAATGAAATAAATAAATAAATAAGCTACTCAAAAAATAAAAATAAATAAATAAATAAAAAGAACTATTTCATTAAATAGAAATGGTTGATTTACAGAATAAATCAAAATTTGACAAGTTTTTAAAAAAGATTTTAAACAAAATTTATAGAGGAAATTATCATATTTTAGAAGTGTCCCTTCATAGCCACTTCATAAGGGGGTCATTATAATTCTCAGAAGGCTATAAATATCAAAGTGCATCTCAATGATGCTATTTGTTTTTAAAGCAAGGTTCTTGACAAACCCCAGATACCTTGCTTTTTGAAGCCATTGTCTATTTTGCTTCCCTGGTGGCTAAGACAGTAAAGAATTTGCCCACAAATTCAATCCCTGGTTCAATATCTGGGCTGGGAAGATTCCCTGGAGAGGAGAATGGCTGCCCACTCCTGTATTCTTGCCTGGATAATCCCACGGACAGAAGAGCCTGGTGGATTATAGTACATAGGGTTGCAAAGAGTAGAACACGGCTGAGTGACTAACACTGTTAGAAACACAGATAATTTTATATTTTGCATTGTCAGAAATTTTATTTTTATCAATAAATTTTATTATTTTTATTATAAATGCTTAAAATTTTATTATTTTATAAATGAGTGAGCCTAATTAATTCCATTCTCATTGATTCTTGGAGTTAGAGATACTTTTGGACCAATAGTTCAGAGGAATGCGTTTACTTCATAAGATTTCCTGTGTATTAAACCTTAGCAGAATTACTGGCTGATCCTGATCTGAGTGGTCCTAATTCATATGTTTCATATATATATATATAATGTTGATAAGATGGTTATGTGAGTTGCAGACACTTGGTATATTTATTTAAATTATAGGAGTTATGAGAGGGTGTGTATTTTTAAGAGACTACAACTGAATTGAAAAGATACAGAAAATTCCATTCTCTGGCTTCTACTAACTTAGTGTTGCACACAAAATGAGTAAGCCAAATACAATCTCTTGAATATAATTATTTTTATAAAAATGTTTTTCTTGCAGATTCTTTACTGTCTTAGCCACCAGGGAAGCAACATAGACAATGGCCTTAAAAATCAAGGTATCTGAGGTCTGTTAGAAATTTGCTTTGAAAACAAATAACATTCTTGTATTCTTCTTGAACTTAGCATTTTGCTTTATAAAATTCTTATAATTTGTGATATTGTTGTTTATTTGCTAAGTCATGTTTGACTCTTTTGCAACACCGTGAACTGAAGCACTTCCAGCTTCCCTGTCCTTCAGTATCTTCTGGAGCTGCTCAAGCTCATGTCCATTGAGTCAGTGATAATATAATGATAAAAATTCTGTTCTTTGTCTATCTTAAAATTTTATTGAAGAATAGTTCTTTACCATGATGTCTTAGTTTCTGCTCTACAGCAAAGTGATTCAGTTATACATATAGCCCCTCTTTTTTAGATCTCCTTAGATTGCCAAGAGAAATATCAATAACCTCAGATATGCAGGTGACACCACCCTTATGGCAGAAAGTGAATAGTAACTAAAAAGCCTCTTGATGAAAGTAAAAGATGAGAGTGAAAAAGTTGGCTTAAAGCTTAACATTCAGAAAACTAAGATCATGGCATCTGGTCCCATCACCTCATGGGAAATAGATGGGGAGACAGTGGAAGCAGTGTCAGACTTTATTTTGGGGGGCTCCAAAATCACTGCAGATGGTGACTGCAGCCATGAAATTAAAAGATGCTTACTCCTTGGAAGGAAAGTTATGACCAACCTGGATAGCATATTAAAGAGCAGAGACAATACTTTTCCAACAAAGGTCCATCTGGTCAAGGCTATGCTTTTTCTAGTGGTCATGTATGGATGTGAGAGTTGGACTGTGAAGAAAGCTGAGCGCAGAAAAATTGATGCTTTTCAACTGTTGGAGAAGACTCTTGAGAGTCCCTTGGACTGCAAGGAGATCCAACCAATCCATCCTAAAGGAGATCAGTCCTGGGTGTTCATTGGAAGGACTGATGCTGAAGCTGAAACTCCAGTACTTTGGCCACCTCATGTGAAGAGTTCACTCATTGGAAAAGACCCTGATGCTGGGAGGGATTGGAGGCAGGAGGAGAAGGGTATGACAGAGGATGAGATGGCTGGATGGCATCACCAATTCTATGGGCATGGGTTTGTGTAGACTCCAGGAGTTGGTGATGGACAGGGAGGCCTGACATGCTAGGATTCATGGGGTCGCAAAGAGTCAGAGTCATGACTGAGTGACTGAACTGAACTGAACTGAACTTGCGTTTAGGTCACCACAGAACATTGACTAGAATTCCTTGTGCTCTACAGCAGGTTGCCATTAATTGTCTGTATTGTACATGGTGCTGTATGCTGTGCTAAGTCTCTTCAGTCATGTCCAACTCTTTGTATCCCCATGGGCTGTATTAGCTTAAGCTTAATATATTTACTCCATCTGAGTTGTGTCTGACTGTTTGTGATCCCTTGGACTGTAGGCTCTTCTGTCGATGAGATATTCCAGGCAAGAATACTGGAATGGGTTGCCATTTCCTACTACAGGGGATCTTCTCAGCCTAGGGATACAACCCCTCGTCTCTTGTGTATCTCTACATCAGTGTCTCTGTGTATACTTTGCAAATAAGTTCATCTTTCTGTGCTATTATTCTAGATCTATACATAAATGGTATTATATTATATTTGTTTTTCTGACTAGCTTCACTATATATGACACTGTCTAGGTCTACCCACATCTCTGTAAATGGCACTATTTTGTTCATTTTTAAGGGATGATGATAGGGTGGAGAAACAAAATAATGGTGCAGACTGCACCTTCACCCTCCAAAGAGGTGAAGACATGGCTTTTCCAAGAATCACACTATTATTTTAAAAAATAATGGGATTTAAATTTTCTTCCTTATACTCCAACCATGGTAGAAAAGGGATTCCTTATAATAGGAAAAGAAATGGAAAAAAATCATAAACTTTTGGAGTGTCTTCACATTAGAATATATATATTTGTATCCACATGAAAAGGTAGTCCCTTTGGACTGCTGTTAGACACAGCATTAATTGTTGACCACTGCCTTATGAAAACAGTGAATGTTAACAGAAGCAGAACTACCAAACAGATACTTAAAGTATTATGTGTCTATTTTTCTCTTCTTTTTTCCAATGCTAACACTGTGAGAACAAGTTCTAGAAAAATAATAAAAAAGACATTTAAGAGTCAGTTTAAATTTCCCCTAACTTTATACCATGGAGGAATGAAACTTTAACAATTCTGTCTAAGAATTTAGAACTTCACTGTGTTCTATTTTAATAATTCAAAATAAATATAAACATATGGAATCTTCCACAAGTGTCATATAAAGTGTGATAAAAGCAGTACCAAAAAAAAAAGAAGTAATGACTTCTTGTTTGTGACCCACCATTTAGTAGCAATTACATTCATAACTCCATGGACCTTCAATAATGGAAACTCATGTTGCTTAGGAAGCATCACTATAAACAAAGCTGGTGGAAGTGATGGAATTCCAGCTAAACTATTTCAAATCCTAAAAGAGGATGCTGTGAAAATGCTGCAGTCAATATGCAAATTTGGAAAACTCAGCAGTAGCCATGGGACTGGAAAAGGTTAGGTCCCAAAGAAAGGCAATGACAAAAATGCCCAAACTACTGTACGATTGCACTCATTTCATATGCTAGCAAGGTAATGCTCAAAATCCTTCAAGCTAGGCTTCAGCAGTATGTGAACCAAAAACTTCCAGATGTTCAAACTGGATTTAGAAAAGGCAGAGGAACCAGAGATCAAATTGCCAACATCTGTTGGATCATAGAAAAACCAAGAGAATTCCAGAAAAACGTCTGCTTCATTGACTATGCTAAAACCTTTGACTGTGTGGCAAAAACACGATGATCTTACATACAAAATTATTACAGAAGTCTGATTGTGTTAAACCTCAGTAGGCAAAACTCAGGTCCTGGTCAACTATTTTTCTTCTTGTTTGATGATAGTGTGGTTATCTGACTAATTTGGAGAACTTTAAGACTTTTAAGTCAAGAAAGACTTATGAGGTGATATTTTGTATCATGACATTTGACCTGAAGTTACAAATTATTCAACTGTTCTCCACAACTGGAAGAACATTATTATACTACTTTCATACTGCTCTTTGGACAAAGATTATTGCACTTTCAAGTACCTTTTTGAGGGGAATTTATAGAATAAATGAGCTGGAGGAACTTAGAAGACTAATTGGAGAACAAAGAATTATTATAAATAAAACTTAGGAAAGCTAAGTGAGAAATGTAACTTTGCTTTTGATGATAACTGGGATGAAATTGTCTTTAACATAATTTGGCTAATGATCTTTTTAAGTGGACAGTTGTAAATATTAAAAATCAAAATATTTGATGAGTAGTTCTATATTTTAGAATATTAACTCACATTGGAATTTACTTGATATATAAAAATACATGATTATATTTTATGATGCTTATACCTATCTGTCACCAGTTTTAATTTCCTTTGGAAGACCCATAGATGTTTGGTAGAGCTATTAAAATCCTTTGATGGCAATATGTTTTTAAGGTATACTGTTTTAGTCAATTATTAAGAACTTATTTTGCAACAAAAATTTTTAAAGGATACAGTGGCAAAATAAATGTCAAAATGCTGTTAAAATTTCAGAAATAGTCTCCCCAGCCTATAATGAACCTTAAAAATCAGAACATCATACAAATATCAAGTGTCATATTGAAAAGACATTATGACTTTTATACCATTAAATGTACTTTTGACATTGCTGAATCCTTATAATTTAAAAAAAAAAACTGAATGGTGTCCAGATTGGGGAGGGGGATCATATTGCTATATTGTAGCTAAAAAGTCCTGTATATGACTCAAAGTTACATCACACAGAAGATATGATTAAAGGGAAAAAATATTACCTCCAGGCATGAAGCAATTTCCACAAGAAAATACATGAGATGCAATTATTCTCTAGTGCCAGACCTGAAAAGAACCGACAGCTAGACATTAGTGCTGTAATTGTAGTCCAGAATCTTTCAATGAAGAGGGTTGATTAAGTTGCTTTAAATTAGTGGTGTTCAAATAGTGAAATATCCTTTATTCATTTATTGCCACAGGGATCAGTGCACTTGGGAAAAGAAATTATCTGAAATCTAGATTAGGCATTCAGTGGCCAAATTAAATCTGTACCAAATTTAGCAGACTAGCTGCCTGACAGATACTGTGCAAAGACCCCAAGAAATAAATCTCTTTTAGCCTTGTGATGCCATTGTCTGAGAATTTTACTTGGTGCACTATTGATGGAATGTATTTACTATCAAGTTTGACTAAGATTAATTTAATAATATATTATCTTCTTAGATATTGAGATAACTGAAAAATTTTCTGAGACAGTCATTGAAACATTATTTATACTCGAGAATAGCTATTTATTTTGCTTGTAATATTCTACTTCAAATACTTTTTAAAATATGATTTTATCCCATGTATATTGAGATATAATTGTTAGACAACAAAATCTAGCTAAGTGTACAAATTAGGAACTTTGAAATTTATAGACAGTTTTGCAACTATTTCAAAATCAAGGGATAAATATTTTATAACTTCCAAAAATCTTTTTTCATACAGTTTTGGGCTCAATCCATTTCCCAAACTCTAGGAGGTGCTGCTCTGGTTTCTATCTCTATAAATTTTCATTTCCTTGAATTTTGAATAAATAGATCATACAAGATATATACTTTTGCATTTTACTCCTTTAATATAACACAATGTGATATTTGCCCAAGTTTTTGCACCTGTCAGCAAGGTATTCATTTTATTAATTAAAGATATATCATAATTTGGCATACATTTACATGTCAATGTATGGCAAAAAACACTACAATACTGTAAAGTAATTAGCCTCCAACTAATAAAAATAAATGAAAAAAAAATTTGGTTATCTATCAACCAGGTGATGGACATCAGGGTTCATTCTACTTTTTGTTTCAGTTCAGTTTCTCAGTCATGTCTGACTCTCTGTGACCCCCATGAACCACAGCACGCCATGCCTCCCTGTCCATCACCAACTCCAGGAGTTCACCCAAACCCATGTTCACCGAGTTGGTGATGCCTTCCAGCCATCTAATCCTCTGTCATCCCCTTCTCCTCCTGCCCTCAATCTTTCCCACCATCAGGGTCTTTTCAAATGAGTCAGCTCTTTGCATCAAGTGGCCAAAGTATTGGAGTTTCAGCTTCAACATCAGTCCTTCCAATGATCACCCAGGACTTATCTCCTTCAGGATGGACGGGTTGGATCTCCTTGCAGCCCAAGGGACTCTCAAGAGTTTTCTCCAACGCCACAGTTCAAAACTATCAATTCTTTGGCACTCAGCTTTCTTTAGAGTCCAACTCTTACATCCATACATGACCACTGGAAAAACCATAGCCTTGACTAGATGGACCTTTGTTGACAAAGTAATATCTCTGCTTTTTACTATGCTATCTAGGTTGGTCATAACTTTCCTTCCAAGAAGTAAGTGCCTTTTAATTTCATGGCTGCAGTCACCATCTGCAGTGATTTTGGAGCCCAAAAAATCAAAGTTAGCTGCTATTTCCATTGTTTCCCCATGTATTTGCTATGAAGTGATGGGACCGGATGCCATGATCTTAGTTTTCTGGATGTTGAGCTTTAAGTCAACTTTTTCACTCTGCTCTTTCACTTTCGTCAAGAGGCTCTTTAGTTCTTCTTCACTTCCTGCCATAAGGGTTATGAACAAAATGTTATGAGCAACACTTTTATTAACCTTTTCTTAACAATTGAAGTATAGCTAATTTACAATATTGTTAGTTTCAGGTATACAGCAAAGTGATTCATATCATTTTGCCTTATAGATTATTACATGATATTGCATATCGATCCCTATGCTATACAGTAGGTCCTTGTTGTTTATCTAGTTTATATATAGTAGGGTGTACATGATAAACCCAGATTCCTATTTTACCTCTTCTCCCACCAACCACTATTCCCTTTGGTAACCATAAGTTTGTTTTCTATATCTATGAGTCTATTTCTGTTTTGTATGTAGACTTATTTGTATCATATTTTTTAAACTTGACATATAAGTAATATCATATATTTGTCATTCTGTCTGAGTTGCTTCACTTTGTATGATAATATCTAGGTCTATCAATGTGGCTGAAAATGATATTATTTCATTCTTCTTTAATTTTATTGTATAAATAAATATATGCCACATCTTCTTTATCCATTTTTCTGTCCATAAGTATCTAGGCTGCTTCTATGTCTTGGCTGTTATAAATACAACAATGTGATGCATGTATCTTTTCAAATTAGAGTTCTCTTCAGTTATATGCCCAGGAATAGAATTGCAGGGTAATATGGTAACTCTGTTTTTAGATTTTAAAGGAACCTCTGTACAATTTTCCATACTGGCTGCATCAATTTACATTCCCACCAACAGTGTAGAAATATTTCTCTTTCTCCACATGTTTCCAGTATTTATTATTTGTAGATTTTTTTGAGGGCTTCCCTGGTGGCTCAAGTGGTAAAGAATCTGCCTGAAATGCAGGAGACCCGGGTTTGACCCCTGGGTCGGTAAGATCCCCTGGAGAAAGAAATGGAAACCCACTCCAGTATTCTTGCCTGGAGAATTCCATGGACAGAGGAGCCTGGTGGGCCACAGTCCATGGGGTCACAAGGAGTCGGACATGATTGAGTGAGTAATACACAGACTTTTTGATGATGGCTGTTATGACTGGTGTGAGGTGATATCTCCTTATAGTTTTTATTTGCATGTCTCTAATAATTGGTTATATTGACCATCTTTTCTTGTGCCTATTGGCCATCTCTCTGTCTTCTTTGGAGAAATGTATATTTAAATATTCTGTACAATTTCTGATTAGTTTGATTATTGTTATTAAGCTGTTTGTGTATTTTGAAAATTAATCTCTTGTTGGTAGCACCATTTGCAAATATTTTCTGCCAGTGCTTGGATTGTCTTTTCAGTGTTGTTTATGGTTCCCTTTTCTGTGCAAAAGTTTTTAAGTTTAGTTACTTCTCAATTGTTTATTTTTATTTCCATTATTCTGGAAGATAGATCCAAAGAAGTATTGCTGCTATTTATGTTGGAGTGTTCTGCCTATGTTTTACTCTAAGAGTTTTATAGTATCCAGTCTTACATCCATGGTTATAATATATTGTGATTTTATTTTTGTATTTAGTGTTAGAGAATTTTCTCATTTCATTCTTTTACATGTAGCTGTCCAGTTTTGCCAGCACCATTTATTGAAGAAACTGTCTCTTCTCCATTATATATTCTTTTCTCTTTTATGTAGATTAACTCACCATAATGGTGTGAATTTATTTCTTTGCTTTCTATACTGTTCCATTGATATACATGTCTGTTTTTGTGCCAGTATCATAGTGTTTTGTTTACTATAGTTTTGTAGTATAGTTTGAGACAAGCTTGATTCCTCAAGTTCCATTCTTCTTAAGATTACTTTGACTTTTTAGGGTGTTATATGTTTCCATGCAATTTTTTATTGTTGTTCTAGTTCTATGAAAAATGCCATTAGTGATTACATAGAGATTGCATTGAATCTGTAGATTGCCTTGGGTAGTGTGTTCCTTTTAATGCTATTGATTCTTCTAATCAAAAAACCATATTATATCTTTCCATCTGTTTGTGTCATCTTCAGTTTCTTCATCTGCATCTGATGGTTTTTGGAGTATAGAGCTTTTAACTCCTTTTAGGAGTTTATTACAAGGTGTTTTACTATTTTTGAAAAATTGTATGAATAATGCCATTTTTTAAAAATTTCTCATGGCTAAGTAGCCATGACTGGGTTTGCTGTATAACCTGTTCTCTAAAGTGATTATAGCATTTTTTATTCCCATCAGCAGTGTATGAGAACTCCAGTTGTACCATATACTCATTGACATATGGTATTTCAGTCTTCTTAATTTTAGCCATTCTAGTATGAATGTCATGATATCTCACTGTGCTTTAAATTCCCACTTTCTTAATCACTAATGATCTTGCAACTTAATGTGCTTACTGACCACTTATATATTTAAGAAGTGTCAGGTCAGTTTTTCCCATTTTTAAATTATTTTCATTTTCATTTTTATTGAAATTGAAAAGACCTTTGTAAATGCTGTATACAAACCCTTCCTCAGTTATATGAATTTCAAATGTTTTCCCCACCTGTTATTTATATTTTCATTTGGTTATTTGTGTCTTTGGAGGAGGAAAAGAGTTGTTAATTTTGGTGAGGTAGTTTATATAACTTTATTTTGTAACCATGCTTTTGTACTTTCTTTAATTAATCTTTGCCTATTGCAAGATAAATATTTTCCTTGTTTTCTTATAGATGTATTATAATTTAGACTTTTACATTTAGGTCTATATTGTATGATATAACTAAAATAAAGCATTATTTTTAGAAAAGCAAATTTAGATATCCAGTTGTTGCAGCACATTTTGTTGAAAAAACAACCCCCCCCCAAAAAAAACAAAAAAAACAAAAAACCCTCTATTTAGGCAATTGAATTATGCTGGCAATTTCAAACATTGGCCAAATAAGTTTTGGTTTATTTCTGAATTCTTTTAATTTTATTGATCATACATGGATATTCTCATGTCAATGCTGCTGTCTTATATTCTAATTAAAAATTAGTCTAAAGTCTTTAAAATTGTCTAGTCTTGGAACTTCAATTTATTTTTTGATATTATAACTCTTTTGCTTTTCATATGAATTTTTTAAAAACCTTCTATAGTTCTTCAACATGTCAGCTAGGATTATAATGAAACTTCTTTAAATCTATAGCTAAAACTTAGAAATATTGAATCTTCTAATCCATTAAAACAGGATATATGTCCATTAATTTACTTATATGTGAACTTCCATCAACAATGTTTTGTCACTTAACAATATAGAGGTTTTACATATATTCTGTTGTTATATGCTATGCTGTGTGTTCAGTCATGTCCAGCTGTTTGAGACCCCATTGACTGTAGCCCACCAGGCTCTTCTGTCATGGGTGAAATTTTCCTGGAAAGAATACTAGAGTGGGTTGCCATTTCCTTCTCCAGGGAATTTCCCCAACCCAGAGATCAAACCTGAGTCTTTAGCATCTCCTGCATTGGCAAGCAGATTCGTTACCACTGCAGCACCTGGGCATCCCTGTATCTTCTATAAATTTATCTATGAAAATAGCCATTAAATTGTTTCAGAATTTTAAAGTTTTTTGTAACTATTGTTATAGAATAAATTTGACCTGACCTGAACTAATTAGGTGAAAAATCTGTCAGAAAGTGATGTGAGAATATTTAGGGTTATTATTTATGGCATATAGTATGACTATTTTTTATTACACAAATCTTAATTTGTCTCATTACTTACAAAAAATGAGTCTAGAAGTAGAAGTTGTGATTAAAATATCAATCAGGAAACATTTCTAGAAAAGAGAAAGTTCCATTCTGTTACTATAGGCATGCAAGTACTCTGAAAAGGAACTTAGAACTATCTAAATTTTATTATCCAGTTAATTTTATTTTATCCATCTTCTTTTATTAATTTATTCTGTGGGATTTCCTATCAATAGCAGTTAAGTGTATAATGATATATAGTGTGGAAATGGCTATATAGTCTGTATAATAATCACAATAAAATAATACAGGATAAATTGTTTAAATAGTATATGGTAAGTTAACTGTAGCATGCCTCCTGGCTGGTTAATTAGCATTACCAGTGCTTCAAATACTGTTGTTGTTATATCTTGTAAATAGCTTTTATTTCATCATTATACATGTAAAAAGTGTTTTCCATTGAAGATTAAATTTTGTGGAATTGATTAAAAAAAAAAAAAGTAATGATGCTGCCTTCACATGAATGAAACAATATCTAGCCAATCCAGTAGTCAAACATATTTTAATGTGTAGTCAACATTATTAAATAATCAAGTTCCCTATTTTACAGTGTCCTGGGGGCTTTCCTGGTAGCTTAGATTGTAAAGAATCTGCCTGCAATGCAGGAGACCTTGGTTTGAACCCTGGGTTGGGAAGATGCTCTGAAGAAGGGAATGGCTATCCACTCCAGTATTCTTGCCTGGAGAATTCCATGGACAGAGGAGCCTGGGAGGACCCAGTCCATGGGGTCACCAAGAGTTGGATAAGACTGAGTGACTAACACTTTCACTTTTCACTTTCTGTCCTGAGCCATAAAGAATGTAATCTGATCCTGCTTTCAGGATGTTATTGTGTCTACTTCAGAGTGACATTTGCAAGATTTATTTTAGAGTACCCAAGATTAGATAATGATTTCATAAAGTTTACTGCAATGAATGTACTTTATGTGATTGCCAAAGATGAAAATGTATGTTTATTTTAAAAAATCAAACCAAGCAAAAGATACAAAGTGAAACAACAGAATATTAAGATTTTCATAAATTAATAGTAAGATACATCATTTTCATTATATAATTACCTGAATTTTTCCTCTGTATGTAAAATAATATCAAATTAAAACCCAAAACGTGTTTGTGCCAGTTTCTATATCTACATGGAATGAGTTTAGAAATCACCAAGCCAATTGAAAACAAGTGAAAAAATAAACAGTGGGAAAAACAACTCTTCTTGAATCTATAAGAAAGAGGAGAAACCAGGGTAAACTGCTTCCCCAAGATTTGAGATGCAGAAGAATAGAGGGGTCAGGGCTCACCTGAATAAAAAAATCATAAACAGAAAACTCTATGGGAACCAGTATTGGGACAGGAAATTGTGCATTGCAATTTGCTATTAGTAATTACTGGAAATTCAGTGTAAACAGTGTAAGAGTTAAAAACTTCAGAAAGACTCAGTCATTGGGAGGCTCACACAGTATTGTGGGACAGCTCCAGAGGATCTACTAGGTTTTCACTGTAAATATCAGAGAAAAATCACCTCCAGCTTCTGACAGGGAAAACAAAGGGAACCCTTTCACAATAAGCCAAAGAACTCTGTTCTTAACAAGGACTGCCCTCAAGGGAAACTAATTAGCCACAGCCTATCTTGCTAGGATATTATAGGAGCCAAAATGATTTGAAAAGGGGAAATACCCAACTCCAATCACTTTAATTATACTA
Source organism: Hydropotes inermis (assembly GCA_020226075.1). Taxonomy (NCBI): domain Eukaryota; kingdom Metazoa; phylum Chordata; class Mammalia; order Artiodactyla; family Cervidae; genus Hydropotes; species Hydropotes inermis. The sequence goes on from CM035295.1 coordinate 23,624,024, forward strand.
CCTGACCTGTTGGGAAAGGAAGAAAAAACTTAAAAAATATTGTAATGCTCACAATACAGAGGTATAAAGTCACTAAAAGATAAAATATAAATCTAGACACAAGTAAAAATGGATCACGGATCTAACTGTAAAATGCAAGACTATTAAACTCCTAGAAAACAATAAGAGGGAAAACCTTGACAACTTTGGGAATCGCAATGACTTTCTTAAATACAATACCAAAAGCAAGGTCCATGAAATAAATGAAAAGGTGGATTTCACCTTTCTAAATTATTTTTAAAATTAAAAACATTATGCTCTGAAGAAGACAATGTCAAGAGAACAAGACAATCCATAGACTAGGAGAAAATGTTGAAAAAGACACATCTGCTAAAGAACTGTTAATTCATAACATACAGAAATCTTTATCTCAACAATAAAGGTGTACAATGTGATTAAAATAATGGGCCCAAGACCTTAACAGATACCTCACTGAAGAGGATATACAAATGGCACATAAGCCTAAGAAAAGTTTGCCGATTCCTTACAAAACCAAACATAATTTTATCTTAGAATCTGACAATGATCTTCTTGGTTATTACCCAAAGGAATCAAAAAACTTATGTTCACACAGGAACCTGTACATGGATATGTATATCAGCTTTATTCATAATTGATAAAAGTTGGAATAATGTAGGTAAATGAATAAATAAATAATGGCACATTCAAACAACAGAATATTGTTTACTAAAAATAAATGAGAAATCAAATTATAAGAAGACATATAGGAAACTTAAATCCATATTGCTTAGTGAAAGGAGTTAGTCTGCAAAGACTCCATGCTTTATGATTCCAACTATGGCCTTCCAGAAAAGGCAAAACTGTGGAGACAGTTAAAAAAAAAAAAAAATGGTTGTCGGGGCCTGGGGGTAAGGAATGAATAGACAGAACCAGAGGATGTTTAGAGCAGTAAAGATACAATGTAGGACACCGTAATGATAGTTACATGTCATAGATTTATTCAAACCCATAGAACCGTAGTATGTACAACAATAAAAAAAAACCATAAATGTAAACTATGGACTTCAGGTGATTTTGTTATGTCAATATAGACTATTGATTGTAATAGATGCACTACCCCCTGATGGTTTTGTTGAGGATAGAGGAGGCTATGTTTGTGTGGGACAGGGAATATATGGGAAATCACTAGATATACATTTCTACTTAAAATATTTTTTAGAAAACAGTGCAATTAAACAAACTACATTAAATCTTAATTACCACTGATCTAATGATGGCCATGGTTGACAATTTGCCTCCTAAATCACTGAACTTTTAAAAACACTAAGTTGTGGAAATACTTCATATGTTACATTTTTTATCATTTAGTTTGAATAGTTGTATTGCATTAGAAGTTGACAAGGAAGTTAAAATGGTCAAGTTAAATTTCTCTAGTTCACTTTCACAATATAGCATTTCTATTCCACACATTCCTTCATTATGTATTTCTGGGGAGTTGGGGGTATGTCGTTCTCGAGAGGAAGGTAAAGATTAAAAAGTGTATTATTTAAACTTAACACAAAATATAACACTAGTTTTGAAGACCTTAGATTCCTACTCTATCATGAAAATGACATTTTCTACAATTTATTGCTTTTATGAGGCCAAGTCTGTTTCTTTCCATCCAGGAAGAAATTGGTCTCATATGTCTTTCATAAAACAAAGTTGAAATGTTACTCAGATGCTTTCTTGTCAACTCCCACAATATTCACATGCAGTTCTTAGATATGCAAGTTTGTCTAAGATTTATAAGGGCAAAGGAGAAGAAATTTTACTCCCACATCTTCCAACTCCCTAGCTCTTTCATACATTTAAAGGGCTTGCAACCTCTACTGACAGCGCTTGCCTATTCCCCACAAGAGCATGGTCACTCTGCGGGTATTTGGAAGGTCTAAAATTAGCCACTGATTTTCACATGTGCTGTAGCAGAAACATGAATTCAACTTGCTTCTTCCTTATTCTTTCTGGAAAGGCTTATAAAGGTTAAACATACCTGAAACTGACTAGTCAATAGAGAAAGATATGATTTATCCATAAGAAAAGAGGTCTGCATTTCTTCTGGTAGACTGGCCATGGCTATATTCTTCAATCTATTGTCTTTATTCTCATATTCTTTATTTATCTCTGATCTGCACTCCAAGGGCATTTGAAAATATATGGACATTTTTGATAGTCCTGGAAATTAAGAAGAATTATTGTGTTTAAAAACAATAAACACATATTTGGTTCACTGGAATGTCAATAGTTGTCCTAATGAGAAATGTTACTGAAATGGATTATTAGGGGTTTGAATTTTAGGAGTTTGTGTTTTTTCAGAGAACACAGGTACAATTGATGACCATGTTATAGAAAATGGATTTCATAAAATTTTCATTTTCTTATCTTCCGTAAAGTTTCTATGTATAAATGCCATACAATGCCATAATTAACCTTCATGTAATTTACTACAGCACACTGAAAGAGTTAAGGAAAAATGAAATAATGTAAGTTCTTTTCAATTTTCTTGAGATATAATTGACAAATAACACTTTATAGAGTTAAGGTATACAGCAGAATGACTCAATAAATGTTATAAAATTATTACAGCAGTGTTTAGTTAATATGCATCTATTCATATAGTTAAAAATTGTTTTCCTTGTGATGAGAATTTTAGAATGTAAACTCTCAGCACATTTCAAATATACCATTCATAAATATTAGCCATAGTCATGATGTAAATTATATCCATTGTATCCTCTGCATTTATTTGTCTTAGAACTGGTAACTTTGTACTGTTTAACTGCTTTCCTTCAATTCTCCAACCTCCATTCTCTTATCTCTGGTAACCATAAATATATTTTTTTCTATGATTTGTTTTTTTTTTTTTTTAGTTTACACATATAAGTGAGGTTATATAGTATGTTTTTCTTTGTATGACTTACTTCACTGAGGAAAATGACTTTTTTATTCCCTTTGAATGTGTTCCCAGAAGTGGAATCACTGGATCACATGGTAGTTCTTCTAATGTTTTGAGAAGCTTCTTCATTACTTTCCATAATGGATGTACCAATTAAAGTCCCATCAACAGTACACAAGCTTTCCCTTTGCTCCATATCCTAGCCAGCATATCTTATCTCTTGACATCAACTAATGGTGACTATTCCAACAGGCATGAGGAGATATCTTGTGGTTTTGATTTTCTTTTCCCTCAAGATTAATGAATATCTTTTCATGTACCTGCTAGTCATTTGTGTATCTTTCTTGCAAAATTATCTATTCAGCTCTTTTGCTCATTTTTAAGTTGGATTATTTGTTTTTATTGCTATTGTATTTTCTGTATTAATCACTTATCAGATATATGGCTTCAAAATATTTTTCCCATTTTGTGGGTTGCCTTTTTACTGTGTTGGTGATTTTTTTTTTCCTGTTCAGTTTTTAGTTTGATACAGTATCACTTACTTGGTTTTTATTTTGTTGATTTTGCCTTAAGTTTATATCAAAACTAATCATTGCCAAGGCCCATGTCAAGTAGTAGTTTTTCTGTTTTCTTCCAATGGTTTTTATGGTTTCTTGTCTTACATCTAATTCTTTAATTTATTTCAAGCTAATTTTTGTGGGTGGTGATGACAGTGATCTTGTTTTATTCTTTTACATGTAAATATCCCATATTCCCAGCACCATGTATATTTCCTTCATTGATTATTCTTAGCTCCCTTGTCAAAAAATTAATTGACTGTATATGTTTGGATTTATTTCTAGGTTTTCAATCTGTTCCATTGGTTTATCTATTTGTTTTTATGCCAATATTGCATTGTTATTACTATAGCTTGATATAATTATTATATAGATTTCAATCAGAAAGTATGATGTTTGATTTGCCCTTTTCTCTCAGGATGTCTTCAGCTATTCAAGGCCTTTTGTGATTGCATATAAATTTTAGAATTTTTTGTACTTCTCTACAGAATGTCATTGCTGTCTTGAGAGGGATTGTATTGAATCTATAGATGACTTTGGTTGCACTGACATTAAACCAATATTAATTTCTCCATTCCATGTACACTGTGTATATTTTGATTTTTCCATTTTCTTGTGTATACCTTGATTTTTTTCATCAATTTCTGATAGTTTCAGAGTAGAGATATTTAGCCTTCTTGGTTAAATTTATTCATTTTTTTGGTTATAATTATTGTTATTTTTAATATATTCTTAATGTCGCAAGTGGCATAATTTTTTCTTTTTCAAGTAATTCACTGTTAGTATATAGAAGCACTACTGCTTTTTATATGTTAATTTTGTGTCATAACTTTACTGAATTTGTTGATTAGATTAACAGTATTTTGGTGGAGTCTTTAGCATTTTCTATGTATAACATCATATTCAAATAGGATTTTACTTCTTTTAAAAGTTTGATGGCTTTTTTTTTAAAGTTTTCTTTTTTTTTTCTTCTAAGTTTAAAATTTTTTTGCCTTACTGCTCGATCTAGAACCTCCACGAAGTAGGGAGAGTGAGCTCCACTGTCTTGCTTCTGATCTTAGAGGACACTTCCAACATTTCACCATTGAATATATGTTAGCTAGCCATAGGCTTATCAAATATGACCTTTATTCTGTAGATATACATTCCTTGTATACATTAATGTATTAAGAGTTTTTATCATGTACAGATGTTTAATTTTGTCAAATGCTTTTTCTGCATTGTTGATCTCATGATATGACTTTTTCTTTCATATTATTAATGTGATATATCACATTGATTTGTATATGTTGAATGATCCTTGCATCACAGGAATAAATCTCACTTATGGTTAATGATCTTTCTAATGCCTTGCTAAATTTGGTTTGCTAGTATAAAAAAAAAGTATTGCATCCATTCTACATTCATCAAGGACATCAAACAGTAGTTTTCTTTTCTGGTATTGTTCTTTCTAACTTTGGCATCAGGGTAATGCTGGCTTAGTAAAGTGAATTTGGGAATGTTCCTTTCTCTTCAGTTTTTTCTTTTCTTTTTGGGGAAAAAAAAAAGTAGTATTAGTCTTATTTTTCCTTTAAAAGTTTTGCTCATAAAATTCACCAGTGAAGCCATTTGGTCTGGGCTTTACTTTATTGGGAGATTTTTGATTACTGATTCAATGTACATATTAGTAATAAGTCTTTTTAAATATTGGTTTAGTCTTGCTAGATTATGTTTCTAAGATTCTTTTTTTTAATTTCTTTTTTTTTGTCAAGTTTATTTTTTTTTTTTGAAATTATTTTATTTTATTTTTTTATTTTTTTTATTAGTTGGAGGCTAATTACTTTACAATATTGTAGTGGGTTTTGTCATACATTGAAATGAATCAGCCATGCATTTTCATGTGTTCCCCATCCCGATCCCTCCTCCCACCTCCCCCTCCACCCGCTCCCTCTGGGTCTTCCCAGGGCACCAGGCCCAGCGCTGGTAAGTTTAATAGCACTTCATTGTTCTTAGCAGTCTCCTATGAATCTTTGTATTTCTGTGGTATGAGCAAAAAATGTCTTTTTTAAATTTTTATAATTTGATGAATGAGATCCTATCCTTCATTCTTGGTTAGGCTAGGTAACAGTTTGTCAATTTTATCTTTTCAAAGAACCAATTATGTTTGATGACTATTTTTATTGTTTCTTGTTCTCTATTTTACATAATCTGCTCTTTATTTCCTTTCTTCTGCTAGCTTTGGGTTAAGTTTATTATTCTTTTTCTAGATTTTTAAGGCATAGAGTTAGGGGTTTATTTGATAAATTTTGTTGTTTCTTAATGTATGGCTTCTGGCTTAAAACTGTTTTTGCTACATCTCATAAATTTTGGTATGCTATGTTTACATTTATGTTCACACTTTTTATTTCCCCTTTAATTTCTTCTTTGATCTATTGATTTTTCAGGAAGATCTTAATTTCTGTATTTTCATGCATTTTTCATTTTATTTCTGCTGTTGAGTTCTAGTTTCATTCAGTTGTGGTCAGAAAAGATACAAAGATATTTGGTATGGTTTCAGTCTCCTTGAAGTTGCTAGGTCCTGTTTTGTGGCCTAACATATTGCCTGTCCTAGAAAACAGTCTCCATATGATTGATAGGACATATATTCTGCTATTGACAGAATGTTCTAAATGTGTATATAGATCCATTTGGTCTATAGTGTTTTTCAAATCTGTTTCCTTATTGATTTTCTCTGTCTGGGAATAACTTTTATTGAAAATGGGATATTTAACCCCCAGCTATTATTTAATTACTGTTATTTTCTCCTTTAGCTGTATTATTATTTTCTTTATGTATTTAGGTGCTCTGATGTGAGGAACATAAATATTTGGAAAAGTGGAGTTTATAATCTTAAGATGCTTTATATAAGCCTCATGGTAACCACAAGGAAAAACCTTATTATTATGACATCCTATTCTAAGATTATAACTTCAGTAAAGTTCCTTAATTTTACACCTTTCACATCTCCTTCCCCTTACATTTTAGGGTATTATGTTACAGTTTTCATATATTTATATTGGATAACTAATAACAGATTTTTGTAGTTATTGTTACTTTTGCAATGTTTGTTTTTTTAACTTTAAACTGGAGTTGTAAGTGAATTATTCATCACTATTACTTTATTATAGAATCTAACTGACTATATACTTATTACCAGCAAGTCTTGCAGTTCTTATATATTTTTATCTTTTTGGTGCCCTTTTTTTTTTTTTTTTGCTGTGTTGTGGCACACAGGCTTCTTCTAGTTGCTGCAAGTGGGCTTTTCTGGTTGTGGTGCTTGGTCTTCTCTAGTTGTGGCACATAAGCTTAGTTGTCCCATGGTATCAGGGATCTTAGTTCCTCAACAAGGGATCAAACCTGTGTTCCCTGCATTGGAAGGGGGATTCTTAACCCCATACAAACTGGGAAGTCCCTTTTCTATCATGTTGATTAGTGTTCTTTTTTAGATCTACTCAAAGAACTCTATCATTTCTTCTAAAGCAAGTCTAGTGGTGAAGAACTTCTCAACTTTTGTTTAAGAAAGTATAAATCCTTCTTTCATTTCTGAAAGACAGTTTTGCTGTGTATAGAATGCTCATTTGGAACTCTTTTAATATTTAATATATTGTGACTTTCTCCACTGGAATATTTTCTGTTGAGCCATCACCAATAGGCTTATGGGAGTTCTCTTCCATATAATTTCTCTTTCCTCTTGGTGTTTTAAAAATTGTTTTTTTTTGTCTTTGCCTTTTGACAGTTATTATGTATCTTGGTGTACCCCTATTTAGGATCAACTTATTTAGTGTCTTTAGGCCTCATAGATCTGAATGTATATTTTTGTCCCTACATTTGGTAACTTTTCAGCCTGTACTACCTTAAATAAACTTCTCATACCTTTCTCTTTCTTTTTCTCTTTCTGAATGCCTGTAACATGAACAATCTTTCTTTTAATTGTGTCCTAACTAATTATAGGCTTTCTTCACTCTTTTTTCTTCTTTTTGTTTTTTTCTTCACTGACTGGGTGATTTCAAATGTCCTATGTCTTAATTCCAAATGCTTTTTGGGCCACTGATTCTCCTGCATGGTCAAATATGCTTTTGAAGTTCTCTATTGAATTCTTTAGTTCATTGTATTTTTCAGTTCTAGAATTTCTGTTCATTTATTTGTTTTTTCCTGAATGATTTTACTCTCTTTGTTGAACTCATTTTGTTCATGTATTGTTTTCCTAATTTTGCTAAATATTTGTCTGTATGTTTTCACAATTCACTGAATTTCTCTAAAAGGATTGTTCTGAGTTCTTTGACATTTCATAGATATTCTTTACTTTTTGTTAGTTGCTCAATCTGTCTGACTCTTTGCAACCCCATGGACTATAGCCTGCCAGGCTCCACTGTCCATGGAATTCTCCAGGCAAGAATTCTGTAGTGGGTTTCCATTCCCTTCTCCAGGGGATCTTCTCCACCTAGAGATCAAACCCCACCCTCCTGAATTGCAGGTGGATTCTTTACCATCTGAGCCACCAGGGATATCCTTTACTTTAGTGTCAGTTATAGTGTTATATTTTCATGATTTTTCATGCTTCTTTCTTTCATACCCTTCCACTGGTATCTCAGCATTTGGATATGCAGTTTCCTCTTCATTAGACTTTAGACGTTTGCTTTGATAGAGACAGTTCTCTACCAGTCAGTTCAGTTTGTGTTTCTAGATATGTGCTGGTAATGTCCTTGGACAAGTGAAGCCCATTATCAGGGTGTATTTGGTGGTGAGGCAGATGCCTAAACCCTGATGTTGGGGGGGTGCCACTGACTGAGGACTATTGGATGGGGCTTCTGGCTTGGTTCCCTGTCCAAGTAAGACTGTAAAATGTACTCCACAGTTGCCCGGATATTCTGGTCATTCTTTCTGGCTAATCAGGTCTAGATATTAGCAGCAGTAGATGGGGTGATGGATTATCTTCCCATAGCCCAGGGCAGGTACAGCTCATGGTTTGGGGTCCTCAATTAGGCAAGAATGTTCACAAAATTCCCTGGCAAGTTGAGGCCACGAGTTTTGCTTTGCAGGTAGGAAAAGTCATGAACTGTGCTCTGTTTACTTGCCATAGTAAGTTGGGTTATTGGATGGGCTATGCACCTTCTTAGGTTCCCTAATTAGGTGGGCAAAAGGCTGTATTCAGTAATAAACAGGTCTATGAATTAGTTTCCCTGTCTACTGGGCTCCATTTTAGAAGCAGATCCAAGGCCAGTAAGGCTCTCTGTGGCCTTTACTCAAGTTGACCCATGCCCCATGTTCCTTGACTGAACAGAACTACTGGCTCTCAGAGAAGACTGTTTCTCCTGTCTGGAGAGGATTTTGTGGATGGTTAGCTCTTCCTTCTCATCCTTCTGTTGGAGCTTGCTGGGCTATGCAATCTCCAGGCATTCCTACCCTTCCCTCTGGTCAAACGGGACAGGTTCTATGCACACAAGTCAGCAGGGCTGTGATTCAGCTCCCCTGTCTGGGTATGACTAGAATGCCCACTCCAATATCTCCTAAATTTCTCCCAGAAGGCCTTATGGTCCGTAGAGGCTGAGAGCTTCTTTCAGCAGTGTGTGGAGCCATATATCAACTTCCCTTCCCAGACATTTACATGGGAACCTTCCATGCCCAGTACTGGTTTGCTCTGGAGATGATCAACTCTGCTTACCCTTCTGTCAGCTTGAATGTTGCTGGGCTATGCAGTTTCCAGGTTTCTTGCCAGCCCCTCTGGTCAGATGGGGTCAAGAACCATGTTTATTATTAAATAGGATTGTGACTCAGCTCCCCTGTCTGGGCTGTAGGGATAGACAGGGCTCCAGCATTAGTGTATCTTGCTTGTGGATCCAAATCAGGCAAACATGCAGTATGCCAACTTCCCTGTTCTATTTAACTTGATTCTGCAGATGATTAAAGCCTCTAGTTTGAATTACTATTTGTGCTCTGATGGTGGGAACTTGGAGTGCTAAAATCTGATTGAGGGATGTTGTAAGTCCCTCTCTTCTCCCATCACAACCAGATTCTCAGTTGTCAAAGTTCACAGATTCCCTGTAGTACTCATGGGGCAAAATCAGAGTAGGGAACCACACAAGTGACCCAGTGCTGGAGCTCTGGATGGCTGCTATAGCCTCTCTTTCCCGAATAGAGGAACCATAAGCTCAGAGAACACCTCTCTATGATTTTTTGTCATCGAAGGAGAGGGGTAACGTGGTCAGTGTTGCAGTCTGTTGTTCTTTGTGGTGTAGGGAGAGTTTCACCCTCATCCCCATGTTCTAAGATTCTGTTAGTGTTGTCTTGTCATGTCCATATGTTTTGCTTATGACAGATCAAATCAGTAATGACCTATGTTATCATCTTGGTGACATCCTCTGTGTAGTAGTTAAATAAATCTCAAGACTTAGAACATACCTAAAGAGACAGTATTAAACAAATACCTTGACCTATTAACATATACATATTTGTGTTTCTGTGTATATGAGTATGTGTGTATATAGTGTATATTTATATGTATACCTGCCTATATATGATAACTTTTATAGGAATATTAAAGTATATTAACCCCAATGTCATAAATTTATCTTTAAAAATGTTTTCTCAAGGACACTACTACTGTGAAAACGTTTCAATAAAAGTAATTTGCTAAAAGTAGATTTTGTTAAAATATTTTACAAGAGTATACAGAGAGTGGAAAAGCACAAACTATAAAAACATGATTTTTTGGCTTCCTATTTCCAGTAACTTGATAATTATTTTTGGTTGTAAATGATAGTGCAGGAATTACCATCACTATAAATAATGGTATAGGAAATTTTAGTAGATTTTTCAATGAATCTCAATATTATATCTTATTGTTTAAAAGTACCTATGGTGTTCTTTCTCTTCTTCTTTTTTTTTTTTTTTGGCATTGTTCCATTTCTACTTCAAGTGGTGCACTATAATACAATTCTAATGTTAATGATAGTTAATCAGGACTGCTATAACAATACACCACCGTGTCTTAAACATTTTATTTTCTCACAGTTTTGGAAATTGAGAGTCCAAGATCAAGGTGATGGCAGAGTTGGGTTTCTTTGAGGTCTCTCTCCTTGGCTGTCAGACTGTTATCCTCTTCCACTTCAGATGATATTTCCTCTGTGCATACATGCCTCTGGTGTCTCTTCCTCTTCTAAGAATATTCAGTCAGTCAGTGTCAGTCACTCTGTCATTTCTGACTCTTTGTGACCTCATGGACTGTAGCCCACCAGGCTCCTCTGTCCATGGAATTCTCTGGGCAAGAATACTGGAGTGGGTTACCATTCCCTCATCCAGGGGATTTTCCCAACCCAGGGATCAAACCCAGGTCTCCTGTATTGCAAGCAGATTCTTTACCATCTGAGCCACCAGAAAAGCCCCCTAAAGACATTAGTCATATTGAATAAGAGCATCACTCTCATAACTTCATTTTAACTTAATAACCTCTTTAAAGATCTTCAGGAATGGTTACATTCTGAGGTTCCTGGGTTGCATTTTCAACATATGGATTTTGTGGGGACACATCAAGTCCATAACATTCCTCCCTTTGGAGCTCATTGTCCTTCTCATATGCAAAGCCTGCTTCCCACATCATAAGGGCCTAAAGTTAACACATTTCAGCATCGACTCTTAAGTCCAATATATCATCTAAATACTGTCTAAATCAATTGTGGGTAGAACTCAGGTATGATACATTCTGAGGCAAAATTTCTCTCCAGCTGTGAACCTGTAAATCTAGACAAGCTATATGCTTTTAAAATATTAACTGTGGGACAGGGACAGGAAAAACATCACCATCCGAAAAAGGAGAAATTGGAAAGAAGAACAGGCTGTACGCAGGACAAATTTCATTAGAATGTAAAGCTGCTGAATATCTTCTTTGGCTTGGTGGTCTGTGTTAGGCCCCGCCTGGTTATTGCTTCCACTTGAGTGGCAGCATTGTTCAAGCACCCCTGGATTGCAGCCTCACTCCAGAGGCCCTCAACAGTGGCAATATGGTCTCCTAAAGAAGAAGTCCTCACCCTCTGAAACTAAAGACACAGTCTTGCTACCCAAAACTGTGATGGGAGCGGCAGCTCTTATGTAGCTTTTTAGGGCCATTCTTTCCTTTTCTTGAAGGATGACATTTTTAGAGAAAGATAGCTCTATTGATTTGTAAAATTTCAAAAGCCACTTCCTTCATTTGTCCCATCTCTACCACCTTTATTCCAAGCTGGCAATATTTCTGCTGCTATAACCCTATCTTTGTCCCTGGCTTGAGCTGAGCTGGCTGAGTAAATCTGTGGCGACCTCAGTATGGAGTGATTGTTCAGCCATGTGTTTGGTGCTCTCTCTAGAGCGTTCCATTGCTGCTTAATCGCTAAGTCGTGTCTGCTTCTTTGTGACCCTCTGGCCTATAGCCTGACCATGCTCCTCTGTCCATGGGATTTTTCCAAGAAAGAATAGTGGAATGGTTGCCATTTCCTTCTCTAAGGGATCTTTCTGTGGGATCAAACCTGTGTCTCCTAGCTGGGAAGGCAGATTCTTTTCCACTGAGCCACCTGGGAAGTCCAGAGCATTATCGTACATTGTTTTTTGCAATACAAATAGGCTCAGAATTTTCCAAATCTTCATTTCAGATGTCTTTTGCTTAACAATTCCTTCAAGTTGCCTCTCTTATCTTGTATTTCATTATAAGCAGTAAGGAGAAATCAGATCATGCTTTCAGCATGTTACTTAGAAATATCTTCTCATAAATATTCAAGATGGTCATTCACAAGCCTTCCTCAAAATGCTAGAACACAATTCATCCAAGCTCTTTGGCACTTTAAAACAAGGATCATCTTTCCTCTAGTTTCCAATAAGGTGTTCCTCATTTCTGTCTGAGACCAGAAGCTCCTTTAATATTCCTATTTCTATCAACATTCAGTTCATTATGATATATGTATTCTCTTAGATGCTACTTTCTCTGCAATTGTCATCTTTTCTTTCTACACTCTCACCAGACTTATCTTTATTGTCCTTATTTTTACAGTCTACACTTTTCTAGTAAATGCCTCAAAGCTCTTCCAGCCCAGCCTCTACTCACTCAGTTCCAAAGTGCCTTCTACATGTGGGGATATTTGTCACAGCATCATTGTAGTGCATGGTACCAAAAATATGTATTTGTCAGCTTAAGTTTTATAGCAAAATACCAGAGACTGGTTGTCTTAAACAACAGAAATTTAGAATCTCACAGTTCTGAAGGCTAAAAGTGCAGGTCAAGGCCCAGAAGGGTTGGTGTCTATGGAGTTCTTCTCATTCTGCAGTGCCGTCTAGTTCTATCATCCCATGCCATTTACTCTGTGGACAAGCACAGAGGTGCTCAGGAGTGGGAGGATAAGAGGTGGGATGAGAGAGGGGGCAGAGGCAGAGAGAGGGTGGGAGAAAGTGTGTGCATAAGCGCCCCTCGGGTATCTCTTCTGATAAAAACCCAGCTCTATCTAATTAGAGACCCACCATTACAACCTCATCTAACCTTAATCACCTCATTAAAGACTCAGTTTCCAAATAGAATCACACTGGCATTAGAACCTTCAATATATGAATTTTGGCAAGAAAATAATTTGGTCCATAGCAATCAGACTGTTTATTAAAATAACATTTGGCATATAGTTATTACAGACACTGAATGTGTCATATGAATAAAAACAGTGGCATTCTGTTGGTAGAAGAGAAGCATGAATCAGAAATAATTATCCCTGGAAAATTACCAGTTGCCTTATCTATAAATTACTTTGAAAATTGACAATAATTGAGAAAAAAATAATTGTATTAATTTGCTTATGGCTGCTATAACAAAGTGCTACAGATTGAGTGGCTTCAATAGAAATTTATTTTTTTTACAGTTCTGGCAGCTAGAAATCCAAAATAAAGGTGCTGGCAGGTTTGTGTTCTTTTGAGGCCACTTTGTTTGGCTTGGTAATGTATGTACTTTTGCTGTGTCCTCTGTGTCTGCATATCCCTGGTGTCTCTCTAGAGTTACAGTTTCCTTTTCTTATAAAGATACCAGTCACATTTTATTAGATTTCATCCATATAACCCCATTTAATATTAATTATTCATTTAGAGTCCTTACATCTAAATATTGTCACATTATGAAGAACCAAGGGTTAGTGCTTCTACATATGAATTTCGGGTAGGAAGTCCAGTCCATAAAAAAAACTGTCATTATGTTTTACTGTACTTTGTGGAAAAGAAATGGTATAAATTTTGAGAAAACTATACATCTGCCTTTTTTAAAACTGTGTATAGATTTTTAGACAAAAGCTAGTCTTGAAAAATTTTCTGTCACAGTTTCATGTGCACTTAAAATCTTTCAGCAAAGGGAGATAAGTTCATAAATAATTTCTCACTTTTGAGGTAAATTAACCATTAATAAAAATGTTAGTGATAAAGAACCTTTTTGCCAATACAGGAGGCATAAGAGATGCAGATTCAGTCCCTGAGTTGGGAAGATCCCTGAAGCAAGAAATGGCAACCCACTCCAGTATTCTTGCCTGGAGAATTCCATGGACAGAGGAATTCCATGGACAGGTGGTATAAATATTATACCACCAAGCCACAGAGACTGGTGGGCTGCAGTCCATGGGGTTGCAAAGAGTTGGACAAGACTGAAGCTACTTAGCATGCATGCATGCAAAAGTCTTTTAGCAAAGGGAGATAAGTTTATAAATTCTCACTTTTGAGATAAATTAACCTCAAAAGGTAAATTTAAAATGTTAATCATTGAAGAAAGGGGTGTTGGCATGAACAGCTAGAACAAAAATTAGATAAGAACAAAGCATTTTCCAACCTGTGTGGGGAAGTTGAAGAGATGCCATTATTATTGCTCTGAATTTCAGAGATGAAAACAGATAAAACAGCTGAAGATTTACTGATCAGTACATCTATTCAGATACCACCTTAGGTTATAGTCGTGTATTTAAAAACTCACTCAATGTTAATCTTAAATTAGCTTTTGCTAATTTAGCCAATAACTAATCAGGATCAAGGCTCTGTTTTTAATATCAACACCTTTAATGGTAAAAGGCACTGATAGTTTAAAAGTTATTGATTCTAAGGGTCTATAGTTGTGCCTGGCAAAATGCACTTGATAAATATCATTTGAATTATTGAAGCAATGGGAGTATTTGTGCAGAGAAATGTTCTATGGTAAAAGGCTTTCCAAGAGCAAACTGCATCGTAAGTTTTAGGTCCCACTTTGTTGTATTAATAGCTGGGAAGGGTGCAATACAAATAAACATGAAAAATAAGTAATATAAGAAATATATTAAAAGGTGAGACATGTGGGGTAAGAGAGATAAGGAATGATCAATGGGGAAGGGAAGAGGAAGCAGAGTATAGTATAAAATTTTCTTGTAAGAGGTGGCCACCCTAAGAAGATGGCTGAGCAAGGACTTGAATCAGTTCAGTTCAGTTCAGTTGCTCGGGCATGTCCGATTCTTTGCATCCCATGGACTGCAGCATGCCAGGCTTCCCTGTCCATCACCAAATCCTGGTGCTTAGTCAAACTCATGTCCATCGAGTCGGTGATGCCATCTAACCATCTCATCCTCCGTCATCCCCTTCTCCTCCTACCTTCAATCTTTCTCAGCATCAGGGTCTTTTCCAATGAGTCAGTTATTTACATCAGGTGGCCAAAGTATTGGAGTTCCAGCTTCAGTATCAGTCCTTCCAATGAATATTCAGGACTGATTTCCTCTAGGATTGACTGGTTGGGTTTTCTTGCAATCTAAGGGACTCTCAAGGGTCTTCTCCAATACCATAGTTCAAAAGCATCAACTCTTTGGCACTCAGCTTTCTTTACAGTCCAACTCTTACATCCATACATGACTACTGGGAAAACCATAGATTTGACTACATGAACCTTTGTTGGCAAAGTAATGTTTCTGCTTTTTAATATGATTGAACCCAGGTCTCCCATATTACAGGTGGATTCTTTACCAGCTGAGCCACAAGGTATGCCTGTATCAGGATAAGGAGTTGACAAAAAATGGTTTAGAGGAAAAAGAAAAAAAAATAAACTAGTATGAAAATATATACATCCTCCTAGATATCCTTAAGTTCATCAGCCAGGAATAAGATGGCATATATACACATGGAGTAAGACCTTGACCTCAAAATGTATTAATATATTACTGGACCAAAAGTTGAGACTATTACTCCCTGAAGACATCCACCCAAACTATTAGTGTTGAATAAGCAAAGACTTCAGCAACAGACTCATCTATCATAACTTGTGTTTTAGCAGAGGTGCAAAGGTAGACAGAAAAATAAGAAAGCTTTAGAGTGGAAAAAAGTGAAAACTTCCTATATGTCCTGATATGAGGTTGTTGGCATGGGAAAGCTGTGAAAGAAAAAGAAAGTGAAAGAAACTGAAGTTGCTCAGTCATGTCCAACTTTGTGACCCCATGGACTGTAGCTTACCAGGCTCCACCATCTATAAGATTTTTCAGGCAAGATTACTGGAGTGGGTTGCCATTTCCTTCTCTAGGGTATCTTCCCAATCCAGGTATTGAACCCAGGTCTCTTGCATTGTAGGAAGATGCTTTACTGTCTGAGCCACCAAAGAAAGCTATAAGCAGAGTTAAACTAGAAGCAGGGCAACTGAGGGGCTTCCTTGTGGTGCAGTCGGTAAAGAGTCTGCCTGCAATGTGGAGAGAGGAGCCTGGTGGGCTACAGTCCACTGGGTCACAAAAGTGTCGGACTTTGACTGACTGACTGACTAACACTAGGACAACCTATGTGATGGTTATTGGTGCATGTTTGGTTTTCTCTGATAGACATGGGACAAAAGGGACAAAACTTGGGGAAGCTGTTGGTTATTCATCAAGTTCTGGCCTTTTGGGGCCAATTATTACAGGGCTTATTGTTTGGCTTCCTAAATTGTTACTTGAGACAGCAGTCTGAATTCCTGTAAGTCTGACATATAGCTGCTGGCTTCCTGGGCTATTTACTATGGATAGCAGGGCTGATTTCCTTGGGAAGTTGCTACAGGTTGTGAGTAAGAATTTCATTTTCATAGAGTGTTAATTGTTTGCTTGTCTCAAGTAACAGCTAAAACCTGTGCCTTCCATTCCCCTCATACCCTTTGTCACACTATCTTCCTTGAATCTACTAGAATCAGGGTTGATTCGCCTTTTATACACGATGATGGAAGTCATACCAAGAACACCTAGGACCCAAGTCGACCCTCACCTTATAGACCATAAGGCCTCACACTTTCCTCATTATTTCCCTGTCTCTCACTTTTCCCTCAGCTCTATTATACTCTGGAATTTGTAATCCATTATCAGCAAAACTCCATATATATTTAATTTTATCCATATATTTCTTTCAGCTTCACTTTCTTGTTCTAACCAGGACTTTAATTCCTCACAAGCCTTCTCCAGTGGCAGCTTCAAGTAGCTCTTTTCAGGCTATTTCTTCCCTCTTCAATAAACATAAACACACCCATGAAGACACACGCACACACACACACACACAATTAGTATTGAATCTCATGTAAGATTATATGACTAACTCTTGTTGTTATATTCAGCCATCCATTCTTGTGTATTTCTCCATTTTTCCATCATTTTTTATTCCTAGATCAATCAACTCTCTCTAATGCTATTACAGTGTTAAGTGTCTTGATAGTATAATAGAACAAGCATTCCAAAGTCCAGCATCTCAATTCTTTGATTTTTCTTCTTGCAAAGTTCCTGTACTTCTGCCTTTCACAGTCATCTACTTCCGGATACATAACTCAGAAATCATCATAGTACTAATCACAGCAACCCCTTGATAATTGCCACTTTTTATATTCGGCTCCCTGGCCACTTCCTTCTGTCATTCCAGCTTATTCTCTCTAATGTTAACTCTCTGAAAGTCCTTTTACCTTCATGACCATCAATCCATTTATCTTCTCACTGTTTGAGTGTCTGCAGTCATCTAGGTTTTCATGATCAGTAATGATAAACATTCCTCTGCTTATACATTTGACTCACTTGCCTTTCTCTCAAGTAATTATACTGGGTTGGCAAAGTAGAATTTTGGCTGAATCTAACTTCTCATCTAATCTGTACCTGCTCTTAGGAATATAGACTGAAAAAGCTGTCAAATTATTTTATTTTCCAATTAGGACATGTATGTTGCATATATTTCTCAAGTGTCCTTTATTTGGCTTAGATTTTATCTCCCAAGCATGAAAATTTTCTACTACTTTCTCTTCTTTCCATCTGTTATCTGTTATTACTGTTACTTATATGTTGTTATCTATATGCTGTTCAAGCTGTATTTTCTACTGTCACATATTTTCCACTGCTTTTTGTGATGTTGGGGAAGTTCTTTAATCTTTGTCCATAAAATGAGTATAACAGATCAATGTATTAGCAAATTGTCCTACTAATTCTATGACTCTTACCATTCTTGTAATTATTATTGCTTTTTTATTACTATTCTTATTAAGCTAAGGACAAAAGGATTTAAACTATTAATCAAAACACTTGAGATGGTTTGTGCATTACTTTGGTAGAACTCATGTAACACAAAACCACAGACTGAGTAACTTAAACAACAGAAATTGATTTTCTTACAATTCTGAAGGTCTGAAGTCCAAGATCAAGGTATTGGTAAGTGTGGTTGCTTCTGAGGCCTCCCTGTTCAACTTGTAGGTTGCTGTCTTATTGCTGTATCCTCACTTAAGTAGTTCTGTTGTGCATTTGAATCACCGACTCCCTTTGTGTGTCCAAAATTACTTTTCATATAAAGACATCATCATATTCGATTAGGGCCCACATTCACAGCCTCATTGTAATTCAGTTACATTTTTAAAGTCTCAGTTCAGTTCAACTCACTTGCTCAGTTGTGTCTGATACTTTGCCATCCAATGGAATGCAGAACACCAGGCTTTCTTGTCCTTCATTAACACCTGTAATTTGCTCAAACTCCAATCCATGGAATTGGGGATGCCCTCCAACCATCTCATCCTGTCGTCCCCGTCTCCTCCTGCCCTCAATCTTTCTCAGCACCAGGGTCTTTTCCAGTGAGGCAGTTCTTTGTATCAGGTGGCCAAAGTATTGGATCTTCAGCTTCAGCATCAGTCCTTCCAATGATTATTCAGGACTGATTTCATTTAGGATGGACTGGTTGGATCTCCTTGCAGTCCAAGGGACTCTCAAGAGTCTTCTCCAACAGCACAGTCCAAAAGCATCAATTCTGCAGTGCTCAGCTTTCTTTATAGTCCAACTCTCACATCCATACATGACTACTGGAAAAACCATAGCTTTGACTAGATGGAACATTTTTGGCCAAGTAATGTCTCTGCTTTTTAATATGCTGTCTAGGTTGGTCATAGCTTTTCTTCCAAGAAGCAAGCGTATTTTAATTTCATGGCTGTATTCGCTATCTGCAGTTATTTTCAAGTCTAAGAATAAAGTCTGTCACTCTTTCAATTGTTTCCCCATCTATTTGCCATGAAGTTATGGGACCAGATGCCATGATATTTATTTTTTGAATGTTGAGTTTCAAGCCAGATTATTTACTCTCCTCTTTCACCTTCATCAAGAGGCTCTTTAGTTCCTCTTTGTTTTCTGCCATAAGTGTGGTATCATCTGCATATCTGAGGTTGTTGATATTTCTCCTGACAATCTTGATTTCAGCTTGTGCTTCATTCAGCCCAGCATTTCACATGATGTACTCTGCATGTAAGTTAAGTAAGCAAGGTGACACTATACAGCCTTAATGTACTCCTTTCCCAATTTGGAACCAGTCCATTTTTCCATGTCCAGTTCTAATCGTTGTTTCTTGACCTGCATACAGATTTCTCAGGAGGCAGGTAAGGTGGCCTGGTATTCATATCTCTTGAAGAATTTTCCACAGTTCGTTGTGATTCACACAGTTAAAGGCTTTGGCATAGTCAATGAAACAAGATTAGATGTTTTTCTGGAATTCTCTTTCTTTTTGTATGATCCAATGGATGTCGACAATTTGATTTCTGGTTCCTCTGCCTTTTCTAAATCCACCTTGAGCATCTGCAAGTTCTGGGTTCATGTACTGTTGAAGGCTACCTTAGAGAATTTTAAGCATTTCTCTGCTAGCATGTGAGATGAGGGCAATTGTGTGGTAGTCTGAACATTCTTTGGCATTGCCTTTCTTTGCTATTGGAATGAAAACCGACCTTCCTCAATCCCGTGGCCACTGCTGAGTTTTCCAAATTTCTTGGCATATTGAGTGCAGCAACATCATCTATTTTTGGAAAGAAACAGGGCATTTTAAAGTCTGTTTCTGGGAGGGGGGTTCAAGATGGGGAACACATGTAAACCCATGACTGATTCATATCAATATATGGCAAAAATCACTACAATATTGTAAAGTAATTAGCCTCCAACTAAAACAAATAAATTAAATAAATAAATAAATAAATAAATAAATAAATAAATAAAGTCTATTTCAGGACTCTCCTTCCTAAAAGATACCCTCATTAATGGATACCTGAGACAGATCCTTGTCCTCTGGCCAATGAAATTCTGAAAACCTAATTGCCCACCCTGCTTCTGTGCACCCCAAAAATGCACTACTCCCATCTTTTGTTTGTAAAGATGTCCCCTACCTAATTCTCTGAATCAGAAAGCTCTGATCTAGGCCAATTATGCAAAGTTCGCATCGGGTTCTTTTCTGATTGTTATCTCATCCTGCTTGTGCTACCATATTCATTCAAATTTTCCCATTGTTGTCATAATTCTCATTACTTTGTATTCTGCAATAACATGAAATTTGGTATCAACGTGGTCTACTCTAGCATCATGAAATGGAGGGTGATAATCTCTCAGTGAGGCCTTTTAGAATAATATATAAAATAAGAGAGTGCTAAAAAAAAAAATAGTGCTAAAAAAAAAATAATGCTAATCTTTGTTTCCCCTCAAAGCAATGGCTGCCTTCATTAAAATTATGACAGCTAATATTTAGAGCTTGTAAAGTATTCAAAGGAGATAAGGTTCAGAAATATAACCCCAAATAAATTAACTGGACATATCAGAAAATTAATATTTAAGATATTTCTTGATAAAAAATTATTTTGAAGCAATCTGTCAGATATATATATGTTCCTGACCTTCAAATTTTCCTCTTCTTTAGAATTACTTAATCTGATATTCCTTCTGTTTAGAGGAGACACTGATCTTCTAAGCCTTTGTCACTTTGTTCTTGACTGTCTCCAGTGCAGTTTTTCTTGCCTGTTCAATTTTTCCCTCCTCAGTGATTTTCTCTTAATCAACTCAAATATTAATCTTTGCTATGCTAAAGAAAGAAAGAAAGAAAAAGATAACCGAAAAAGAAAATCCTTCCTTTGAAACTATCTTATCCACAATGTCATGCCCTATTTCTTTCCTTTCAGGATAAAACTCATTGACTGAAATAGTTAATGTCAATATCTCTATTTCTACTTAATTCCCCAGTGCATTAAGTCTGGTCCCTCTCTCTGCGAGTACATAGAAAGAGCTTTTGCTACAATTGCTAATGAATTCCTCATCAATAAATTCAATCCCTTGGTTTTGTACTCATCCTACTTAATCCTGCTATAGTATTTGGCACTGTTAAATACACTCTTCTTTAAATCTTCTCTTTCACTTTAGATAATTTAGTTTTTATGATTCTTTTTTTTTCTTTGACTTTAATTTTTTAACTTTTAGTATGGATTATGTGTTTCTGTCTCCTTCAAAACTTTATATTTCCCAAAGATACATTTTGAAATGGCAACCCACCCCAGTATTCTTGCCTAGAGAATCTCATGGACAGAGGAGCCTGGTGGGCTACAGTCCATGGGGTCAAAAAGGATCAGACATGACTGAGTGACTTCACTTTCACTAGGTATTCTTTTACTATGCATCTATGCAACTAGGTGATCTCATTTATTACAAAGAATTCATCATCAGTAGAAAAATTCAGTGTGAAATTAAGTGGGAATAGTCTCACTACATTTACTCACTTGTATACTCCCAGTAACTACTTTGAGACTATTAAATGAAATGCTTTATTTAATAAATAATATGTTGCTTGAATTTAAAATCTCTATAACTCCATACTTCTATTTGTAGGTAAGTACTGCAAATCTCTATTTTCTTTCTTTCTTTTTTTTTTTTATTTGTAGTGGATTTTGTCATACATTGAAATGAAACAGCCATGGATATACATGTATTCCCCATCCCGATCCCCCCTCCCACCTCCCTCTCCACCCGCTCCCTCTAGGTCTTCCCAGTGCACCAGGTCCAAGCACTTGTCTCATGCATCCAACCTGGGCTGGTGATCTGTTTCACCCTAGATAATATACATGTTTCGATGCTGTTCTCTTGAAACATCCCACTGTCGCCTTCTCCCACAGAATCTAAAAGACTGTTCTATACATCGGTGTCTCTTTTTCTGTTCTGCATATAGGGTTATCATTAACATCTTTCTAAATTCCATATATATGTGTTAGTATATTGTAATGGTCTTTATCTTTCTGGCTTACTTCACTCTGTATAATGGGCTCCAGTTTCATCCATCTCATTAGAATTGATTCAAATGAATTCTTTTTAATGGCTGAGTAATATTCCATGATATATATGTACCACAGTTTCCTTATCCATTCGTCTGCTGATGGGCATCTAGGTTGCTTCCATGTCCTGGCTATGATAAACAGTGCTGCGATGAACATTGGGGTGCACGTGTCTCTTTCAGATCTGGTTTCCTTGGTGTGTATGCCCAGAAGTGGGATTGCTGGGTCATATGGCAGTTCTTTTTCCAATTATTTAAGGAATCTCCACACTGTTCTCCATAGTGGCTGTACTAGTTTGCATTCCCACCAACAGTGTAAGAGGGTTCCCTTTTCTCCACACCCTCTCCAGCATTTATTGCTTGTAGACTTTTGTATAGCAGCCATCCTGACTGGTGTGTAATGGTACCTCATTGTAGTTTTGATTTGCATTTCTCTGATAATGAGTGATGTTGAGCACCTTTTCATGTGTTTGTTAGCCATCTGCATGTCTTCTTTGGAGAAGTGTCTGTTTAGTTCTTTGGTCCATTTTTTGATTGGGTCATCTATTTTTCTGGAGTTGAGCTGCAGGAGCTGCTTGTATATTTTTGAGATTAAGCCTTTGTCTGTTGCTTCATTTGCTATTATTTTCTCCCATCTGAGGGCTGTCTTTTCACCTTGGTTATAGTTTCCTTTGCTGTGCAAAAGCTTTTAAGTTTCATTAGGTCCCATTTGTTTATTTTTGCTTTTGTTTCTAATATTCTGGGATGCACATCTCTATTTTCATGTTCCAGAAGTAGCTGGAAGTTAATAATGAAATCATGTTTTTCCTAAAAATGTTTTGTTGTCCTGAATATCATGTCACTTTGCATATTAATTTATTTATATATGTACTACTTACCAAGCCTTGTACTTTGCATCAGACACAGCTTATAGCAGTGAATAAACAAAACAACGCCTATCCTAATGGAATTTACAGTGTGCTGAAGTAGACCTAAGATAAACAGATACCTAAAGGACTTAGTATTTATGAGTATCAAAAAATATATAAAGCAGAGATCAGGGATATCATATATGCAAAGGAAATTGATTTATATAAAACTCTTAAGTAGAGGCTTAAATGAATTAAGGGAATTTCTTTTAACTCCCACATGAGCCCGGAGGTGAGAATTTGCCTGTTTGTATTTGATGAATATCAAAGGATTCAATGCAACAGGAGCAAAAAGATCTAAAGAAAAAGTAATGGAAGTTGAGGTCAGAGAGGTAACATTAAAGGACAGTTCCTATAGGACTTTATAAAGCATAGAGTAAGTTATCAAGGATGACAGTGAGACTTTTGATCTCCCCACCTGGAAAATTAAGTAGGATTTACATTAATGATATGGAGGAGTTTGTCGGAGAAGAAAGTTTTGTGTTAATTATCAAATGCTCAGTTTAGAACACATTAAATATGATGTGTATTATATCTATATCTATATATATATAGATATAGATATACACACACAAAATATTATATCTATCTGTACTGATCTTAAGTACCAGTGATGTGTTTGCAATAAGAATAATTTTCAAAGTCCTCAGTAAATATGTGGTGTTTAGAAACATTAAAATACATAATACTCCAAAAGGAGTAAGTGAAGAAATAAAAGATAGACAAGTCTGAGTACATGGTCCTAGATTTCTCCAAAATTGAGCAGCGGTAACAAATGTGGGGGGCCAATAAAAGAGAATGAAATAAATTTAATTAAATATAATTTGTTTATTCTTGTTTTTATTTTCACTATTCTAGGAGGTGGATCAAAAAAGATATCACTGTGGGTTATGTCTGAATGTTCTGCCTATGTTTTCCTCTAAGAGATTTATACTGTCTGACCTTACATTTAGCTTTTTAATTCATTTTGAATTGAGTTTATTTTTCTGTATGATGGTAGGTAATGTTCTAATTTCATTCTTTATAAAACTGTAAGATACTTGTGAAAGAAATTAAAGACAACACAAACATATGGAAAGATATACCATGTTCTTTGATTGGATGAATCAATATTATCAAAATGATTATACTACCCAAAGTAATCTACAGATTCAGTACAATCTTTATCAAATTCTTAAAGACATTTTTGACAGAATTAAAACAAAATTTTTAAATTTGTTTAAATTTAAAACAAAATTTCCATAAAATTCATATTGAAAAGTAAAACACCACAGATAGCCAAAGCAATCTTGATAAATACAAAGCTATAGTCATCAAGACAGTATAGTACTGGCACAAAAACAAAAATATAGATCAATGGAACAGGACAGAAAGCCCAGGAGATAAACCCATGCACCTAAGTTCACCCAATCTATGACAAAGGAGGCAAGAATATACAACAAAGAAAAGACAGTTTCTTCAGTAAGTGGTGCTAGGAAAACAGGACAGTTATTAACATTACTGAAGCATAGTTTTTCCCCATTTTTGGCAAGTGGCTAGTGACTAGTGGTTTCTTCAAGTTGGCTTCAGAAACATTTAAACTTGAACTGTATATAGTCTTTATTTTTATTCTTTTTTTAGCTTTCATGAAAGGAACTATTATGTCTGGGCTCATTTCCTACCCCAATTCTGGAATCAGATATTTCTTCAAAAGTCCTTTGTTGTAAATGTATAAATGTATTACAAGACCACAATCAGCTAGATGGGTTCTTCTGGTTCCATTGTTTTGTCATGTTCAATGGATACTTTGGGGAGGATAAAAGTGTGTGTGTGTGTGTGTGTGTGTGTGTTTGAATTATAATTATCATATGTGTATGTATGCATCATATTCAGTGATTTTGTATTGATCATTCCAGTCAAATTCAAAAATACATGCTTAAGATTTTTTTGCTGAAATCTCTACCTACTTTTTTTCCATATTGAAAATTATGGTGGTCAAGCACATTGGATGTGATAAAACTAAAAAATCCCCAATTACTCATTCTGTCTATACTAATGTACTCACATAAAAGTCTCAGAATAATAATAGTAACATTATCAGTAATATGATTTCTTAAAACCATGAAAACAATTTAAAAAAAACTAAGTATATGCATGCTCATTCTCTTACTATTACTTTTATAACTGAATTTTGTCTATACTGTCACAGCATATAGCTGTTACAATCAATATCTGTATTGGTCCCTCTGAATTATATGGATAAGAAAATATTTAATGTCCCCCAGTCAATACATAATGCCAATGTATCTCTAGCTATTTTGATTGTCTGAATCTCACTCCAAAGAGAGTTATTGAGACAATGGTTCCCTATCATGTTGATTAATTTGTGCTCTTTTCCCTTATCCTCAGATTTGCTAGATACAAAGTGTTTTTTTCTCACTTTCTGTTAATGTATATAAGATCTTCAACATGTACAAATGATCTCCTTTTATTCATCTCTTTTCTCTTTCCTATCAGTTTGAACCTACCTGTGACAGTTTCTCCATATGAGACAGTGTCCAGGAAGGGAGCTCAGACATGTACATTTTGAGAATTAATAATGGGCTTCCCTTGTGACTCAGCTGGTAAAGAATCTGCCCGCAATTTGTGAGACCTGGGTTCAATCCTGTGTTGGAAAGATCCCCTGGAGAAGGGAAAGTCTACCCACTCCAGTATTCTGGCCTGGAGAATTTCATGGACTGTATAGTCCATGGGGTTGCAAAGAGTCAGACATGACTGAGCAACATTAAATTTCACTTAACTTTCTAAGGATAGGATGCTCCAGTCCTCAGTCCTTTTTACCACAAGTCTCTTGAGGTCATTTGGTAGTTCAGTTCAGTTCAGTCACTCAGTTGTGTCCGACTCATTGCGACCCCATGAGCCGCAGCACGCCAGGCCTCCCTGTCCAAAACCAACTACCGGAGTTTACACAAATTCATACCCATTGAGTCGGTGATGTCATCCAAGCATATCATCCTCTGTTAGCCCCTTCTCCTCCTATCCTCAATCCTTCCCAGCAACAGGGTCTTTTCAAATTAGTCAGCTCTTCGCATCAGCTGGCCAAAATATTGGAGCTTCAGCTTCAACATCAGTCCTTCCAATGAACACCCAGGACTGATCTCCTCTAGGATGGACTGGTTGGATCTTCTTGCAATCCAAGGGACTCTCAAGAGTCTTCTCCAACACCACAATTCAAAAGCATCAATTCTTCTGTGCTCAGCTTTCTTTACAGTCCAACTCTCACATCCATACATGACTACTGGAAAAACCATAGTTTGACTAGACAGACCTTTGTTGACAAAGTAATGTCTCGGCATTTTAATATGCTGTCTAGTTTGGTCATAACTTTCCTTCCAAGGAGTAAACGTCTTTTAAATTCCTGGCTGCAATCACCATCTGCAGTGATTTTGGAGCCCAAAAAATAAAGTCAGCCTCTATTTCCCCATCTATTTGCAATGAAATGATGGGACCAGATGCCATGATCTTAGTTTTCTGAATGATGAGCTTTAAGCCAACTTTTCACTCTCCTCATTCACTTTCTCAGGAGGCTTTTTAGTTGTTCACTTTCTGCCATAAGGGTCATGTCATCTGCATATCTGAGGTTTTTGATATTTCTCCTAGCAATGTTGTTTCCAGCTTGTGCTTCATCCAGCCCAGTGTTTCTCATGATGTACTCTGCATATAAGTTAAATAAGCAGGGTGAAAATATACAGCCTTGATGTACTCCTTTTCCTATCTGGGACCAGTCTGTTGTTCCATGTCCAGTTTTAACTGTTGCTTCCTGACCTGCATACAGGTTTCTCAAGAGGCAGATCAGGTGGTCTGGTATTCCCACCTCTTGAAGAATTTTCCACAGTTTAATGTGACCCACACAGTCAAATGTTTTGGCATAGTCAATAAAGCAGAAATAGATGTTTTTCTGGAACTCTCTTGCTTTTTCAGTGATCCAGCAGATGTTGGCAATTTGATCTCTGGTCCTCTGCCTTTTCTAAAACCAGCTTGAACATCTGGAAGTTCACGGTTCACGTATTGCTGAAGTCTGGCTTGGAGAATTTTGAGCATTACTTTACTAGCGTGCATGGTGAGTGCAATTGTGCAGTAGTTTGAGCACTCTTTGGCATTTCCTTTCTATGGGATTAGAATGAAACCTGACCTTTTCCAGACCTGTGGCCACTTCTCAGTTTTCCAAATTTGCTGACATGTTGAGTGCAGCACTTTCACAGCCTCATCTTTTAGGATTTGAAATAGGTCAGCTGGAATTCCATAACTTCCACTGGCTTTGTTTGTAGTGATGCTTCCTAAGACCCACTTGATTTCACATTCCAGGATGTCTGGCTCTAGGTGAATGGTTACACCATCGTGATTATCTGGATTGTGAAGATCTTTTTTTGTACAGTTCTTCTGTGTATTCTTGCCACCTATTCTTAATATCTTCTGGTTCTGTCAGGGCCATACAATTTCTGTCCTTTATTGAGCCCATCTTTGCATGAAATATTCCCTTGGTATCTCTAATTTTCTTGAAGGTATCTCTAGTGTTTCCCATTATATTGTATATTTTTTTTCTGTAGCTTATGGGAGCAAACCGTAAACTACCTCAAAGTTTTTCATATTACCCAAGTGAAGCACAATAAAATATGGTTTGATAAAATATTTACTAGTGACATGCCTAAATTTAAACCTCTATAATGAGGTAAAATAAAGGAAAGTCTGAATTACAGTGTATCTGAAAATTGAAGCTTGTAGGTGTTTCCCTAAAGACAAAAATGACAGAAGAGTCAGTGGCCTGATAATTGCACCCCATGAAGATCAAAGACCTAAAAGATAAAGAGTGATCCTCTCAGAGAGCCTAAACAGGTCCTTCAGGACAATGATTGGCAAAATCATTCTTCACCTCAGACACACATTGGGAAGATAATGAGGTCACCAGAGAGGACTGGGCTTACTTCTTGGGTTTTGTATAAAGGGTTCTGAGAATTTTCTGGGAACACTTAATCCAAATCCTTATCTAAAATGTAGTGGTTGATCATTTCACTAATAAAATCATTCAGTTATTTTGAGATGTCTGGGTAAGTTATTAAATATATGAATAAGATCAAATATGTTGCTAATTGTAATGTCTTGCTATCTTGAGCCTTTATCCTTTGAGGAAAAAATAGCTTTGTATCATGAAGAAATGGATCCAGAATATTGAGTTTAATATGGTGACTAAGGAATTGAATAGTTTTAAGTGGTGAGAGGGTGTGTGTGGGTGTCTGTATATGTTTGTGTAAGGACCATGGAACAAATATTTAGTGATCAGGAACATGAAACAAAGCCATTAATGTTTTCACAAAACACTTTAAAATCTCCACAATCACTTTAAAGGTTGAACTTCTCTGATCCTTCAAGTTATGTGTGACATGTTGACTTCCTATTGGACAATACAACATGAGCATAAATGACATATGTTATTTCTATGTGGAAATTAGAATAGGCAGTTCATGATTTACATTGTCTAGAATAGAGCTTGTATATAGCTTTTACCTCCCGTTGATATACCGAGAAAAAGAAAATCACATCAGGTCAGCTTTCTAATGACCGATTTAATATTAAATTACAGCACTATGGTATGAAATCCAGAAGCCCTCTAAAGGAGCATTTAAAGATAACTTAGTCTCCTGGAGGGCATAGCATGCTGAAAAATTAACATGACATCTCATTATTAGAATAGTGAAATTTACACCCTGACAAGTCTTTGGGGGTGAGGGGAAGAAAGGTGTAAAAGAAGGAGTAGAATCCTGAAATACATGGAGACATTCAGGTAGAGGCTTCTAAATTTTTGAAAATCCAGAACGTCTGAATTGTTTGGGCTAAAATATTTATTTGCTTCCATCTTGGTACAGGTGAGTTGCTGCTGCTGCTGCTGCTAAGTCGTTTCAGTCGTGTCCGACTCTGTGCGACCCAATAGGCGGCAGCCCACCAGGCTCCCCTGTCTGTCCCTGGGATCCTCCAGGCAAGAACACTGGAGTGGGTTGCCATTTCCTTCTCCAATGCATGAAAGTGAAAGGTGGAAGCGAAGTCGCTCAGTCGTGTCTGACTCTTCGTGACCCCATGGACTGCAGCCTACCAGGCACCTCCATTCATGGGATTTTCCAGGCAAGAGTACTGGAGTGGGCTGCCATTGCCTTCTTCCCTGGTGGCTCAGAGGTTTCTAATGCGGGAGACCCGGGTTCAATTCCTGGGTTGGGAAGATTCCCCTGGAGAAGGAAATGGCAACCTACTCCAGTATTCTTGCCTGGAGAATCCCATGGACGGAGGAGCCTGGTGGGCTACAGTCCACGGGGTCGCAAAGAGTTGGACACAACTGAGTGACTTCACTTTTCTCCAGGTATAGGTGAGCAGATTCTCTCTTTTTTTTTTTTCTTTTTTTTTTTTTTTTTTTTAATGAACCATGAGGAAGATACCTTTAAAAGTACTTCTTGCCTTCCTCCTGTGCCAACATTCTCTTGTTCCTTTTACTCAGGCCATTTGTAAAGAATACTATCAGCATCAAATTCAGCATCAAATTTACCAAATATATTGGAAATACCAATTCTTAGGTCCTATCCCAAATTTAGTAATGGGGGAAGGGTTGTCAATCTATATTTTACTAAACTTTCTAGATCTTTCTGACATATGACACAGTTTGAGAACCTCTGTTTTTTTTTTTTAATATCTTATTGGAGTAGATTTGATCTACAATTTTGTATTAGTTTCATGTGTATAGCAGAGTGAATTGGTTACATGCATGCATATATCCACTTTTTTTTTTTTTTTTTTTAGATTCCCTTTCCATAGAGGGCATTGCAGTGTATTGAGTAGAGTTTCCTGTACTATACAGTAGGTGCAATCTTTATTAGTTATCTATTTTATATATAGTAGTGTATATATGTCAATCCCAATCTCATGTTTTATCCCTGCTTATACCCTGGTAACCATACTTTTGTTTTCTGCATCCATGACTTTACTTCTGTTTTGTAAATAAGTTCATTTGTTCAGAACCTCTGCTTTAAATAAAGTAGCACTTCCTCTGCTTTGGAGGAGAAGGCATTATACCTTTATGGATATTTGTCATAAGTCACATCAGTCGTGTCTGACTCTGTGAGACCCTAAGGACTGCAGCCTGCCGGGATCCTCTGTCCATGGAATTCTCCAGGCAAGAATACTGAAGTAGGTTGTCACGTGTTCCTCCATGGGATCGTCCCTACCCAGGGATCAAACCTGTGTCTGTTACGTCTAGCCTGAATTGGCAGGTGGTTTCTTTACCACTGGTGCCACCTGGGAAGCCCTTACGGATATTTAGGACCTGGCTAATATAAAAAATGGAAGAAATGCCTGACAATGAATCTTTATGGTGCTAAATTGGAGCTGGTTTAGAGACTATAAAGCTGGATAGTAGATAACTTTTATATGAGGTCTCTTTTATGGTTTAAAAAGCCTGAAATGAGTTTAATATTCTTTTGGAATCATTTCTAAAAACTTGAAAATGGCTTATAGTAACTAGGTGGAAATTTTGGGACCTGT
The DNA here is from genome assembly GCA_020226075.1 of Hydropotes inermis. NCBI lineage: Eukaryota > Metazoa > Chordata > Mammalia > Artiodactyla > Cervidae > Hydropotes > Hydropotes inermis. The sequence goes on from CM035295.1 coordinate 23,654,539, forward strand.
CTTGTTTAAAAAAAAAAAAAGAGGGAGGGTCTAAATATACAAATAGCAGAACATTTTTTGTTTATGTAAATCCAGATAGTCTGTTGTCATTCAGTCACTAAGTCATGTCTGATTCTTTGTGACCCAATGGATTGTAGAATACCAGGCTCCTCTGTCTTACACTATCTCCTGGAGTTTGCCCAAATTAATCTCCATTGAATCAGGGATGTTGTCTAGCCATCTCATCCTCTGCTGCCCCCTTCTCCTCCTGCCTTCAATCTTTCCAAACATCAGGGCCTTTGCCAATGAGTCGACTCTTCACATCAGGTGACCAGTTGGGGCTTCAGCTTCAGCAATAGTCCTTCTAATGAATATTCAGAACTGTTGGGTTTTTTTTTTTTTTCTTTTTTTAAACCATTGATTTGGTTTGATCTCCTTAACAGTACAAGGGACTCTCAAGAATCTTCTATAGCACCACAGTTTGAAAACATTGATTCTTTGGTACTCAGCCTTCTTTAGGGTCCAACTCTCAAATCCATACGTTCCTACTGAAAAATCATTGCTTTCACTGTATGTACCTTTGTCAGGAAAGTGATATATCTGCTTGTTAATATGTTGTTTAGGTTTGTTATAGTTTTCCTTCCAGATAATCTACCACCTGACTGTATCCCACAGTTGAGAGCTACACAAAAGAACCAGAACTGGATAATAGTTAAAGCATCAAAGACAGATTTCTGATTTCTTTTAGTAATTATTATAATAGAGGAAAGAGATTTCAGTATAGAACTGAACTCAAATTCAAATACAACAAAGATATCTGGGGATTCATCATAGAGGAACAGGCTGATAATGTAATTGGATGGAAATTTGTTAAAAGGAGACACAAGGATAGGACCAATTTAATAGGATCCTTGCTGAACACAGGCCAAGATGATCATATGTCAAGTGTGAGGGGATGGCTTAATATGATTCTTGCCAATACTGGGCTGGAAAGGTCACAGGCAGAACAGGGTCTGTGGTTAAGATCTAGTAGGGAAGAGGGCTCAGAGGAACTTGACTAAAGTTTGGTCAAGAAGTCTATATTGGTCCAGAGGATCTTTACCTAAATGATAAGGAAATCAAAGGTAGCTGTCTCTTGTAGTTCAAGGTTGATGAAATTGGAAATGCAATTATGGAGGTGGACTCATTATGACAATGGAATGGCAGGGTTTTAGAATAAAAGTAGTCACATGGTGGTACTGAACTGTTAAGATGCAAGGTAAAAATAATTATCAAAATAGGCAGCAAGACTAGAAATGCAATCAGTAAGTTCTGCAGAGAGAGTTAATGTATCATTATGTGTATGTATCATTGTATCATTGATGTCATATATATCATTGTGTGTCTCAGCACAAAAAAATCCTTCAGATAATAAGAACATTTCTTGATTTTTATAACTTAAAAAGATCAGAAGCCAACACTTGACTGTAATTCCTCCAAGGGAAAAGAAGAACTCAGTTTCCAAACATGAACCAGTCCTTAACTACTGACTCTCACTGTGATATTATTGATCCAAGAACTATGTCTTCTTTAATATTCATCAGAGATGGGCATCAAAAGCAGTCCTCTTATACTTAAATGGCAGCAGTATACACATTCTTACCAGGCCTTTATTATCTTCTGCTTTCTCTCATAATATAGCATGAAAGACTCTTCATTATCTGGAAATTATGAAGAACTTCATGCTAGGTTATCGTATTTTTGACATCAGGTTGAGCAGACCTGAAATACAGGGAGTTGAAGGTCCTCTAGTTGGATGCCATGGGTAGATACATAGACATCAGAGAGTGACAGACACATTTGACAGGTCTTGATTAGAGTTGTAAAATTTATAGGAGTCAGTTGTAATACATTATACTGAAATACCCTCCCAAAGGTGAAGGAAAAGGTATTGCATCTTGACCTTTCACTATGAAAGAGACAGTGCAATTGGTAAGCTTTCTTTAGCTTGCTTGGGCTTTCCGCATGTCAAGCAGGAATTACTAGAGAGTTCATGTTCCAAGAAGCAGCTCTCAACAAATGTCAGACATTGGTTTGGTTGATAAATATCCCAGCTTCCTTGCCTCTTTGGTGGAACTGCTTAAAGCATGTTCTATTCTATTTCCCCACACTTGTACAGTGTAACTAAGCTTTATTTTCCCACAGTGGTAACTTGCTTAATAATGTATTCCTTTAGGACTTATCTCATCTCACATACCCAAACTCCTGTTAGTGTTACCTTGGATTATATACTAAATATTGAAAAATTGCTTGTACTGTATCTTTGTCCCAGTGTCTGCTTCTGTGGAATCCTGTATTAGATAAACTTTAGTAAAACATAGTAGCCCTGATTATAGGAAAATAAGTACTTATAACAAAATTTTTAATATTCACCTTTAGTAATATTTATAAGGCAGCTTTGCTAAAACTGTAGTGACAAATTGAATACATCCCTTCTCCATCCCTACCCAAATGCTACATGCAATTGCTATCTCCTTGAATATTTTATTATTGGCTCTCTCTTAGATGTCCTTTTATCCCCTTTTGCACTTACACTCATTCTCAACGTGATAATATACTTCTTGAAGACAAAGATGTGTCCATTATTGTGTTTATAATTTTTAACTACTTTCCACAGTGCCTAATACAGTCTGTGTTTGGTAGATTCATTGAATTAATAAATACCTTGCCTTTAATATTACTAAACCAACAATGCTAACAAATACATTTAATACAGTTTTTACAAAAAGGCATTTTTTATTTTTTTAAAAATGTGACAAGAAGACAGGAATTAATTTACAAATAAACCTATCACTATCTCCATCTCCAGTGCATAGGCAAATGTTATTGCTTTCAGTTCAGTTCAGTTGCTCAGTCATGTCTGACTCTGTGCAACCCCATGAATCGCAGCACGCAAGGCCTCCCTGTCCGTCACCAACTCCTGGAGTAAACCCAAACTTATGCCCATTGAGTTGGTGATTCCATCCAACCATCTCATCCTCTGTCATTCCCTCTCCTCCTGCCCTCAATCTTTCCCAGCATCAGGTCTTTTCAAATGAGTCAGCTCTTCATATCAGGTGGCCCAAGTAGTGGAGTTTCAACTCAACATCAGTCCTTCCAATGAACTCCCAGGGCTGATCTCCTTTAGGATAGACTGGTTGGATCTCCTTGCAGTCCAAGGGACTCTCAAGAGTCTTCTCCAACACCACAGCTCAAAAGCATCAGTTCTTCTGTGCTCAGCTTTCTTCACCATCCAACTCTCACATCCATACATGACTACTGGAAAAACCATAGCCTTGACTAGATGGACCTTTGTTGACAAAGTAATGTCTCTGCTTTTTAATATGCTGTTTAGGTTGGTCATAACTTTCCTTCCAAGGAGTAAGTGTCTTTTAATTTCATGGTGGCATCACCACCTGCAGTGATTTTGGAGCCCCAAAAATAGAATCAGCCACTATTTCCACTGTTCCCCATCTATTTGCCATGAAGTGATGGGACCTGATGCCATGATCTTAGTTTTCTGAATGTTGAGCTTTAAGCCAACTATTTCACTCTTCTCTTTCACTTTCATCAAGAGGCTCTTTAGTTATTCTTCACTTTGTGCCATAAGGGTTGTGACATCTGCATATCTGAGGTTATTGATATTTCTCCTAGCAATCTTGATTCCAGCTTGTGCTTCTTCCAGCCCAGCATTTCTCATGGTGTACTGTGCATATAAGTTTGATAAGCAGGGTGACGATATACAGCCTTGATGTACTCCTTTTCCTATTTGGGACCTGTCTGTTGTTCCATGAAGTTCTAACTGTTGCTTCCTGACCTGCATACAAGTTTCTCAAGAGGCAGGTCAGGGGGTCTGGTATTCCCATCTCTTTCAGAATTTTCCATAGTTTATTGTGATCCACACAGTTAAAGGCTTTGGCATATTCAATAAAACAGAAATAGATGTTTTTCTGGAATTCTCTTGCTTTTTTGATGATCCATCAGATGTTGGCAATTTGATCTCTGGTTTCTCTGCCTTTTCTAAAACCAACTTGGACATCTGGAAGTTCAAGGTTCACATATTGCTGAAGCCTGGCTTGGAGAATTTTGAGCATTACTTTACCATCGTGTGAGATGAGTGCAATTGTGCAATAGTTTGAGCATTCTTTGGGACTGCCTTTCTTTGGGATTGGAAAGAAAACTGACCTTTTCCAGTCCCATGGTCACTCCTAAGTTTTCCAAATTTGCTGACATATTGAGTACACCACTTTGTTGCTTTAATAAAATCAAATAAATTAAATCAGTTATATAGAAAAATGATGACCATGACCAAACATTTGGGAAGTTGGGAGTGTGATATTGTGTTGAGTCATGGACATGACCAAAACTACAGTGTGGAGAGTGTTCTTTGTGACATACTTAGGATAAAAATGTAGAGGCAGGGTTATTATAATAAAATGGTAAATATAAGTTTGAACTAAAATTGCATTCTTGTCACTTAATTGCTGGATGCCACAAACAAGCCACTTAGCATTTTGAAGCTCAATTTCTTTATTTGCCTTGATGATAGCAGTGCTATCTACACTTGATGTTTTCATCAGTAATTAAATAAATTGTTTGTGTAAGTTATTGGAAAAGAACAATTTACTTCAAGAGTTGGTAAATAAATTTTATTTCAATTTATAATTTTGTAAGCATATAAGATGTTCTTTCATGTTCTTTTCAAAATTATTCATAATTTACTATAATACTCTCTTAGCTCCTTATTTTTAAAATATTTTGTGAATATTCCTTTAATCAAAGTTGCTACCACTAAAAGAGATCTTCCCCATGTGTATTTCTGCCCTGCTTATAAGCCGTTCTGTTTTAGCTACTCAGTCATGTCTGACTCTTTGTGACCCCACGTATTGCCTCACACCAGACTTCCCTATCTTTGCTGTTTGCTGAAGTTTGTTCAAACTCATGTCCATTAAGTCAGTGATTTCATCCAGCCATCTCATCCTTTGCCATCCTCTTCTTCTGCCCTCAGTCTTTCCCTGCACCAGTGTCTTTTCCAATGAGTCAGCTCTTTGCATCAGGAGGCCATAAATATTGGAGCTTCAGTTTAGCATCAGTCCTTCAATGAGTATTCAGGGTTGATTTCCTTTGGGATTGACTGGTTTGATCTCTTTCCTGTCCAACGGACCCTCAAGAGTCTTCTCCAGCAACACAGTTCAAAAGCATCAATCATTTTGCACTGAGCCTTCTTTATGGTCCAACTTTTGTATCTGTACATAACTACTGGAAAAATCATAGTTTTGACTGTACATAGCTTTCTCAGAAAAGTGATGTCACTGCCTTTCAATACACTGTCTGGGTTTGTCATAGCTTTTATTCCAAGGAGAAAGCATCTTTTATTTCATGGCTGTCACCATCTGCAGTGATTTGGAGACCAAGAAAGTAAAGTCTGTCACTGTTTCCATTTTTCCCTCATCTCTTTGCCATGAAATGGTGGGATCAAATGTCATGATCTTTGGTTTTTGAAAATGTTGAGTTTTAAGCCAGCTTTTTCACTCTTCTCTTTCACCTTCATCAGGATGCTCTTTAGTTCCTCTTTACTTTCTGCCATGAGGGTGGTGTCACTTGTGTGTCAGAGGTTATTGATATTTCTCTCAGCAATCCTGATTCCAAGTTGTGCTTCATCTAGCTCAGCATTTCTCATGATGTACTCTGCGTGCATGTGTGCTAAGTCACTTCAGGCATGTCCGAGTTTATGCGACCCTATGGACTGTAGCTCACCACGATCTCCTGTCCATGGACTTCTTCAGGCAAAAATGCAGGAGTGGTTTGACATGCCCTACTCTAGGGGATTTTCCTGACCTGGGGATCAAACCCACATCTCTTAAGTCTCCTTCATTTGCTGATTGGTTCCTTGCCATTAGCACCACCTAGGAAGCCCTGCATGTAAGTTAAATAAGCAGAGTGACAATATACAGCTTTGATGTACACCATTCCCAACTTTGAACCAGTCCATTGTTCCATGTCCGGTACTAACTGTTGCTTCTTGACCTGCATACAGGTTTCACAGGACGCAGGTAAGGTAGTCTGATATTCCCATCTCTTTAAGAATTTTCCACAGTTTGTCGTGATCCACACAGTTAAAAGCTTTAATATAGTCAGTGAAGCAGAAGTAGATTTTTTTCCTAGAATTTCTTTGCTTTTTCTGTGATCTAATGAATGTTAGCCAATTGATCGCTGGTTCCTCTGCCTTTTCTAAATCCAGCTCATACATCTGGATGTTCTCAGTCCATGTACTGCGGAAGCCTATCTTGAAGGATTTTGAACATTACCTTCCTAGCATATGAAATGAGCATAATCATGAAGTAGTTTGGACATTGTTATAGCCTATCTTTGGGACTGGAATGAAAATTGAACTTTTCCAGTTCTGTTGCCACTGCTGAATTTTCCGAATTTGCTGGCATACTGTTTGCAGCACTTTAACAACATCATCTTTTAGGATTTTAAGTAGTTCTGTTGGCATTCCATCACCTCCGCTAGCTTTGTTCATAGTAATGCTTCCTAAGGCCCACTTGACTTCCCACACCAGAATGTCTGACTCTAGATGAGTGATCCCAGCAGCATGGGATCATTAAGACCAGATCATTATCCGGATCATTAAGACCTTTTTTGTTAGTTCTTTGTGTATTCTTGCCACCTCATCTTAATATCTTCTGCTTCTTTTAGGTCCATGCCATATTTGTCTTTTATCATGCCCATCTTTGCATGAAATGTTCCCTTGGTATCTTTTATTTTTTTGAAGAGATCTCCAGTCTTTCCAATTCTGTTGTTTTCCTCTATTTCTTTGCACTTTTCACTTAAGGCTTTCTTATCTTTCCTTGCTATTCTTTGGAACTCTGCCTTCAGACAGATATATCTTTACCTTTCATCTTTGCTTTTCACTTCTCTTCTTTTCTCAGCTCTCTGTAAGGCCTCCTTGGACAACCATTTTGCCTTGTTACACACATATCTGTTTCTTGGGGATGGTTTTGGTCACCATCTCCTGTGCAGTGTTATGAATCTCTGTCCTTATTTCTTCAGGCACTCTGCCTATCAGATCTAATCCCTGAATCTTTTTGTCCTTCCATTGTATGATTGTAAGGGATTTGATTTGATCATATCAAAATGACCTAGTGTTTAAGATGCTTCTTAAATATAAGGTTTAAATGAGTTATCACTCCTTTCTCATTCCATCTGAATGATATATTTTACAAATCTATTACAACATACATATAGAAAATGCACAGATGTTAAGAAAGCTATTCTATAAACAATAAATTTACAGTTATAATTGCTAAAATTAAAATCAATCAAATGTCCATTGGCACTAGAATAAATAAAATGTGTTATATGCATTCCTAAATAGCGTAATACTGGTCTACTGCTATACTTATAAACTCAGATTAAGACAGATGAAAATATAATGATAAGTGGGGAAAAACACATAGTGTTTTTTTATGTACAATAGTTTTTATGTACAATAGTACATAGTGCACTATTTCATTTATACATGCAGTTTAAATTCAGGCAAAATTAGTATAGTTCATACAAATCAGAATCGCTATGAGCTTTACATAGGAATTATTGACTGGAATGTGACATGAACGCTTCATATTACATAATGTAAATTTCATATTACATAATGTGAATTCTATTATGAATGAAATTATTCATATATTAGTTCCATGGCTAATTAGATAATGTTATCTAAATAGATGTCTTATAATATGGGTCTCAATAGACATATTTGTAATGGTTAATGTTTGCATCAATTAATTTTTCATCAAAAAATTTAAATAGATATTTTTAAAACATAGCAGAATCATAAATTATTTAATCTCTTTTGTGAATTTAGGCATGTTTATTCCTAGCTCCAGCTAATAATGCTATAAAATTACACTGTTGATTCTAAAAATGTATTTAAATGTTTTAGTCATAGCACATATTATTGACAGAATTTTAGGTTGCATGTCCTGGTAAAAATGAACAAATAACTCTGCTTAGAGGAGGAATAAGCTATTCTATTTTCCAAAGTTGTAATCCTAAAATCATAGAGCTGTGATGATTCAGAGACGTAAAAGATAGTTTTAATTTTAAAACCAACCAGGGAGATGGAATTAGCTGGAGAGTGATATCATAATTCACAAACAAATGATTGCACAATTTAGAGAAAAGTAGAACATATATAAGATTTTGTAACATAAATTTGGTTTGATATTAAAAAGGCATGAAATATATTTCAGATAATTCAATAAATATGAACAGTAACATGGAAGCAAAAATTTCAATGATACTAATAGGCATTCTTAGCTTAGTTATAATTATAGATTAATGAATCTAAATTATTAAACCTTCATATTTTCATTCAAAATATTCCTTCAGTCTAAATTTCTAATCAACAAATGCATGTTTGTATAACATACTGTGATTTTGGAAGGTGATTTGTTTACTTTTTTTCCTTAGGACACATCTCAAAAAAAAAAGTAAACAGAAAAAACAAATATATTGCTGCAATGTGTTCTGCCTGTGTTATTTTCTAGGAGTTTTGTAATTTCAGGTTTAGGTCTTTAGTTCCTTTTGAGTTCATTTTTGTATATGGTATGAGGAAATGTTCTAATCCCATTCTTTCACATGTAGTTGTTCAGTTTTCCAGCACCATTTATTGAAGAGACTGTCTTTTCTCCATTGTATAGTCTTACCTCATTGTCTTGGATTAATTGGCCATATGTTTGTGAGTTCATTTGGGGGCTCTTTATTCTGTTTCTTTTTGTGTGTGCCAGTACCATATTGTTCTGAGTACTGTAGCTTTGTAGTACTGTAAAATCCAGCAATGATAATCTTGGGTAAATATTTGGGAAAAAAACAAAAACACTGATTCCAAAAGATACATGCATCCTGATGTTCACAGTAGCACTATTTACAACAGTCAGGATACAGAAGTAACCTAAGTGTCCATCAACAGATGAATGAATAAAGATGTGATGCATGAACATATACATATGCACAATGGAATTTTACTCAGCGATAAAAAAATAATGAAAGTCCACCATTTGTAGCAATGTGGATGGATCTATAAATATTATGCTTAATGAAATAAGTCAGACATAGAAAGACAAATATTGCACAGTATCACTTCTATGTAGAATCTAAAAAAATGAATATATGCAGTGAAACAGAAAATAATTCACAGATATTGTAAACTAGCGGCTACCAGTGGAAGAGTGAAAGGGGGAGGTATAAAATAGGGGTATGGAAATAAGAGACACAGACTACTATGTATAAGTGAGATAAGCAATAAGGATATATTGTCCAGCACAGGGAATTATTACCAACATTTTGTAATACTTTTAGTGGAGTGTAATCTATAAAACTACTGAATAACTATGTTGCACACCTGAAGTAAAAATAATACTTTAAATCAATTGCACTTCAATGGAAATTTAAAAACTTAAAAAGCAAGATTAGATTGCCATCCTATAATTCAGTAAACAAACAACCCCGTGACAAATGGGAAAATATATAAACTAAAAAAATAAAAATGACTACTCATGGTATAAATTACACGGAGTGGGAATCAAGGAGGGGGAAATTGCAACAATAGCAGATATTAATTTTGTGAACTATTATGCTGCTATATTCTAAGGACAGGTTTGTATATATAGGAATGGTCATCATAGCAGTTTTTTTCTCTACAAGAAAACTGAAAACAATCTTCCATTTTAAGAATTTGGGCATTATTGAATAAAAAAAGTTTCTGCATTACAGTGTTCTATAGAATACTGTGCATAAGAACAAGTCGTAAGGGAAAAACTGATAGAAAAAGAAAATGAGTGATGAAGGAGAAAGAAATTTCTTTTTACATTTTGTTAAATTCATTGTGAAAATAGCAACTCATAAGTACAACATATAGACTATGATCCTATTTGCATAAACAAAGCAACATATTTTTTATGTATATGTGTGCACATGTTCCTGTATATAAGATACTTAGAAATTACAAACAAGTTTTGGGCATTCTTCTGGGGAGTATTTGATTATCAGAATGTTTCTGATGTGCCCTTTTTCTTGTTCCTTACACACTAACACACAGATACAACTGTGAGATTTGTAGGGAAGAAGGAAGGAAAGAAAATGGGGGAGTGAGCCAAGGGTGGGGGACAAAAAAGGTGAAAGCCTATTGTGAGGTGATCTGGGTTTTCATGTTTCTTATTTTCCTCTTAGAATAGACAAATGTCAATACAACTGTCTTGAGATTATGAGTACTATAGTGCCATAACTTTATTCATGTGGATTTTTGCCGGTATTCCTAGGAGTTGAAACTGGGTAAGTTGACAAACTCAAAAGTATTACAAACTCAGACTCATATGAGTCAGATACCTCCTCAGCATTAAGTTCTACTACTAATTTCAAGAAGACAAGCAATTAAGCAGCAGATGTCTGGAACAGTGAAGGCAGCACCCAGAGTCTCTTGCTTTTGAACCAAACACACATCTCGAGGTAAGAGTACCATCATGGGATATTTAATTTATAAAATATCTCTATTTTGTATATCAAATACTAGCACAGTTTATGTTATATTATTTGGGAATTCTGTCTCATAAATCAATATTTTCTAGATTTGTTTGTAGTAATCAATGCCAAAATAAGACCAAAAGTATTTTATAGAAAAGCATTCTTTTCTTGTACAACACATCATTTATCTACTTCTCAGAAGTTACAGTAATCATGTTTACAAAATATGACATCAAACCTCTCCTAGTTCTCCCCCTGAATCCTCTGTATTGAGAGATAAATAGGTCCCAGGTCAGTTACTTTAACTTCTCTTTCCTCATTGGGTACAGAGCGTGATTCAAACAAGATCCGCATCCTGGGAGTAGAGTCATGAGTATCTTTTTTTTTTTTTTTGAGATTTTAGCAAAGTTTCATAGAAAAGTAGCATTCATGGGTCATATGATATACTGTGGTGCATCACAGTAGTTTTAAGGCTTTCAAACTTCAAAATCTAATAAAGGATTGTTCTGTTATTTCAGAATGATGCAAATGCATGCATTATCATTGGGCCATGGCAAACATTATTAGTCTATTAATATAAGTATGTCAAAACTGACAGGTAGAAAGATAAGTTCTATCAATTATTATGCTTTTTCTTTGTGTCACCACGAAACTAAGTCACACAGGAGCGCTTGTGTTCTGGAATGCTAAGAGAGCATTCATGTTAATTTAAATATGATTTCAATCTTTAGGTGTTTATAAGAATCATACTTGAATACATTTCATGATAGGAATTTATATTTACATCTTCAGTGTGACACAGATAAGATTGTTTGATGCATGAAACAGCAATAATTCACAACCCGTGTCCTAAAAATAATTCTAATACAAATATGCAAATAGCAAAGAGGACATAATTTAAAAGATAACCCTCTGGAAAACCATAATTTACTTGAACAAGATCAAATGAATCTTTTATAATCACATAAAATTCACTGGGATAAATAAAAAGAAAAAATAATTAATTCAGCACCAGAGCTTACATGATGTTAGAAATGAATGCAATAAATGAAAACACTGTATGAACTAGTCAAATAACTAGAAAAATATTTAAAACTAGAGTAGAATCAAACTTACCAATTTCTTTGTCAACTCTCTCAAAATTGGTTCCTGGCCTAATAAATCTGAAGTTTCTTTCTGAGCAGTGTACATAATATTCATAGACATATTATTAAAGTTAAAAAAAAAACAACTTCAAATATAGTAGTATTTTTCTGAGGGCTGCTTTAAAATCATTAATATGTTATTAATGATTGTTATCATTAATAACAATGACAGTATGAAAATTCAAGGATGTAGAACAAAGTGCACTGCAATGGAAAACACTGAACAAAGTCTTTTAAAACTAAGGTAAAGAGGGCTTAGTTCAGAAGAAGAATAAAAATCTAGCAGTTTTTCTCTTATTTAATTAATTTATAAAGTATATATGTGTGCCTTTGTGCTCAGTCACATCTGACTCTTAGCAACCCCATGGACTGCACTTCACTCGGCTCCTCTGTCCATGGAATTTTGCCGGCAAGAAAGCTGGGGTGAGTTGCCATTTCCTTTTCCAGGGGATATTCCCAACCCAGGGGTCAAACCCTTGTCTCCTGTGTCTCCTGCATTGGCAGGCAGATTCTTTACCTCTGAGCCATGTGGAAAACCAAGTGTACCTATTATGAGCCAGGATCTATTCTAGGTACTAGGTTATAGTGATAAATGAGGCAGAGAAAGTCTATACTCTTTCACTGTAAAGTCCATTAAGGGATCGTGGAAAATAAGAAACCAAAAAAAAAAAAAAAAAAAACACTGTCAAAAAGAAAGAAGATGACTGAAAATGTTTATGCAGAGATGCTACAGAGAATGATACAATAGACTGATTTTAGAACTATTTTGAATGAGAGGAGAAAGCCCTTCTGAGATGGTAACCTAAAGCTGAGATTTGAATGTCATAAAATTGGCAACATGAGACATTCCAACCAGAGAGGATACAAAAGTCCTGAGGGGAGAAAGCATTTAACATGTTCAGTGTACTAAACGAAAACTAATATGGTAGAAATAAGGGAGGCTACTTAAAGAGACAGAAGTTGAGCCTAGAAAAGTCATTAGGGTCTTTGTAAGCTAGGAAGAGAATACATCACTACATTGTTCAAGCGCATGAATCATAAATGTTTACTTTGGTAGTGATAAATTACTTAAATAAAGTTCAAATTTGCTAATGCCTTTTTTTTCCCCTGATTTCTGTGATCCCATCACTCTTCTTACTCTTTTATGTGTATTCTTACCTATCTTGCTATATGTTGTGCTTAGTAGTCAGTAGTGTCTGATTTTTTTTAACCCCATGGACTGTAGCCTGCCAGGCTCTCCTGTCCATGGGGATTTTCCAGGCAAGAATACTGGCGTGGGTTGCCATGCCCTCCTCCAGGGGCTCTTCCCAACTCGGGGACTGAACCAAGGTCTCCTGCATTGCAAGTGGATTCTTTTATTGACTGAGCCACCTGGGAAACCAATGAATACTGGAATGGGTAGCCTATTCCTTCTCCAGGGAATCTTCCTGACCTAGGAATCTAATCCTGGTATCCTGCATTGCAGGCGGATTCTTTACCAGCTGAACTACCAGGGAAGCCCATCTTGCTATATAGCTGTGATATGTAATTTTTAGACTGAAAGACTTAAATTGTAATATTTATTTTTATGATATGAGTATAATACTTGCATATAGTTGGAAACAAAAGAAGATAAGACATAATTAAAATGCCTTCCCTTGTAGCTCAATCAGTATATAATCTGCTTGCAATGCAGGAGCCCTGGTTCCATCCCGGAGCCCGGAAGATCCCCTGGAGAAGGAAATTGCAACCCACTCTAGTACTCTTGCCTGGAGAATCGCATGGACAGAGGAGCCTGGCAGGCTACAGGTCATCGGGTTGCAAGAGTCGAACATGATTTAGCGACTAAACCACCACCACAATTAAAATGACATTGAGTGCCTAAAGTCAGGATCAGAAAACGCAATTTCTAAAGCAGTTATATCATATCCATTTTCTATTGGTGGTGGTGTTTTAGTAACTAAGTCATGTCCAACTCTTTGCAACCCTATGGACTGTAGTCCACCAGGCTCCTCTGTCCATAAGGATTATCCCAGCAAGAATATTGGAGTGTGTTGCCATTTCCTTTTCCAGTGATCTTCCCTATTTAGGGATCAAACTTGTGTCTCTTGCATTGCAGGTCGATTATTTAACAAATTAATACCCACTCAGCAGTTTAAGACTTAAAGAAAAGCAAACTTTTTAATCTTTCAGTTCTTGAAGATCAGACATTGGGGCAGAGCTTATCTGGGTTTGTTACTCAGGGATACAGAAGGCTCAGAAGCAGTATTTGTTAGGCTGTTTTTTCACTAGCATCTTGACTAGAGAAGAATACTTCTACAGACTCCCTCAGATTGTTGGCAAAATTAATTTTCTTTTTTTTTTCCATTTTTTTTCTTTTTTTTTTTTTCATTTTCCTGTATTTGTAGGGGTGAATACACTGTTTGCTTGCTGGATTTCAGATGGAAGCTTTTCTTTGCCTATTGAGGAGGAACACACAGCTCTTTGCTGTGTGACCTCATGGTATAGCAGCTTGCTCCCTCAAAAACAGAGAATCCCTTGTATTCTGTCTTCTAAGATAGAGTCTTATATAAAAACAATGCTAGAAACAACCCATCACTATTGTCTTAAAATATGACCTAATCAAGGGAGTAATATCTCATTTGTCTCTGCCATAAACATACCTTAATCAAAGGAGTAACATCTATTCCTGTCACTTCTACTTATTAGAAGCAGGTCACAAACCCTACTCACATTTAAAGATTTATAAAGAGCATAATAAATGTGTGCTATCATGGGACTGTCTTAGGAACTTGCCCAGCATACATATTTGCATTATTATATATGTTATCACAATTGACAATCTTTCCTTCAATTGGAGAGTTTATTTACATGTAATTTAATTTCTGATATAATTTGACTTAATGTCTGTCATGTTTTTATTTATCTTTTGTTGCCTATTATTCTTTAGTTCTCTTTTATTCTATACTTTTGGCATAATTGTGCTGTGCTCAGATGCTCAATTGGGTCCAACTCTTTGAGACCCGGTGGACAACGGCCCTACCAGACTCCTCTGTCCATGGGATTCTCCTGGCAAGAAAACTGGAATGGGTTGCCATTTCTTCTTCCAGGGGATCTTCCTGACCCAAGGATCAAACCCATATCTCTGTGTTTCCTGCTTTGGAAGGTGGATTCTTTCCCACTAGAGCCACTTGGGAAGCCCTTTGGCATAATTGGGCATCTTAAATTCTCTCATTATTTTTAAATTATTTATCAATTTTATATTGTCAAATATTACCTAAGTGGTCACACCAGATATTTGCAATGCATCTTGCCTTAGTATAGTCTATCTGCAATTGGTATTTAAATCATTTCTCCCAAGGGTAAGATCATTAAAACAGTTTAAAAAACTAATTGTACTTTTAAGACCCCATTCTTGGCTTTGACTTTTTTTTTTTTTTTTGGCCAGTTATTTAATCTGTACATCACTTCTACATCTCACAAGACATCTTTATTGTATTTGTTTTAAAGACAGTATGTTTCATATTTGTTCATATATTTGTCCATAATGTGCATGCTAAGTCACTTCAGTCATGTCCAAAACTTTGTGACACTGTGGACTGTCAACCGTCGGGCCCTTCTGTCCATGGGGTTCTCCAGGCAAGAATACTGGAGTGAGTTGCCATGCCCTCCTCCAGGGGATCTTCCTGATCCAGGGATCAAATCCATGTTTCTTACATCTCCTCCATAGCAGGCAGGTTCTTTACCACTAGCACCACTTGGGAAGCCCTTTTATCCATAATACTGATGTCTTTGCTTTCTATAGTTTAATGTTTCTAGCTGACACTATTTTCTCACAGTCTTAAGACCTTCTTTAGTAGTTCTGAGAGAGAATGTCTACTGACAATTAATTTTCTCATCTTTGTTTTGGAAAACCTATTTATCTCACCTTTATCTTTTTTAAAAAACTTCCTCTGAGAATGTTATTTTGTGATATAATTTTCATGACATAAGATTAAACAGTTTAACAGTTTTTAAGTGTAAAATTTAGTGATGTTCACAGTGCTGTGAAACCATCATCACTATGAAATTCAAGAGTATTTTCACAACTGCAAACAGAAACCCCAAACCTGTAAACAGTCAGTTGCAGTGCTCTTCTCCCTCTGTCCCTTGAACACCACTAGTGTATTTTTTGTCTCTATGGTTTTTCCTCTTCTGGATATCTTATAGAAGTGCAGTCATACAATGTGTGGCCTTTTGTTCTGGCTTCATTCAGTTGGCATTTTGGAGATATGTTGCCATTGTTGTTCAGTCACTAAGTCAATCCAACTCTTTGAGACCCCACAGACTGTAGCAGGCCAGGCTCCTCTGTCCTCCACCATCTCCCAGAAATTTTTTCAAATTCATGTCCACTGTGGTAGTGATGTGAGCTAACCATCTCGTCCTCCACTGCCCCCTTCTCCTTTTGCCTTTAATATTTTCCTGCATCAGAGTCTTTCCAGAGTCAGCTCTTCACATCAGTTGATGAAAGTATTGAAGCTTCAGCAACAGTCCTTCCAGTGAATATTCAGGGCTGATTTCCTTTAGGATTGATTGGTTTGATCTCACAGTCCAGGGGCCTCAAGAGTGTTCACATCAAAAAGGTCGAGGAGATTCATTAGTTTTTTTTTTTTTTGAATGTAAGATTTTTCAACAGTGAGTAGAGATACTATTTATTCTTCCTTTCAAATTTAGGTGATGCTTTTTCTTTATTTTCCGTGTCTTTTTGCTCTCACTAGAAATTTTAGTACAATAAATGATAGAAATAGCAAAAGTGACATTCTTGTCTTCTTCATTTTAGGGGAATTGTTTTTAGTTCTGCATCATTGAGTATAATGTTAACTGAGTTTATTCTACTTCAAGAATGATTTTATCATAATAAAGTTTTGAATCAAGTGCTTTTTTTCCCTTCTATTGTGATAACCCATGCCATTATTAATTCTGTTAAAATGCTGTATTACATTAATTGAGCTTTGGATATCGAACTAACCTTTCTTTCCTTTCATAAATGACTTCTTGGTCATTGTATAATCTTTTAAATATACTGATGATTTAGCTTCCTAGTATGTATCTTTAAGATTTTTGTGTCAATAGTCATAAAGAATTTTGTTCTCTAGTTTTGTCTTCTGATGTTGTCTTTATCAGACTGTCTTCAGAGTAATATTGGCCCTCACAGAGTAATTAGGAAGTATTTTTTCTTTCCTTCTTTTTTTTGGAAAAATATAATAATAATTAAATGGCTATTAATTCTTCTTTAAACGTTTAGTGCAATTTATAAATGAAGCCATCTTGTTTTGAAGTTTCCTTTGTTTGAAGTTTTTTGATTTTTTTAATTTTGATATTCCTACCTAAATATCAGTTTTTTATGGGTCTTTTCAGATTCTCTATTACTTATTTAGTCAATTTTGTTAAATGATGTGTTTAAGATTTTTTTTTTTCATATTGTCTAGGTTATGCAGTTTGTGGCACACGATTGCTCATTATGTCTCATAATCCTTTGTATTTCTGTAAGATGGCTGCTTTTTCTCTCAATTTTAATAATTTGAATCTTCATTTTTATCAAGCTAAAGTTTTATCAATTTTGTTGTTTCCAAAAAACAAAACCCCACAAATCATTGTTTCATTTGTTTATATTGTTATTCAGTATTTAATTTATATCCACTATAATATTATTTTCTTCTTATTGCTTTGTGTTTAGTGTTTTTTTTTCTTCCTAGTTCATTAGGATAAAATTTTAGGTTATTGTTGTGTTTCTTCTTTTAAAATTCAAGCTCTGTAGTCTTTTGCATCTAACATGTGTCTTATGTGGGCAGTACAGAGTTGGATCAAATGATATTTTAATCAACTCTGCCAATATCTGGTTTTTAATTGTAGATTTTAATCTATTTGCATTTATTATAATTACCATTAAAATCTTAATTCTATCTTTATGTTGTTTTCTAAATATTTTATATCTTTTTGTTCCTCAGTTTCTCTATTACTACCTTCTCTTATGTTAAAATATTATGTACTGTATCATTTGTTGTTGTTTATTTTACTATATAGATTTTAACTTATATTCTTAGTCATTGCCTTGCAAAGAGTTGACTCATTGATAAAGACCCTGATGCTGGGAAAGGTTGAGGGTCAGAGGAGAAAGGGGTGACAGAGGATGATGATACCGAGTTGGATACCATCACCAACTCAATGCACATGAGTTTGAGCAAACTCCAGAAGACAGTGAAGGACAGGGAGGCCTGGCTTGCTGCAGTACATGGGTCTCAAAGAGTTGGGTATAGCTTAGTGACAGGATAACAGCAACAAATGCAATTATGACTACTTTTATTAGTTATAATTTTTGGAATTCTGTGTGTCTCCTCCCCGTGCTATTTGGAATATTTATAAACTCCCTTAATTGAATCACGACTTTGCTAATTCCAATCTTTGTGAATTTGCGAAAATCACCTAGTTTCTGTGCACCCAAGTTTTTTCCTGGGAGAAGGAAATGGCAACCCACTTCAGTATTCTTCCCTGGAGAATCCCATGGACAGAGAAGCCTGGAGGACTACAGTCCATTGGGCCGCAAAGAGTTGTACATGACTGGGTGACAAGTTTTTTCATGTGGTGGTGGTGATGCATTTTGTTCTACTTCATGCTCGTATGTTCAGTTGTGTCTGACTCTTTGTGACCGCATGGACTGTAGCCTGCCAGGCTCCTCTATCCATGGAAATCTCCAGGCAAGAATACTGGAGTGGGTTTCCATTTCCTTCTCCAGGTGATCTTTCCAACCCAGTGAATAAATCTGCATCTCCTGCAATGAGGCAGATTCTTTACCACTTGAGCCATCAGGAAAGTGACCTGATGTATTGTAACCCACCAGGCTGCTCTGTGCGTGGAATTCTCCAGGCAAGAATACTGGAACGGGTAGCCATTCCCTTCTCCAAGGGATCTTCCTGACCTAAGGATCAAACCCGGGTCTCCTGCACTGCAGGCAGATTCTTTTCCTCTGATCAACCAGAGAAGGCCCAAGTATTTTCATAGGTGAAACTATGGTGAATTCTGGTGTGTTCAGAGAAAACGCCTTTAAAATAGTGTCAAATAACAACAAGCTTTTTAATAAAGGATCATCTTTATAAACTTTTTTTGCAAGAACAACATAATCTACTTCTGTGCGTACATTCAAGCCATCTTTTATTTCTGGAAAATTTTATCAGATAAGTTTTTTTTAATATTTCTTTCCTTGAAAAATTTATTTTGTCTTTATATGTTGGTAAACCTCTCAGTTCCTCCTGATCTTTTCCTTCTAGTCTTTTCCAATTTTATTTAATTTTGCTTGCATTTCTTAATCTTTACCTTTATTACTTTGCCAAGTTTTAATCCATAATTTTTTTCATGATGGTTCTAATGAGGCCATTAATTATCTGATTTTTAACTCTGCAATTCTATTCATCTTGAGTTATTTTTAGCCCTTTCTGTTTTGTAGTCAGATATTTTCAGCTCAGTTTTCTAGCTGTTTCGAGGTCTTTGCTTTTATCTTTATAATCTTTTAGAGCATGGTTGTATATTTGGTTCTAAGTTTTGTTTTCATCTGCCATGTTTCTCCTATTTTCTGTAGCTCTTGTTTTTTTCTTAAATTATTTTTATAGGAATTTTGTACTAGTTTCTGTTGAATAAAACTTATCTTTCAATCAGCTATGTATTTTTAGGCTGTTCTTTTTTGAAAGGATTAGGACGGTTTTACAGAATAGCAAGGATTCTCACTGATTCAAAGTGACATTCATTTTTTGTATTTCTGTGTGCTTTTACTTTATAGTGTGTGTGTGTGTGATCCTTGAGATATTTACTGTTTCTAGTTGACACTATTTGCATGCTATAGAGGCTCTCACTCTTGCATTTCAATGAGCATAATCAACTGCTTCTTGCAAACTTGTGTAGTTGGGTATCTCCACAGTTATTCCTTAGAAGAGCCTTACTGCTTATTCCCTGTTTACAAAATGAATCCAGAGGAATTACTGGAGATATTCTTTACTGTTTGCCACCAGGAAAGCCTATATATGGGAGACCTGGGTTCCATCCCTGGAGCAAGAAGATTCCCTGGAGGAGGCCATGGCAACCCATTCCAATGTTCTTCCTAGAGAATCCCATGGAAGAGGAGTCTGGCAGGCTACAGTCCCTGGGGTTGCAAAGAGTCAGATACAACTGATGTGACTGACCACAGTAAATATATGCATATATAACCATTTTATAATTACATAAATATAAATATATGCATATGTGTATATACATTTTTTCATATTATTTTCCATTATGCTTATTGTAGGATACTGATGTAGTGCTCTGTGGTATGCATAGGACCTTGTTTATCCATTCTATATATATTACATCTACCAACCCTGCCTTCCCACTCCACCCTTCCCCCAATCCCTCCACCTTGGCAACCACATTCTGTTCTATATGTCTGCGAGTCTATTTTGGTTTAATAGATAAGTTTATTTGTGTGATATTTTAGATTCCACATGTGAGTGATATCACATAGTATGTCTTTCTCTCTGACTTTACTTAGTTATGATTATCTTTAGTTGCATCCATGCTGCTGCAAATGGCATTATTTCATTCATTTTTATGCCCGAGTAGTATTCCATTGTATATATTTAATACAACTTATTTATCCACTCATCTGTTTGATGGATATATGGGTTGTTTCCTGTATTGACTACCGTGAATAATGCTGCTATGAAAATAAGGGTGTGTGTATCTTTTTGGATTAGAGTTTTGTCTGTATACTAATACATGCTCAGGAGTGAGACTGCTGGATCATACGGTAATTCTATTTCTAGTTTTCTGAGGATCCTCCATACTGTTCTCTATAGTGGCTGTACCAATTTACATTCCCACCAAGAGTGTAGGAGGGTGACCTTTTTTCTGCATTTATTCCAGCATTTGTTATTAGTAGAGTTTATAATGATGGCCATTTTGACGGGTGTGAGGTAGTACTTCATTGTAGTTCTGATTTGCATTTCTCTAGTAATTAACAATGTTGAGTATCTTTTCATGTGCTTATTGGCCATCTATAAGTCTTTGGAGAAAGATCTGTTTAGGTCTTCTGACCATTTTTCAATTGGGTTGTTTATTTTTTAAGTTCTTGAGTTGTATAAACAGTTTGTATTTTGGAAACTAAGCCCTAGTTGATCACAGATTGTTTGCAGATATTTTTTGTCATTCTGTAAGTTGTCTTTTTGGTTTTGTTTACTCAGATAGTTTTAACAAAAGTTTGTGCCATACATCTACACACTCTAACAGCAGCAGTGCTTTGGAAAACTAGTAAACAAAGATGTTTCTATAGTATATTTGCATTGAGTTCTTTAGATAAATAACAAGTCAGAATCAGGCAGCAATGAAAAATCTGTCCAGTAATAGATTGACTGAAAAGTGAGATAAATGTACCTGCTTTAGGAAAAATCTAGGTGGACTCACTAACTTGGAAATTTGAACCATTTTTGTTTACACAAAGATTGAATATATTCCTGTGAAGCTGGAGATTTTCAAACCTACAGGCCATTGGCATCAAGAGTATACTTGAACTTTCTATATAGGCATGGATTCTCAAAAAGATTAATCAGTCTTGCTTATGAGTAACATAAATTATGTAACAATGAATGAATAAAGCCCATGTGTTTTGAATAAAACTTCATTGAGCTGAATGGAGAAATAAAATTGTGACAAAGTTAAGTATACATTTAAATATACAAAAAAGTAAAATTAATTTTTGGACTGCTGGGAAATAGCTGTAGTAGTCAATCTTCAAAGGAAGCAATAATCAGACAGATTATTCCTGTTAAACTAAATTGTTGAAAGTATCATGAATATTAGAAACATTCCCCCAAACAGTGACAGACTTAGCAGTTTTATTTTTTAAATAATTTTTTTAAATAAATTTTGTCATATTTTAATTGAATTTATCAATTCAAGACTCACCTATAGTTCTACTATGAGGGAAAATAATATGTAATGTCAAGAAACACCATTTACCAACAAAACTGGTGTTTATGGAAAATATTTAAGGAAACAAACATCTTGGTAAGGAATATAGGACTATTCAATTTATATAAAATAAATAATTTAAGAGTTTACCTTGTTAAATGTTTTCCTTTATTATTATTCTTTTTAAAGTAACTGGGCAAGGCTATTAGTTAAAATCCTGGTTTGGGAGATGTACTTGCATTCATAGAGATCAATTATCATTAATAAAATAAGATTTTATCACAAGAAAGAAAAATACACACCAATCACTACTGTTGTCCAGAAATATTTGGATTTTAGGCTATTTGAAAAAAGAGCAAAAGAAATTGACCAGCTTTGATATCTGCCCACCAGAAATGACTTAATCATGATGACTTAGAAAGCAATTTATCTAGGACCAGTGTTTTACAATCATTATTTCCTAAGTTAAGGGATGGTCTCTAATCTTTGTAAATAAATGATATATTTCTAAGAATGTTTTAATCAGTAATCCTGTCTATATTAAAACTTTCAGGACATTGTTGAAAACTGATTTTTACATAATAAAAAATTGAAAGTTTAAATTGAGTTTAGATATTTATCTTAAGTGCAGAGATTTTTTTCACAAGAAGTGTATATTTTATTAGTTGCTTAGTAACCATGTAGTATGAAAAGGCAGGGACTGTTTTTACAACTTACTTTGTGTATAACATTTTGAGGATTTTAATAATCCATTGTCTGTTAGGTACAATCTGCTGCATTCATTAGTGATGTGTGCCCTCTGAACAGTAATTCAATAATATTTCCTTTAAATATCCCTGAGATTGATCGTTACTGACAAGGTGTTTTTTTCAGAATGTTGTTGGCAACTAAAGCTAAAGTATTTTAAAGCTATCTGTCCATATAAGAAAGAATAAACAAGGACCAATATGCATTTTATATGTTAATTTAGTTGCTATTGGTTCAGTCCCTCAGTCGTGTCCAACTCTTTGTGACCCCATGGACTGCAGCAATCAGGCTTCCCTGTCCATCACCAACTCCTGGAGCCTACTCAAACTCATGTCCATCGTGTCAGTGATGCCATCCAACCATCTCATATTCTGTTGTTCCCTTCTCCTCCCGAGCCTTCAGTTTTTCCCAGCATCAGGGTCTTTTTCAGTGAGTCAGTTCTTCGTATCAAGTGGCCAAAGTATTGGAGTTTCAGCTTCAGCATCAGTCCTTACAATGAATATTCCAGGCTGATTTCCTTCAGGATTGACTGGTTGGATCTCCTTGCAGTCCAAGGGACTCTCAAGAGTCTTCTCCAACACCACAGTTAGAAAACATCAGTTCTTTGGCGCTCAGCTTTCTTTTTAGTCCAACTCTCACGTCCATACATGACTACTGGAAAAACCATAACTTTGACAAGATGGACCTTTGTTGGTTAGTTTCCATGGATATGTACAATTCATTTCCAAACTGAAAAAGTTATTGAGGTTTTCTAATATATGAAATTCCACAAAAATAAAAAAAAAAAATTCAACTATTTTTATTATCTACCTATTAATTTCTGTATATACATTTGCCTCTATAAATACATACATGTGTGCATGTGTTTATACACTGGATGTGTTAAAAAAAAATGCTACAGATTTCTTTAAAGGGGCAAAAAACAAATGTACCAATCCATTTAAGTAGTGTAGAAAGCAGAGAAAACAACATGTAATATAAAAATATAGTTTGAAAGCCCAAAGTATTAAAAAAAAAAAATTCAGAAGACTAATGGAGCCCAGAAGATACATGAAAAGAAAGGAAGTAAGTAGAAATACTGCAGCTGGTGATTGCAGCCATAAAATTAAAAGATGCTTACTCCTGGGAAGGAAAGTTATGACCAAACTAGACAATATATTAAAGAGCAGAGACATTACTTTGCCAACAAAGATCTGTCTAGTCAAATCTGTGGTTTTTCCAGTGGTCCTGTATGGATGTGAGAGTTAGACTATAAAGAAAGCTGAGCAATGAATAATTGGTGCTTCTGAACTGTGGTGTTGGAGAATACTCTTGAGAGTCCCTTGGACTGCAAGGAGATCCAACCAGTCCATCCTAAAGGCAATCAGTCCTGGGTATTCATTGGAAGGACTGTTCTTGAAGCTGAAACTCCAATACTTTGGCCACCTGATGTAAAGAGCTGATTCATTCGAAAAGACCCTGATGCTGGGAAAGATTGAGGGCAGGAGGAGAAGAGGATAACAGAGGATGAGATGGTTAGATGGCATGACTGACTCAGTGGACATGGGTTTGGGGGGACTCTGGGAGTTGGTGATGGACAGGGAAGCCTGGCGTGCTGCCGTTCATGGGGTCGCAAAGACTCAGACATGACTGTGTGACTGAACTGAAGTAGAAATACATAAAATGAGGCTTATTCAGGAAAGGCTAAGAAATGCCAAAGAAAAATTAAATCTCAAACTTCAGTGGCTTGAAGCAGCAAAAAATAATTTCTCTATCATCCTATACATACAAAACAGAAAAGTTTCCCCAAAATTGTGTTCAGTGATGCTCCTGACATAGGTACCAAAATAATAATGATGCAATGTTTTATCCTTTATGTAAATATTAAATATGATTGCTATATCCTCAGCAAAAATTCTTTGCTAGAAAAAATATAACGTGGCTGGTAAAATAATCATTTTCATTAATCTACTTTGTGTTATTCTGTGAGAGAAGATAATAACATATACTATGGTATGAAATAATTTCAACACCTTAGTGGCTAAATTCAGTGCAACTTTCTCATTTATTTCATTTGAGGAAGGTCTGGAGCATATTTATTATAGAGACTGAAGGATCCATATTTATGATAATTTCATCTCAATATGTGTTTCCATGAATGCTGAAGCACAAAAGGAGCAAGTTACATACTTGTTCTTAAATCTTATGTCCAGATGTGACTATAATATGTGGTCTAAATTATTTGGCAAAAATGATTCACCTAGTCAGTTCTTAAAAGTTCCTAGAGAGAGGGAAATTCAAGTATATTGGGGAACTTTGATGATTATCACAAAAGCTTAAGAAAACAAGGTAGCTATTTTGTCCACTATTTTCCCCAATTCCAGGTTTGTTCTTTAACTGTAAGTGTTTGTTTGGTTATATTTGGTGGTTTGCTGCTGTTGCTCTTTAGATTCCACAGTTCAGTTCAGTTCAGTCGCTCAGTTGTGTCAGACTCTTTGTGAACCCGTGAACTACAGCACGCCAGGCCTCCCTGTCCATCACCAGCTGTTGGAGCCTACCCAAACTCATGTCCATTGAGTCAGTGATGCCCTCCAACCATCTCATCCTCTGTCATCCCTTTCTCCTCCTTCCCTCAATATTTCCCAGCATTAGGGTCTTTTCAAATGAATCAGCTCTTTGCATCAGGTGGTCAAAGTGTTGGAGTTTTAGCTTCAACATCAGTGCTTCCAGTAAACACCTGGGACTGATCTCCTTTAGGATGGACTTGTTGGAAATCCTTGCAGTCCAAGGGACTCTCAAGAGTCTTCTCCAACACCACAGTTCAAAAGCACCAATTCTTCAGTGCTCAGCTTTCTTTATAGTCCAACTCTCTCCTCATACATGACTACTGGAAAAATCATAGCCTTGACTAGACGGACCTTCGTTGATAAAGTAATGTCTCTGCTTTTTAATATGTTGTCTAGATTGGTCATAACTTTCCTTCTAAGGAGTTAGCATCTTTTAATTTCATGGCTGAAATCACCATCTACAGTGATTTTGGAGCCCCCCAAAATAAAGTCACATGTAAATAAAATTTTGTTTATTTTTCTCTGAGTTATTTGAATAAATATAATAATCTCCAGATCCATGCATGTTGTCATAAATGGAAAGAATTACTAATTTTTTTTATGATTGATACTCCATTATGTGTTTGTGTGTGTGTGTGTGTGTGTGTGTGTGTGTGTGTGTGCGCATGCATGCATGCCCAGTCGCTCAGTCGTGTCTGACTCTTTGCAACCCATGGACTCCAACTTGCCAGGCTTTTCATGGATTTCCCTAGTAAGAATACTTGAGTTAGTTGCCATTTCCTCCTCCAGGGGATCTTCATTATCCAAGGATCAAACCTACATCTCCTGAATTGGCAGGTGGACTCTTTACCAAGTGTATCACCTGCAACGCCCTTTTATATGTGTGTATGCATGTGCATATGTGTGTGTGTATATGTATAGATACATGCACACAAGCACACATGTATCTTCTTTATTCATCTATTGATGAGCACTTAGATGAAGAGGATTAAGAGCTAAAAATTCCCAGTTATAAATGAGTCACAGGGATGTAATGTTCTGCAAAGGGAATATGGTCAATAATATTATAATGGATTTGTATGGTTTATAATCTATCAAAATATTGAATCACTTTGTTTGCACTATATATTGTATAAACTAGTCTATAATGTCAAAAATGACTATAAAATATGTAAACATAATTTTGTTTAACTTTTATTATTACATTATTACATGCAGTATTTGCATGCATATAGATATCCATAAAATGAACAGCTGGTTTTAAGATACATAACTTCATTTATGTATGATCATATTCATTTTTAGTTTCTTTTAGTATTATTTTAAGTAAGAGTATCTTGATTGATATACCTGTATTACATGTCACACCTATTCCCACCTAGGAATATTTCATAAATTTTATCATATGAGAATAGCAATTGTTAGTGGACTACACAGAACAACTCTGACAGTGATTGAGAAAAATCAATTCCATCAGAACTATGTACTCAAGAGAAAACACAAAGTTTTTCTAAAAAAAAAAACTGCCATTGATTTTTTTTTTTTATCATGACACAAGCAAAATGTAGACTTCCATGCAACTTTTCCCATTTCATTCATTTTCATTCACTAACCAAGGAAGAACAAAATGTCTCCATCTATGTTTCATTGAACTATTTCACTTTAAAAAAGTTTGGATGATACGTTTTACATGATAGTTTTATATTGTGTTTATCCTATGATGTTATAATCCTTGATTTTTAGGTTATTTTGTAGCTCAATAAAAAGTGTGAATAAATCAAGGAACTTTAACAATTTATGAAGGAATTTGATATTTTCAAAAATAAGAGAAAGAATACATATCCTGAAATTTAGTCCAGTACCATCAATGAACTTATTAATATTACCATGTAATATTAAGTTGGTTTACACAATTTTATCATGCCTCCATTCCAATTAGGTGGATTAACAAATCACTCAGTGCGTATAATAAAGAAAAGAGATGGGTACCATTAAACTACTGGTGAAGTAGGATTTTTTTAAAAAATGTGTCAGAACTATCATTCAGTAAAGAAAACTATGATATTTTATGCACAACTGACAAGAAAATGATGTGAAACTTTCTATGTGGAAAAACATAAAGTTTAATTTTTCACTATTAAATTTGAGGAGGTATCAAACGGCAAATTCATTAGTAAATATATACTGGATGCTTAATGCGGAGAGACACTGTAACAGGCACCAGAAAGTTAGGGAGAAAGAGGAAAATATTTTATTAATCAGGGCTTTTGTAATTCAGAATCCCAGTGGGAGAAAAGCATTTCATTAGGGAGTATGACTTCTAATCACAACAATGAATAGGTATTTAAAGTAACATTTTATTTGAGAAAAAAATGGAAATAAAGATGTAACACCATTTTAATTTGAATTTGAGACAGATGAGGAAGATTTAAGAGTTAAAATTTAAGAGGTAGACATTATATATGAAAGTTAAGAGTAAATTCTAAGAGTTACAGTCACTAAGAAAAAAATGTTTATCTTTTATATTAGATGATAGATATTCACCAAATCACTGTGATAATAATTTCATGATGTATGTACAAGTCAGACCATTATGGTGGATACCTTAAAATTATACAGTGCTGTATTATAATTATACCTCAATAAAACTGGAAGTAAAAAATAAACTATGAAAGTGTGAAAAATGGAGTTTTAATTGTCAGATGCACTGGCAAAAATCCTAATTTTATACACTGAAATAAGCAAATAGCATATATAATATCTATGAAAACATACAGTAAAATTTGATCATTACTCTAAAGAAATGATTCAGTGTTACTGGTCTTATTCAGGATGCTGTCTAATTTTTTTCTATCAAATTATGCACTCAGATATAAAATATTTGAATTAAAATGAGAACTATTTTATTATAAAAACACTAAGCAAAATGATGGATTCTATTTTTATTGATATAATTTTTCTGTTGCTAAAATTTTCTAAATGACTTTCTGGAAAAAAAAGGAATTTCTTAATAGATTGGGAACTAACTAAGGAGAATTTTTGGCATATTTAGGAATTTGGAGCCTACTTGTAGACTTTTTTTTTTTAAATTAAACTATACTTTATACCTCTATTTCTTTAGGTCCAGGTGTAAATTTGCATTTGCTGTTATTCCATATCATGACTTAATCATCACATGATCATGTAATTTTGTGTTATAAGATATGCTTTAAATAAAGTTAACTATATATTTAGAGCTGACTTAGAAAAGTTTTTTGTGTCCTCTCATTGAGAACAATATTAACATCTTCATCAAGCTATAAGGAGGAAATATTTTGAATCTTACTACCATATTTAGTGTGTTACTATTTGCTGCCTATTCAAGGTATAATCTGTTCATTATATTCTAGATACCTTGCTCAATAGGTGTTTGTTGTGTACCCTGAGCTTTATATGGCAACCCTCATAATGTAATAAACGTAGTCTATCCCTATAAATATTTAGGTTTCCTTTGAAAAAAATTTAGACTTTTCCCAAAGGGCTATTATTCAATTATTACAGCTGTCTTTCAATGTAACTTTTTAAAAATTGAGGCATATTTGATATACACCATTTTATATGTTCCAGATATACAACATAGTGATTCATAACTTTTAAGGTTATATTCCATTTGTAGCAATTATAAAGTATTGGCTGTATTTTCTGTGTCATACAATATAGCCTTATAGTTTATTTATCTTATATGTTATAGTTTGTACTTCTTTCAAACCTTTTGAAATTTTTTGCATACATATGTTTTGTATATTTTTAGATATATACCTAGTGTTTTATTTTCTTGGGAAAAGTTGAAATTGATATTGTCTTTTGATATTTGTATCTATTGGTATATTGTAAGTATGTGAAGATGCATGAAGTTTTCTGTGTTAATATTTTGTTCTACAACCTTAGTGAACTCACTATTACTTCAGGGATTTTCTGTAGATTCCTTGGGAATTTGTATTTATGCACCTGTGCCATCTGAAAATAGAGTTTTAGTTTTTTTGAAAGGTATGCAATTTTTCTTGCCTTTTGCCAGTGTCTAGAAGCTATAGTATTATGTTGAATAAAGTGATGACAGTAGATATTCTTGCTTTATTTGTAATCACAGAGAAAAAGCAGCATTCATTTCCTGACTACTAAGTATGAGGCTAACTAGCTATGTTTTTTTGTAAAGATTTTATTGGAAAACTGTGTCAGTTGTCCTCTATACCTACTACAGAGAGTTTGTATGTTGCATTTTTCTGGATTTTTTTTTTTTTTTTGGTGTCACTTGATATAATCAGTTGGTATAATCATATGATCTTTCTTCTTTCATCTGTTTACATAATGGATTTACATTGACTGATTTTAAAATATTGAACCAAACTTGCATTCCCTGGGGGGAGGGGGGGCAGGGCGGGAAACTTACTTGACTTACTTGATCATGGTGGATTATTTCTTTTTATGTTTTATTGAATTCTTTCTTGAGAACTTTTAAAGTATTTCAAGTTACACATTACATTTTGACTTGATGTGGTCATTTCTGGTTTTTAAAGAAATGGTTTGTGTCTTCTAAGGAGTCAAATTTATAAACGTAAAATTGTTCATGCTATTTCTTTGTTTTTTAACGGCTGTTCAGTTCAGTTCAGTAGCTCAGTCACGTCTGACTCTTTGTGACCCCATGAACTGCAGCTGGCCAGGCCTCCCCGCCCATCACCAACTCCTGGAGTCCACCCAAACTCATGTCCATTGAGTCAGTGATGGCATCCAACCATCTCATCCTCTGTCATGCCCTTCTCCTCCTGCCCACAATCTTTCCCAGCATCAGGGTCTTTTCAAATGAGTCAGCTCTTTGCATCAGGTGGCCAGAGTATTGGAGTTTCAGCTTCAACATCAGTCCTTTCAATGAACACCCAGGACAGACCTCCTTTAGGATAGAATGGTTGGATCTCCTTGCAGTCCAAGGGGCACTCAAGAGCCTTCTCCAACACCACAGTTCTAAAAATCAATTCTTTTGCACTCAGCTTTCTTTATAGTCCAACTCTCACATCCATACACGACTACTGGAAAAAACATAGCCTTGACCAGATGGACCTATGTTGACAAAGTAAAGTCTCTGCTTTTTAATATGCTATCTAGGTTAGTCATAACTTTCCTTCCAAAGAGTAAGCATCTTTTAATTCCATGGCTGCCATCACAATCTGCAATGATGTTGGAGCCCCAAAAAATAAAGTCAGCCACTGTTTCCACTGTGTCCCCATCTATTTGCCATGAAGTGAGGGGACCGGATGCCATGATAATAGTTTTCTGAATGTTGAGCTTTAAGCCAACTTTTTCACTCTCCTCTTTCACTTTCATCAAGAGGCTCTTTAGTTCGTTTTCACTTTCTGCCATTAGGGTGGTGCCATCTGAATATCTGAGATTATTGATATTTCTCCTAGCAATGTTGATTCCAGCCCATGCTCCATCCAGCCCAGCATTTCTCATGATGTACTCTGCATATAAGTTAAATAAGCAGGGTGACAATATGCAGCCTTGATGTACCCCTTCTCCTATTTGGAACCAGTCTGTCATTCCATGTCCAGTTCTAGCTGTTGTTTCTTGACCTGCACACAGGTTTCTCAAGAGGCAGGTCAGGTGGTCTGGTATTCCCATCTCTTTCAGAATTTTCCACAGCTTACTGTGATCCACACAGTCAAAGGCTTGACATAGTCAATAAAGCAGACATAGACATTTTTCTGGAACTGTCTTGCTTTTTCAGTGATCCAGCAGATGTTGGCAATTTGATCTCTGGTTCCTCTGCCTTTTCTAAAACCAGCTTGAATATCTGGAAGTTCATGGTTCATGTATTGCTGAAGCCTGGCTTGGAGAATTTTGAGCATTACTGTCATGTGAGAAGAGTGCAATTGTGTGGTAGTTTGAGCATTCTTTGGCATTTCCTTTCTTTGGGATTGGAATGAAAACTGAACTTTTCCAGTCCTGTGGCCACTGCTGAGTTTTCCAAATTTGCTGGCTTATTGAGTGCAGCACTTTCACAACATCATCTTTCAGTATTTGAAATAGCACAACTGGAATTCCATCACCTCCATTAGCTTTGCTCATAGTGATGCTTTCTAAGGCCCACTTGACTTCTCATTCCAGGATATCTGGCTCTAGGTGAGTGATCACACCATTGTGATTATCTGAGTCATGAAGATCAGTTTTGTGCAGTTCTTCTGTGCATGCTTGCCACCTCTTCTTAATATCTTCTGCTTCTGTCAGGTCCATACCATTTCTGTCTTTTATTGAGTCCATCTTTGCATGAAATGTTCCCTTGGTATGTCTAATTTTCTTGAAGAGATCTCTAGTCTTTCCAATTCTAATTATTTTCCTCTATTTCTTTGCATTCATATCTGAGGAAGGAAGGCTTTCTTATCTCTTCTTGCTCTTCTTTAGAACTCTGCATTCAAATGGTATATTGTTCCTTTTCTCCTTTGCTTTTTGCTTCACTACTTTTCACGGCTATTTTTTTTTTTTTTTTGGTAAGCCCTCCTCAGAGAGCCATTCTGCTTTTTTGTGTTTCTTTATCTTGGGGGTGGTCTTGCTATTTTTTTCTCTTTTTAATGGCTGTAGTGGCTGTTAAAATATGGTGTTTCTTATGATTTTGGTGATTTTTTGTTTTTATATTTCCCAAACTCACTGGAATTTTATCAATTTGATGTTTATTAAAGAGCCAACTTTATGTTCTATTGATATTTTCTATCATACTTCTGTCTTTGATTTTGCTGATTTCTTCTCTTATCTTTTTTACTCACTCATTTATATTATTTTTCTTTTTCCCCTCTCCCTTGGGTCTCGAGATCAGAACTTAATTTACTGATGTGACTTTTGCTTTTTTATGATGTATGCATTCAGTGCTTTAAAACTTCTTCTAAGTACTGCTTTACCTGCATCTTATACATTTTTCTATTTTTAAATTTTCACAAAATTCTGTGTATTTTTATTCAGCTTTATGTATTTATTTTCAGCTTTATATTTCTGTAATCCATGGATTGGGCTCCAAAATCACTGCAGATGGTGATTGCAGCCATGAAATTAAAAGACACTTACTACTTGGAAGGAAAATTATGACCAACCTAGACAGCATATTAAGAAGCAGAGACATTACTTTGTCAACAAATGTCTGTCTGGTCAAGGATATGGTTTTTCCAGTGGTCATGTATGGATGTGAGAGCTGGACTATAAAGAAAGCTGAATGCAGAAGGATTGATGTTTAACTGTGGTGTTGGAGAAGACTCTTGAGAGTGCCTCGGATTTCAAGGAGATCCAACCAGTCCATCCTAAAGGAGATCAGTCCTGCGTGTTCACTGGAAGGATTGATGTTGAAGCTAAAACTTCAATACTTTGACCACCTGATGCGAAGAGCTGACCCACTGGAAAAGACCCTGATGCTGGGAAATATTGAGGGCAGGAGGAGAAGGGGACAACAGAGGATGAGATGGTTGGATGGCATCACCAACTCACTGGACTTGGGTTTGGGTGAACTCCGGGAGTTGGTGATAGACAGGAAGGCCTGGCGTGATGCAGTTCATGGGGTCACAAAGAGTCAGACACGACTGAGCAACTAAACTGAAGTGAATCCAGGGATTATTTAGCCATTTAATTTTAGTGTTTGTAGATGTATCTTTGCATTTATGTTATTCTAGTTCATCTCGTTATTGTTAGACAATATTCACTGTATGATTTCAGTTATTTTAGGTATGTTAAGACCCAATTTATGATACAGTTTATTTTCAGTTTTGCTCAATATTGCATGGGTATTGAAAAGAATATATATCTTGCTGAAAGAGTATTCTATAATGTCAGAACTTATTGTTTGATTTTGTGTCTAGTATTTCTATCTGTTGCTGAGTGTTACTGAAGTCTTTAACTGTAAATATAGTATTGCATATATTTTAAATGTATCAGTTTTTGTTCTGTGTATTTTGAGGCTCTGATCTTTGATGCACACATATTTAGAATTGCTATTTCTTCTTAATAGATACATTCTTTCATAAGTGCATAGTGTCCCACTTGGTCTCTTATTCTTCTTAAGTTAACTTTTGCATGCTATAACTTTTTACATCCTTTTATGTCTGGTCTATATTGATAAGTTTGAAGTAAGTTTTTTACACAGAACATAGTTAATTGTGTTTTTTTTATGCTCTGCTAATCTCAATCTTTCATTTCACATATTCAGACATTTACACTTAGAGTAATTATTACATTAGAGTTTTAGAGTCCCTTTTCATTTTTATTTTTCATTTGGTTCCTATATTTCTCATTTTTGTTTCATTTTTTCATTATTTTCTATAGATAACTTGAATACTTTTGTTTCCATTGTATTTTATTTATAATTATTTTAGTATAATTTTTGGTTTTATGTAATTCTTTTGTAGGTTGACATGGGTATTACTAATACACATACACACACACACACACATTTTATCATAGTCTATTGCTATTAATATTTTACCATTTTGAGTGAAGTGTCAAAACTCTACTTGCTCTTGTCTTTGCCTTATCATTACTTTTAAAATATGTTAAGTATTTCTTCTACATACATTGAATAGCACATTTGATGATGTTTAACATTGACCTCAGTTACAAATTATAGTTTTAAAAATTATGAGGTAAAAATACTGCTTTGTTAACTCTAATTTTACCTATTCTGTTGCTGTGCTTTCCATTCTGAAGGGCCTAAATTTACTCCACTATCATTGTCTTTCTGTTTTGAAAGCTTCTTGTAGCCATTCTTTGTTTGGTCTGCTAGGAAAAGAATCATTTATCCTTTCTTTGTATGAGAATTCCTCTGTTTATACTTTGTTCCCAAAGGATAGTTTTGAGTGTGACAGTTCTCTTTCATCGTTTGAAAAAATACTGAGTGAATAGATTTTAAAGTTCTCATCACAAGGAACAACAACAAAAAAAAAATTTTGTAACTGTGGCAAAGGATGTTAACTAGACAGACCAAAAAAAAAAAAAAAAAAAAAAACCTGTGTCACTTTCTTCAATCTATATAGAGTCACATGATTATCTGTGTCATTCTAACTGGTGTTCTATATAAGGAATAAATTATTTCTATTGACTACCTTTAAATGTTTTTTTTCTTTAGTTTTACAAAATTTAATACTTTTCAATGTGGATTTATTTGGGTTTTCCTAATAATATTTATTCTGCTTCTCAATTTTCACCTGATTTTTGCAGCACTTTTATGAAAGTTACTTTAAAAATTTTTCTCAGATAATTCCAACATGTGATTCATCTCAATATCAGCATTAGTCTTCTTTTTTTTTTTTTATTATTTTAATCTTGGCTTTCCTGGATTTTGCTACATTGAGTGATTTTTAGTTTTAGCTTGGACATATTACCTTGAGAGACTTTTAGTCCTATTCACTATTTTAGCAGTCAGTCATTTTGTTCAGATTTGGCATATATACCCTATTCTACTTTGGGCTTTGCTTCCAGGACCGTTTAGTTTTCATAAATTTCTGGTCTATCTCATTTTTCTTGTGGTCTAGACACTATTTTTTAGTCCTTCTTAATAATATTTTCAGAGGCAGAAGGTGCTCTGTCTCCTTATTCTTCCGAATGGACTGCCAGGAGTCTCAGGACATCACTGCCGGTGTTGCTGAGGACAGGTTAGGCCATCCAGCAATGCAACAGCTGTAGAGCCAGGATTAGAATAGTCTGATGAGTTTCCTGCTACCACTGTTGTCAATGGCTAGGACCACCTGATGAAACCTTAATTTAGAATGAGTTTTGGGGTTCCTCACTAATCTCTGATAGACTTCCTGTTTCGTAATCCTTTTGCCAGAAAAAGAAAGCTTTGTGAAGATGTTTTGCTTGTGCCTGTTGTATTTTCCAGGTTGTGGGCCCCTCTGACATGAAATTGGGGATTTAATACGAAATGGAAACAAGGAAACTTACTACATTTTTGTTACTTAAGCCTGAAGTCTCTAGTCTGTTCACCTTCTTTGTGTTTCTCAATGTCCTTCACTGTTTCTATTGAATAATTTCCAGAGTATTTAGTGTACTTAGAGGGAGAAACTGGAAAAAATAAACCTTTGCAATCTGGTTCTGGAACAAGAATTGATATTGATTTTTTTTTAAGTATCTTTAGTTTTATCTATATTTGTCAGTTCCATACTCTGAACAATATTACAACTATGTAGTAACTGATTCAATCCAATTCCTCTTCCTCTCTTCTCCAAACTACCCAATTTCACTGCCTTGTATTATGATACTGTAATTATTTCACTTCTTATGATTTATATTCCTGTCTTTGATTTATCAGGTTTAATTCTTTCTTTATTTATCAGCAACTAGCCAGGAGTAAAATATACTGATTTTTGTCAGGCTTTCAATGTCTCCCTTTTTCTCTTATGTTAATTATAATATTTTTTTCATTGCCAGACATAATCTATACACTTATACACTATTTTAGCATCCTTATCCTTGTTTCCTTTTAATTTACTGTATAGTTAAATACATATAATGTTCACAATTGTAGTGTATTGCTACTCCAAGTTTGATCCGTGGAAGATGTCAGTGAATAAACCTTTTTTTTTTTTTTTTACTGATTTACCATAAGATAAATACAGGAAGTGAATGTAAGTATTTGTGAAATTTTATAGAAATATGACACAAGACACTCCCAAGACTGTATTTCATATTTTATTTATTTTTAACTTTTTGTTGAAGTTTTCTGTTTTTTTTTTAACTTTTTATTGGAGTATAGTTGCTTTACAATGTTATGTTAGTTTCTACTGTACAGCAAGGTGAATCAGCTATACAGAAACATATATTCCCTCTTGTCTGGATTTCCTTCCCATTTGAGTCACCAGAAGCATGGGTTTTTAAAGTACTGTGAAAATAAACCTCTCTGATTTCTTCATACTGTACCTAGGTTGTTACTTAAATAAGATTCCATCTTGGTTCACAGAAAAGCAATTGTCAGCTGTAGGCTTCTGGTCTCAGTTTCCAAACGGAATTTGTCTTAGGATCCCAAAATATAAGAAAGTATGGTAATTCTAATATGTTATTTAAAACTATGGTTCTCAAGGGATATTGGTTAATTTTATTTATTGAATACATTTTTTCTTCAACAAATCTTATATTTTGGCTTCTATTCTTAAACAAAATCACAACAAACAACAAAAGCTATATGGAAAGTTTCTTTCATGATTGATTAAGAAAGATATAGCTTGGAGTGTTATTTTCTTGCTCTAAGATATTCTCTCAGTAAAAGAATAATGGCAAGTTTTCCCTTATCACCATTTATGTACACACTTTTCAACCACACCTATTTACTTCTTTCTCCATATTAACTGTCTCATTACAGGTTTGACTTTCCCAGGCAGGAATTTTTGTTTTCGCCATGATACCAAACCACAGGAGAGAGCACAAATAGGCTTGCCAAAGCCTCTCCATTTTTATCATTTCCAGAAAGAAGTCAGGTTAAAAGGTCAAAGAGTAATGATACTATTTCTACAATTAGCAATGCAGCAAGGGTGATAATCACTCCTATTTTAAACACATGAAATAAATTACTGAACAAGCCTGTTGTTGCTTTATGAATGTTTACCCATAAATTCAAAGGAATCAAAATTCCCCACTGGGTTATGTCCTTTTTTCATTATGTGTGTGTTGAGCTTTCCATTTCCTTAACTCAGTGGTTTGCAGTCCTAATCATGGGTCAGTAGCAGTGGCACTTCTTAAACCACAGACTGTTGGATCCCAAACTAGGTAAGGAAGAAGGGCATTGGCTGGGGTAGAGCAGTCAGAACATTTATTGTTCTAAAAAGTTATTGGGTGATACTCAGTGAACTTACCTGGAGACTCAACATACCGACCTTACTAAGACCTGAAGGTGTTTGGGTTTGTAGTCTTTAAATTAATTTAAATAGTTTCAGGAAGTGACAGAAGACAAATACATCTCCAGAAGGAAAGAGCAACCAGTATAATTTACTTTGGCCTTTTAAAATTCAATGTTTCTGTGTAATCCAAAAATCATTGTATTTACTTGGTTTCAAACCTATTTATACATTTAAAGCCAAAGTTAGGACTTAAATACACACAGATCCAGTGCATACTCAGGCATATAGACACATACACTTTCAGAACAATATAAAATAATAACTAAAAATAAAGTAACCAAGGTATTGTCAGAAAAAAATGAAATGAAGGGAGCAAACTGTTCCAAACTAAATGTTTTTCACATTTGACTGATTAATTGATTATATTTCTGAAGCATTCTATATCTGAGAGATATCTATTTTCATCTCATATGATTTAGATTATTTTGACAGCACACAAATAAGACACATTGAAGACAAATGTTCAAAATTTCTTAGAATTTCAAGTTACTGGATATCTGAAGCTCATTATATTTACACCTTTTTAATATTATCTTTTGTTGGAGGTGTCTCAATAATATGAACTATTGTATGTTTCTGACAGAGTTTAAGCAATTAAGCATTTAGTAGTAATTTAAAAAGTATTGTTCATTTAATTGTATGCTTTTTTATATGCAATTTGTTAACTATAGTCATGAAAAAAAAAAAAAAAACAAACACGAAGAAGCCAAGTTTGAAAACCCTGTGTTTCAGCATATGAAATAGAAGTATCCAGGCATGTCTGGGAGGTTCTCTCATAGGCAGACATGCTGTAGGCACCATAAGAGAGGAATCACTCAGGCAAACTTTACTTAGTAATGTGATCTTACTTGGAAGGAAATGTGATTTTTAGTGAAAATATTTTTCAGTCAGATTTGTTCCATGAATTAATCCCTTATAACGATGCTTTCCTAGTGACTCAGATGGTAAAAAATCTGCCTGCAATGCGAGAGACCCAGATTCAATCCCTGAACTGGGAAGATTCCCTGGAGAAGGGAATGGCTACCCACTCCAGCGTTCTTGCCTAGAGAATTCCATGGACAGAGGAGCCTGGCAGGCTACTGGCCATGAGATCGCAAAGAGTTGAACACAACTGAGTGACTAAGAGTGATACTCAAATTCTATAATAGTGGTTCTTACCTAGTAGTTCTCAGTTTTGACACTCTGGAATATCTGACAATGTCTGGAGATATATTTGTTATCAGTATAAATGGTGAGTATGTTATATGCATCCAAATAACAGTAGTCAGGGATGCTGTTAAACATCTACAATGCATAAGAAGCTCCCCCACCCCAATAAGTACTAAAATGTCAGTACTATCAACTTCATTAAATCCTATTCTAGAGAGATGGGGTTTCAGAGATAAATAACCAGAGCTTTTTACATGGATGAGTATATTTCATTATACTTCTCTCTCTAAGAGCCTTATATGTACATAGAGATGAAGACGTTTCTTCCTTATGTATTACAAATTTCAAAGGGCACACAAGACATTTTTGGTTTCTGAAGCCTCAAGAAAGATGCTTGATAGTAAAGTCTGTCATGTCAGAGGTCTTCTTGATTATAAAGCTTCCTTGGGTAGTAGATGTATCCAGTTGGGTTGGACCAAGTTGGTATACATGACAGATAAACTAAGAGGGGAAAGAAGAATAAGAGCAGGCCTGTCAGCAGTGACTTTTAGGGACACAGTCCTGAGCACCAATTTTAACATTCTCAAGCAGATTTGTTTTTGTTTAGTCACTAAGTCATACCTGACTCTCTGAAACCCCAAGGGTTATAACACACCAGGCTCCTCTGTCCATGAGATTTCCCAGGTGAGAATACTGGATTTGGTTGCCATTGAAAATCCCTCTCAAGCAAGTCTATGAAATAATAATATTTTAAAGTTTTGAATTGAATGTATATATCAAGGGAGTAAGGGAGCTCTACTGAGACAGGAAGAAGGAGTTTAGATTTGCCAGTAAGTTAGACCAGGGTGTGAAGAAACGGGTGACTTTCTTCATAGTTTTATTTTTGTTAGTAGTCACAATGAAACACCAGTGAACAAAAGCTTACTATTTGGAAATTGTCTTTCTATTTTAACAGAGATAAAACTGTCATTTAGAGGTAAGTTTGTTGTAACTAGACTCCACTAAAACCAGATGACCATACACTTAACATTTGAAAGTTATTTTTTGCTGTTTCTTACTATTGAGGCAGATAGCACCTTCAGAAAACTGTTCCTGATGATGTTATGTACAGACAGTGAAAAGTCAATCATTGTCTACAATTCATAAAAGGCATGCCCCAGTCCCTCTCACCTTTCTTGTAAGAGTGGTGTTGATTCAATGCCTGTGACAAATTATCATGCTGCGGAGGGAGAAGAGTACACCAACTGTGTCTACTCTTTGTCCTTGATTCTATGAAGTCCTGACGTTTTGTTAACCAGTTATAGAAACAGTTCTATTTGTGCTGTTATCTCTTTGGTGAAAGTGACAATCTTCTCTGCTCTTATGCTGGAGAAAGATGCAGTACAAGACAATAGGCCACTTTGTTACAGAATAGTACTGAATAGTACAATGAGGCTAAAATCTTGTCTTGCTGAAAACATGGGGTTTAAAATATCAATCTGTGCATGAGGTCATACAAAGGCTCAGATTCTGCTTTGATGCCTGTATTTCAAGAAAGAGATTCAGTTGCAAGAGGGCATGGGAAAATCAACTGCCAGATCTGCTGTATTACTAGGTGGTTTTAATAATGCATCCTCAGAGATAATAGTAGCCACCAATGTCCTCATCTCCTCTACTTGAAAAATAAGCATCCAGCCTCAAAATAATATCATCTAAATATGGTATTTTAATTTTTGATAAATAGATGTTGTTTAACCTGATAAAACTTTCTCCTCACTAAAGAAGTTGGTATTATCATTTTCATGATAGATCAGGCCCCTGAATTGAGGAAAGGAATACATATGGAGATAACTGGAAGGGTCTCCACTTAGAGGTAATAATCTCCACTTAGAGGTTATTACCACTTAGAGGTAATAACAACTCATGTAGAAAGGGCCATGAATATTATAAAATCTTCACCTCTTAATCATCTGGGGAACAAAATGAAAGTTATTTTTTTGTTAGGTTTGAGCGGGGAGAAAGCCATTGTTTATCCAACATGGAATTACCTAGCTGATATCCTTTGAGAATCTTAATGAGTAAGTCCATGGAATTGAGACAAAACTACTCTCTTTTTTTGGGGCTGAACAAGTTTTGTCATGCTGCTCAAAGACAAAGGAAATCTCTGGCATATATGATAATCAGACTTTCTATCAGAAGAATCCTAATCATATATGTTCACGCATCCAAACACTTCTGGTGCTGAATATTCATGTATCTAAGAGAGGGCAACAAAAATTCAGAAATATTACAGTTAGTATAACAAGTATATTAGTTAATTAAGTAGGCATCCTTAGTTTTATTTCAATGAATGACATGAATAAATTTCACATCTGAAGTCTATGATACAGATTTTAACAAATGAAAAACATTCCTACAATTGCTTAATTGGAATCATAATTAGGTAAAATAAATCCTATTATTTAGTCAATCAAGGACATTTATTGGTATATCACTTTATCTCATTAAAATAAAAAAATCCTTATTTCAACATATTCTGTATAGAGTAAATTCAAGTTCTAGTAGAAGACAGTCACAGTTTTGTCAAATACAATCGCTAACAAACTAAGTAGCTTTCGTAGTATAATACCTCTCAGTTTTTCCCTTTAAACACAGTCAATGGAGAAATGAAGTGAAAGTTGCCCAGTCATGTCTGACTCTGCAAACCCATGGACTGTAGCCCAGCAGGCCCCTCTGTCCATGGACTTTTCCAGTCAAGAATACTGGAGTGGGTTGCCATTTCTTCTCCTATTTGAGAAATAACCAGATGTTAATACTAAAAATCATAATTTATTTTGTTACATGCTCAGGTTCTTGTTATCAGTAAGACTCCAAACTGTCACTATACATTAGATTGTTCAACTCTGGCTACAAATGTTGTCTGATATTCATTATTTTTCAATAATCAAAGAAACAATTATATCACCTTTTCTGAGCTAAATATCTCTAAATATGTCTGCTAATCTCCTAATAGACAGTAGGCATTTAAGGAAAGTGATTGTGCATTTGTACCTTCATCACCCAGAATTATTTTATCACCAAACTTTTTTGACAGATTTTACTATTCACCTTGTTTATAATTTCATACTGACTTTATCTCATAAAATTGCTTCAAATCTAAAAATCCCTTAGAAAATAATTTTAAATGTTTAATGTCCTTATAATTGGCTAATCTATAACATAATTCTAAAATTCCACCCCTTAAAATATGCAACTGTCTTCTTAAAATGTATCTCACTTTCAGTGTGAAGATCTGAAGTAATTATTTCCTTTCTCTATTTTCTTTTACTGATTCAATTTGATTATTATGCATGTCATCAATAGTAATATAATACAAGGATATCCTATAAAATGATTTGTTCTTTCCCATCAGTTGCATTGGATAAATTTAACATTACCTAGTTCAAAATATATTATGAAATATGTCCAATCATTTCTATCAGGTATCAGCAAAACACTCTGAAATATATGGAGTCTTTAAGATCACTCATTTATCCTAAGATTCTGTGGGTTGAGTTAGTGATTCTTCAAGTTTTGAACTGGCTCAGTCAAACTTGCTTGAATTTGCTCATGTAACTGAAATAATCTGTTATGTCAGTAGATAGCTAGATAATGCAGGATGGATTTAATCACTTGTCTGAAAGTTGGCCTGTTGTTGCTGGATGACACACCAGATGAAATTGAGTTACATGCCTCTTATCATACAGCAGACTAGTTGAAAATTCTTTATATAGTAGTTATATGTTATCAAGAACAGTAAAAGGAGGCAAGCCTGAATCTGTAAATATTTCTTTTTAAAAACTCTGGTGGTATAACTTTTCTTGTATTCCATTGGCCAAAGAACTTAGAAGACATTGTTTAAGTGCCATTGTGGAAGGAAATGATGAAGGTATACACACGTAAAAAAGTAGTAAACATATGAATGTTAACAATCCACAGTAATTTTCTCCCAGTTGATTTGTCCTCTCCAACATAAAGATACATACATTAAGTACCACTGTTATTAAATGTCTCATCCAATGTCTCATGACATAATAAATTTAGAATCTCATACTTTAAAATTGTATGCAAAGATGGTTTCTCAGATGTGTCTCCCATTTACTTATAATGAAACCAACATACAATGATTATGTAAGGAGAGAGTAATGATCATAAACATACCGAAAAATGGAGAAAATATGGCAATCACGGTTCCATAGCAATGTAGTAGCCAAAAGTTATCCCAAATCTGAAATCATCAAATATTCCTTGATTTGACTTGTGTTCTGCTCCAAAGTAACTTCTGGTTCATTTTTATCTGTGGATATCTGCCCTATAAACTAACTTATTTTTCCATAAAATGAGTCTCATATGTAGCTTTGTGTCTTTCTTAACCTCCTTCCTCTTCATAGCATGGTGGGCACTGAAAGATCCTTTTCACTTCACATTTAAACCATTTTAGTCCAAACTGGGATTACTTTTACCAATACAACTTTTGAAATGTCCTGTGAATTTCCTCTGAACATGACTGATTCCTTTGCATTCCTTAATCATCACACTCACAGTCTGGGAAGATATCTATTAACTTTGGAAATTTCAGGCTGCTGTGAGACAGTGTTCTTAGGATTGTTAGAAGCCTTTTGGTCTAGTTGAGGGAGTATACCAGGCATCAACTTGAGTCATCCTGTAGTTATTATAGTTGGTTTTTACCTACATTTTAAACTTTCTTTTGACCTTCAGGCCATCTTCTTGTCTAAAAATATTTTAAACTTGAAAGTCTGGAATTGATGACAAGTGTTCTTTTCTAAATTGGAAACTTCTGGACCATTTATATTCACTCAAATTATTTCTGCAAACTGTGCTATTTGAGTTTAGTTAGTATCTTTCTTGTGTATTACCATCAATAGTTAAAAGAAACCAATGATACTTCCAAATTTTTACCTGGAAATCATCTGCCACTGTTCACAAGAACATTACAGGCAGTCTTTTCTGTACCAAGTCATCACAGACAACATTCTTCAATTATTTCACTATTACAAATGTGACTTGTCATTTTCCAGTTTTGTTTTGTTTTTAACCAGTTTCCCCGTTGCATTACCAGTTTGATCTTGTTGCCTTATATCAAATTCAACCCACATAGTTTAAATTTTGGTTTGGGCAGCAGCCTGTTTCTGCATTAGTTCTTTTGTTTCTGCAGCAATTATCTATTACCACATAACATGCCATCCCAAAACTTAGTGTCTTAAAACAAACAAAAAATATTTTCTAAGAATTCTGTGGATTGGATACCATATTGTTTAATTGAAGTACAAATGTATTTGAAAACTTAAGAGAAAGTTTAAGTAGGAAAAAAAAAGCACAATGAACTTAAGCCATCAAGTTATGGTTTAATCATTTCAATATTATTAAAGTTCACCATATTACTTGTCAATGAGCATAATGGAAATGTGTGAATAATCTTTAGAAATATAGTTAGTCAAAAAGTTGGCACCAGACAAGTATTTCAGCTAATATAAAGATCCCAAGCCCAGATTTTGTGATTAAATTGAAGACTTTGTTCTGGAAGATAATAAGAGGAATAGTGGAAGAATAGGCTGGTCCTACCTTAGGCTATGAATCTATTGATATCTCAAGCATATGACTAAAAGAGGTATGTTTGAGAATCAAGAGTAATTTAATAATTAGCGCTAGTATTCTTAGTTTAAGAGAATATCAGCTTTAGAAAACAGGTCTAAGACTTGACAAATCTGGATATGGGAGTCAGACAGCATCAACTTTTGGAAGATGTTTAGGTTCCACAAACCAAAAACATGGTAGTTCATGTTAGATAAAGGCAGGTCAGAGAGTTTGTTGTTTTCTATATATTCAGGTTGTAATTGACATGTTGTCATTATTCAATTATGAGTATCAAGAATGATCAATCATTATCTGCTTCTGATAATCTTGATTTCATTTTGTAATTAAAATTTAATTTGTTTATTTTATCAAGAATCTTATTTTTTATTTTATTTAAAACTTTTATTGAAAAATTGAAGTATTGTTTCAGGTGTAGAGAAAAGTGATTCAGTTTATAATATATGCATATATTTGTATTTATTCATTCTTAGATTCTTTTTCACTACAGAATATAATAAAAATATATAATTTTTGTATATAGAAAATACATTTAACTAATATAACTATATAATAAATATTTTCTACTAGTTCTATATATTTTCTATATAGTTCCATGTGCTATACAGTAGGTCATTTATATAGTAATGAGTATCTG
Source organism: Hydropotes inermis (assembly GCA_020226075.1). Classification (NCBI taxonomy): domain Eukaryota; kingdom Metazoa; phylum Chordata; class Mammalia; order Artiodactyla; family Cervidae; genus Hydropotes; species Hydropotes inermis. The sequence goes on from CM035295.1 coordinate 23,698,769, forward strand.
TTAATCCAAAATTCACAATTTATTCCTATATCCTTTTCATTTTAGTAATGATAAGTGTGTTTTCTATGTCTGTGTGTGTATTTCAGTTTTGTAAGTAAGTTCATTTGTATAATTTTCAAAGCTTCCACACATAAGTGATATTATGTGATGTTTGTCTCTTTTGGTCTGATAATGTGTGATGAAAGAGGCAAGAATATACAAGGAAGAAAATACAATTTCTTCAATAAGTGGTACTGGGAAAACTGAATATCTACATGTAAAAGAATGAAATTAGAACAATCTGTAATACCGTATACAACAATAAACTAAAAATTGATTAAAGACCTAGATGTAAGACAAGACACTATGAAATTCCCAGTGGAAAATATAGGCAGAACACTTTGACATGTATCACAGCAATATCTTGGGGATATCTGTCTCCTAGACTAATGAAAACAAAAGCAGAAATTAATAAATAGGACCTACTAAGCTTGAAACCTTTTGTCCATTAAAGGAAATCATAAAACAAAAAGACAAACTATGGAATGAGAGAAAACATTTGCAAATGATGTGACCAAAAAGAAATTAATTTCTAAAATATACAGACAGTGTATACAGCTCAATGACAGAAAATTAAACAAGACAATCAAAAAAAGGGCAGAAGACCTACATAGACATTTCTTCAAAGAAGAAATACAGGTGGTCAACAGGCACATGAAAAGATGCTCAACATAGCTAAATATTAAAGAAATGTAAGTCAGTGAGGTTCCATCTCACACAGGTCAGAAAGGCCATCATCAAAAAAATCTACAAATAGTAAGAGCTACAGAGGGTGTAGGGAGAAGAGGACCCTTCAACACTTGCTGGAGCAAGTAAATTGTGCAGTGACTATGAAACACAGTAAAGGGATTTCTTAAAAAGTTAAAAATAAAGTTAACATGTGATCTAGCAGTCCCACTCCTGGGCATATGTCTGGAAAAGATGAAAATGTTAATGCTTCAAAAGAGATAAATACACTCCCATAGCAGTACTCTTTACAATAGCCAAGACACAGAAGCAAACCAAGATGAATGGATGAAGATGTGATATCTATAGACAATGAGTATTACTCAGCTATAAATGCCATTTATAGCAACATGGATGCAACTAGAGATTACCATATTTATTGAAGTAAGTCAGACAATAATCTTGATTTCTGATGAGAGGTTTTCTATTTTCTCTCTACTTGAAACTATTAAGGCCGTAAGTCTAAATATGTCCTTTTCTTTGCCTCATGGGTCTCTTTCTAGTATTTGCTTTATAAGGTCTCTTTTCAACACTTCTTGACTTCTTGAATTCTTTCAGCTGTATGTTCTGTTTTCTTTCTCTTCTGAGCTAGGGATTTTTGTTGTCAAAGTATGGAGATAATTTGTGTCAATTAAAAAAAAAAAACAAACTCACTCATAAATGCCCATTGATTCTTCCAGTTACTCAATAATCTCTAATCTCAAGACAAAGTCTACTTACATTTATGGAATGAAAAGTTTCTTTACTTGATAAAATAATTTTTACATTTCCTAAACAAATGAGTAAAATGATTCACCTTTATGTACTTCTCCTTACCATCTATAACATCATGAAAACTGCAGAAGTGTGCCTGTTAAAGTTTCAGAATACCTTGCAGTTATTTTCAGACATTTAGCAGTTTTATTAGCTACCACTGAGTTCTATTTCCTCCTATAAGACTCATCAAATCTGATCAAATCTCATCCTCACCCCATTTATTTTAATCAACATGAAATATTGATAAATCCAGTAGGGGTACAGGTTGACCTTGAAAAGGATGGGACTCATCTGTGATATTTTCTTCTGGGATATACTGACAAACCTTTACTATGTTATTTCTTCCAAGATTCAGGCAACATGAGTTACTTTAGAGAGAGAGAGAAAGTAATATTAACTGCTGAAGTCTGAAAAGAGTATTCTTATGAATACAAACAGCTGACATTTTCTACACCCCTAGGGATTTATTCTTACAACAAAACTGTTGTTTAAAGGGGAAAAAAAAATGACTGCCAAGTTTCCTGAGATATTGGTGCTAGACATATAACGACCAGAGAAAATGTGAAAATCCCTGTGGATCCACATTAAAGATGTATCCATTAATCTATGTCCAAATGACTCTCCATTGTTCTCTTAGTTTCTCAGCAATTCTAAGGAAGAAAAACTCTAGGCATTGAGAAATCAATAATTACAGCTCCAGATTTTCTACTTATGGGAGGACATCAACAGAGAGAATTATTAAAACCAACATTAAGTTAGCAACACTAATGTGCTAAACTTACTCCTTTCATGTATCTGATACATGGCATGATAAACACCATTTTTTCTTTAAAGATTATCAGAAACTTGAAAGCAGACTCTGTGCCTTATGTGTATGTTTATCATCAGAGCTGGTGTTCAGTAGATTCTTGTTAATTCTTTGTTGTTGTTGTTGTTGTTGTTTTTGTGTTTTTTGTTGTTAATTCTTTCATAGAAGAAATAGCTGAATGAATTAATGATTGAAAGAAAAATTGAATATATATATTATTCCAACATCGTAAAATCACTGATTTTGCAATAATCTACAACACTGTTAGAGCAAAAGTATTACAGTAGCTTTAACTGTACTGCTTTGATTTTTTAAACAAAATCATGATTAAGCATAATTAGAAATAATTCCTTGTTGGTTAAAAGTATTAAAGTTGTTAATGTAGTTGATAATTTGTCTAAAGAAATGAAGAACCTTTAGCGTTTTCCCACGATGTGTCTGTATATCATGTGGATAATTAATAAATACATCTTAATATTTTTATATTTCCTTAATGGAAATGAAATATGTTCAAGTTAGAAAGTCATATCATATGATTGGTATCATGGAAAAAATATCATTGAAAAATAAATTTGTTAGGAAATGATTGGGAGCATTCTATATAAGTAGAAAGATTCATGCAGAATGTAGAAAGGTACATTGTGATCAGCCACAAGAATTTATCTAAAACAAGTGTCTTATTTACCTATTAGTATTATAAAGCCTAATATAATAGTTACTTAATTTTCTAGGCAACAATACTGGAGTGAGTTGCTATTTCCTTCCCCATGGGATCTTTCTGACCCAGGGATCAGACCAAGGTCTCCCACATTGCAGGCAGAAACTTTACCATCTGAGCCACCAGGGAAGCCAAATCAACATAGAGACGTCTTTCTTCCTCAGGCAAGTTGAATCTGGCAGAAGTATAAAGCTTTTATAAAGGAAGCCAGTTTACTAGCCTACCTGGGCTGCCATACTTAGCACATTAATTTACTCCAAATTCAATTGCGATAATAGAAAACTGAAGGATGCACCTAGTCCTGTTAAAGATACCCCTTGGAAAAGACAGCTGATAAATATCCTCTCATTCCATTGGCTAGATCTTAATCACATGGCTATAACTATTTCCAAGGCTTACTTGGAAATAGTGTTTATTCCAAATGGCCATGTATCCAAATAAATCCAGGATTCTAGTTTTCAGAAAAAAAGGAAGAATATACTCTGAGGAAAAAGTAATGGTTTCAGCTACAAAATGAGTTAAATGTAAAAATCTGGTTCTGATTTAACAGACTTCTTTGACAGTACTAGATCTCAGTTTCCTTGTCTGTAGACAGATGAAATCATATACATAGTTGTCATGGTTAAAATTAGTTGTCAACCTGGCTCTTCACTGTTCTCAGATATTTGAGTGAGTGTGAGTGCTCAGTTGTCCAACTTTGCAACCCCATGGACTGTAGCCTGCCAGGCTCCTCTGTCCATGAAATTCTCCAGGCAAGAATACTTCAGTATTGTCATTTCCTGCTCAAGGGGATCTTCCTGACCCAGGGATTGAACCAGAGTCTCTTATGTCTCCTGAATCAGCAGGCAAATTCTTTGCAATCGTGCCACCTGGGAAGCCCCACTCAGATACTTGGTCAAATATTATTCCAGATATTTCTGTAAAGTATTTTTAGATGAGATTAGCATTTATATTAGTAGATACTGGGTAGAGAAAATTACACTTCGTAATATGAGTGGACCTCATCAAATCAGTTGGAATACTTAAGAGAAAAAAGCTGACATCCTCTGAGGAAGAGAAAATTCCACCAGCATTCCACCAGCATACTTCTTCCAACTCAGAGTGTAGCATCAATACTTCCTTAGTTCCCAAGCATAACAGGCTGTACAGCAGATTCTGGACCTGTTGAACTCCACATGGCATAAACTAGTTACTTAAACGCGTTCACTCCTCTCTCTTTCTCTGTCCCTGTCTTTCTCCCTACTCCCCTCCCTACCAGGAAAGGCTAATAGAGCAGTTTAAAGTCCAGTTGATTTTTTACGACAAGAAAGCAAACCAGCAACAATGGATGTTACCTACCAGCTGTTGCTCTGTGGCAGAGCTAGAGAAATTAAAATTTAGGTGAAGTTGCCAGATTATTTCACCACCATCAGACTTTCACAGGCAAATGTAGGGTGCTTTTTTTCATTCTTAAGGAAAATGCAAACTGTATCACAGTATCAAAAATTAGAGATGTGTTTGTTCTTTTATTCATCAAGCCTGCTACTATAATTTAAAAAAAAGGAAAAAGCTAAATAGAAGCATTAATGGGTATGCATGTGTGTTGGGACACCGTAATGTCAAAAGAAGGCAACAATGTGAATTGAGACAAAGTAAAAGTGAAGTTGCTCAGTCTCGTGACTGACTCTGCGACCCCATGACCTGTAGCCCACCAGGCTCCTCTGTCCATGGGATTTTCCAGGCAAGAGTACTGGAGTGCTTTCCCATTTCCTTCTCCAGGGGATCTTCCTACCCAGGGATAGAACCCAGGTCTCCTGCATTGCAGGTGGATTCTTTACTGGCTGAGCCACAAGGGAAGCCTCTTGAGACAAATTGGGACATGATTAATTAATTTTGCATACTTTATAAAAGCATTCAGTTCAGTTCAGTCGCTCAGTCATGTCCAACTCTTTGCGACCCCATGAATCGCAGCATGCTAGGCCTCCCTGTCCATCACCAACTCCCAGGGTTTACTCAGAATCATGTCCATCACGTCCACAGCCATCTCATCCTCTGTAGTCCCCTTCTCCTACTGCCCCCAATCCTTTCCAGCATCAGGGTCTTTTCCAATGAGTCAGTTCTTCGCATCAGGTGGCCAAAGTATTGGAGTTTCAGCTTCAACATCAGTCTTTCCAATGAACACCCAGGACTGATCTCCTTTAGGATGGACTGGTTGGATCTCCTTGCAGTCCAAGGGACTCTCAAGAGTCTTCTCCAACACCACAGTCAAAAGCATCAATTTTTTGGCACTCAGCTTTCTTCACAGTCCAACTCTCACATCCATACATGACCACTGGAAAAACCATAGTCTAAGCATTTAGGAGTAGCAATTAAAACTATGTCAAATGACCTTAAAATGTTTATATAATGATTGAATACCAAAATGCTTGAGAAATTTCTGTAACACATTTCTGAAAGCAAGTGATAACAAATGTGGATATTTTATAATTTTCCATATGTTTATGATGATGTATAAATATGAAACATAGCCTTGTGGCTAATATAGGTATCATATACTCATATACCTTGAGTATATGCAAGGACAATATTTTAGAGAATGAGAAAAGGAAAGATAAAAGAAAAGGAAAACTCAGAAACCTCCTACATGTATCTGTGATGTCATATATGAAAATTGTATGTATATAAGTAAATTAAGAAAATAATATTATTAAAATGTCCATACTACCCAAAGCCATCTACAAATTTAGCATACTCCATATCAAAATATTCTTTAGTTTTCACAGAACTAGAATAAATAATCTTAAAATTTATATGGAACCCTGAAAGACCTAGAATGGCCAAAGTAATCTTAAGAGCAAAGAACAAACACCTGGAGGTGTCCTCTCCCTAACTAGACTATACTACAAAGATAGAGTAATCTAAACAGTATGATAATGACACAAAAAAAGAAGCATAGATCAAGGGAACAGAATAGAGAACCCAGAAATAAACCCATGCACCTATGGTAAGTTAATCTATTATAAAAGAGATCAGAATATACAATGAAAAAAAGACAGTCTCTTCAATAAATGGTGTTGAGAAAACTGAACAGATACATGTAAAAAATGAGATTAGGCCATTTCATCACACCATATGCAAAAATAAGCTCAAAAATATTTAAATATAAGACCTAAAACCATAAAAGTCCTAGAAGAGATCATAGGCAGAACACTCATTAATCTAAAACATAGTGAAGTGAAGTGAAGTCGCTTAGTCATATCCGACCCTCTGTAACCCCATGGACTGTAGCCTACTGGGCTCCTTGGTCCATGGGATTTTCCAGGCAAGAGTACTGGGGTGGGTTGCCATTTCCTACACAAAACAGCAAAAATAAATAAATGGGACCTAATTAAGTGAAAGTCATTTGGTCATGCAACTCTTTGTGACCCCACGGACTATACAGTTTGTGATATTCTCCAGGACAGAAGACTGAAATGGGTAGCCGTTCCCTTCTCCAAGGAATCTTCTCAACCCAGGGATCAAACCCAGGTTTCCTGCATTGCAGGTACATTTTTTACCAGCTGAGCCACAAGGGGAGCCTAAGAATACTGGAGTGGGTAGCCTATCACTTCCCCAGCGGATCTTCCCAACTCAAGTTTTTGCACAGAAAAAGAAACCATTGTTAAAATGAAAAGACAACCTGCTAAATGGTAGAAATATTTGCAAATTTTGTTACCAATAAGGGTTTAATATCCAAAATATATAAAAGTTCATAGAACTGTATTAAAAAAAAAAAAAAAAAAAACTAGGTAAACATGGGCAAAAGACCTGAATAGACACTTTTTCCAAAGAAGTGCTGTGGATGGCCAACAGGCACAGGAAAAGATGCTTAACATTATTAATCATTGTAGAAATGAAAATAAAAACCACAGTGAGATATGACCTCATACCAATCATAATGACTACTATCAAAAAGTCTACAAATAAATGTTGGCTAGGATATAGAGAAAAGGGAACCCTTGTACACTGTTGGTAGGAATGTATATTGGTACAGCCAGTATGGAAAACAGTATGGAAGTTCCTCAAATTAAAAGAAGCACTGCAGTGAAGTTGCTCAGTCGTGTGCAACTCTTTGCAATCCCATGGAGGGTAGCTTAGCAGGCTCCGTCGTCCATGGAATTTTCCAGGCAAGAGTACTGAAGTGTCTGCCATTTCCTTCTCCAGGGGATCTTCCACTATCTCTCATTTTTGTGGTGCTTTGGATGTAGTCAGTCACTTCAGGATTAAGCTGAACATCTCTTTCTTGGTTACTGGCTCTCAGGAACTTACTGAAGTTCTGGATGATGAATGGCAATGTTGTACCTTTTATGAGAAGTGTATGGCCACAGAAGTTGCTACTGATGCTCTGGGTAAGGACGGGAAGGGTTGTGTGGTCTTAATCAGTGGTGGCAATGACAGCAAGGCTTCCCATTAATCAGGGTGTCTTGACCCATTGCCAAATCTGCCTGCTATTGAGTAAGGGGCATTCCTGTTATAGACCAAGAAGGACTGGAGAAAGACATGGTAGATCTGCACAGTGTTACTTTGTGGATGCCAATCAGAGTGTTCTCAATTCAGTCAATGTAAAAAAAAGCCAAAAAACAAACAAACAAACAAAAAAACAGGAGAGGGGAAAAGGATTTATTCCTGGACTCACTGATATCACTCTGCTTTGTCACTTGGAACCCAAAAGAGCTAGCATAATCCACAAACTTTTCAGTCTCTCTAAAGAAATGATGTCCACTGGTCTGTTGTGAGAAAGTTCCTAAACAAGGAAGGTAAGAAATCTAGAACCAAAATACCTAAGATTCAGTGTCGTATTATTTCATGTTCTGCAACACAAACACTGCTCTATATCTCTAAAGAAACACTGTATTAAGAAAAATAAGGAAGAGGCTGCAGAATATGCTGAACTTTTGGCCAAGAGAATGAAGGAGGCCACACAAACATGTGCGCACACACACACACACACACACACACACACACACACACACATAAATGCTTGGAATAAATTGCCAAGAGATAGAGGCTATTCCTCTCCGAGAGCTTCTAAGTCTGAGTTGAGTGATAAATGAGATATTCTAAAAGGAACATCAGATATTGGCAGAATGATCTCTGTTCGTTTCCAAGGCAAATCATTCAATATCTCAGTAATCCAAGTCTATGCCCTGACGAATAATGCTAAAGAAGCTGAAGTTGAATGGTTCTATGAAGACATATAAGGTCTTCTAGACTAATGCCCCCCAAAAGATATCTTTTTCATTATAGGGGACAGAAAAGTAGGAAGTCAAGAAATACCTGGAGTAACAGGCAAATTTGGCCTTGGAGTACAGAGTGAAGCAGGGCAAAAGGCTAATAAAGTTTTGCCAAGAGAGGCCATAGCACACTGGTCATAGCAAACGCCCTGTTACAAAAACACAAGAGAACACTCTACACATGGACATCACCAGTTGGTCAACTCTGAAATCAGATTGATTATACCCCTTGCAGCTAAAGATGGAGAACCTCTATACAGTCAACAAAAACAAGATCAGGAGCAGACTATGGCACAGATCATGAACTCCTTATTGCCAAATTCAGAATTAAATTGAAGAAAGTAAGGAAAACCACCAGACCATTCAGGTATGACCTAAATCAAATCCCTTACAATAATACAGTGGAAGTGAGAAATAGATTCAAGGGATTGGATCTTACAGACAGAGTGCCTGTCCATTGTACAGGAGGCAGGGATCAAGACCAACCCCAAGGAAAAGAAATGCAAAAAGGCCAAATGTTTGTCTGAGGAGGCCTTACAAATAGCTGTGAATAGAAGTGAAAGGCAAAGGAGAAAAGGAAAGATATACCCTTTTGAATGAAGAGTTCCAAAGAACAGCAAGGAGAGATAAGAAAACCTTCCTCAGCGATCAGTGCAAAGAAATAGAGGAAAACAATGGAATAGGAAAGACTAGAGATCTCTTAAAGAAAATTAGAGGTACCAAGGGAACATTTCATACAAAGATGGGCACAATGAAGGACAGAAATGGTATGGACCTGACAGAAGCACAAGATATTAAGAATAGGTGGGAAGAATACACAGACTATAAAAAAAGATCTTCACAACTCAGATAATCACAATGGTGTGATCACTCACCTAGAGCCAAACATCCTGGAATGAGAAATCAAGTTGGTGTTAGGAAGCATCACTACAAACAAAGCTAGTGGAGGTGATGGAATTCCAACTGACTTATTTCAAATCCTAAAAGATGATGCTGTGAACATGCTGCAACCAATATGCCAACAAATTTGGAAAACTCAGCAGTACCCACAGGGCTGAAAAATGTCAGTTTTCATTCCAATCCCAAAGAAAGGCAATGCCAAAGAAAGCTCAAACTACTGCACAATTTCACTCATCTCACACACTAGCAGAGTAATGCTCAAAATTCTCCAAGCCAGGCTTCAACAATACAAGAACCAAGAACTTCCAGATGTTCAAGCTGGATTTAGAAAAGGCAGAGGAACCAGAGATCAAATTGCCAACATCTCTGGATCATCAAAAAAGCAAGAGAGTTCCAGAAAATAATCTACTTCTGCTTTATTGACTATGCAAAACCCTTTGACTGTGTAGACCATAACAAACTTTGAATATTCTTCAAGCGATGGGAATACCAGACTTCCTGGCCTGCCTCTTGAGAAATCTGTAGTCAGGTAAGGAAGAAACAGCGAGAACTGGACATGGAACAACAGACTGGTTCCAGGTAGGAAAAAGAGTACATCAAGGCTGTATATTTTCACCCTGCTTATTTAACTTATATGCAGAGTACATCATGAGAAACACTGGGCTGGATGAAGCACAAGCTGGAATCAACATTGCCTGGAGAAATATCAATTACCTCAGATTTGCAAATGACACCACCCTTATGGCAGAAAGTGAAGAAGAGCTAAAGTGCCTCTTGAATAAATTGAAAGAGGAGAGTGAAATAGTTGGCTTAAAGCTCAACATTCAGAAAACTTAGATCATGGCATCTGGTCCTGTCACTTCATGGCAAATAGATGGGGAAACAGTGGAATCAGTAATAGCCTTTATTATTTTGTGCCCCAAAATCACTGAAGATGGTGATTGCAGCCATGAAATTAAAATATGCTTACTCCTTGGAAGGAAATTTATGACCAACCTAGACAGCATATTTAAAAGCAGAAACATTACTTTGCCAACAAGGATCTGTCTGTGCAAAGCTATGGTTTTTCCAGTAGTGATGCATGTATATGAGAGTTGGACTTTAAAGAAAGCTGAGCGCTGAAGAATTGTTGTTTTTGAACGTGGTGTTGAAGAGGACTCTTGAGACTCCCTTGGCCTGGAAGAAGATCCAACCAGTCCATCCTAAAGGAAATCAGTCCTGAATATTCATTGGAAGGACTGATGTTGAAGCTGAAACTCCAATACTTTGGCACCTGATGCGAAGAGCTCACTCATTTGAAAAGACCCTGATTCTGGGAAAGATTGAAAGCAGAAGAGAAGGGGAAGACAGAGGATGATATGGTTGGATGGCATCACCAACTCAATGGTTATGAGTTTGTGTAAACTCAAGGCGTTAGTGATGGACAGGGAGGCTGGCATGTTGCAGTACATGGGGTCACAAAGATATCAAAATGACCGAGCAACTGAACTGAACTGAAAAATAGCAATTAAGATTAGTCATCTAAAAATAAAAACAAAACAAAACAAAGAAACAGCAAAAATAAAAATAGCACCACCATGTGATCTAAGGGTTATACCCCTGGGTGTGTGTGTGTCTGAAAAAAATGAAAACATATTTTTGAAAACATGTATGTAGAAAAATGTTTACCACAGTATTATTTATAGAGATCAAATAAGGAAGGAACCTAATGTCTATCAACAGATGAATGGTTAAAGAAGACGGGTGTGTGTGTTTCCACCAGGCTCCTCTGTCCACGGGGTTCACAGGCAAGCATACTGGAGTGGATTATCATTTCCTTCTCCAGGGAATCTTCCTGACCTTGTTATTGAACCTGGGTCTCCTGCATTGCAGGCAGTTTCTTCCTACTTGAGCCACCAAGGAGCATGGCAATGAACACACAAACACACACACGCACTCACACAATGGGTTATTACACAGCCATTTAAAAAATGAAATTCTGTTATTTAAAACAACTTAGATGGACCTAGAACATATTATGCTTAGTGAAATGTCAGAGAAAGACAAATACTCTGTCATCATTTATTTATGAAATCTAAAAATTGAAACAAACAAATATATGTAACAAAATAGAAAGAGACACAACAGACATACAGAATACCAATGAGGAGTGAGGAGAGAGGAACAAGTTAAGGGTATGGGATTAAGTGGTACAAATTACTATACATAAAATAGATAAGCAATGTGATACATTGTACACCGTAGGTAAATATAGCCATTGTATGGTAATTATTTTAACTAGAGTATGATTTATAAAAATATCACATCCTTCTATTGTACACCTGAAACTATTGAAAAGTGTCAAACAGCTATTCTTTAAATAAAATAACTTCTTAAATAAGAAAAAGAGAGTGTTTGATCACTTATTACTTCAACTAAAGATTTGTAGGTATATGTATGATTTATCAAAAGAAAACCAAAGATGAAAATTATATTTAGACTATTTTCTTTTAGAAAATAAAGTTATGAAAGAGAGCTTTATTAGGATATAGTCATATATATATGTACATAAACAATGGAAAATGAAATCACAATTTGTTACTCTAGTTAGCCTAAAGCAAATGTGTTAAGAAAGTGTGAGGAAAATATTCAAAAATTATGAAAAATAATGTTTCAACTCATTATGGAAGTGTCATTATTTCTAATTTTCCAACAAGTGCTTTAAGAATGAATGTTTCGATCTCATTTCTTAATTAATTATATTGAATAACAAAGATTTCCATTGAATCAATTAGGAATTTAAGCACAGAAAATGTACAATAATCACTCAGGTAATAGACCTCTAGAAACTCAGATCCCCCCCCCCCCAAAAAAAGAAACTCAGTTCCCTGAAGGAATGAGTTGTAAAAAGTATTGAAAAAATATATGAAAATTCCATACATTACTATTATTATATATTGCTTTAGAGAAGGAAGAGAAAATGCCTTACTATCCAGTGAGAACAAGTAATGGTTTAACAAATATGATTTTTGATCAGAATCCCAAAGAATGGGCTGACATTCAGTTATTAAGGGGGTTTCTGGGATACATTAAGGTCAGAGTTTAAACTGCTCATGGAAGGTTCAAGAATATTAGTTTGAAAATGAAGTCAAAGTTTCAAGTATCAAGGGTTTTGTGTTATTTAAATGTTGTAAATTATTATGTAATAATTATTATAAATTGTAAATAATTATTGTAAATTATTGTAAATAATTATTGTAAATTATTTAAATAATGTAAATAGTTATTATCTCTTGACTACTTCTTGAGCAGTGACATGCCAGTCACTATTCTAAGTTGCTTGTGTCATTTAATTTTATATTTGAGTGGTATTTACCATTGGTAAATTAACCTTCATTTCACAAATAATGAAAGGGAAACTAAGCGTTTTATTTGCAGATTTTATTTTCAGGAGGTGAGGTGAAGTCACTCAGTCATGTCCAACTCTTTGCAACCCTATGGACTGTAGCCTACCAAACTCCTCCGTCCATGGGATTTTCCAGACAAGAATATTGGAGTGGGTTGCCATTTCCTCCTCCAGGGAATCTTCCTGACCCAAGGATCAAACTCGGATCTCCTGCACTGCAGGTAAACTCCTTACCATCTGAACCACCAGGGAATCCATGATGAATTTTCAGGAGAGTTAAACAAAAACACCTCAATGTTTTGGGCTTTATAGGTGGTGCTAGTGGTAAAAAATGTGACTACCAGTTCAGGAGATTTAAGAGATGCAGGTTCAATCCATGGGTCAGGAAGATCCCCTGGAGAAGGAAATTGCAACCCACTACAGTATTCTTGCCTGGAGAATCCCATGGACGGTGGGGTCTGATAAGCTACAGGCCATAGGGTTGCAAAGAGTCAGACACAACTGAAATCACTTAGCACTCACGGTCATTGTTTCAGAATGTCAAAGTGAAGGTACTATAGACACCCACAGAAGAAATATTAAAACACAGATTAACACAATAGCACTGGAAAATGGAGATAGTGGACATGATTTACATGTTATTTGGGATACATAACATTCAGGATTTGGTAATCTGCTGTATCTTTAAAATCTGGAAACAAAAAACAGTCACATTTGACCTTATGTTTAGGTGCCTGAATGATTTCTTTCCCCCCGGGTGATGTGATACCATAACGTTATCTTAGTAAAAATTAGCTTAAGAACACAGAAATAGATGCACATAAATATATCCATTTAAATTTTGACAAAGTAGTAAAAATAATTCAATTGAGAAGGGTTAACTTTTTCAACAAATGATACAGGATCAATTGGGCATTCATAGACAAATAGATGAACTATATACCAAACCTTACCCTTTATACAAAACTTATATGAATGGATCATGAATTTGAATGTACAGCATTGTAGGAAAACTTGTAGGAAAATAGAAGATACTTTGGAATTAGTACTAGGAAAATAACTTTTAGATGACACTAAAAATCAAAACATGAAAAAGATATTGATGTTTGATTTCATCAAATTAAAAACATTTGCTCTGTGAAAGATCCTGTTAAGAGGATGAAAAGGCAAATTATAGACTGGAAGAAAATATTTACAAACAAAACATAACAAAAACAACTCCCAAACCTCAATTACAGTAAAGTTAGAAAATGGTGAAGCTGCATAAGTGGAAATTTTATTATAAAGGATAAATAGATGACAAATAAGCAAATGAGAAAAGGTGAACATCTAGAAATACAAATGAGAAATATCATGAGATATCACTACACCTATCAGAATGGATAAATATAAAAATAATGATCCCACCAAATGCTGATGAGAATGCAAAGAAACTGGATGGCTAACATAATGATGGTAGGAATGTAAAAGTGTGAAGCCTCTCAGGAAGGTAGTTTGGCAATTTCTTTTAAAAATAAACCAATGGCTTTATCATATGCCCCAGTAATTGCATTCTTGAGAAAATATCCTAAAAAAGTTAAAATGTATTTTCATGTTAAAATTTGTTAACAGATATCCATAAAAGTTTTATTAGTAATATCCAGAAACTGGAAACTATACAAATGTCCTTCAATGATGAATGAATGGTTAAGCGATCTGTGGTACATTCATACTATGGGATACTAATCAGCAACCTAAAGTACCAAACTGTAGATAAGACATAACTTGTGTAAATTTCAAATCATGCTGAATGAAAAAAAAAGTATCTAAAAAAATACATATTGCATGACTGCACTTGCATAGCATTCATGAATATATAGAAAAACATTATAAATATGAAACACAGGCTAAAGGTCATTTATGGTTTATGATGGTGAAGGATAGGATATGGCTCTGCCGGGATAGACTGTTAAGAGTTCTGAGATCAAGGTGCAATGAGGAATTTGATTTTGGTGGTGAAGCCTCCATCACATGAAGTTGCAAGTGTGATATGGTTACATAGAGCTACAAACACTTCAAACTACGTGGAAAGTGATATGTACAGATGTGTGCAGGTACAACAAATAACATGGTTTGCATCAATGTCTGTTCCCTGGTTTAGACATTGTGCAATAGTTATGCAAGATGTTAGTACTGGGTTAAACTGAAGGAAGTGTCCATGAAATAAAAATCTGTGAAATCTAAATAATCTAAAACTAAAGGTTTTACATTTTCTCTCCCTGAATCCCTAAAATATTAATAAACTTTTGAATTAGTATATAGACTTAAGTACTGGTGGCTCGGAGGGTAAAGCACCTGCCTGCAATGCGGGAGTCTCGGGTTCAATCCCTGGGTCGGGAAGATCCCCTGCAGAAGGAAATGGCAACCCATTCCAATACTCTTGCCTGGAAAATCCCATGGACAGAGAAGCCTGGTAGGCTACAGTCCATGGGGTTGCAAAGAGTTGGACACGTCTGAGTAGCTTCACTTTACTTTAACTTTACTTTTTAACTCTATTTAAGAAGGCCTGAAAAAGACAAACAAAAAAAAAGGCCTGTATTTCTGTTGCCAGTCTCCTGTAAATTTCTACAATATGGATGTTCAGGTTTTAGTACCTATATGTATGAATACATATATTAATTATAGTTTTAGTATCTATATGTATTAATACATGTATTAATTAGCTTCCCTGGTACCTCAGTCTGTAAAGAGTCTGCCTGCAGTGCAGGAGACCTGGGTTAGACCCCTTTGTCAGGAAGATCCCCTGGAGAAGGAAATGGCAGCCCACTTCAGTATTCTTGCCTGGAAAATCCCATGGACAGAGGAGCCTGTAGGGCTACAGTCTATGTGGTCACAAAGAGTCAGACCAGACTTAGCAAATAAACAACCACCATATGTATTGATATTGTTATGAATACCAAGATGAGATACACAGAGAGGATACACTATTTACATACAGCAAATAATAAATGTGCCTTTTGTCTTTGCCTCAATATTTCACCCTGGGATACAACAAGGAGAACTAGAAGAGGGTATCATTTTACATATAATGTAGTGGCCACTCACTTCAGTAATCTTGTCTGGGAAATCCCATGGATAAAGGAGCCCATAGGACTGCAGTCCATGGGACGGCAAAAGAATCATACAACTGAGCAACTAGACAGCTGCAGAGAAGAAATCCAAAAATAGTGACTGTGGATATTTAATAGGAATGAGAAAGCGTTGTCTTGCTTCCTACTCTGAGTCTCCTCAGAAATATAATGGGAAGGATTTTGTGTTCTTACCCTGGTCTTTTTTAATGTAAATACAATTTTTCAGGGGAAAGACGATACTAGAATTTGCAGATTTTTTATCCAAAGGTATCCCCATAGAAGGGGTAAATTACCAACTCTTGAAATATAAACACAAGACTCCAGGAATATTTATCTAACTTGCTTATTAGTCATGATTTAACTTATAGGCTTTTATTTTAGAGTGGGTAGCAAGTTTTAGTGAAATTGGCTAAAAGTTTTGCTAGAAAGCCCTGATTGTGAAGGGACATAATGTTTTTTTCCAGCCTCACAGAAGATAGAATTTCCTAGTCTTCTATCTTTTCTAGAAAGAATTGCTGCTATGTTTCTTTACTATCATGTTAAACTCAAGATCCATATATCACCATTTTCAGTGAACTTGATAAGTTATGAAAATTATTTATAGACAGCATTTTGTCCCACAGGTGTATCATTCAATGGGAATGAAAACTTTAAGATTTTACTTATCTTCCTCCAAGGAACTGAAAGAGAATTAGAAATATTATTTGGGCCACTTCTCCAACTGTGCAGTTGATTAGTTTTGAAAATAAGTGACCTAAGCAAATTTATCTTATTTTTTCTGAATTCTGTAAGAATATGTTTTCTTTCCTTATGCTCCCTTTATGCAAATTTTTGACTTATTCCCAGTTAGTATTTGATAGGATAGGCCATATTTTAGATTCCACCTATAATTGAAATCTTATATCATTGTCTTTTTGTTTCTGATTTAATGTAATAATCTCCTTATATTCATGTTGCTGCAAATGGCATTATTTTCTTTATTCTTAATGAGATTGAGATATATATATATATATATATATATATATATGTACCTAAATCTACTGGTAAATATTGAACATATTAAGAACACTAAGAATATCAGCCATTAACTTGTCAGCCATTAGTTTATATTTCACTTTCAAAAACCCTTAAGAAATTTGAGTCCCATAGTAGACCTTATTAAATGTTAGAAAAATCTGATTGAGTGTGTCATTGGCTTGCTAAAGTTCACTGAAGCTTTTCCTCCTTCAATACATGTACAATTTAAATGTGATTAATAGTAACTCTCTCAGATTTTGTTAGAAAAGTTTTCTAATGAATCTATAAACTGAATCTATAGCATGCTTATTTTATTTTGCAGTATCTACCTTAACTTCAAAAGGAAAAGCAATTGATAGGTGCCTGTAGCCTTAATTTTGAGGAAATCTTGTTGGCAGAGATTTTTTTTTTAACTGGAAGAGGTAGATATTTAAGCACAAATACTATTTAGAACCCCTTGAAGAATAGCTGAAATGGCCAACATTAGTGTTTCAGGCAGGTGATGTGTACATTGACACCCTCTTCAAATTAAAGAGCTAAAATTTTTTAGTATGTGTGTAAGATTATAAACCTTCTTTCCACATGAGCTTTTATAATATTGATCTGGTGTCACTGACTAAACGTCTAGCACTCAAAATTTGTTTGAGTGAGGTGGGTTTAGGAGCAATCATAAAATGTTTGTTAAATGATTTATACAACCTGAAATTTGTATGTGTGTTATTGAATATGCATAGCAACTGATATCCATAATTATTGATAAAGCCCAAGAATAAAACATGAATGCAAACTGTGTAAAAATGCCTCTGAAATAGAATCTCCACAAAGGAAAAAAAAATCCATGAAAAAATTAAGTATATATTTTTATATAATATTATCAATCATAGTGCAAACGAATGAAAATCTGTTTGTACTGGTGCCACATTAGTTTGATCATCAATATAGTAAAAATTTAGAAAAACAATTGCAATAAAAACTGTAAATGAATAGAAAAACTTCAAGTAATTATGATTGTTTTTTTATATATTTTATAACATTTATTATGATGATCAGATGTTGTAAAAATATCAAAGTTTTCTAAGCATACATAAGTAGAGGGAGAATATCATCATGGATTTCTTTGAACCCATCATGCAACTTCAGCAAAATCTGTTTTTTTTTTTTTTCATTTATTTTTATTTGTTGGAGGCTAATTACTTACAATATTGTAGTGGGTTTTGTCATACATTGACATGAATTAGCCATGGATTTACATGTATTCCCCATCCCGATCCCCCCTCCCACCTCCCTCTCTACCCGATCCCTCTGGGTTAAAAATACTGTATTGTGTATATGCTTGAAGAGTACACCTACATATTATTTAAAGGTAATTAGACACCATTGATGGAAAACATATTTTTTTCCATAAAGGTCCCACTATGTACCATGAACACATATCGATCTTTAAATATAATCAATTCTCAAAATAATATCCAATATCTGGTTTCTGTTCAAATTTCTCTGCCTATCTGAAGATGCATTTAAGTTAATTCAAATTTAATACAAAGGGATCTCATCTATTACTATTGGTATATACACACTAACAGTATTGGTTATGTGTTTCTTAACTTTCTTTTTATCTATAATTTGTCTATCATTCCAAGCTTGTCACATTTTAATGCTAGGTTTTTGAATAAAAGAAAAAATGTCATATATACATAACACATTTTGACAAATTTGTACTATTACAGATAACCTAGAGGGGTGACCTGAGGGAAGCGGTAAGGAGGCTCAGGAGGAAGAGGATGTGTGTATACTTCTGGCTGATTCACATTGTTGTACACTAGAAACCAACAAAATGTAAAGCGGTTATCCTTCAATTAAAAAAAGATAAAAGGTAACACTTCTGCCTAACATGTGCTACTCAAAAGGAATATCATTCTGTATTTTAGGTGAGCTTTTTTACTCAAATCACCTTCTGTGCATTTTTTTTTTTTTTTTGCTTTTTTTTGTTTGTTTGTTTTAAGATTTTTCAAGTTGTAATTATACAATGAAGCAACTAAGAACAAGGTGAAAGAATATTTTTGTCCAGTAAGTACATTACATTTTCCATAGCAGAGTAAGTACATATTTATAATAGTTTGAAATAGACATGCAAGATTTCACACTATTTTTAGAGCTGACTATATTTAAAATTGTTATACTATTTTTAAAAAGTATGAATGATTTAGAATTTTCCATATGTTCATTATAAATTCATCTCATATGTTCAAAGACATTTCTAATTTTTCAAAGGCCTGTATGAACAAGAGTAACTGGAGTTTATTTTGTTTTTGTTTTATAAACTAGACTTTTCAATATAAATTTTATCAGCATATTTCATGAATTCAAAACACTGAACACAAAACAGAGTACACATTTCAGTACCTTGTTTTTAGAGGACCACATTAGGTTACATGAATATGAAAGGTTCAGTTCAGCAGATACTTGCATTGGTAATACATTAACATAATCCATTTGTAAATTTCAGGGTGCTCTTCTGCAGTATTACTGCCTATATGCCACAACTTGACATTTCTGTACACAACTGTAAAACTATACAAACAATTTAATGCGGTCTAAAACTGTACTTCAGACTTTAATATACTTCTGCTATGTACAGAATCATAAGGTATTAGAAGCTACAGAAGGAAAGGAATTCTAGGTCATCTTGTCTCTCTCTGTTCCAATATGAGATTATTCCAGACAATATATGCTTAAATATTCTAAGAAAGATTTAAAATGATTCCAGTAAAAGAGCTTCTGCTATTTCCCATGGTACCACTCTGCAATCTAACGTACTTCAATAGAAAACTATTTCACTTACTCCTTAGGTTTTCCTCTCTTCCCTTTTTCTACACTTTGTTGAGTCTGATTTTGGAATGCGGCTTTGTCATGTGGTCCTTCAGATATCATGAGCATCGCTGCTGCCACACACTTTTTAAGTGCATGGGAAGGAAAAACATATAGGATGATAAGAAAGCTTACTGCATTATAATGTATATGATAATACTGTAGACAAATGTTAAATCATAATTGCAATTATACTTCAGTAGAGAAGTTGAGTGCTTTAGTGACATAATTCTAATATGCATATCATAATCTAATGTAATATGCTTGATTTAGAAAAGGGACATGAAAAACATGCTGAACCATCTGATTTCTTAAAACAATGGTATTTTGTCTAAAACCAGTTGGAACAAATATTCCATTTATTTCATACTTCAGCATTCTTAACCTCTGAAAAATGAAAACATTTGTAGAAATAAACAGGTAATGAATGAGGGCTTATTGAATATGAATCCCTTTGTTGAGAAACATCTGGACTAGTCCCCACTGTAGAGTCGAAGCACCATGTTGAATGTTTCATGCACATACACAAACATACCAAATATTAAATTATTCTTTCAATAAAGCCTAAGTAAATATTTTATCCTAAAGAGAACCCATTTTAATCTAGTCTAGCATAGCCAACATATATACTAGAAGCTAATTGGAAGAAAAATGTACTCCCATTATTTTTAAATACTGTGGGCATAATCACATTAGATATAGTTTCATTAGAATTTAGACTAATTGGAGTTTCTCTTTTAAAGATTATCAATCCATTTCAAAAATTTAAATATTCTGATCTTAGAAGTCTTGAGAGAAAAATCAGTTTTCTCCCCATTTCTTGTTTTTCCTCCATTCCTTTTTTAAAGAAAATATTTAATACCAGCATTGCAAATGTTCTCCCCCACCCCACTCCCATGGTGCTCAGCTCTATCTAATAAAAATCTGGTGGAGAGAGAGAGATGTCACAAGAACTTTACATTACACCATGGTTTTTTTTAAAAGAAAAAAGTTGCAGTATATTTTCATAATATTGGGCTTCCCTGTGGCTCAGTAGGTAAAAAATTTGCCTGCAATGCAGGAGACATGGGTTTGGGAGACCCCTTGGAGAAGGGAATGGCTGCCTACTCCAGTATTCTTGCCTGGAGAATTCCATGAACAGAGAATTCACAAAGAGTAGGACATGACTGAGTGACTTAACACTTTCATAGTATCGTTGATATTATGTATTTTTAAAAAATACTTTAAAATTCACATTTTAATCATTTTATCTGCAAGTATATCTAAATTCAAATGTATTTTGTCTGGAAAACACTAAATTGGAAACTGGAATGACCAGGTTTAAACCTTAATTCTGCTGGTAATTAGCAAGGTAACCAAGTTCAAGATGTTTATTGCTCTGTGATTTTATATAAAACAAGATATTTAAGTTGAATATCCATTACAGTTTCTGCAATTCAAATTATCTTTTAAAGTAGTATTTGTTATTGTTTTTTTTTAAATATATATACTTTTGATGGGTATTTTAGTAACTAATTTTTTGATTTAGAAGTGTTTGCCATGTTTTATTTTTTTACAATTCTCCAATAAGAATGTTTGTAACATATTGCTTGAATGAAGAGTGTTTTATAACTGGTATTTTGTTGAGTATTTTTGTGTCTCTGTTCATCAGTGACATTGGCCTGTAAGTTTGTTTTTGTGATAGTATCTTTTTTTCTGGTGTCATATTGATGCTGGCCTCTCAGAATAAACTTGGGTGTGTTCCTTCCTCTGTAATGTTTTGGAAGAGTGTCAAAAGGATAGGTGTTACCTCTTCTCTGAATGATTGATCTAATTTACATATGAAACCATTCAGTCCTGGAGTTTGTTTGTTGGGAGTTTTTAAATCACAGTTTCAATTTCAGTGCTTGTGATTGGCCTGTTCATATTTTCTATTTCTTCCTGCTTCAGTCTTGGAAGTTTGTACTTTTTTAAGAATTTGTCAATTTCTTCCAGTTTTGTCTATTTTATTGGCATATAGTTGCTTATAGTTGTCTCTTATGATCCTTTGTGTTTCTGTGGTGTCTGTTTAAGTTCTCCTTTCCCTTTTCTAATTTCCTTGAGTCCTCTCCCTTTCTTTCTTAATAAGTCTGGCTAAAGGTTTATCAATTTCATCTTCTCAGAGAACCAGCTTTTAGTTTCACTGATTTTGCTGTTGTTTTCTAGTCTCTATTTCATTTATTTCTGCTCTGATGTTTATGCTTTCTTTCCTTCTACTAACATTGTTTGTTGTTCTTCTTTCTCTATTTGCTTTAGATGTGAGGTTTGAACTGCTTTTCCTACATCCCATAGGTTTGGGGTTATTGTGATTTCATTGCCGTTTCTCTCTGAGTATTTTTTGCTTTTCTCTTTGATTTCTTCAGTGATCCATTGGTTGTCTAGTAACATATTATTTAGTCTCTATGTGTTTGTGTTTTTACAGTTTTTTTCCTGTAATTGATTTTTAATTTTGTAGAATTGTGGTCAGGACTGCAAGCATTTAACCCTGAGAGGAATAAAATTAGGGGAATTGAGAACTGGCATACTGGTAATGATATGCAAACACTAGTCCATTTCACAGTTAGCTTATTTCTAAATGGGAGACATTTAAAATTAAAATAAAGGAAAAAATGCACAGTTACAAATCAAACATGCAATGTATACTGAGGAACTGAAAACATGCCAATTTCTCAATCACATTGTGAATGTTCCAGAAGGAAGCAGTGTCAAATGAAAATTTTGAGGCACAGCAGGCAAAGCATTATTTATAAAAAAATTATACTAGTATAAGTATTGGAATAAGAACCTCTGCTCTCAGTGTTACATCAAATCTCTGTAAAGTACATCTGCTAAACACAGAAAAGCATTCTGAAAAATTTGTGGACAGTGTTTAGCTTGTTTTACATATGTAGATTTTCTTTGTGTTGGCTATGAGGTTTTTTGTAGTGGAGGGGAAAAATGCAATGGAGAGAGATAACAAAATAGCATATCTACAGTTGTGGGAACTAATAAAGTACATTCTAGAAGAAAGTAGAAATAGGTGATGCTAGTAATGTAGCTGTTCATTTTAACTCTGACTTTACATTATTCTTAATAATATCCTTATTTTGGTTATTAAAGTCCTCAATTAAAATATTCATTTAAATTTTGTATAATTTCAAAATGGTATATATGAACTTTTGAAAAGAAAAAGTTAAATAAAATTGCCTAATCAACACTCGAGGGAAGAATACCATTAACCTGGCTTTTTTTGGGTAGAGGTAGTTCTTTTCCTCTGCTCATCTACCAGTGTACAGCAGACAATTGATCACTTGATAATTTGTTTTTCAAAGACACTATTATCTACTATTTACTGATCTGCCTCTATTCCGCTGCTATATAAACTGAACATATTCCTTAGTCATAGAATCTTTTTTTTTTCTGGCAAGGCTACAATATTTAATGTCTTCATATAATTCTATTATAAACAGATATACTAAAACAGTACATTATTATCTATCATGATTCATTTAATCCAATTTATTTTAAACTAAATGATGTCAGTCTTTTAGAATATTTTTAGTTATGTAGCATAAATTCCTGGAAAAGAACTTCTGTTGCAAATAAATCTGGAAAATAAATAAAATTTATTTCCAGAGAAAATGTTAACACATAGAACCAATGCATATTTAAACGGCTTTAATTTTATAGTACTTTTGCTATGAACAGAATATATGATAAATTATATTGAAATCTTTATTATCTTTGACTAACTCTGTAACTACAGTAAACTATCTTTGACCAGACATTAAAAAATGGTATTGATTACTTAAATCTATTTCATTTACCATTTTGTATTAATACTAATATTCAAAACATATCAGTAGATTTTTTTTCAGTACAGCACAAAAATTCCAGACTTTATTACTTACTGCATTGTCCTGTATTTTAGGCACTTTTCCATTTGGGGGGTTCAAAAATATAATACAGAATTTATCAGAAATATTGTGTTGTCCAAAAAGTTCCTTAGCTTCTTGTGGAAAAACATGAACAAAACTTTTGTCAGCCCAATATTTTAACTTAAATAAAAGGAACACAATAGGAAAATGAACCTTTGATTATTCAAAGCAATCTTGATTCATACAATGGAATACCACTTGGCAATATAGAAAAACTAAGTCCTAATACACTCTCTGTCATGGTAAACCTCAAAAAAAAAAAAAAATCACTCACACCTTCTAGGTGTAAAAGCTAGCTGAAAAATATTAAGTGTTCTATGAGCTTATTTTATTGAAGTGTCTAGAAAAGATACATCAAGAGATAGTAACTGGATCATTGTTTGCCTAGGACTAGGAGGGTATATTTGGGGATTGATTAAAAATGAATTTAAAAGATATTTTAGGAAAAATAAAAATGTTCTTAAACTGGATTTGATTTGCACACATCTATAAATTTACTTAAAAAACTAAATTGTGTACTGCTGCTGCTGCTCCTGCTGCTGCGTCGTTTTGGTCGTGTCTGACTCTGTGCAACCCCATAGACGGAGCCCACCAGGCTCTCCCATCCCTGGGATTCTCCAGGCAAGAATACTGGAGCGGGTTGCCATTTCCTTCTCCAATGCATGCATGCATGCTAAGTCGCTTCAGTTGTGTCTGACTCTGTGAGACCCCATGGACGGCAGCCCACCAGGCTCCTCCATCCACAGGATTCTCTAGGCTAGGCTGGAACTGTATACTCCTAGTTAAATTGAATGATCTGTAAATTATAAAATAATGAAGGGATAGAATGTTTTTACATTTTTTTTCTCTGACTTATTGGCTAAGTGGTATTGGATTGTCATTCCTTCTTTTAAAAAACAAAGAGTATCAATTTGGTTATCGATTGTGTTGATCATCTTTTCTCTATATAAGACATTTACATAGTATTTTAATTTATGTTTTGAAATGTGCATATTGTAAAGAGAAACCCTTGTTTATATCTGCTTGACTAGAAGCAGTTGATTTTTTATATATTTAATGGGAATTTCTTATGGTTTCTGTATAATTATATGCTGATAATTTCAAAAATTATTACTCCTGGTTATTTCTTCTTCTCAAATTCCATGTACTTATACCTTCCTCATAATCAGGAACATTTAGGCAAGTTACAAGTATCTTCAATTCATCATGTCCAAAACTGAGCTCAGAATCTTTCAGCCTAAATGTCTTGATGTTCTTTTCACCCATTTCTTATTTACTGGCATTATTCACTAAGAACTTAAGGTAGAAAGGTAGATGTTAGGATTCATTCCAACTACTGAATTCGACTGATATCTGGTTGATAACTAATGTCAGCTAAACTAGCCAATAGATGGACAGCCCACATCACAACTTCCAGTGATAGCCTTTTTAAACAGTCCAACTAATTGACTTTATGAATATGAAAATTTTACCAATTTTATATAAAATTAAAAATCTTTATTCTCAGTACTTGGAGTTCCATATCATTTTTGATATTAAATAACCACTGATAACTTTTTCCATTTAGTAGAAAGAGTTGCATGCAAACACAATTATAAATTTATATAAATTTCTATGAGTACTTTATTTTTCAGCATACATGGAGAGCGGTTTTCTGAAGTACAATATTGAACAGAATTATCTCTTTCTACTTCATTGATATGTTAGTTGTAATGTATGGAATTGATGCTTTTGTAGGTCAAAATATTAAAATGTTGGCATGTAAGTTTTGATGTGACAGAATACATTATATTTCATTATCTATAATAATATGCAGTAATTTTGTCCAAATATAAATGTTTCATTCCATAAGCTAGGAATTCATGTTAAAAATTTGTAAATTAATGAATGCTTTTCAAATACCAAACTCATATGACTACTTATAATTCACTCAAATGCTCTTCTAAAAATTTCTCAAAGTATATATAGGTATAAGAAGCATGGAATTTGGTATGGTTTTCTTAAAACTCAATTCTACTCTTTGTATATTTAAAACAGTTGGATTTTGCTATAGTCCAATGTATCCCTTCAAAATAAGTATATTGTACAATATATGTTGCTGTTATTGTTCAGTCACTCAGGCTGTCTGACTCTGTGTGACCTCATGGACTGCAGCCTGCAAGACTTTCCTGTCCTTCACCATCTCCTGGAGTGTGCTCAAACTCATCTCCATTGAGTTGGTGATGCCATCCAACCATCTCATCCTCTCTCGTCCCCTTCTCCTAATGCTTTCAATCTTTCCCAGTACCAGGGTCTTTTCTAATGAGTCGGCTCTTCAAATCAGGTGGCCAAAGTATTGGAACTTCAGCTTTAACATTAGTCCTGCCAGTGAATATTCAGGACTGATTTCCTTTAGTATTGACTGGTTGGATCGCCTTGCAGTCCAAGGACGTCTTGAACACCACAGTTCGAAAGGATCAATTCTTTGGCACTCAGCCTTCTGTATGGTCCAGCTCTGACATCCATGTATGACTACTGGAAAAACCACAGCTTTGACTAGACTGGCTTTGTTGGCAAAGTCAATTCACTGCTTTTTAATAGGCTGTGTAGGTTTGCTTTTCTTCTAAGGAGCAAGCATCTTTCAATTTTGTGGCTGCAGTCACCATCTGCAAACTCTTGGAGCCCAAGAAAATAAAGTCTGTCACTTTATTTTCCATTGTTTCCCCATATATTTGCCATGAAGTGATGAGACCAGATTTTCATTTTTTGAATGTTGAGTTTTAAGTCAGCTTTTACACTCTCCTCTTTTACACTTAGGAAGAGGCTCTTTAGATCCTCTTCATTTTCTGCCATAAGGGTGATGCCATCTGCATATCTGAGGTTATTGATATTTCTCCCAGGAATCTTGATTCCAGCTTGTGCTTCATCCAGTCAGGCATTTCACATGATGTATTCTGCATATAAGTTAAATAAGCAGGGTTACAATATACAGCCTTGATGTGCTCCTTTACCAAGGAGTAATTTGGAATCAGTCCATTGTTCCATGTCCAGTTCTAACTGTTGTTTCTTGACCTGCTTACTGGTTTTGCTGGAGACAGGTAAGGTGGTCTGGTATTCTCATCTCTTTAAATATTTTCCACAGTTTGTTGTGATCCACAGCCAAACACTTTAGCGAAGTCAATGAAACAGAAGTAGCTTTTTTTCTGGAACTCTTGCTATTTCTAATAGCAACATCCAGTGGATGTTGACAATTTGATCTTTGGTTCCTCTGCCTTTCTAAATTCAACTTGAACATCTGGGAGTTCTTGATTCACTACTGTTGAAGCCTAGCTTGGAGAATTTTGAGGATTACTTCACTAGCATGTGAGATGAGTGTAATTTTCCAGTAGTTTGAACATTCTTTGGCATTGCCCTTCTTTGCGACTGGAATGCAAACTGATCTTTTCCAGTCCCATGGCCACTGCTGATTTTTCCAAATTTGCTGGCATATTGAGTGTAGCACTTTCAAATCATCATCTTTTAGGATTTGAAATAGCACAGCTGGAAATCTATCACCTCCACTAGCTTTGTTCATGGTGATGCTTCCTAGGGTTCACTTGACTTCACACTCTAAGGATGTCTGACTCTAGGTGAGTGATCACACCATCGTGGTTATCTGGGTCACGAAGATCTTTTTTGTATAGTTCTTTTATCCAGTCAATGATATAAGCCTGTTTAATGCTAGAAAGTCCAGGAAAGGGGTTTCCAAAACACACATATATTATCTATAATTACCCATGTATGAATAAAAAAAGAATTGAACACTATTGTTTAGACTTAAACGATTACTGACAGATAGTCAGTAATCTGAAGAAAGTAATCAATCATTTTCTCACTTTATTTACTTTTGGAAAGACAAAGTTTCTTGCACAGGGCTTAGAACTTTCCAAGATATTTAGTAAATAAATGACCAGCTTATTCTCTTTTTACAGAATATTTGTGTTAAACTTTGTTTTTGGTTTAAAAGCATATATTAAATATGTTATGTATATTTCAAGTTTTAGTTTACTTATTTCAAGTAGAAAATATTATTTTAACTCTTGTTCACTAAAAATTACCTAGTATATGACCTTATCTTAATTTTTTTTTGCTTGTGATTAGTGTGAAACATTTCATAATCTTAGAGCATTCAAAAAGTTAGATTTACCTTGATATGAAATTTGATTCCTCAAAGACCACCTTACTGTCTCCAGCATCTTATATGTTGCATTATAACTTACCTTTTCTTCACATATTCTTCATAAAAGTATTTCATAGCACTTTAAATTTTCTTTAAAAATTAATGTACAAAATATATTTTAGAAATACTGACAAATTATTTAACTTCACAGTTAAATCATATCAGAGATCTAGAGAAATATTTGCTATAAAATGTTATATCAATCAAAGAAATAAATATTACTCAGGGTTAATACAATGAATTTTGTGTCCTAGTAATAGCATATTTAAACATATGTTGATATGATCAAATGTTTTATATATTATTTTATGTAGTCTATAATATTAGAGTTTAAATGTTTTCAATGTTTTTTTCTAGGTTTTTTAGGTTTTATTTTTTCCAGGTTTAGTAAGATACAATTAACACATAACATTATGTAGGTTTAAGATGTACTATATAGTGACTTGATATATGTTTATGTTGCAAATTACCAGTTTAATGTAGTTAACACATCCAATGACCTCATATAATTACATTTTTTGTATGTATGTGTTGACAACTTTAAATTCTCTCTTCTCTTAGTAAGTTTTACATATGTAATACAGTATTATAAACTGTAGTCATCTAGCTGTCCATTATATCCCCACAAATCACTTACCTTGTAACTGGTAGGTTTCTACCTTCTTACACATTTACCCATTTCCCTCAAGTCCCCATTGTCTACCTCTGGCAACAACAAATCTGTTCTTTGTTTCAATTAGGTGTTTCTTTTTTTTTTTAATTTTACATAATACATAAAGTGAGATCATACAATATTTGTATTTCTCTGACTTATTTAATGTAATGCCCTCAAGATTAATGCATGTTTTCTGTAAATGGCAGATTTCCTTCTTTTCTATGACTGAATAATATTCTGTTACATGTATATCTTACAATTTATTTATCCATAAATACACTTACGAACACATGGTTGCTTCCATGTCTCGGCTATGGCAAATAATGCTACAGTAGACTTGGCAATTCAGATATCTTCTTGAGATCAAAATTTAATTTCCTTCAGATATGTATCTAGAAGTATAATTGCTGGATAATATGTTAGGTCTAGTTTTTGTTTTGTTTTGTTTTGTTTTTGAGAACTGCATATTTATTTTCATAGATGCTGTATCAATTTACTTTATACCAACAGTGCAGAAGAATTTCCTGCTTCCTTTTCTTCATATTCTCTCCAGAACTTACAGGTATGAGGAGATTTATCAACATGGTTTTGATTTGCATTTCCTTGATGATTAGTGATGTCAACCAATTTTTCATGGACTTATTGCCTACTTGAATAGCTACTTTAGAATAATGTCTATTTAGATACTGTGCTTATTTTTACTCAGTTTATTTATTTGCTGCTGACTTGTATGTGCTGTGCTGTGTGCTAAGTCACTTCAGTTATTTCCAATTCTTTGTGACCCTATGGACTGTAGCCCGCCAGGCTCCTCTGTCCATGGGATTCTCCAGGCAAGAATATTGGGGTGGGTTGCCATGCCCTTCCAGGGGATCTTCCCAACCAACTGATTGAACTCAGGTCTCCCTCATTGCAGGCAGATTCTTTACCAATTGAGCCACCAGGGAAGTGGGAGTTTCTTATATATTTTGGATATTAACCCCTTATAGATATATGGTTGGCAAATATTTTCTCCTAGTCTCTATGTTGTCTTTTCATTGTTGATATTTCTTTTACTGTGCAGAAGCTTTTAAGTTTGATAAAGCCCACTTATTTTATTTTTGCTTTTGTTGCTTGGTGTCATGGTCATAAAATCATTGTCACTTGCTTTCTTGGTCTCTACAAGATTCCCTGTTGTCAAGCCCTCCAGTTTCCCCCAGTAATATCCAAGAGGCAAGACCTGAGTGGAATTTGGAACATATCTGGCAAAGCTTCTGGATGCTCACCTTCGGGTTCCTTTTTCCCACTGGAGAAACCTTAGACCAAAGGAAGCCCCCTTGGTGCAACACTGGGCCTCTTAGAGGAGGGGTGATGCAGTCAGAGCAACTTCTCTTTCCCTTCTAACATGGTCCTTCTGGACTGCTGTGGTCCATGAGAGTGCTTGAGCCCATTCCACAAGATTCTAGGATTTTGCACAATGGCATCTTGTCTGTGGATAGATGCTAGTTGGTCTTCTTATGAGGGGTACTGACATTAGGGATGATTTGTATCACCATCTTGACAGACTTTTTTCAATACAAAGTGCAGCCCACCTGTCTTCAAGAATATATAATATATATAATTGTACTCTTTTGTTTAAATGTTTACTCTTATTGTAAAAATACAGGCTCAGTATTCATTTGGGTTCAAGTCATCAGCATTCTAACAGGAGTGAGGTGATTTCTCATTGTGGTTTTTATTTATGTTTGCCTGATGTTGAATGATTTGGGGCATCATCAATCTTATGTTTAATGAAGTGTTTTCTATATATTTTTAAATATTTAAATTCTATAAATTTAAACTAATTAATCCCCACCCTCTTTTTTTTTTTTTTTTTTAGTGACTTCATAGGAAGACCTTAGGGAGATACTATGAAAATCCTTGGTCTTAATTTTTTGTTACTAATATAACATATTTATTAGTCTTCAGCTGTAGTATAGTTGTTCTGTGATATTGATTCAGTTTTGTTATTCAGAAATATAAATTGAATGTATTAAATCCAATGTGACATATATATTTGTTTGAATATTCATATGTGTAATTAAAATCCTTTTCTTCTGTAACTAAAAGTAGCTTGAAATTCATACTTTTAAATTTTTCCATAAAGAAAATTTCTCTGAGTTTTAAGTAATTCAGTTTGTTAATTTGTTGTTTTTCCATGTGAAAATTTCCCCTCTGTATCCCTGTGATTTTTTTTCTTATATTTTTGTAGTTTTTCTTGCTTCTTAAGCTAATTATTCATAGTGTATTTTCATTCTTATTTAGTGAAGAATTCAGTCCATTAGTTTCTCTTTGGGTATTTATTTAGCAATAGGTAGTGTATAATTCTGATTCTTTTCGTAGTCAGATGATATACTATTTTTCTATTCCCCCCCCCAACAGTACAACTCTTCTCTCATTAGGATGAAGACTAAGGTGACTTAATTTTAGTTAGCTTCTCTTTCTATTATTACTTCTGTTGCCCAATGAGGGTCATAATATCCCTTCAGAATATTATGGAAACTACCATGCAAAGAATGAGAGCCATTTACTACAAATGAATTGCCCATTTCAGAAATCTTCTACATGATTGCAGCGATGGTATGTAGACAAGAAGAGGCTCATGAAGGTGAATAGTTCCACTAGCAATCTGATTTTTGCTAAAGCAATTCCATGTGCTTTACTCAATCATGTTAGAAATTATATCCTTTAATTCCTTGCCTACTAAAGAATGTCCTGGTTGCTTTCAGGCTTTGGCAATTATGAATGAAGCTGCTAGAATATCTGTGTTCAGATTTTCATGTGGACATAAGTTTTCACCTCCTTTGAGTAAATACCAGGGAGTGAAACTTCTGGATTGTATGGTGAAAGTGAAAGTGTTCATTGCTCAGTTGTTTCCAATTCTTTGTGACTCCATGGACTGTAGCCCATCACGCTTCACTGCCCATGGAATTCTCCAGGCAAAAATCCTGGAGTGCATTACCATTTCCTTCTCCAGGAGATCTTCCCAATCCAGGTTAATGGTATCTCATTTTTGTTTTTATTTGCATTTCTCTGATGACAACTGATATGAAGCAACTTTTCACATGCTATTTGCTAATCTGTATATATCTTCTTTGGTGAGGTATCTGTTTAAATATTTGACCCATTTTTTAATGGGGCTATTTATCTTTTTTCTTATTGTTTTAAAGTTCTTTGATTGTTTTGGATAATGGTTTTTTATCAGATTGGCTTTTACAAATATATTCTCCAAGTCTTTGTCCTGCCTTCTCATTCTGATATTGTCTTTCACAGAGCAGAAATTTTAATTTTAATATAGTTCAGTTTATCAGTTATTCCTTTTGTGGATTGTGCCTTTGGTATTATATATAAAGGTACTACCATTCCAAAGGTTATCTAAGTTTTCTCTTTTGTTAGCTCCCAGGAGTTTCATAACTTTGCATTTCGCATTCATGTTTATGATTCATTTTGAGTTAATTTTGTGAAGAGTAAACATGTGAGTAGAGGTTTATTTATTTATTTTTTTCCTGTGGATATCCTGTTGTTCCAGTAAAATTTGTTGAAAAGACTACCTTTGCTTCATTTTCTTGTCTTTGCTACTTTATCAAATGTCCCTTGACAATAATTGTGGAGGCCTATTTCTGGGCTTTCTATTTTTTCCCATTGGTCTGTTTGTCAATTATTTTGCCAACACTACACTGTCTTGATTACTGTAGGTTCAAGTAAGTGTTAAAGTTAGTATTTCTAGACCTCCATCTTTGTTTTTCTCCTTCAGTATTTTGTTATTCTATAAAGTATATATTTTCAGTTAAAATTGCATTGCAACTTAATCATTAAGTTCACATTCTTTATCTTGTTAAATCCCTTTGCTTTGTCTTCAACTCTTAATATGATAGCCTCAGATTTTATTTCCTGTTAATTTAAAGGGCTTTTTTGCTTGTGATCTAAGCAATGAAACATTTATATTCATAAGTAGATCTTTATGTTTATTGCAAAATCATATGTATTTTTATTATGTCATCATCCATTTGTCACAATATATTTTTCTAATGCTTCCTTTTATTTCCTTCATTGTTATGGCTTGAGGTTATATTGGTATTATTGGGGTGAATATATTTAGAATCTATGTATCTGCTTTGAGGTCTTATGGATTTAAATTTTTTTTTTTTTAGTTTTAATTAATATTTAATCTATTCATTCTCTAAATGCAAGGTCCATTGACTCTCGATAAAGAAACTGTACTTCAATTTTCAAACCTATTTACAACATCCACTTTTATATATTTTGGCTGTATCATGGATTTTATACAATGAACAGTCATCAAGTTTGCAATACACAAGCATAACTTGTTTGATTGCTCTTGGTTTTATCATGCTTTGCAAATACTACATTTTTTATAAGTTGAAAGTTTGTAGCAGCCCCTTATCAAGTAAGTCTATTGGCATCAATTTTCCAATAGCAATTGCTCAATCCCTCCTTGTTTCTGTGCCTCATTTTGTAATTCTCTCACTATTTTTATTGCATTTGCTATGGTCATCTGTGACTGATGACTTTTGATATTAATATTATAATTGTTTTGCGATACTAAAAACTGCACCCTTATGAGATGGCAAACAACTGATGAATGTTGTTTGTGTTCTAACTTCCACCAGCTTACCCTTACCCCATTTTTCACCCTCTCCTCAGGCTCCCTACTCCCTGAGGCGTAACAAAATTGAAATTAAGCTAAATAGTAACCCTATAATGGACTGGTGAATCTTCAAGTGAAAGCAAGAAGCCTATGTTTCTCACTTTAAATCAAAAATTAGAAATTATTATATTTAGTAAGGAAAGCATATTGTAAGTGAAAACAGGCAGAAAGCTAGGCCTCTTGAGCCAGTTAGCCAAGTTGTGAATAAAAAGGTAAAGATCTTGAAGAAAATTAAAAGTGCTAGTTCAGTGAACATTAATAAGATTGATAAAAAGTGAATGATAGAAAGTGAAACAGGTTTATTGATGCTATGAAGACGGTTTTAGTGGTCTGGATATAAGTTCACTCCAGACACATTTCTTTAGGCCAAAACCTAATCCAGAGCAAGGCTATAACACCATTAATTGTATGAAAACTAAGGCAAGGAAGCTGCAGAGAAAATGTTTGAAGCTATAAGTATGGCTCATAAGGTTCACAAAGTCTCAGGAAAGAAACCATCTCCATAGCGGAAAAGTGAAAAGTGAAATAGCAAGTACTATTATAGAAGCTGCAGCAGGTTATTCAGAAGGTCCAATTTAGATAATTAATGAAGATGGCTGCACTAAGCAACAGATTTTTAATGTCAACAGAACAGTCTTATTTTTGAAGAAGATAACCATTAGGTCTTTCATAGCCAGAGAGAAAAATTTAGTGCCCTTCTTTAAAATCTCAAAGGGTAGTCTTATTAGGGGAAAATACAGCTGGTAAATTTAAGTGGAGGACAGGGAAGCCTGGTGGCCTGCAGTCCAAGGAGGGGTCACAAAGAGTCAGACATGGCTGAACAGCTGAACAACAACAGCTTTAAATGGAAGTCAATGCTCCTTTGTGTTAAGTCATTCAGCTGTGTCTGACTTTTTATGTCCCCATGGACTGTAGCACATCTGTCTCCTTCTCTCCATGGAATTTCCAGGCAAAAATACTAGAGCAGTTTGCTATGTCCTCCTCCAGGGGATCTTCCCAACCCAGGGATCAAACCCTTGTGTATGTGTCTCCTGCATTGCAAGAAGATTCCTTACCACTGGGCCACTTGGGAGGTCTCAATCTCCTTTACCATTCTGAAATCCTAAGGTCCTTAAGAATTATGATAAATCAACGCTGCCTCTTCTAAAGATGGAACAACAAAACCCAGATGATATGACAAATGTGTATACCTTGGTTCACTGGATACCTTAAGCCCATTGTGGAGACCTACTGCTCAGTGATCGCTCACCTAGATCAGACATCCTGGAGTGTGAAGTCAAGTGTACCTTAGGAAGCATTACTATGAACAAAGCTGGTGGGGGTGATGGAATTCCAGCTGAGCTATTTCAAATCTTAAAAGATGACATTGTTAAAGTGCTTCACTCAATATATCAGCAAATTTGGAAAACTCAGCAGTGGTCACAGGATTGGAAAAGATCAGTTATCATTCCAACCCCAAAGAAAGGCAATGCCAGAAATGTTCAAACTGCCATATAATGTGGCTTATTTAACATACTACCAAGGTGATGTTCACACTCCTTCAAGCTAGGCTTCACTGGTACATGAGCCAAGAACTTCCAGATGTACAAGCTGGATTTAGAAATGTCAGAGGAACCTGAGATCAAATTGTCAATATTTGTTGGATCATTAAAAAAAAGCAAGGGAATTCCATAAAAAAATGTCTTTTCTGCTTCATTGACTACACTAAAGCCTTTGACTATATGGGTCACAACAAACTGTGGAAAATTCTTAAAGAGATGGGAATACCAGCCACACCTTACCTGTCTCCTGAAAATAATCTATATGCAGGTCAAGAAACAACAGTTAGAATCAGGCATGGAATGACAGACTGGTTCAAAATTGGGAAAGGAGTATGTCAAGGTTGTATATTGTCACCCTGCTTATTTAACTTACATACAAAGTATATCATATGAAATGCCAGGCTGTATGACTCACAAGCTGGAATCAAGATTGATAAGAGAAATAGAAACATCGTATATGTAGATGATACCATTTTAATGGCAGGAAATGAAGAGGAGCTGAAGAGCCTCTTGATGAATGTGAAAGAGGAGAGTGAAAAAGTTGGCTTTTAACTCAACATTCAAAAAACTAAAATCATGACATTTGGTCCCACCACTTTATGACAAATTGATGGGGCAAAAGTGGAAACAGTAAAAGATTTTATTTTGGGGGGTTCCAAAATCACTATGAATTGTGATTTCAGCCATGAAATTAAAAGACGCTTGCTCCTTGAAAGAAGAGCTATGGCAAAGCTTGACAGAATATTAAAATAAACAGAGACATCACTTTGCTGTCAAATGTCCATATACTCCAAGCTATGCTTTTTCTAGTAGTCATGTACAGATATGAGGCCTAAGGAAGACTGAGTGCTGAAGAATTGATGCTTTCAAATTCTCATACTGGAAAAGACTTTTTAAGAGTCCCTTGGTTAGTAAGGGGTCAAACCAGTCAATCCTGAAAGGAATCAACCCTGAATATTCATTGGAAATACTGATGCTGAAGCCGAAGCTCCACTATTTTGGCCAAGTATTGCTGTGAACAGATGATTTATTGGAAAAGACCCTGATGCTGGGAAAGACTGAGCACATGAGAAGAGGGTGATAGAGGATGAGATGGTTGGATGGCATCACCGACTCAATGGACATGAGTTTGAGGAAGCTCCATGAAATAGTGAAGGACAAAGAAGCATGATGTGCTATAGTCCATGCCTGAATGGTAAGAACAACTACTCAGACCAGAAAAAAAAAAAAAAAAAAAAAAACTTTCAAAACATGATTACCTATTGACAGTGCATGTGATGACCCAAGGGCTCTGATGGATATGTGCAGTGAGGTAAACGTTGTTTTCATACCTGCTTTCGCAACATTCATTCAGGATACAGCAAAGACACATTTTGAGTTTTATTATTTAAGAAATACATATCTTAAGGCTAAAACTGCCACAGAGATTTATTCCTCTGATGGATCTGGTAAAAGTAAATTAAAAACCTTCTGAAAAGGATTCACCATTCTAGATGCCATTAAAACATTTCTGATACATTGGAATAGGTCAAAATATTAGCTTTAACAAAAATAGTCAGACACTACTGAAGCGGCTTAGCAAACAGGCAGGCAGAAATACCACAACTAGGCTTAGAAGTGGATTTGAAGACATGACTAAATTGCTGCAATCCCATGATAAAACTTGAGTGCATGAGGCATGGCTTCCTATGAAAGAGAAGATATATATATATATATATATATATATATATATTTTTTATCTTTATATTATATATATATATATATATATATATATATATATATATATATATTTAGGTGGAATTAACTCCTGATGAAGATGCTGTGAAAATTGTTGAAGTGACAACAAAGGATTTTGAATATTATGTAAACTTAGGTGATAACTAAGTTTTGAGAGGTTTGGATCCAAGTTTGAAAGTTTTATTGTAGGTAAAATGCTATTAAAGCATTACATGTGATAGAAGATCATCCATGAAAGGAAGACTCAGTGCACATGACAAATTGTCTTGATGTTTTATTTTAAGAAATTATTTCAGCCACCCCAAACTTCACCTCTCTGAACAGTCAGCACCCATAAACATAGATATAAAACCTTCCACCAGCAAACAGTTCATGACTGACTCATTGAGGCTCAGGTGATAGTTATCATTTTTTAGCAAGTATTTTTGAATTGTTATACACATTTTTTAAGACAATGCTATCGTGCCTTTAATAGACTTTATCAGTT
Source organism: Hydropotes inermis (assembly GCA_020226075.1). Taxonomy (NCBI): domain Eukaryota; kingdom Metazoa; phylum Chordata; class Mammalia; order Artiodactyla; family Cervidae; genus Hydropotes; species Hydropotes inermis. Next base: position 23,735,585 of record CM035295.1, read on the forward strand.
CAGTTCAGTCACTCAGTCATGTCCAAATCTTTGTAACCCCATGAACTGCAGCATGCCAGGCTTCCCTATACATCACCAACTACCAGACTTTACTCAAACTCATGTCCACTGATGGCATCCAACCATCTCATCCTCTGTCGTCCCCTTCTCTTTCCACCTTCAATCTTTCCCAGCATCAGGGTCTTTTCCAATGAGTCGGCCCTTGCATCAGGTGACCAAAGTACTGGAGTTTCAGCTTCAGCATCAGTACTTCCAATGAATATTCAGGACTGATTTCCTTTAGGATGGACTGGTTGGATCTCCTTGCTGTCCAAGGGACCCTCAAGAGTATTCTCCAAACCACAGTTAAAAAGCATCAATTCTTTGGTGCTCAGCTTTCTTTAGCGTCCAACTCTCACATCCATACATGACTACTGGAAAAACCATAGCCTTGACTAGACAGACCTTTGTTGGCAAAGTAATGCCTCTGCTTTTTAATATGCTGTCTTGGTTGGCCATAATTTTTCTTCCAAGGAACAAGCATCTTTTAATTTCATGGCTGCAGTTACCATCTGCAGTGATTATAGAACCCCCCAAAAATAAAGTCTGTAACTGTTTCTACTGTTTCCCCATCTATTTCCCATGAAGTGATGGGACCAGATGCCATGACCTTAGTTTTCTGAATGTCGAGTTTTAAGCCAAAATTTTCACTCTCTTCTTTCACTTTCATCAAGAAGCTCTCTAGTTCTTTGCTTTCTGCCATAAAGGTGGTGTCATCTGCATATTTGAGGTTATTGATATTTCTCCTGGCAATCTTGACTCCAGCTTCTGCTTCATCCAGGCCATAATATAGTGTAAACATGATTTTTTATCCACTGGGAAACCAAGCAATTCATGTGACTGGTTTTGTTGGGATATTTGTTTTATTTCAGTGGGCTGCAACCAAACTCACAATATCTCTGAGTTATACCTATATTCTCAATGAGAAATTTTCAAAATTTATTTTATATTTTATTTTAATTCTTATATTTAGAAATTTAAAATTGGTTTTTACTTAATTCATTGGTCATCAAGTTTTTATTTTATTACTATAAGTTTTGAGAGATGCTATTTCATATCTTATCACACTTTCAAACATTACTAAGAATAATCAAAGATACTTGGGTTAACCTTGTCTTGCCTCTGTTGACTGACACCTCCACCAAAGACTCCTGGACATTCACAGGCAAGTCTGGCTCAGTCTCTTGTGGAGACACTGCTCTTTTCTCCTGAGTACTGGTGCGCACAAGGTTTTGAGTCCAGACAGACTTTTTAATTGAATCTCTTGCCCTTGTTAGCTTTTCAGGTTGCAATATACTGAAAAGTTGGCAAGCCAGTGGAAAGTGCTTGCAATCCCCATTAAAAAGGAGTAAGGTCACTTCTGTTGGAGAGCAGACACTCCTTCAAATTTCTCCTTTATATGCTCTCCTTTACTAGTGGGAAGACTGCTTCTATTCCATTCTTTTAATGATAGTCAAGGATTTCCTTTGATTCTTGATTTGATTCTTGCCTCTTGCATATTCAAGGCCTTGTCTTTTATCTGGCATGTTGCAACAGACTCCTGAAACCTTGTCTCATTCTTGTCTCACCCTCATCACATCAAATTAATCGTTATAGTCAGCAATAAGTGGTGTTACTTTTTTGCACACATTTCTGTAATGGTTACCTTTCTCTCTCCCTCCACCTTCTCTCTTCACCATGTGAGCCCACAGTCAGATAGCAGAAGCTGAAGTACAAAATTGGGTCTGGAGATGTTTATTTAGAAGTTCTCTCTCTTCTGCAGTTTCACCTTTTTCTTTCTTTCTTTCCTTCCTTCACTCCTCATTTCCTTCTTTCACTTCTTCTTTCCTTTTCCCTCCTTCCATGTATCTTTCTCAGACACACAGGCAAGGATCACTTTCCTTTCTTCCTTCTTTCTTGCTTTTTTAAGAAGATAACAAATCTTCTGCTCAACTTTAAAATAATGACTGAGCAACTGTAATTGGGCAGAGTAGGCCTGCAGCCGTTTTAGTGCTACTTTCCTTTATAAAAGTTGAAAAATAAAAGCCAGATTAAAAAACTGGTTTCTAATCTTTGCATATGGACGGAAAAGAAAATAAAGTTAAATGTTTTAATGCACATATGTTCCTAGTGAAAATATTTAAGACTTAAGTCTGTGCAAATGTTCTCAGTAGGAAAATATTGAAAATATGATTTGCTATACTGCAGGTTTTAAAATCTCATAAAATCTCTAGGCTAACTTATTCTTAATTGAGATAATTAATATATTAAGACTTATAAATCTATAATGTTATTGTTAAAAATTTAAAGAGGTACAATATAGGGAGATTTTTCTTAAGAAAAAAAGCCAAAAAGAAGTCTGCACAATTAAACCACTATATTCATAAGGATTTTAGGGTAAATAGTCCAAGAATTAATGAAAGAAAATTAACTCCTAGTGAAACTTCAAGTCTTTATTGTTCAGCTATGTGAACTGTCTATTCACAATGATTCAGATCACAGTATAACTTCTTTTATATTTCTTTGATTTTACCTGTGAAGAAATAGTTTCTTTCTGTGTAGTCAACTGAATTCCTATCTAAGCAAGCAAAAATAAGCCAAAAGCAAAAGAGATATTTTAAAAAGTAGTATCATGACCTATTCATTTGAAGATGCACCCAACTGAGAACACAACACTTTTTTATTTGAAGTTTTAAATATGTCCTATCTTTAAGAAGGGCATGTATATAGATTTTTCTTGTCTTAAAATTTCAGTTGCTTTTTAAATTTCTAAAAGTCTCACATTTTTTAAGAACAATGTTTTTACTACTTTAGATTACCGTGAAAGTGAAAGTCACTCAGTGGGTCCGACTATTTGCAACCCCATGGATTCTCCAGGCAAAAATGCTGCAGTGGGTAGCTTTTCCCTTCTCCAGGGGATCTTCCCAACCCAAGGATTGAACCCAAATCTCCCACATTGTGAGCAGATTCTTTACCAGCTGAGCTACCAGGGAATTTGTTTTCATTAGATTACCATAATGCGAAACAAATTTTCACTCTGTGTGACAAATAATACCCACCACCAGGGACTAGAAGACTATATGTTATTTCTAAGAACAAAATAACATGAAGACATATTTCTTCAACTTCTTTCAGAACAGGAAATATTTTTCAGCCTAATATTATTCCTTTGCCTTTTGCACTCCTTTGCACTCATCTCACAAGCTAGCAAAGTAATGCTCAAAATTTTCCAACCCAGGCTTCAACAGTACGTGTACCGTGAACTTCCAAAAGTTCAAGATGGATTTAGAAAAGGCAGAGGAACCAGAGATCTAATTGACAACATCCACTGGGCCATCAAAAAAGCAAGAGAGTTCCAGAAAATAATCTACTTCTGCTTTGGTGACTATGCCAAAGCCTTTGATTGTGTGGATCAAAACAAACTGTGGAAAATTCTTCAAGAGATGGGAATAGCAGACCACATTCACTATCTCCTGAGAAATCTGTATGCAGATCAAGAAACAACAGTTAGAACTGGACATGGAAAAACAGACTGGTTCCAAATCAGGAAGGAGTACGTCAAGGCTGTATATTGTCACCCTGCTTATTTTACTTATATGCAGAGTACATCATGAGAAATGACAGACTGGATGAAGCAGAAGCTGGAATTAAGATTGCCAGGAGAAATATCAATAACCTCATATATGCAGATGACACAACCCTTGTGGCAGAAAGTGAAGAACTTAAGAGCTTCTTGATGAAAATGAAAGAGGAGAGTGAAACAGTTGACTTAAAGCTCAACATTCAGAAAACTAAGGTCATGGCATCCTGTCCCATCACTTCATGGTTAATTGATGGGGAAACAGTGGCAGATTTTATTTTTGGGGGCTCCAAAATCACTGCACATGGTGACTGCAGCCATAAAATTAAAAGATACTTACTCCTTGGAAGGAAAGTTATGACTAACCTAGACAGCATTAAAAAGCAGAGACATTACTTTACCAACAAAGTTCTGTCTAGTCAAGGCTATGGTTTCTCCAGTGGTCATGAATGGATGTGAGAGTTGGACTATAAAGAAAGTTGAGTGCAGAAGAACTGATGCTTTTGAACTGTGGTGTTGGAGAAGACTGTTGAGAGTCCCTTGGACTGCAAGGAGATCCAACCAGTCCATCCTAAAGGAGATTAGTCCTGAGTGTTCCTTGGAAGGACTGATGTTGAAGCTTAAACTCCAATACTTTGGACATCTGGTGCAAAGAACTGACTCATTTGAAAAGACCCTGATGCTGGGAAAGATTGAAGGTGGGAGGAGAAGGGGAGGACAGAGGATGAGATGGTTGGATGGCATCATTGACTCAGTGAACATGAGTTTGGGTAACCTCTGGGCGTTGGTGATGGACAGGGAGGCCTTGTATGCTGCAGTCCATGGGGTCACAAAGAGTTGGACGGGACTGAGGGACTGAACTGAATTGAACTGAATTTTACTAATCTTATTAATGATTAGGCATTTAAAAACTTATCTCAGTAATATGATCACAATAGAACTAAACCTATCAGTTAATTGTGGATTGTGGCCTTGTATTAACCAGTAAAATTCAATATGCTGCCTAATACAAGTATCAAAAGCTTACAATAAGAACAATACTTAATGTCTTTACTTTCAACATTTACAAACTTTTAGCTAAATTCTGTGTACATTTTAGATTGGTTTGTTTGCTCTTTCTTTCTTTAACTCACCAGGGGTATTTCTTTGTTTTTTGTTTTGTTTCATTTTCCTTTCTTTCATCTTTTGGTATTTTTTTTTTCCCATTACTGAGGAATGATGCATCTATTGAGTGAGACATTTATAGGTCCTTCTTGAAATATTCTAGGTTGAGATGAAATGAGATAAAGGAGCTAAGGCAAGATTTTTAATAGTTCTACTCTGCCAATTCAGGAATATAGCAAACTGCTAGTATTAAGGACCCAGAAATTTAATAGCAGGAGCTATTATTCTTCTATCCTGAAGAATTTCATCCTTAGTGCATTTGCTCTTTTTGAAAGATGTTTATATTTAAGGAGTACAAAATAATGCTTTTATATATACATACTTTGTGAAATGATGACTAAGGTAAGCTTATTAACATATCCAAATTGTAATATAGTTATATTTTTGTGTATGGGTGGAGAGAAAACTTATCTGGCAAATTTCAGGTATACAGTATAAAGTCATTCATTAGCTATAGTAGTAACATTTGTTGTTCAGCACTCAGTCGTGTCCGACTCTTTCCATCCCATGGACTGCAGCATGCCAGGCTTCCCTGTCCATCAAGAACTCCTGGAGTTTACTTAGAGATCAAGAAAATAAAGTCTATCACTGTTTCTTTTGTTTCCCTGTATATTTGCTATGAAGTGATGGTACCGGATGGCATGATCTTCATTTTTTGAATGTTGAGTTTTAAGCCAGATTTTTCGCTTTCCTCTTTCACCTTCATCAAGAGGCTCTTTAATTCCTCTTTGCTTTCTGCCAAAAGGGTGATGTCATCTGAATATCTAAGTTATTGGTATTTCTCCAGACAATCTTGATTTCAGCTTGTGATTCATCCAGCCTGGCATTTCACTGATGTACTCTGCATATAAGTTAAATAAACAGGTTGAGAATATACTGCCTTTATGTACTCCTTTCCCAGTTTGGAACCAGTCTATTGTTCCCTGTCCAGTTCTAACTGTTGCTTCTTGACATTCATACAGTTTTCTCAGGAGACAGGCAAGGTGGTATGGTATTCCCTACTCTTTAATTAACAGTGGCTATATAGATTTTATTCATCATGCAAAACTGAAAGCTTGTATCATTTGACCAATATCTTACCATGTCTCACACCATCTGACCCTGGTAATAACCTCTCCAGTCTCTGCTTCTATGAATTTAATGAAATCCATTAATTTTTACAATTCCCATGTATGTGTGACATCATGGAATTTTTCTTTCTATATCTGGCTTATTTCACTTAGTGTAGTGGCCTCCAAGTTAATTTATTTTGTTTCAAATGGCAGATATCCTTTTTAAAGACTGACTGATATTTTGTTTGTGTATGTGTCTATATATGTATGAATATATATCCATTTATCCTCCACCAGTTTGTCCACCAACAGAAACTTATGTTGTTTGCATATCCACTGCATTCTGCAAGCTTTGTTGCATTGTCATTTTATTTTCATTTAAGAGATTTTAAAATTCCCTACTGATTTGTCTTATACACAATAGTTATTAAAATAAGTTTTACAATTTCACATATATTTAAAATTTTCTCACTATTGTTAGGTTCTAAATTTACTACATTGTTTTCTAAATAAATACTTGGGATAATTCCAACCTTAAATTGTTGGGTCTTCTTTTGTGACCCAATGTATGACTATCCCAGAAAGTATTCCTTGTGCACAAAAAAGAATATGCATTCTTCTTTGTATGGAAATGATGAGCCTTGCTTGGAGGGCTACCCAAGACTGACAGGTCATGGTGGGGGTTCTGACAAAACATGGTCAGCTGAGAAGGGAATGGCAAATTGCCTTAGTATTTTTGCCTTGAGAACCCCATGAACAGCATGAAAATGCAAAAAGATACGACACTGAAAGATGAACTCTCCAGGCCGGTAGGTGCCCAATATGCTACTGGAGATCAGTGGAGAAATAACTCAAAAAGAATGAAGAGACAGAGCCAAAGCAAAAGCAACACCCAGTTGTGGATGTTACTGTTGATGGAAGTAAAGTCTGATGCTGTCAAGAGCAATATTGCATAGGAACCTGGAATGTTAGCTCCACGAATCAAAGTAAATTAGAAGTGGTCAAGCAGGAGATGGCAAGAGTGTACATTGACATTTTAGGAATCAGTGAACTAAAATGGACTGGTATGGGTGAATTTAACTCATATGAACATTATATCTACAACTGTGGATAATAATCCCTTAGAAGAAATGAAGTAGCCCTCATAGTCAACAAGAGAGTCCAAAATGCAGTACTTGGGTGCAATCTCAAAAATGACAGAATGATTTCTGTTTGTTTCTAAGGCAAACCATTCAATATCACAGTAATCCAAGTCTATGCCCCAACCAGTAATGTTGAAAAAGCTGAAGTTGAACAGTTCTCTGAAGACATACAAGACTTTCTAATACTAACACCCAAAAAAGATGTCTTTTCATTGTAGGGGATTGGAATACCAAGTAGGAAGTCAAGAGATACCTGGAGTAACAGGAAAATATGACCTCGGAGTACAAAATGAAGCAGGGAAAAGGCTAACAGAGTTTTGCCAAGAGAATGCACTGGTCATAGAAAATATCCTCTTCCAACAACACAAGAGTCTACACATGGACATCACCAGATGGTCAATACCGAAATCAGATTGATTATATTCTTTGCAGCCAAAGACAGAAAAGCTCTATACAGTCAGGAAAACAAGACTGGGAGCTGACTGAGGCTCAGATCATGAACTCCATATTGCCAGATTCAGACTTAAATTGAAGAAAGTAGGAAAAACCACTAGACCATTCAGGTATGATGGAAAAGTCAATGGCAACCCACTCCAGTACTCTTGCATGGAAAATCCCATGGACAGAGGAGTCTGGTAGGCTGCAGTCCATTTGGTCACTAGGATTGGACATGACTGAGTGACTTTGCTTTCACTTTTCACTTTCATGCATTGGGAAAGGAAATGGGAACCCACTCCAATATTCTTACCTGGAGAATCCCAGGGACAGCAGAGCCTGGTGGGGTGCCGTCTATGGGGTCGCATAGATTCGGACATGAATGAAGTGACTTAGCAGTAGCAGTAGCAATTCAGGTATGACCTAAATCAAATCCCTTACTATTATACAACTGAGTGACAAACAGATTCAAGGAATTAGATCTGATAGACAGAGTGCCTGAAGAGCTATTGATGGAAGTTTGTGACATTGTATAGGAGGCAGCAATCAAGATCATCTCCAAGAAAAAGTAATACAAAAAGTCCAAATTGTTGCCTGAGGGGACCTTATAAATACTTGAGAACAGAAGAGAAGTGAAAGGCAAAGGATAAAAGGAAAGATATACCCATTTGAATACAGCGTTCCAAAGAATAGCAAGGAGAGATAAGAAAGCCTTCCTCAGCTATCAATGCAAAGGAATAGAGGAAAATAATAAAATTGGAAAGACTAGTGATCTCTTCAAGAAAATTAGAGATGCTAAGGGAGCATTTCATGCAAAGATGGGCACAATAAAGGACAGGAATGAGTCTCACAGAAGCAGAAGATATTAAGAAGAGGTGGCAAGAATACACAGAAGAACTGTACAAAAAAGATCTTCATGACCCAGATAACCTTGATGGTGTGATCACTCACCTAGAGCCAGACATCTTGGAATGCGATGTCAAGTGGGCTTTAGGAAGCATCACTACAAACAAAGCTAGTGGAGGTGATGGAAATCCAGCTGAGCTATTTCAAATGGAGGATGGGGTGGTTAGATGGCATCACTGACTCAATGGACATGAGTTTGAGCAATCTTTGAGTGTCGATGATGGATAGGGAAGCCTGGCATGCTACAGTCCATGGGGTCACAGAGAGTTGGACACAACTGACTAAATTGTACTGAATTTGTATGGAAAGTTTCAAAATATGTCTGCTAGGTTTGTTTGTTTGGCCTATAATTTTCAAAACTACTATTTCTTTATTGATTTTCTGTTTTGATGTTCTATCCATTATAGAGGATGAGTTATTGAAGTCTCATTAATTTCTCTGTTTAGATTTGTCAATATTTGCTATACCTCTTTAGGTGTTATGATGTTGGGTGTATATATATATTTATTGTATATATATATATATGTGTGTGTGTGTGTGTGTGTGTGTATGTACAATATATACAAAGAATTGTTATATGTCTTCCTGTTGAATTGACTCTTTCATCTTTATATAAGTATCTCCTTCATTTTTAGAGACATTTTTGACTTAAAGTCTGTCTTGTCTGGTGTTAGTATAGCTCTTCTGGGTTTCTTCTGCTTACCATTTATAAGGAATATATTCTTTCCATTCTTTCAGTTTCAGCCTATGTGTGTCCTTAAATCTGAATTGTCTCCTCTAGACAACAGATCACTGTATTCTGTGTTCTTTAAACCCTATTTAGCCACTCTAATTTTTTTGACTTGGAACTCTAAAGGATTTACTGTTAGATTGGTTTGGGCTTCCCTGGTGGCTCAGAGATTAAAGCGTCTGCCTGCAATACAGGAGACCTGGGTTCCATCCCTGGGTCGGGAAGATCCCTGGAGAAGGAAATGGCAACCCACTCCAATATTCTTGCCTGGAGAATCCCATGGATGGAGGAGCCTGGTGGGCTACAGTCCACGGGGTCACAAAGAGTCGGACACGACTGAGCGACCTCACTTTCACTTTCTTTTTCAAAGATTTATTGCTGCCATTCTGTTACTGATTTTCTGTCTGTTTGGCTGTTGGTAAGTTCCCCTCTGCTTCTCCTGATGTATTCCTTTGTTATGTAATGATTTTTATAATGATTTTCATTGAATCAATTCTTTTATTTTTTTAAACTATAGTTTTTTGGGTTTTTTGGTTTGTTTTTTTTTTTGGAGTTACTATGAGGCTTGTAGTTAAAATTTTCTTTTATTTTGATAGCAATTTGTCTTGATGCATATAAAATCTCTATACATTTACTCCCTACACATGCGCATACTAACACACACACACACACATACATTTTTTTTCTTATGTCCTAGTTTACTTCTTTTCATATTGTACCCATTAGCAAACTTTTGTGATTATAGTTATTCTTAATAGGTTTGTCTTATAATTTTTATATCAGGGTTGGAAAATAATATATGCACCATCATTATTGTGTTGAATTATTCTAAGTTGATTATGTATTCAACTTCTGTCTTATTTATGTCTTCACATGCTTTCATGCTGCTTAGCTTGTTTTTTGTTCAATTTTAATAACTCCTCCTTTCTTACAAGAAATCTGTTATAACACTCTCAGTTTTTGGTTTGCTTAGGATACTCTCCTTCATATTTAAAGGAATTTCTTACTTTTCATTGGCAGGATTTTTTTTTAAATGAATTTTTATTATTTCGTCCCACTGTCTCCTGTCCTGCAGAGTTTCTGCTCAGAAACCTGACTATGGTCTTAGAGGTGCTTCCCTTATATATCACTTTTGCTGCTTTCAAAATTTCTACAAATTATTACATGCACTGGAATAGGCTTATTTGGGTTGATACTGTTCAGGGACATTTAAACTTCATGAAACTGAATGTTGATTCCCTACCACAGATTTAGAGATTTTTTAGCCATTATTTCTTTACATAAGCTTTCTTTCCCTTTCTTTTTCTTCTCCTTCTGGGGCTTCATAAGGTGTTTATTGATTCTCTTGGGAGTATCCCATAAATCCTGTAGGATTTTTATATATATTTTTTTCTCCTCTGTATAATTTCAAATGATTTGTGTTTGGATTTACTTCTTTTTTCTGCTTGTTCAAATCTGTTGTTGAAACTATTGTGTTATTCATTTCTGACATATATTTCAGCTCTAATATTTCTCTTTGTTTCTTTCTTATGACTTTTCTGTGTTGAACTTCTCATTTTGTTCTTGTATTATTTTCCTGTTTTTTTGGTGAGATACCTAACTCTGTTTTCTGGTAGTACCAATTAGCTTTTAAAAAACAATTTTTTTGAATTCTTTGTCTGGCACTTCATACATTTCTGTTTCTTCAGGATTGGTCACCAGAGCATTACTGTGTTCTTTTGGAGGTGTCATGTTTCCTAATTTTTTTCATGTTCCTCGTGCCTTGTACTGCTGTATTTTCATTTGAAGAAGCAGTCACCTCGTCCAAATATCACAAATTGGCCTAGGTAGAGACTTCCTCACATGTTTGGACATGAGGACAATAGCTGTGTGAGGTACATTGTGGCTCTCAGTCAGATCCATGTACAGGAGCTTAGGAATCCATGGGTTCTGGGGTGTGCAGTGCCCCTGTCTGAGGGGTTGAGTTAAGTTGTGGCAGTCATCTGACTTCATGACTGTGCTCTGTGGCAGGCACTTGTCCTTACGCTTGAGAGTGCACAGTGGTACCAGAATATGCTGGGGGCACTGCATGACTCTCACATGGTGGTGGTCATTTCTCCTCAGACACACCTAGTCTAAGGGGTGCCATTGCCCTAAATCTGGGATGAAGAGAGTCAGTACTTAGAGGTTCCAGCTCCAAGGGATGCAGGAGCTATGCATCTGACTAACTCCAGCAACTGGAGTCTGTAACAGTGAAGATTTTGGCAGGCCTCTGTGGTGCGAGCTAGGGCTTTGTGGAATCTTCCACGACAAACGGCTGCTGAAGTCTGCCGTCTCCATCTTTCCCACTAGGGGAACTTATAGCCAGTGGAATTCTTCATGGTCCTGTCCTAGTATCAGAAATAATAAAATATAGGTGGTATGTTTCCTGTTCATTTCTATGCACCTGTCCCTAATCTCTGCATTCATTTGAGTTGCTGCTTCCCCTAAGTGTACTCCACTATATCCTAGAACTCTGTGTGTGTGTGTGTTAGTCATTCAGCCCTGTCTGACTATGTGCAATCTCATGGACTATAGCCCCACCTTTACCGCCCCCACCCCAGGCTTCTCTGTCCCTGGAATTCTCCAGGCATAAATACTGGAGTGGGTAGCCATTTCCTCAGAGCTATACTCATTGGTTAATTATTAAACTATTTTGTTTGACAGTGAGGACTAGATTTTCATTGTCTACTGTCTTGCTGACAGGACTTCTCTTATTTCAGTCACTGTTCACTCACATCATTCAAGCTATGTTGAAATAAATAATAATTTTATAACAGACCCAAGTTGGAGGTAGTCTTCACCATCTGAGTCTTGGAGAATTGCTGGTATCCTTCAGGTGCTTTTCAGGTTTGACTCTAAAAGATATTCACAAGGTATGATCTGGATTTAGTCTCCCTTTTATTACACAACACCTGACAACTGTATGAACCAACAATTTTCTTGTTCTGGTACTATCTAAGGTTTCTTTTTTCTTCTCTTTTGTTTTCCCTTTCAAGGGTAATATTGGTGTTTTGGCAGTTCATAGATTTGCACAGAAGTCTTCATTTTATTTCAGAAATTCAGGTGACATCAAAAAGAATGAGGAAAATATTATCTGACATTCTAAGTAACATTTTTAAGGAGATTATTAGGAAGTTGGTTGTTCTTTTTAAAATATTTTTTAATCTTTGAGACATTTATTCTCTCAAGCCTTGTTTTCAGCATCTCTAACCTACTGATTTTCTTCTAGGGAGATATTAACCCTATGTAAAATGCATTTAAAGGACTCTGTTAACCTCCTTGTACTGAACATTAAGTCAGCTTACTGATTCTTGGTCTGGCACATTTAACTGTCACATCTGGCCTGCCTCCTTCTAAAGTAAATATGACTGCCTTCAAGATCACACTTCTTTTCTGTGGTCACAACTGGCTCCAAGTCTCCTAGTCTACAGTGAGACAGACTCTACTTAGGAAACTGAGAGAAAATATCATCAATCTATGTATAAGTCACAATCATTCTAAGAAACTGAAGTAGCACATTATAGCTATTATTATAATAGTATCTTTATTGATATTCAAATCATTCCACCACTATCACCACCAGAAAACAAGCTGTCAATTACATGCCTTACAAAAGATTTTTAAAAATAGTTTTATATTATTTATGGCACTTTGAAGCTTGAAAATATAATTTCATTGACTATTGATTTTATTTTGGGCTATTTAACAAGCAGTGATATGTATGGAGATTTATAGAGCTAACTTCTCATGCAGTAAGATGAGAAAATAAAAAAATCCTGCCATTCTTTTGTTTATCATCCAAAAGTTGAAAAAAAAAAATAAGTTGGTTCCTTGTGTTTGTTTCCTAAATTATTTATTGGACTTCTTAATATTAGTGTTGATTCGTTTATAAATTGAGGTTTTAATAACAAGTGGCAATAATCATAACCAAAGATTTATTCTTAAACCCATCTAAATTATTAAACATAATGATTAATAAGAACTAAAATACAGGTTGACTCTAAGTTATGGAAAAAAGGCACATAAATATATACTTATAAAAGCAATGTACTCCAGCTACTAATGATTTTCAGTTCAGTCACTTAGTCGTGTCCCACTTTTGCAGCCCCATGGACTGCAGCATGCCAGGCTTCCCTGTCCATCACCAACTCCGGAGTTTACTCAAACTAATGTCCATTGAATTGGTGATGCCATCCAATCATCTCATCCTCTGTTGTCTCCTTCTCCTCCCACCTTCAATCTTTCCCATGATCAGGGTCTTTTCCAACGAGTCAGTGCTTCACATCAGGTAAGCAAAGTATTGGAGCTTCAGCATCATCATCAGTCCTTCCAATGAATATTGAAGACTGATTTCCTTTAGGATGGACTGGTTGGATCTCCTTGCAGTCCAAGGATTTTGAGAACACATTATTCTTTTCTTTTTTCTAACTCCATGTATTCTTACTTATTCTTCCTTACTTAATCTAAGGAATTTCCTTTCTTCTCTTTGAATGGCGATAATTCCTACAGCAAACAATTTAGAATATATTTATGCCCTCCACAGCTGAATAGTTAAAGGTATACAGAAATAAAGTACCTACAATCGACATGTAACTTCACTGCAACAATAAAAGAAATATCAGAAGTGAGCCTTAAAGTATAAATCTCTGTTCTTTTATAAATGAACAGGATTATCTAAAGCCTATATGTGCTCTTGAAGTTTCCTAGATGGATTCAAAGAGAAAAAACATTTGTTCCAGCAAAACTTCAGCAAGAGCTGGAGAATTCATTTATTACTGAATAAACACAGTGGAGATGGATTGAAATTTTCTTCACTGTCAATCTGTGGCACAACAATGAAGATAAAAAGGTTAATATTATAACTCTTATCAAGCCCAAAAAATCAAAGTAGATTCACTAATTAATAGATTATAGAAAAAAGTCATGCATGCCAATGAAATATATACTGGTTATGATGCAACATTATGTAGAAAGGGTGAAAAGTGAGTTGTGTATGGTTAAATAAAATTTTTATTTAAAACGTTGTCATGTTTAGTTCTTTGGCCCATTTTTTGATTGGGTCATTTATTTTTCTGTAGTTGAGCTGGAGGAGTTGCTTGTATATTTCTGAGATTAATCCTTTGTCTGTTGCTTCATTTGCTATTATTTTCTCCCAATCTGAGGGCTGTCTTTTCACCTTGCTCATAGTTTCCTTTGCTGTGCAAAAGCTTTTAAGTTCCATTAGGTCCCATTTGTTTATTTTTGCTTTTGTTTATAATATTCTGGGATGTGGGTCATAGAGGATCCTGCT